>CM040632.1:59624532-60824532 GCA_022818045.1 Neotoxoptera formosana | reverse complement strand
TTGAATTACTACATACAATTTTAATTTTATAATCCAAAGCAAAATATTTTTAAGAGTTTTTTGATACATAAAAATCGAATTTTGGACTATTAATTTATGAGTTATAAATATTTAAAGAGCAGTGTGTAGTGGTGGCGGGTACCCCCCAAAATGTTGGTCCACCACTCCGCTCATCAAAACTTTAAATATTTATAACTCATAAACTAATCGTCCAAAATTCGATTTTTATGTATCAAAATACTCGGAAAAATATTTTGCTTTTGATTATAAAATTAAAACTGTATGTTGTAATTCAAAAAAGTAAAAACTTAAAAAATAATAAGGTTAAAAAATATTTAAAAAATAAATGAAAAATGTTGTTTTGTAATGACTTCATACCATGTAACAAAAATATTTCTAAACGCGTAAATACTTTTTGAAATATTGAGTGTCTTACGTTAAATGGATCCCTCTGTATTACATACAAATATACAATATGTGGGATTATTATCATTATTGTTTTTATTTTTTATTATTATTATGAATTATAGTAGACAGTAGTAAACTACGACAGTCTTCTACTAAATTCTCCTTTCAAATAAAGAGTAAAAATTTAGTACAGTGCTTGGAGTTTTTTAATTTTTAAAGCCTATTAGTTTCTGGAAACCCTTTCATCTAGTGTTGCACAATACTATGCTAACTTCTACGCTCTACATACATTTTTACTTTAAGCTAGGATGCTGTGTACATTTTAATTTGATAAATAATGTTTTATTTCTTCCCACCTGTATTATTTTATAAACAAGGAAAATATCAAATGTAATAATAGTTTATGATGGTTTATAGTTGATTGGCCTGTTAAATACTAACAGGCTTACAATTTCACTAAGTTTGGCACTAATTATTATATTGTCAATTCATGTATTAATAATATATTATGCACCTCTATTAAACAAAATAGTTTTGTCAAATAATAAGAAAAATACAGTTATTAGTATTGAAATATAAAAAGTGTAAAAATATCGTGTACCGTATTATAAGTCGTCGATCTCATATCATTTTATTACACAGCACACACTCAAACACAATACAATTTATTATAGCTTAGATAGTTAGATATCTTAGAACCTGCAAATAAAATATGTGAAATTTACGTATAATGTATAGCTATAAAAGCTCACGATTTATAAGAGCTTACTCATCGATGTATTAGGTACCTATACAAGTTATACGTAAAATGTTGCTTTTTGCCGATTTCAGCCCCTTAAAATTAAAGTTTTAAAAAATCCTTTCTTGGTGAAATTATAATATATAATATCTACCATCAAAATGTCAAATCAATAGCTCTAATAGCCAATAGGTTCTGCTTTTATTGTTGATAATGAATCAGTCACTCAGGACACTCTCGTTTATAAACATAGATGATAGATAACATTTTATTTGCGAGGTAAAAAAACCTTGAAAATTCAATACAAGGTTCTATAACAGTTAAAAAATATCGACAATACATTTATTTTTTTGTAAGCTTTAAAACTTTATAATATTATATTTACAAAATTAGATATTTAATCAAAAAATAACAGTTTAAGTAAGTCGGTATTACAAAAAATATTATTCGTTGGGACTTGACATTTTTTTTCACTTCTATCTCGTTGCATATTTTTTATAATAATATCGGGGGATAAGGTGTTTTTTTTAATTCATACTACCTCCCCCACAGCCTCACACTGTAAATATTAGTCTTGGTTATGCTCCCGTGTATGCCACAAGTTAAATCAAAACATTTTATTTATTTCTGACTATATATTATAGGTACATTGTATAATGTGTTTAACCTAATACGAAATCTATCTGCTATACATGTCTGTAATAATTACTTAAATGGGTTTTTGGTGAATATACATGATAATATTACCTATCACGTCACGAAGTAAAAAATATCTAGAGAAGTACAATTAATAATCACAAAATTAAAATATTTCTCTCTCGTGTAAACAATAAAACTGTTTGCAATTATAATCAAAAAGAAACTTTTAACATTTTAACATTATATTATTCGAAATGGAAAATTTGAAAATGTTTTAAATACTTAATTTTTTTCGGTTTGTCTCAATAAACTGAGTATATGCTGATGCTCTGGACAGCAACTGTACAGCAGAACGGTTCTCACTTGACCGTCTTTTTATTTTATAGAATATCAGGGAAGTATTATCTGCATTTATTTTATTATTTTTGGGTAAACTGAGTCCCGCCAAAAAAAAGTAATAGGTAAATTGAGTCCCTCGTAAAAAAATGAAAGAGGTAAACACGAGTCCCTTGTAAAATAATTATTATAATAATAGGTACCTAATCAATTTAAACTTTTAAATGAATAATACATAATACTCTTGATATTAAACGGGTAAATATTTAAATGATACGAGCTTAATAAAGTCAAGTCTACTGTGTCTATATGGCACGCATACTTAGTACTTTTTAAGTGCATTAAATTCCGAGCCCTTTACATTCATAATTTGATGAAATTATAAGAAAAAGAATTATTATATTATATATAGCATTGAGTTGCGCTGTCTACACTGAACTAAAAACATAACACAATATTATAATATGATATTCAGTTCAGTTACTGTCTAAAAGAGATGTGTTCGAAAAATAGCTAATGTTTGGTTTTTCTTGATACCTACAGTTCAAAATAAACCGGATACTTTACCTTTATTGTTATATTCTGTGACTTTACCTACAACTCTGGTATATCAGTAAAAGTTTAGATTAATATGACCTCTATTATTATACATTTAACAGTACTTATATTTTATTTTTATGATGACATAATATGTAGACCTATGTAAAAGCAGCACTATATTATACTCAATACACGGTTTTTTCCGTCGCCGTGTCGCAAACCTAATAACATGTCATAGGTACAATACTACGATTTAGAAACTATTAAAAGATAAAAATAGATACTCAAATGCAGAACACAAGACATCTGCCATTGGCAGTTCGACCATCGTTACCTGTATTTTACCCGAGAGCAGTTCGACCATAACCTTTTTCAAGTGCAATTATGCGACTAAAATAAAAGACATGCAATTCGACCTCACCACCACCCGTCGGGGAAAAACAAACGATCATAGAAAACCCCTTGTGAGTGATTCATAGGCAACCGAATGTGTGGTTTTGCAGTTATCACCTTATCACCTTATCATCAAGTGATAAGAGCCAAATGTAACGACGGCCGTACGAGCTGAGCGTCGGGAGTCGGGACTCCTCGGGAGTTATCAATCATGGTTTAGTGTTGACTCTAAACTCTTTACAGTTAGATGCTACGCTGTTCACGACCACGGAGACATGAACGACAATAATTATTGTTTTATGGTTGGTCAAAACCAGTAAGCCGACTTGAGCTGGAAAATAATTCAAACTACCATGGACAACTCTTATACAAGGGTGAAATAAACTTTGAAAAAAAAACCGGATCCATTTTGGTAGGTAGTCATCATGCGGTCTGTGTTTAATGTCATTTTACGAATGTTCTCATACCCGACCGAATTGTATAGGTTTCGTTTAAAATGAGCACTACTCGACAGACAGACGACGTCAAGTCTGTGAAAAATTATGATCACGATTTAGAAAAACTGAATGGCCTGAATTTGCGAGAAGAAAATGAGGTTTCTGAACAGGACAAATGTACGCCCACACTTGATTATCTTCAGGTACCTACCATAAATGGAGATATCCTTTGGCTTGATAACCTTAAACCATTTTTTCCCCCCATCATATTTCATTGTTTTTTAGTCCATTGTTGAGGAGCTGTATTCGTTTAATAAAAATTCATTTGAAAACAGTACCGAAAAGGTATCATACGACAAAGAACTGCTCAATGAAAAGATTAAAGAAGTATCATCATTGATGAAAACAAATGAAGGTAATAACATAGATATTGTTCTCTGTCCAAATTATACATAGGTACATCTCTTAAACTTTCAGAAGCTGCAGTTGCTGAAAACAAAGCACAGTATTTTTTTTTACTGGGCAAAACATGGAGTGTTACTCAACCAGTGTCTGAAGAATGTATTAATATATTGTCCAAATCTGTCAAACTTAATCCAACAAACTTAGATGCCTGGAATTCGCTTGGTGAATGTTTAGTTCATTTGAAACGGTTTTCTGAAGCCAAACATTGTTTCCTAGCCTCATTGAAACACGTAATTAATATGTTATTTGTAGAGCGCGGATTTAAATATCTTAAAAAAATTGTATTTAATCGCATTTAATTCAAGCTTTAAATAAGACGGACCATGTATGATATATATCATCTACCTGCGTGTGACACCAATTTTGTTTGTCAGACCTTTTTGCAGTTGCCGTTAGTACATAGGTAAAAACATAATGCATAATAAAGATAATATCATGAAGTAATATTAATAATGTGACCTCCCACACATATTTTTTACCTGCCTGGCTTTACAGTTCAAACGCCTAGCTCTAATCGACTCTCTTAGATCTCTCAATACCCCTTTTAATCTCCATTCCATTCTCAATACTAATTGCACACTCACCATTAAAATTATTATAAATTTTATTTTGGATGCTAGCTTTATCATATAATTTTTTCTATGTTTTAATTAAAATTATTTTGTATCCTTGTACCATAACTGTCGAGCTATATTAGTTGTTACTTAAAGCTATATAATAAAATAAAAATATATTAATAATACCTATTTAGTTTTTTTATTTCTAGGGGATATTTTATGGTACATTTTTATATCCATTCTTATAAAATATACAAACATTTTACTCAATAAATAATTTTAAAAAATGCCCTTATCATTTCTATAAATGCTCTTATTATATAAATAATTTTAAAAAAAATTGAGCAGGTACCAATGTAATTTTTTTACTAATATAGGGTAATATTCTAAAGGCCACAATGAACTCCATTTTTCAATATTTTTAATTTTTAATCACAAATTTTAAAAATAACATAATTTTAAGCTTAAAAAGTATTTATCAAAATCTGATAATTCTATGAGAACTGAGAGTTTTTCCTGTTAGTTATTTTTGTTGATATAAATCGTATTTAACCCCCCCCCCCTCCCACTAAATAGATATCGGGCAGTAGATTAATGGAAAGGTATAACCATAGAACAATATAGAAGCGAAACTCGATCAGCTGATGGGGGTCTTGGTTACCTATGATCTAAAGTCTGAACCTACGAAAAATATGAAAACGGTTCCAAGACTATGGCGGGGTTGGCTTGGTACCGTTCACTATTTGGCATTTTATGGTGATAACATTGATATGATATATTTAATTGACAACTTGTACCATGTCGCCCTTGGAGACCGTGTTTAAGGCCACAATCACCTGATTCGGCCAACGCACAGTGTTTCGTACCCCTGGTATAACCAAATAGACAACTAAAATATAAAATAAAATATTAAAAAACTGCGGAAAATTTGTAAAATTGGCACTGCCCCTTTAAGTTTTTTTTTATATATAAAACAAATTTTGTGCTGTAAAAGCTATACAGGGTGTTTTGTGAGGATTTACTCATTGCAATATCTCCTGAAATAATGGAGATATCATAATTCTGATTTTTCATTAATACTTACAGGGACAAGGACTACAAATAATTCATATTTTAATTTTTTTTTATGTTTTGGAAAAAAAGTTAAAAAAATATATTTTTTTACTTAATTTTTTTCAAAAAAATCGAAGATGGCCATTTTGTAGAGTTAATTTTTCTGAAAACATTGACTTTTCAACATTTTGATTTCATTGATCTCCGGATTTTTTTTATTGTTTTTCTAGTTTCAGAAAAAACTGAATTATTTAATACCATAGATGTATCAAACATGTGGCCTGCGTATACAGCCGGCAAAAGCAGCTTTCAGTGTGGCTCGCAATAAACATATTTTTTGATTTATTTAAAATTTCATCAATGAATTTGGAAGAACTAAAATAATATGCTTATTGCGAGCCACACTGAAAGCGTTCACCGGCTGTAAGGTTACCACTATGCCACTATGGTTTTAAATAATTCACTGTTTTTCTAGAAACTAGTAAAATTATTAAAAATCAGGAGATTAATGAAATTAAAATGTTGAAACTTCAATATTTTTAGAAAAACAAACTCTACAAAATGGATATCTTCAATTTTTTTTTTGAATAATTGATTAAAAAAATATATTTTTTAACTTTTTTACCAAAACATAAAAAAAAAATTAAAACCTGAAAAATTTGTAGTGCTTGTCCCTGCGAGTCTTAATGAAAAATCAGAATTATGATATTTCAATTATTTCAGGAGATATCGCAATGAGTAAATCCTCATGGCACACTGTATTAAAGGACATTAAAAAAAAAAAAATGCAATTTTGATTTAAATCTGTGCCATAGTTATTGGATCTTGCACTTTAACTATATTTATAGGTCAAAACTTTATTTATCTGTTCTAGGGTAAATGTAAGGTAATTTTGAGGAATTTATCGATCATAATGCGGGAGACTCAGTTGTTGACAAGTGAAAATGTTAAGGAAAACCTTAATGCAGGCATTGAATATGCAAAAGAATCTGTCGAGTTGGACACTACTGATGGTGAGTCATGGGCAATACTTGGAAATGCTTATCTCTCCTTATTTTTTAGGAGACAAGAAGATAAGCTCCTTAGACAATCCATCAACTCTTTTGAGAAAGCTGTATGTTAATACATTAATTTAATTAACTTAAATTGATGTTAATTTTAAAATTTAAAAATTATATTTAGCTCAAAGACCCTGTAGCTGCCAAAAATGCTGATCTTCATTTTAATAGAGGCGTTGTAAGTGAAGCTTACTGTAAAAATGTGATTAATTAATATTTAGATTACAATTTTTGTCTTTAGGCTTTAAAGTATGGAGAACTTTATACGGATGCTTTATTGAGCTTTGAACAAGCCTCAATATTAGATCCAATGTGGACTACAGCTAAAGAAACTTTCGATGATCTTATTAAATATTTGACTTCGACACAAACATTATATCAACGAAAGGGTCAGGTTAAAAGTAAGCGACTGCAACAAATGACAGAGGTATTATTACATGACATATTTAATGTGCATTATTATATTTAATCGCACAATTATTTTTAAATCAATATTGAAATTAAACTAGGTACTAGCAGGCTTATAAATAATTAATATGTTTTTTTGTTATTCTCATAATTAGTCTTTAAACCCGAGTTGCTTGGGATTGTACAACAATAAAATAAAAACACTGAAAGGTCATGTAATGTTGGAACACATTCCACTATCAAAACTCCAAGCCGGTTTTAATGCTAACAATGTGGTATGTGGCCGAGTGGTATGTGTTGTATACAATCAGGAGCCTGTCCCTTAGTAAGTACAATTAATAATATTGTGACTTATTGTAGTTTTGTATTAAGAGATATTCAAAATAATTTTACTAGTACATTCTGCCTGGTGGATAAAGAATTATCGTGTGTTGTTGTATCTGTATACAATTTGGCTCAAGGTAAAGGACCGATCATAGGAGACTCTGTGGCGATTCCCGAACCTTGTTTGACTCATATTGATGCAAAATATATAAATCAGGTTACTTTCTTCTCAAATTGAATAAATAAAATCTTAATGAAAGCCTATATTTATATATTGCTTGTACTGTTTTCAGACGTTCCAGTACCCTAGCATAAGAGTAAACCTTCCTTTAACCATGGTTGTGAACAAAAAAAATATAAGTGCAGAATGTGTATCTCAACCACAGTTTTTATCCAAACAATTTTAATATTTATTTCTTTTTTCTTACACAAATACATTTTGTATAGTCAATCAGTTTATCATGATAATCATTATTATAACATTTTATTTTATAAGCTTAATTTAATTAACATTGTCAACAATAATTATAAATACTTTAAACTATTAGTGAACTCGTTTCATTATATAGAAGACCTTCCATCACTAATTTTGTACTATTAGTTTTATTTCTTTCTTTTTATATTTTATTTTTACTTTTTTACACAAAAAAAAAAATGTTATAATACAAAAAAAAATTATATACCTATTAACGATTATAAAACTTTTTTTTTCAATTTGTTTAACTAAAATGTTAACTTGACACAGTGAAAGTTAGTTAGTGATATAAAGATTTTTATTTGAACCTTAAATTGTCAACTCGTTATTTTTAGTAATAATTTTAATTTCGATACTTTTTATTTTTAGGGATTCATAGTCTCACAGAATTCTAACATATTTTGTTTTTTTAAACTATAATAATGTTCAATATAAGTCTATTAATCTTAATAATCATTTTAATTTCAATTATGCTGTGAATAAATGATTTAGATTTTATTTCAAATGAAATTAGTTTTAATTATACATTTATAACATTAAAATGCTGGTTAAAAAAAAACTTATAATTTAATCAAATACTTAATTTACTTTCTTAAATGGCGAGAAAATTATAAACATTTAATGAATTACTATTAGAAACTGGTCATTCAAATTGTTAATGTGTAAACTTAAAGCCATATTTACCAATTATTAAATAACACACCCGCCATAACATTGTTATTATACATACTCGTTGGTAGAGATTTTTTAAATTTTAGATTTGATATGTATAATAATAATAATATTAAACTATCACCACACTAGATAATTGTCATTGGTATAATTTATAGAACAATATAATACAACATATTGTACACTTTAGTACTTAACATTTATTTAGAATGGGCTCAGGCATCAAAAATCTAGTTTTAAAAAAAATTTAGAACGCCACTCGATATTTTTCCTCTACAAGGAAAATTATGAATCATAAATATGTTTTTGGAAAATCACAAGGAACTAGAAATCATTTTAAAAGAAAAATATTGAGTTGCTTGCTATGTTAGTTTGTCATGCAATTATAATTTAATAGGTTAATTTTGTCTATGAATCATATGCTATTATATGTAACCAATAGCAACCATTTATAAATAAAGAGTTACCCAAAATCGTTTACAGTCAGAAAAAAAGTTGTATCTAGACATCCAGTCCAAAAACATATTTATGTTAAAATAAAGTTACATATTGATTATAACTTTATTAGTTATTACTTATTAGTTATTATTGCTGAATAAATATGTTAACAATCAATATTCAAAACTTAATTTTTTATTATTCTTCTCTTTTTAATGTACCTAACATTTATCTATTTATCATTTTTCTATGGTCAAAATGTGACTTTATATTATATATATTTTATTATTATGTTGGTAAATCGGTCCCACTGACATTGTAAATTTTTTTTTTTAATGCATAGGACATTGGTGTTTAGCCAAGTTACACCAAAATGTATTTGAATACTGCTGAATTTATGTGATAATATTAAAGACTACTTTAGATAAATAAGATAAATTTATATGTATTTATACCAATACAATTTATGGAAATAAAAACTACTATAGCATATATTTTATTTCTGTTGATTTTAAATGAAATACGGTTTATATTTCTTGTGGATTGAATTCGAACTGAGAAAATATATTTACCGGCAACTCAGCATAATAAAGCACCTTTAGATTTTAAATAAGTAGATACCTACTCCTATTTTTCCTAAGTTCATTATTTCTCATATCACCATTATGATGAATACAAGTCGGGCGGTAGATACTAGATATTCTTTGGAATCACACAAGACTATGATTTGATTTTAATTTTTTATTGACTCTCGTCATAACCTTTTTTGAGGAACATTTATTACATTTTAAAGCTTTTTCGACCAACAAGAATTTATTGTTGAATCGGTATTTATGAAAAACAAATTTTAATAAATCAAAAATGTCTTACCCCTACAATAAGATTAAAAAGAGTAAAATTATTTTTAAAATTGTGTGGTGAATAGAAAACGATAATCTCAACATTTGGTGAAAATTTCCAAGTATAATATACGATGATTTATTTTTGAATTACAACACAATAAGAAAATCGTTCACAGATAAATCAGTATAGTTTACGGGTGAATATCCAATGTCTAATTTCAAACGCTCATAAAAATTTAGTTTGACTTTACGGTAGTATCGGTAAGCTTCTTTTTGTTGTTGTGAAAGGTAGAAAAACTAATGGGGATCCTTGTGTTAAATTTTCAAATCTGAGGTTTAACAGAACTTTCAGGAATTTTTAAATAAAAAAAAAATGCAAATTTTCGTGATTTTGTAGAAGTTCTAACTTTAGACGTTTAAAATGAACTACTGTCGATTTCACCCAATTTTTTTTTTTCACTAAAAAAAGTCACACTCCGAGGGAGGATCTATTTCCCCAAATCCCCCCCTTGTAAATACGCCGCTGGGGCGTTAGTTTAAATTAGAGCAGTGGTCTTCAACACTTTTGACTCGCAACCCATAATTTTTTTTAAAAAATGTTTTCGACCCACGTGTGAAAAAAAATAAATAAAAAATAGCTTAATAGATAATTATACCATTGTAAACGTACTGTTATAATTATAACCAAACTAGCTGTCCCACCCGCGTTGCCCTAGTCAAATATGAAATAAGTAATTGATATCAGAAATCAGAATATTAGGCATACGAAAAACATCGCAATGGTAGCCTGTGCCAAAGATATTTTTTTTTTTATAAATTTATTTGTAAAAATATGTATATGCCATATTCCTACTAATTATAATAGTTAAAACTTACAACATACGTAACCATTGACAACCCTATAAATAAACAGAGATTATTCGTATGTAAATATCTCATCGAAAATAGCACTTTGAGTTTTTCCAGAATTTTAAGCTTATAATATAAATATATTTATAACTACTACTACCGTAGGTATATAATAATTATGTTATAAAGAAAACTTGTGACCATTTTTAAAACTCAGGTAGGTACGTGACCCAAAATCGGGTCGCAAACCACTGGAATACAGTAACCATATTTAAAAATATAAAAACAGAACTAAAATAATTTCTATAATATTAATTGTAAATTAATATAATTATTATTGGTTTTTTTTTTTGTTAATTTTTAACTGTTCTAAAAAATATACATGAAAGATAGAGAGCTATACCTATACGTGCACCTATAGGCAAGATATTCAAAAATCAGTATCGTGATAATAAATTGATGCACGTTGATGCTCGATATTTACATTTTAAGTATTTAGATATACATAATACATTTGAATAAGATAAGTCACGGTTTTATAAAAATGTTATTTATACACATTAGGTGTATATGTCTTAAATAATTATTCATTGTTATAGTAATAAAATATTATTATTCGTGTACATATAATTCCCTTTCTTAACACGTCATGTTTTGTGTAAGTAACCCTACGTAAAATCTTCCTGCACCGAACCGCCGAGTGCTACTTTTCGTGAAAGCATTAATGTTTGATAAAATATTTTTATGAAATACTATCTGTACACTGACTAAAAGTGTACTGCGACACAACTACACAGACGCAAAAAGAGGGAGGGGGCTTAGCCCCCTCAAGATTTGCTATAGCCCCCCCCCAAAAAAAAAAATTAAGAAATTTATTTTTTCTACATAATACATATTGGAAAGAATAATCACTTTTCGCACATCACGCGGATGATTTGATAATGTGTAGCACTGATAAGAAGCGGTTCGGCGGACTTATTGTTCTGTCGTAGAATAGACTATACAATAATATCAAACCGGCGCGCGGCGTCACAATTATATTTCTCAATATATTATTAATTATTCCTCGTTTGTACGAATTTATCTTCCATGCATTTTGGCGTTAATTCCAAGTCTGGGAAAAAATATCTTATGCACAGTCATGGTGTTTTAATTTGTAACGTTTTTTTGTTTTTAATTATAAAGTTTATTGTTTTCTGTAAAAAAAATTGATGTTAAAAAAACAATAATAATATGTTATTACTTATTATATTATATTATTATGTGAATTTGATTTTTGATATACCATCAAGGGTATCCAGTATCCTGACCAGAGCTACAGCCCCCCTCCCCCCAAATTTAAAACACATTTTGCGCCTATGGATACAAAATACAATATTGTATCTTTAAGATACTATTGTTTCGAAGATACTGCCCGACCTTGGCTACACAGAGCTTTATATATTATAATCAGTTTTGTAAAAAATACTTTTTAAAAAATGTTAATACTAATACTATAGTATTTGCAAAAAACAGTAATAAATATTATACTTTTAAAATATTTGTATTAAAATGTATTTAAGCTAATAGGTACTCACAGAGTATTTGAATTCAAATACAAGTATTTTTTTAAAACTGTAAACTATTTGTTTATCAGTACCTTTACTTATTACGTTACCTACTTGACGACGTCAAGTTGGCGTACATTTTAACGATTTCATATACAATAAACACTATAATCTTTCTTATGTCTGACGATTTGGACTTTGGAGGTAAAATTATGATTACATATTTTGTTGGCATGTTTTTCAACTAATATTGAAATAATTAAAAAACAAAACAATAAATAAAAAGTTGTATGTATTACCTACTAACATGGAGCTATTTTAAAATTGTTAGATTTTTATTTTTATTAAAAAATTCCCATACAGAACCCCTCCTTGTTTTAACGACGACAATATTATTTTTTATTGATATAGTCAAATTTTTGTGAAAAATAATTAATAAAACGGGTTTTATTGTATTAAAAAGCGAGTAGGTACCTATTTAAATTTTGTTAAAAATAATTTGAAAAAAAAAAACTTAAAAAAAATTCAAAAATAAAATGTGTATAGGTTTATAATATACAGAATGATATTTTAAACATGCTACACCCCTTTTTACCCTTTAACAGTAAATTTATTCAAATTCTGATGTTCAGAATTTTTAAGTAGGTCCTATACCTAAAATCTATATTTTAAAATTCCTGATTTTTTTCGTTCTATTTAAAGGAGTGTCAAATGGTGATATAAACAACGGAAATCCACTATAGTTAGATAGGTAGGTATATAATATGGTAGACTACTAAAAAGTCCACAGTAAAAAAGTCCGGTATAATATTGTATTATAATATGTATAATAATATTTTAAATTATTTATTTTAGGTTATGTTTTATGAAAAAAATCAAATAAATTATTTACTCAAAAACAATACATAGGAGGTATGTATATAATAATAATTTCTATCAGTCTAAATTACTGCATCATATAAATTATTTATTAAAAAAAAAAAAAAATCAATAATTTTATTTGCCGATAAATTATTGGTTCATACATAAGAGACTTACCTGTTTGTTCATTTCGCCAGGTAAATCATTTAATTAATATTTATATTAATACTAATTGGAACGTTAGTCGTACATCACATCACATCGTATTTTTCTTTTTATCTAATCATGAGAACCAATCTTTTATACCATTGACTTTTTATGCTTCGGAATTTTTTTAACGTCAATTTTTATGCTACGGACTTTTTTCTCGGATTTTTTTACCGCCTTTCAAAAAAGTCCGGTATATATATTATAGTATAATAATATTTTAAATAGTTTTTTCAAATTATATATTTTATAAAAAAAAAAATCAAATAAATTATCTATGTAAAAACCACATAGGAGGTAAATATATGTATCATATACCTACATATAATAATAATATTTCTATCAGTCTAATTTACTACTGCAGCATGATATAAATTATTTATTTTAAATAATTATTCATACAAAATCAATGAACAAGTAGTTAACAAGTTGTGATATTGCACTATTGCAGGTACATACAAGAGACTACCGGTTTGTTAATTTCGTCAGGTACCGAAATGATTTGATTAAAATTTATATTAATATACTAATTGGAACGTTAATCGTGCATATCACGTCGTATTTTTCCCTTTATCTAATTATAATATGAAAACCAGACTTTTTTACCTTGATTTGTATTATAATATTATAATAATATATCTTTTTATATATCTTAATTTATCTGATGTTTATCGCGGCCGTATGTCCACAGCTGTTTATCTACCGTATAATATTTTACGAATACAGACGATATAATCAATATTATTATTATGCGTATTACCACGATTATAATATATGGATCTAAATAATAATATACAGGTAGGTGTATATAATATACATTTAATGTTATAAATATTGTAGACTGTGATCAGTACATTTTTTAAATTTAAATTTTATGAATAGAATCTATTTTATCTTGTATTTTCGGACTTTTTGTCAGACATTAAAAAAAGGAGTCCGGACTATAATTTCTTGTGCGATTTTTGGTTTAAAATGGACTTTTTGCTCTCGGACTTTTCGTCTGGGAATAGGTCAAACTTATAACCGCGGTCAGGTTGATGGTTTTGAGTTTCAACAACATCGGTCGAAAAACGATTGCCCCCAAGCCCAAAACAGAGAGTAGAAATCAATAAAACTTAAAACGGATAATGACATTTTCGCATCGACTCATCTCTTAATATTTATGTTTATACGTTGTTTTCTTTAGTTCGATATTGCTATATTGGTATAGCTACGGACTAAAAATGGCCATAACTATAATATAGAAAACACTTTCTAACAAACAGTTATGATAATATTATTATAATATCATTCCTATCGATCAGTGTCGTCAAATTTCATTACTATGGCCAGTGAGCAATTATGATTCATCGTTTCCGTTTTAAATGGTTATTATTTTATTATTATTATAAGACGTGACGTTTCAACGAATTAATATAATGTTCGTTTAACTTTCTAAGTAATATAAATTGTCAAATCTCTGCGCTTCGAATTCGGTCTGGTGATTTGACAAATTATATTTTTTTAAGCTCGTAGGTACCTATATACGAGTATAATGTAAGCATTGCCATTTGTCATTATTTACCGGAATGTGTTGGACAATAATTACATAAATTAATCATCGTTTATTGTAAGTAGGTAAGTGGTAAATACGACCATCGATTAAATATTTAATCAATGGTGCGACCTACCTTTAACTCGTTTAATGGCTAAATATTTATTCATTTATTTTCATTGTTATGCATTGAATAATTAAATGTTTTCGAACGTAAATGCTCTTATGCTATATCAGCTGATAAATGAGTTTTGTAAGACGAAAAGGACCTCAAAAACATACGAATGCATAAATAAATATTTTTAGATTCGTCGCTTCTTTTAATTTTACTGATCGGTTGAAATATTTAGGTAGGTGTATTATAGGCACCACGTTTTTGTTCAAAATTTGAAGTATTTGTCAAAATATGAACAAAAACGAAAAATAAGCACTATTTCCTCCAAAATCGACGACATTTTTGAAAAGTGTTTACACTCAAATTTCAGATTTTGAAATGAATTCATTTCTCACACTGCTATATGTCTCACAATAAATAATAAAAGAATAATATGCAAACGTTATACATATTATATAACTGTCGCACGGCGGTAATCGTTATAATATTTAACACTTTCGTTTCATTATTTTAAAACCCTCATAATGACCGATTGTTACGGTTAAATAAACAACACTCGGTCGGTGTAATCATATTTTATTCAACGCGCAGGAGACAGTTTTGACAGCCCAACTCGAAATAAATCACAGGTTAGCGTCGTCGGGCACCCACGCGCAGCGACCGTATAGGCACTCGTCAACCGCCGAAGCTCCTAAGAACTTAATCATTTTATAAACTATAAATCATAATATTTACTATGGCGCTGGCCAATACATTGTTGTTGGCCCTTTGCGCCAATTGGCCACCGTCGAACATTACGGAAACCACATTGCCGCCACCGTGGAAATGGAGTGAGTTTAAAGTTGCAAATTTCGTATATAAATATTGTTTTTTTATTAAATTAAAAGTAAAACAAAACGAAAACCTATAAATAAGGGTCATTATCATAGCCTAGTTGACTGTTAACAAAAGACAATATGGCTCTCCTTAGTCCTTAGTATTGTTCGCATATTCTAAATAATTCGCTCTTACTGGTGCTAGGCGTGATCGGATTATCCGCGAGATGCAAAATCTCATTCTGGACAACAAAACCGGGTGAATACCGGGAGATATCAGTCATGCATCTCTCCTTCGCTCAGAGCAGATCAATTAAATACCATTAAAACTGGTTGATAGTCATGGCCCATAGGATTCATGATTAATATACCCATTGATCAGGAGATAATTTTAAAAAATCGCTGAACACGTTCTTTTTGAGTTATTATCAGTGTTGTGACTTATCTAGTTAAATATTCGCAAGTTATCTGACTAATTATCTAAGATAAAAACTACTTAGTTAGAACTTTAGAAGCATCAGCACACTGCAGGTATACGAAGTGGAAACAATTACCTCAAGTTTGAAACCATGAACCTTAAAATTGACCTTATAGCTAATGGCATCCAATAGAGTACCAAGTTATAGCCTGGATTCTTTTATCGCTCAATGTGTCTAAATTTAGCCGTTCTACAAGACCGGAGCGCAATCGCGCGGAGGGTGTAAATGTGTAATACGCTCTTCTTTCGAGGCAGAAGATCTTCGAAAATATAATTTACGCTGGACACGTTCAAGCCGGCTGGTATCACGCAATGTGCGAGCAAATTTTTTCTGTAGAAATTGGTGACGTGAAAAGCCATTGATAAGCTAGCAATGTTTTTTTTCGTGAACGTTGATTACAATAAGAATAACACTTAACTTTTATTTCTCGAGAAATACATTGTAATAGTCGTAAGGACTATATTATGGAGTCTTATAGCAGTGACTGTATTCTTTTTTTGATTTCATTTAGTTTCTGAGCACAAAGCGAAATACATCAATAATAGTGAATATCAGTGTGATCTGAAAAACAACTTTCAGATTCAATACGAAATACTGCGGGGCAAACGGTTGAAAATTGCTACATTTCCAGTGAGTGTATAACGATTAAAAATAATTCTACTTTTAATTACTAAAGGCACTAAACATTACAATTAAAGTAATTTCAACTAAAAAATTGTATACATAGGTAATACTTATAAAAAATACAAAGCTTAAGAATAATTTCAAAAACTATTGGAACGTCTTTCTGTTTTGCAGAATTCAAAACCTTTGAGTTGGATTACAAGAGAAATCAACGGTACGCTTATTGGCAAGGGGATCGCATTCGAAATTGTGGAAACCCTTCGTCAACGGTACGGATTCACTTACGACGTCGTTATACCAACAAAAGAAACTTTGTTAAACGAAAATGGCAGCATCATCCACATGCTGACTAATGGGGTAAAACAAAAAAAAAGTTTAAAATAAAACAATTCCGTGAATTGCAATGCACGCATTTACTTGAATAGTTTTTAAAAAACATTTAATTTTTTTTACTGTCGAATTTCAAACCCAATTCCCGTCACGTGGAACGTCAAATTCACATTTTTATACAGGTTACTATATTTTTTATTGTTGAACAATTGAAATGTCTTATTTATGCTTATATTTTTCGACTTTCGTACTAAATATAGGTATATAAATAATAGACTACGACAACCAATTTATTGGTAACCTGCTGCTATATGGGTTTGATATTTTTGTTAATATTAGTATATTATCAAAACCATACCAACTTTCAAAAATACAGTTTTGTTTGTTAATAAAAGGCTTTTGTTCGAGTTTGTTTTATTTATTTTTATTTCGATTTTTTAAGCTCGAATTTCAGAGGATAAAATTATAATTTTAACTTATGTTGAACATAATATTATGGATGCAATAGTTTTTTTTATTTTAAAAATTACTCAAACATATTTCTTGTTGTATATGAGCCTTGTAAGTAAAAAAAAAATATTTGATGTTGGTTTGTTGAGAAGATGGACAAACTATTCCGAAAAATACTAAATTACCAATAATGGACAATATTATGAGGTATAGTAGAGAATATAAAAATACTAATTTCTATTGTATTCAGAACTTATCGTCGTTCACGGGAATAAACCTCCTATGAGCAAATTTATGATTTTGAGGTTATGCGATATCCCTGGATTCAGAAAAAAATAAGTTGTTTATTGATAAAATCTCCTATGTGCTATCTAGGTACATCGTAGAATTAATGAAAAATAATTAATTAATTCTCCTATGTGGTGCCAAAAATAAATCGTAATAAAAAGTTTTTGAAGTATCTCCCATGTATGCTACGCTTAATCATAGAAAAATCCTCCTGTGTGCAACCAACTATAAATCGTTTTTTGTTTTTTGTGTTTCCTGAAAACTAGACTTTTTCACATAGGAGGTTTGTTCCCGTGAACGACGTTATGTTGGTAGGTAATCATAACTAGGTTACGTATTTATTTTTAAAATAAAAAAATATTTTTATGTACGTTTTATATAAAAAATTGAATAAATAGAAATCGATAAATATTTTTTAGTTTATAATATGTTCACGACGAAAATAATTATTAAGACAATAGAAATCGGATACAATATAATATATAATAATATAGGTAATGCGTATTTTTAAAATGTCCCCACTATATTATTATGTATATTCAATGTAATACATATAGATAAATAGATTACAAACTATATTATACTTCATAATAAATAAAAACTCTTCTTCATTATTTTAATTGCTTCATACACAAAAACCGGTAGCCATACGTCGCTTGTTCGAAAAAAATTAAAATCAATATAATAGGTATGTACATTATAATAATATATCAACATGCAATAGACATGATTTATTAGAGTGCGATGTAAGATATTTAAACAACTATTTTTAATTATATAAAGGCTGTGTAAAAACAAGTTTTTGGTCGTCATGATTCGTTTAAAAAAAAAACAAAACCAAACACTCAAACATGAATTCTACGAATAATTATAGGTACCTACGCGAGGTTGTAGTAGTACACACTAAGAAAAATTAAAGATATTCATTGTTCAAACGGAGTGTTTTTTAATAAACGTATAATTAGATATATTATTATGAACACTCAATATATATACTTGTAAGCAGTACAATAATTTGTCAAATGTTTATGTTTTTTCGACCTATCTGTTTTTACCAGCTATATATCACCCATTTATTAGCTATTTTAGGCTACTGGGCTTACTAAAAAGTAAAAAGTAAAACAAATATTTATTATTTTATTAAATTGCTGTACGATATATCGTGTAACAGCGTTTTGCATATATAATGTTATAAATCTTGTCTTTGCTGTATAAAAACACAATATTATCCGCAATCATAAATTAAGTATAATTAAGAAGTTTTTTTAAATTTTTTTTAGACTGTGATTAAAAAGAGGCTATTGGGAAAACATTTTTTTTAAAAACTGTACTACAATATTTGCATTATATTTTAAAGACTTTCCAATTAATTAACATATTGTATAGTATTATATTTAAAGACTATATATGTATATCATTCTAGCTAATATGATTTTTGTTTTCTAGTAACACACTCGCAGCGACTATCACTGTAACCATATTTTTTTATGAACATCAATATTATATGATTTTAATCTTTTTCTCGAAAAAATTATTTCATACAAAATAAAAATTGTCTACGGCGGGGATTTGACCCCGTGCATTACCCTTATTTGTATACGCCCCCGCGCAGATGTGATACTGCAAACTTGCGCGCGTCACGTGCATTTTTATTAGGACATATTTTGTTTTTTATATCGTTACTTACCTAATTTATTCTTAAATATTACACGCCTATTATAATATATCATAATATTATTATTGTCTTATAGGAAGTAGACATGGCAGCTGCTTTTATACCGGTTTTGCCGGGGCTGGACGACATGGTCAAGTGGGGCATTGATTTGACTCAGTTTCAGTACGTCGTGCTCATGAAAAGACCCAAGGAAAGTGCTACTGGATCTGGTCTATTAGCACCTTTTGAAATGGAGGTAACATTATTTTAGCAAAGTGACCTAATTATTATCAATGGACGATGATACTACATCAGAAAATATAGTATTTGCATTATAATATTATACGCGCGTAGTTGATAACTTAATAACAAAAATATCTACTTTTTATATTTATTCTAACAAACAGGGCTGTGCATTTAATGCACTAAAATATTGTTAATATGTATGCATTTATGCACTAAAGACAGGCAAAATATGCACTGAATAATTTAAAAATATGCACTTAAAATTCAAAGAAATGCTCTATACATAGGTACCTACTCTTTCTAAAACTGTTGAAATTAATAAAAAATAATTAAAAATGGTTTACAAAAAAAATTCCATCATTTTTATTTTTCTAATTTGTAAATGATTTCGAATGTATACGGATAGCGGATTTGTAGATATCAAATAGACAAATTTATACCAGATAGACCGAAAAAATAAAAAATTGTAAGAAAATAAGTATTAATACGAAGAAATCGCGAAAACGTGCAATTATAATATATGCCCTAACCCGTAAAATATGCAAAATAAGATTTCGTATTTGAACTATAAATAAGTCAAAACAAATTTTGGCTAAATCTGTTTTTTTATACAGTGTAGCAGAAAAAAAAACATGCGAATGCATTCAATTCACAGACTTGCTAATAATTAATTAATATATATAATTTATAGATTTATAGATCCATTGATGTTATATGAAATCAAAAATTGACGTATTGCGGCCTGCTTTTTTTTTATATAGGTGTGGTTGTTGATTTTGATGTCACTGATAGCAGTGGGTCCAATTATTTACGGAATTATGATGTTGAGACATAAACTCTGCGGCCACGATTCGGGGACAATATATCCAATACCCGCGTGTGTTTGGTTCGTATATGGCGCGTTAATGAAACAAGGATCATCCTTGAACCCAGATACCGGTATGTAACTCACGCATATAGCTCGCTAAGCTGATGATGTCTAATTATATATAATTATTAATATTATCTTCGACCTGCAAATACTAAACAGTTTGCAAGGATATCGAACTGTAATAATAACGTGCGCACTACCTATATCGATGGCTGAGAGTCCAAAAGTTGTACGTCCAATTTTTCTCGAAATTGTTTTATATAAGTCCATTGGGTTCATTTGGGTCGTCTTCTTCATTTGGCCAAACATTATAATTCAATAATTATATGATTAAAATATATTTTTTGATACTTTAATTTAAAATTTAACTCAACGTTTATCAATAGTTTTTACTTTTTTTTAATGACAACGTATACAGTTTTGATTTCATATCAAAAACAGAATATTTTTTCGATTGTTTTGGTACTACTTAATATCAAATTTCGAACGAGTAATTTACAAGTATTTAAAGTAAATATGAGCTGGGTGGAGTGATGATACTAGGTTCCCCGGCAAAATATTAGTCCATTACTCCGTTTATCTAAACTTAAAATACTTATATAACTCATGAGCTACTATCGTTTGAAATTTGATTTTAGATTCTGAGCGGTGCGATGAATGTATTGATTTTACGGTGTTGTGTATTTCTTTTTGTGTCCGTCATCACGTTTTGGTGCAGTCAATTTTTCTACTGAAACCTAAGATTTGAAAATTTATCACAAGATTTTTCCATACGTTTTTCTGCTTTTCACAAACAAAAAAATTTAACTGGAAAGTCAAACGAATTTTTTATGAGCGTTTGAAATTAGACATATTTTGATATTCACTCGTAAACTGCCGATTTCTCAGGGAACGATTTCCTTATTTTGTTTTAATTCTTAAATGAAAATCCGAAGAAACTTGAAATTTTCACAGAATATTGAGATTATTATTGTCTATACACTATACAATTTTAAAAATATTTTGACATTTGGTAGGTACCTAAGCATAAGACATTTCGATTTTTTTAAAATTTTTTCTTTGAATATCGATAAAAATATTTTGCTTGGGTCAAAACATTTGAAAATGAAATACAAAGTTTCTCTTAAATTATTCTAAAATCAGTTTAAAAATATTAAAAATGTATGACAAAATTCATCAAAATATGGAACATTTGCAAATTATTTTGTAGTTAAAATTTTTAAAAATGTTCAATTTGTATAGCTAAGGATTGAAAGGTTTCTCGTGAGTCGTTAAAAAAATGTAACCAAAACAATATTTACACGGTTTCTTTGTATAGACACCTTAAGTTCTAATTTGGACGAAATTAGATATTTAAATGAAGAATAACAATGTGTTTCGGTTATTTCGTTGTGATTAAAAAATATCTTAAGTGGGTGCTTGAAACTTTTAAAGTATACAACTATATTTTATACTCTCGACGTTATTTTTAAATGCAATGTTTTCTTCAAAAATTAATTCAATCTACTGTAATATTAATAGTAAAATGAATTACTTTAATAGCAATAAAATCATAAAATATACTTAGTAATGAATAATGATGTATACGTAGGAAGTCTTAGCTCAGAACCGTTTTTCGTATACAATGATTTTACACCGTTGATTTCAAATTTAGCACATCCTTGAAAGTGACCCACTCGACACCTACTGAAGCAGGAACATCAGCTGAGCGGTACCCACTCGTCAAACTATTTTTTATGAATCAAAATACTTGGAAAAATATTGTGCTTTGGAATATCTACAAAATAAAAACTGTATGTTATTGTCATTCAGAAAAAGTAAAAAACCTGAAAACGTAAGGATAAAAAGGTCAGCAGGTGGATTAGGTACCAGCTTTAGGTATATATAAATAAATAATAATTAGTTCTCGGATTTTGTAACAAAATAAATCCTTAAAAAAGCATTTTAAGTAGCCAAAAAAAGTAAAAAAAAGCATTTATTATATTTAATTCTAAAAAAACAAATTTCAATTACCTACACATAAAATTAAATATTAAAAAATTAATTTACGACCATATATTTAATAATATAAATAATAATATATATACGAATTATCTTTCTATCACACTCCCCTCAAAAGAAGCATTTGCAACAAAATCCGAGATCTAATTATAATAATACATATTTTGTAAATCATAAACCTGTACCAGCATGGCAGCATCTGATGTTTGGCCATAAAACGAAATACTTTTAAGTTTTTAAGCCACACGCACGTTTGTTTAGATTCAGCCAGACTGATATTCGCCACGTGGTGGATATTCATAATGATACTGACCTCGTTCTACACGGCCAATTTGACGGCTTTCTTAACACTGTCCAAATTTACGTTACCCATAAAAAGAATAGAAGACATCGCAAGCAACGAGTACCGGTGGATTTCCCCGGAGGGAAGCGCCGTCGAGTATACCGTCAAGGTGGACAACGATCTGAAGCCACTCAAACAATCGATGTTCGACGGAAACGGTCGATTTATGGTTATAAATTTCGACGAAATCGATACGATTTTAAAGTATATTTCGTCGGGTAAAAAAACACAATTAAAATAATATACAATATAGCTGGTGATATGCACTTCTCGGTTGATATAATATGATTAATTGTTCTAATCACTCGGTGCAAAACCTAGAGTTTCTCCGATTTTATATTGAGTACACCGGTATATTAGTATGATTTTGGGCCGTAGCAATTTGCCATCAAAAATGAGATGTACCTTCAAGCTGTCATCCTCTTATTAATTTAATTCGGTACCTATAATTTTCTAAATATTATTCTACAGAACCGTATAGGTAAACATTAAAATATGAAATAAATTAAAATTAAAAATCATCGTAATAAAATATAGTAAAATAATAGTTTTTATAATAATTTAGAATTAAATTAACTATAAAATAATTTAAAATGAAAATATAAATAACAAATTATCGTACAGTTTTTAATCACCAATATATTATTAATTTACGAGTGTTATATATATATATATATAAGAATACAAATCAAATAATTTGTGTCATAATTTTATAGTTTCATACTTAATGTAATTAACACATATTATTTATTTTTAATGCTTAAATTAAATTAATATTTGAAGGAAAATTGACATGATTCTAGTCAAACAAAATTTTTTGAAAAATGTTTAGTACCCATATTTTTTGCAGAGAGGGAAAACTGCATCTTATTTTTGGAAAACAATTTCCCTGTCCTAATTTTGAATAAACATTTTTTTTTTGCCTCACATTTTACATTATTGCAGGAACGTTGCTCCTACACGATAAAAATTGGCTAAATTTTTTGATGTTGTACATCGAAAGGTCAATAACGGATGACAAGGAACGGTGTCGTTATGCGTTGACCACAGAACCATATTTGACAAGATCAATGTCATTTGTCTACCCCAAACACAGTATTTTACCACCACTTTTCAACCCTATGTAAGTGTTTTCAATCTGTAATATAATGTGATAATAAGGTACTATTTCTGTTTTGGAAAATCTAAAATCAAAATATAATTAGAATTTAAAGATTTATGCTTACAATTGAATACATTTTTAATATAGGTAGTATTAGGTACCTATATAGGTTACTCGACCAGACGTATTTTAAATTATAATATTCCTTCTCAGCGGTGGTTTTAAGGGAGGTGCAATGCCCCCCTCCTCCTGGAACCAGTTTAATTCCTTTAACTATTAAATAATGGAAAATAATTATTTTCGTCATTAGTCAACAGTGTAAACATTATGCAAGTTTCAAATAATAATTAAAATAAAAAAAGTAAGTATGTTAATAGTCTTTGGCAAGAGGAAGCGTAATATTCATTGAATTTGCATATTTTGTTTGTGGTCAAACATCGCATTTTCCAGAACCCTTTACTTTTCCTTTTAGTCATACACATTTACCTACTGAATAAGAGGTAAAGCTAATATTACTATAAAATCAAAATGCGATGATTGATGAGCAATAATTATATAATTATCTATATGCAACATATGCTCATTATATGTTGTTTGAATGTGTTTTACATTTATACGATAAAAGTTGCTTATCAATATTTAAAACTCAATGATTATGATTATCTGTTGTGTGTTACAATTCATGTGTTACAAATGTGTTTTAATTCTACTCAGACGAAGTATTTAATATAACAGAAGGAGATGTACATTCGGTATAATAGAATAAATGTATAGCCATGTAGGTATATGCAGAAATTGTTTGTTTAATTAATTTTTTTTATACAACGTAACTTTATTTTATAAAAACAAATAATAAATATATGTAGCAATAGTTATAGGTATATATTTTACAACTTATTAGTTTTAATGGCCAGTAAAAATAATTGGTTAGTAGAATACCTGTGGTATTAGCGAAAGGTTATGTGATCTAAACTTGGGAATTAATAAGCTGATGGTTGAAATATTTAATGGTAGGAGAATTGTTAAATTGTATTTAAGTATTCTTATCGAAAACGGACGACTTATAATATTGTGAACAATTATTTTAAACGAAGAGTCAGACAACAAGTTGTCCTGTGTTTTAGATTATGAGCAAAATCCATCAAAATCACGAAATTTTGCAGTTTCTTTTTATTTAGAAATTCATAAAATGTTTTTTATTAAAATCTAAGATTTGAAAATTCAACACAATGATATCTATAAGTTGTTCTACCTCTCTAAACAAAAAAAAATTACCGGAAAGTCAAACTAATTTTTTATGAGAGTTTGGAATTAGACATTGGATAAACCCGTTTTCTCTGGGAACGATTTTCTTATTTTTATGTAATTCAAAAAGGAATATCAGTTCTACAAAATATTTGTTTATATTGATTCCGTCGGATATTTGTTTATGTTTATTCTGCTGACTGTTAATTAACACCAATCGATGTACCATATTATAAAGAATTTTATTTTTTTTAATTAACAGTTATAAAATACATGCAGTTTAGTAATTAATGTTATCTTTTTTTATTTAAAAAATCGACAAAAATATTTGTTATACATATTTTTTTAATTTCATTATTAGTTTTTTAAAACAGTATAAGTTTAATTGGTGCATGATGTTCAACATATTAGTAAATGCAAATTTTTAACATAAATATGTTTTTGGGCTGGATATAGGAAATCATTTTCTAACCGATTTTGGGTAAGATTTTTGTTACCATAGTTACTTATAAATTATAACTACGCGTATATAATGCTTTGTTCATAAATAGTTGCTATTGGTTACCTATACATATATATTATAATATTAATATTTTTTTGAATTCAATAAATATGATTTTGGGCTGGATACAAAAAAAAATTTCTAACTGATTTTGGGTAAGATATTTATACACCAGTATCTATCTGTTCAGTAAAATACAATTTTTAATTTTCAAAAAAACAACCTCAATTATCGCAATGTAGCGTAATGATAATATTTCTATTGTCACGGGCTAGTAATAAACAAATATTAAAACTAACAATTATATGGTTATATAATAACATATTTATGATTCAACACATTTCCCTGAAGTGGAAAATATCGAGTAGCACTTTTTATTTAAATAACCGTCCAACATTATACCTACTTATAATCTTACAAATTGTCAGGTATATAAAAACCAATAAAATACAATAAAAAAAGGTAATAACGCGATTTTTTTGGAATAAAGTTAAGTATACGAGTATATCACACATGTTTGGTACAATTCAAAGTTCAAGTTATGGAATGTAATGTTCAACTTCAACAACGTTATTTTGTCATAAGTTAACTGCAAATTACAGTTATAGTGTAAGGTGAAACCTATTCGGTAGTAGTACTAATGAAAAAACATTTATTATAATAATATATTAGGTATATTGTATAACCAAATAGATATAATATGATATAACTTTTATATCATAAAACAATATAATTAATGTAAATGTAAGCCTATAACATTTTATTTTATTTTATTGTTAAACTAAATAATTTACAAATATTCAGTGGATTAACAGGTAAAAAAGTTCGGCGGAATTGATAAACGCGGCTCAATATTTCTCACAGGTAAAAAGGTAATTTCGGCTCAATCGATAAACGGGTTAAGAGCCTTATATAATTATGTACCTATGAATAATAGTATAGGCCTGCAGTAACCTGTTGTCTTTCGTTGAATTTTAGATTTAAATTAATTTTTGTTTACAATTGATTATCGATTTGTGTATAGAAATGATTAAACAAAATATAATATGTTTTTTTTATATTTTTTATACTTTTTTTCCCAATGGTTATTGTTCCCGAAATTAAAAACAATAATTTTTTGTCAATTTTGCCAGCGCTGCTATTACGAGGAGCTATTATTTTAATCTTTTGGTAGACAATTTTAGCCATTTGTTTTCCCACATGTCATATGTGTTTCTTTGGCGATAATTCTTTTGGCGGCCTTGTCTGTCAGTTCTTTGCCTCCAATGTTGTAATAGCATATATCAGGGGTGCCGAGCCTATGGCACGCGTGCTAAAAGTGCAGGCACGTTGAAAAAATTTTCACAGCACGCAAAAATATTTTCATTTAGTTGTTTTGATCTTGCGTTTAGTGATAAAAAAAAAATATATCGGGCATAATATTGTTTTGTAAAATGTAAGTAATAATATATTTTTATATTATTTTTAACAATAACTGTTTCGGGAAAAATATCGTTCGGAAATTTCGATTCGGAGAAACGGGGGGCACCACATAATATTATTATTATAACGTTACTGAACGACATTAAAATTACGAAAAGTTACGATTTCGATATGATAATAATCAGGGCTCGTAAGTTCATGCATTTGCATATCAACCTTGCTAAGTTGTATTTAATGTTAGATGACATAGAAATCCATTTCAAGGTACCACGTGGTTAAATATGTGAAGTCTTATTTTGCATGTTTTGCAAAAGCATATTTAGAAGTTTTTTGCCTATTTGGCATATTTATGCATATTTTTATTTTATCGGGCATATTATACAAGATTTTGATATTCCTATTCATAGTATTATATCAATATTCCTTTTTTTTATGGGAATACTATGAAAGAATCAACATTTGATGAAAAAAAACGCGATAGTTTATAATAAATGTTTCATTATTATCTTTATACATATAATTCTACTGTACGTGTGTATGTCACTGAACTCCTCCTAAACGGCTGGACCGATTTAAATGAATTTTTTTGTATGCATTCGGGTGACGATCTGGATGGTTTAGATTCACGAGGTGGTGAGGTGAGGTGCTCACACAGGGATTTTGAGATTTAGGATGGAAATATTTGTTTATAAATGGTTGCTATGCTATGTGTAACCACTGTTTATTTATAGGGTTGTCAATGGTTACATAATATTTTATAACTATTATAATTAGTACTAGAAATATGGCATATACACATTTTCGCAAATAAATTTATAGAAAAAAACAAATCTACGGCACAAGTCACCGTTGTGATGTTTTTCATGTGCCCAATATTCTGATTTCACTTACTATTAAGCTCCTCGCGGGGTCGTCAATCCACCGCAGTTGGATTGTCTACGTGCGATAATATATACTGCTCGCATGTTTTCCGCGATCTAATGCAGTTTATTGCCTGGTGGTTTAGATGCATAATATTATGTATATCACTTGAGGTTAATCTTAACTTAACATTTGACTCAGGCCACGACGGATGGGACTAAATTAAATATTGTTGTAACGATATTATACTTAGTCTATAATATTTTGACCGTTATATTATAAACTAAAACATATTATTCATACATAGAGTTGGCATGATTTTTTTTTTTTTAATGGGCTACGAAGTGCACGGGATCATCTAGTACATTTATATAACATGTTTGGGAATTCGATCGCAACATAAAATTATAAAAATTAAATAGTTATACAGTAGTAATTACTTCATTCAGTTTATCAGCGTTTCAGTCTAAAAATAATATATACAAAATTAAAAATAGACATTTTCAAAAACTGTTTATGATTTTTTTAAGTAAGCATTTTTGAAGTGCATAATTTTAGATATTTAATGCATATAAATGCATATTTTGCCAATTTCGATTGCATAAATGCATGCTTATTTAGGCATTTTTTAGGGCATGGACTTACGAACCCTGATAATAATATATTTTCCGAGCAGAATGCTGTCGTACATGGAGTCGGGCATCGTGAGGCATCTGCAGACCAAGGACCTGCCGGAGGCGGTCATCTGCCCCCTGAACCTGGGCAGCAAGGAGAGGCAGCTCCGCAACTCGGACCTGTACACCACGTACGCGGTGGTGGTGTGCGGGTTCTCGATGGCCGCGGCCGTGTTCACGCTCGAGCTGCTGTCCACGCGCACCGGCTGGTTCGCGGACGCCGACCTCGCCCGCCGCCGAGGGGAGCACGACCAGCTGCACGGCCACGCGGTCCGGTCCGAGATCGCGGTCTTCGGCCGGCCGTCCAAGGCCATGTACCCGTTCAGCCACCGGGACAACGTCATGAAAGCCGCGTCGGCCACGCATTTCGCCCTTCGCGAGCTGTCATCGTCGTCGTCGTCGCCGTCGTCGCAGTCGTCGTTTTTATTGTTGGACGGCAAGTCGTCGTTGCGTCGATTTCAGTACTGAGATCCACCGCTGCTGGCACGAGGCCAGATAATTTATAATATAGGGGGGTTGGAGGGGGCAATAATTAAGGGCCCTTGTATTATTTTTCATAACTTTTTGGTTAGGTCCTTCTCCCTCACAAAGCGTTAGTATATCTATAATTTTTTAAAAAAACAGAGTTTTCTTCATTTTTTTCATGCTGTGAAAAATAAATCTATTTAGAACATAAGCTGATTTAGTTTCAACTTTTAATTTCTATTAAGAAAAATTAATTCATATCTAATTACTTATCAAAAATACAAGTTATAAATGATTTTTAAACCAAATATAATTTTTAAAACAATGTCAAATTTATTAAAAAAATAGTACACATATAATTAACATTTTGTTAATACTAAAATATTAGAAACATATAAATATAAAACAGTTCAAAAAAAAAAAAATTTTCCTGTTTGTGTATGTCCTGAAAATAGCTGAAGAAATCAAATTAACTAAACGATAATTTGTCATTAAATTCCTGATAATTCCGGATAGTTGATATTTTACTTAGTCTTTGTTTAATGGTATTTTATAAGAAAACTGTTCAAGCACAGAACACAGACTCGGGACTCGGGTACTATAGCTGGTCACTAGTCTGTATGACCTAAAAATTTAAGAAAAGATGAAAGGGAGGCGCGATTGACTCATACTCTTCACTCGGAATCTAAAATAATAATTACATAATTTTAAGATTGAAAAAATGTATTTCAAAGTTTGAAAAAAACGATACTTAACCAAGTTTTATATTATTCAGATCTATATTTCGTGCGTGAAGTAAGTTTCCCGCCTCCCAATTCAAAAAGAGGACTTCGGACTTTTGCAAACTATTGCAATTTTAATTTGCTATATAATTTTCAGAATTTGAATATCTTTTTAGTTATCCCAAAAACATTTTTTTTTTTTTTTTTGTGTAGACCTTGCTGACTTCGTGTAGCCTTTCGCTACTTTCAACTAGAGACTCCAGGATTTTTCAAACAATTTGCAATTTTTTTGCTACAATTTTCTGCGATTCGCCGAATTTGCTATAAAATAATTGCACCAACATTTGTAATAAATAACGACAGGTACACTATCTGAAAGTCCGTAGTCCGGATAGCTCGAAGTGGGAGGCCAACTCAAACTCAGATACAATAGTGTACAACACATAAATCCACTTATCAACTTGAAATAGTAAACAAAGCCTTAATACCTTATAGGATGTTACAACTTGAGTCTTGAGTACCTATATACCTATAGCAATAGTGTTTGATAAAAATAATGATAATTTTTGAATTTTGAAAAATAATGTTTTTAGCCGGTTAAAACCATTGTGTGTCATACTATAACACTGTGTTTCTCTTCAATATACAAACACGAACAGAAAATATCCACTAATTATAAATTATGAGATGGATGATATCAGACGTAGAAAATCACAGTTCTTTTTTAACAATAGGGAAAAATCAACAAGGACCGCAGAGAAAAAACGATAATATATTTTACAAAACACAAATTTTTGACATATTGATGAATTGGTCAACAAAATCAAAATTATTTGCATACCTATTATTTTGTAATTTAGTTTTTATTTTGTTTTAAAAGTTACACTAAAGTTGAATACACCTATTGTATAATATATAATGTTTGTCGTAATTTGTTCTGACAGCAATATTTAAAAATATTGAACACAGAAACGTGGGCACAATTTTTTTTCAATAGAAATTTAAAGTTAAAATGTTGATAAAATTGGTCATTTAAATGAAAAATAATGTCTTTTCTCCTAAACATTTTACAGTTATCTTGTTGCGATTCAAAAAATATCAACTGTAGACACTTGAAACATTTTGCTAATTATTATAATATTACTATTATATTCAATATACCAACAAAGGAATTTTCAAAATATCAAGAACTATTTTTAGAAGGTTAATTCAATTGTTTACGTAACAATTAATTACCCAAGTTTGAGCAATAAAATAATATGTATTTCTTAGATGTGATAATCTATAAATAAATTTAAAAAATAAGTATCTAGTGATTTAATTATATAATATAATATTATGTAATTGTATATAATACACTCGAGTCGTTCGAGATTTGAGTGTTTGAGTAAACGTTGAATCTATTATAACCGCGATATGACATCAAATTTAATTGATTATATACATTATGTTTAAAAATAAACTAATATGTCAGCGCTTCATCCCGACAATACCCTATAAATACTAAAAAACACCGACCAGTGGAATACAGTACAGTTCTTTCTCCGATCGTCGCAACAGCAAACCCGCGTAAACGTAGCTACTAGTTATTATTTTTCAAAGTTCAGACGTCGTATAGTCGCATTCAGTCATTCGGCCGTTCAGTCGTTCGGCTCGTTAAGTCCAGTTCGCAGTCTTCGCGCCGTATACCTATTTAAACCACGTTTACATCGAAATGGCCGCAGCTAACCGCAGTCGGGGTAACCGGCGCGGCGGTCGTCGTTCGTCCGTCGTCGCGTTGTTGCTGTTTCTCGCGGTTCTCGGTCGGCGCATAGTGCCCGCGGAGAACGCCAGGATATTGGCCGTGGAGACGATCGGTTGCAGAAGCCATTGGAACTTTATGAGCGCCGTGCTCAGGGCCCTGACGGACGCCGGCCACAGCGTGACCGTGTTTACGCCTCTACCGGACGGCGACCGGAACAACTACACGGAAGTGGACCTGTCCGGCGACTTTCCGATCCTCATGGCGAAGGACATGACGGCCACGTTGGACGTTTACGGGCACCCGATCGTGTACATGAACATGAAGACCGCGTTGAACAGGCGGTACTGCGACTCGGTGTACGGTAACCCGCGGTTCGAGGAAATAATTGGCGGCGGCAACCGCGGAGAATTCGACGTGGTCGTCATGGAACCGTTGAGTGTCGACTGCATGTCGTACCTGGCCGGCGCGCTGGACTTGCCCGTCGTGTACGTGATCCCGTCGCCCATGATCACGTACGCGGAACGCACGTTCACCGGACACCTGGCCAACCCAGCGGTCGTGTCCAATCTGTTGGCCCGACAAGCCGTGCCCAAGACGTTCGTCCAGAGGGCCACGAACACCGCCCTGTTGGCGTACAGCCTGATGATAACCGTGTACGACGAGTGGCTGCTGAGAGTCACCGATCCTAGACCGTACGACTCGTCTCCGAAGGTCCATCCGTCGGTAATATTTCAAAACTCCCATTACATAACCGAGGCTGCTAGGCCGGTTGTGCCCAATCTCGTCGACGTGGGCGGCATTCACTTGAAACCGCCGAAAAGCATACCACGAGTAAGCCCTATACCTAACCTATCAAATGAGACTCCAAGCGAGAGCGTTCTTCTGTCTGAAAAATATAATCGATCATTTCGCTTTTACCTTCCTAAAGACTAAATTATATTCACTATACCTAAAAATCATTTCCTTAAACGTGTGTGTGCAAGTCCAAAAATAAGATATCATTCATTATCATCTGATATAAATTTTGAATTTTACGAATTCCCGTTTCATCGATTCATAATTATTTTTTATTATCAAAGGGATTTTTTGTTTTTTAAAAATAATTTGCCAATTTAATATTGATAATAATTGATGCGAACGCAATTAAAAAACATATTATTGTTGTTATTTTAATATTGTCATTGTCCTTTTAAGGATGTATTAGACTTCATAGAGGACTCACCACATGGAGTTATCTATTTCACATTTGGTTCAATAGTTCAACTATCTTCATTGCCGGAACATATTATACAATCGTTTAAAGAAGTGTTTGCCAAACTCCCACAAAAAGTCTTATGGAAATACGAAGAAGGTGAAATGAAAGACGTGCCGAAGAACGTGATGATAAAAAAATGGTTTCCTCAACGAGACATTCTTTGTAAGATTTGATAAACTATAATTTACACGTAGATTTTACGCGTTGCTAATTTAATGACGTTTCGAACAGTGCATCCCAAATTAAGACTGTTCATCAGTCATGGAGGTATTTCCGGAGTTTATGAAGCTGTAGACGGCGGAGTTCCCGTGCTCGGCTTTCCGCTGTTTTTCGACCAGCCGAGAAACATAGACAACTTAGTCAACGCCGAAATGGCAATCAGCATGGACCTGTTCACAATCGACAAAGACGAATTGTTGAATAATATATTGAAACTCATTAATGACGAAAAGTAAGTATAAAAACTTATACATATCTACGTTAAAACGTCAAAGAATGGCTTTTGTATAAATAATTCTATACAAGTAATATACAATATTATATGTTGTAGGTTTACAATAATATAATATTATAATATAATACTGTTTATTGTTATTTCAAAATTTACAATTTAAATATAATATAATAGAAGTAAAAGTATAAAATATTTAATATATTAATATGATTAAATAGAATTATAATTTAATATAATTTTTTTTATTCAGATACACGAGAAATGCTAAAATCGCCTCTCAACGTTTCAAAGACCGACCAATGTCACCGGAACAATCGGTCGTTTATTGGACAGAATATGTTATTCGCCACAAAGGAGCGCCTCATTTGAAATCCCCCGGACTCAATCTGACGTGGTATCAATATTTTCTGTTGGACGTGATCGCCGTTATGTTAGCTTTTATTTCATTAGTATCGTTCATAGTTTATAAGCTATTTGAACTGACCAGTAAGCACGCGTCGGAATATTCACACATTTCTGTCAAGACCCTTTTAGTTTGGATTTTAGGATGATAATTATATTTATAAAATTCGAAATATTTATAGCCGATGTGTATACAAGTGCACCACAATGCACATGCTATTTATTAACTATTGTACTATATATGATGAAAAAAGGCTAATAACGAAACTCTTAATACTTATTGATACAAATATATAATCTTGAAATATTTCCTAGAACTATAAGAAATATAATCCATTGTTTGAAATCAAAGTCGACTTGACTGAAATCTGTACATACAACTACTTTTATATTTATACACTTTTTTTAGAAACTGTACATTGTATACGCGTGTACACTAGTTATACCATGTAACTATTATTTTTTATACGGATTAAGACTTCAAATATTTTTTATATACCTATTACTATATTAATGTACTTATGTATATCTATAATATTAAATATATATTGATTTAATAATATTTTGCCTGTGGTTTTTTTATGGAAACTAGCTGTTCAACCTGACTTTGGCAGGTCTATTGGTGTATCTCAGTTTTAGTGATGTGAAATTCACGGTAAAATTGCAGACATGGCAGACAAGATTCGCTTTGTGAACTACAGTAAGTAACGAGCCCACAAATGCCATAGATCCGGTGGCAAGTATTACGGTTGCGGCACTGTAAAATGTTTCATGCATTTATTTGATATCTACGTCGGTGATAAGATAGCATTCAAATAATTACCGCGTGAATTTAAATATTATAATCATTATTATTAATACAAGCAAATAATAAAAATTTTAATTTTTATAACTTATATCTAAACTATTTGGCACTTGCCTAAAAAGTCCTAAAAAAAATAATAATAATAAATAATTACTAATAATAATTAATTAAAAATAATAATAATAAATAATAATAATGATAATAATAATAATTAATAATTCAAAATTATCCACTAAAAAATTCTGAAATTTAATAAATTTAGTTTTCTTTATTTGCCTTGTTTTTTGGCACCTGTAATACAAAAAAAACCATAACTAATAACATAGTAGTGATATATAGTACCATATATGAATGTATTGGAATAAAAATTCTATGTAGACCTACGTCAAAAATTATCTTTTGGGGTTTCATTTTACTCTTTTCCGATTTATTTTTTTGTTTTAAAGGCACAGTTTCAATTTTTGAAGCAGTGATGAAAACATGGATGGGTACAATCAATTTTTTATTTAAGTGTTGTAGTTGTTCTCGTGATTTAATCTGCTGTAATGATTGCTCACCTTTTTATAGTATTTGCTGCCTTAAGTTATGTAATAAAATATCTGAAAAAAAAAATTGGAAAATGTAAATTAAATAACCATTTTTTAATTTAATTAATCCTTATCACCATAATCATGGTATAGTTGAGTTTCCTCGTCTTACGTGTTGTCTCCAATCTCCATCATCGGTTCATCATCTTTACATGTCATCTTTGTCTGTATATATTATACATCTACGTGTCATGTGTGCTTTTACTTTTCATTGTTTGTCTACATTCGCTGTCGTTTTTTTGCCTAAGGAGGTTCATTGCAACGGCGTGAATATGCTTGCACATATTATTTCTAATTGAATGGTCCTGGCAATTGCATGTGTAATCATGGAAACATGAATTACATTTTGTGCAAAGAAGTAAACATATCTCACCTTCATACAATGTATACACTCTTTTACTTCTCTTTTAAGTACATTGTACATCATTTTTTCATTAGTGAACGATTGAACACACCAAGAGTTATGGTCTAATGAATTTATAACTATACTTTTTGATTCACTTTGTTTTTCTATCTTCTTATGATTGGAATATTCTAAATATCCTATTTTCTTATGAAGGCATTTCAATTTATTGGTGCGTTTAAAACGTATTTGTTTTTTTTTGTACATTATTTTCTTTCATAACTCAATATTTCTCCAAAATTGGTTAATACTTAGGTAATGTTTATAATATTTAAATTTTGTTATAGGTAGGTACTTAACATTTATTGCTCCATTGACTTATTATATAAATAGGTACATAATATACAATTTTATTTCTATAGTTCTATGGCAATTTCTTTTTTTGTTTTCATAAAATATACATACACTATTGAACATTTATATTTATCTATGTATACAATATTTTTTTAAATAAAGTTTGTTTTAGTAAATCAATCATTTAGTAGGTAAGTTGTTTTACCCGGTAATATTACCAATCAGTAAAAATGTGGTCTTAAAGTAATTAAGTCATGGTAATAGTCAGATATTATTATCTTAAGTCATAAAAATCTTATATTTTAAGTACATTGCATTGAATATCAGACACACACAAATACATTATTAATCCTAATAGTATCATCTCTATCCATGTAAAGTTACTCATGTGAAATCACAACATTTTTCAAACTTTTAATTGGTTCAGACATTTTTTACTTCAGTAATTTGTACTATAAGCATCAAATAAATAAACCTTTAGTTATTAAAATAGTTAATGTTTATTTGTTTGTAATTATTTTAAAGAAAACATCAAATTAAATAATTTTAGAACAATTAATGTACTATGAATATTATGAAAATTGAGTATTGTCGAATTCTTAACACAAATAGCCCTAGGTACTACACATGTACCTCTAGAAACATTTGGGGATCACTGATAATGTTTTCGATTCCAGTCCTGTATATCTTAGTCCGTGTCAGTAAGTAGGGCCAGCGAAATAAGAGCTGCGATCGTTGCGCTACTGGTGGTCAAATATCGTCATGGCTTCGTAAGCTGTTTCCCGCCTTAAGTAATTTCAAACCATTGTCTGCACAGATAATTGAATGTGCACAAGTCGTAAATAAATATTAAGGTGTACTCAAAATGTACTCTGAAGGAACAATACTTAATACTTATATGAATTTCAAAATGCACGGGAAAAAAATAAAAAAAACTAGACGTAGACGCAGAACCACTGATTCCATAACATTTTACCACCAGTAGCGCGACGGTAGAGGCTATAATTTCGTTCACCCTACTTCACCTGAGCTGGGCAATCCGACCGTGGCAAATTGGATAATATAGCACTTGGTATGTTTTTGATTTTTGAACGTGGTTCGAAATACTCATAAGCATTCCCTAAATCTCAATAAGACCAATCTCTGAAACCGTCAAAGTCGGTTAAGTAGATAGTCTATGACAAAATGCAGACGAAACCCGTCATAGGTCATCACAGAAATGGCGAACATTTAAGATTATTTGAAATCAAAAACGTATAAAATGTTCAATGGGTTAATGGTTGTACTTAGCAACAATTATTGATCAACATTCGATACATAATTCCTCAAAAGTTTTTCGTTAAAAAAAATATTGAAATATATTTTGTACACAATATATAACTTTTAAAATGTCAATGTAAGCGTATACAATATATAATAATATACTTAAAAAATATCGAGGACCCTCGGGCGGCAAATATTTATATTTTTAAACTACAACAAAATAACTAAAACCGTTATTCTTCGTTTTTAATATCTAATTTCGTTCAAATTTAAATTTAAAACTTCTATACAAAAAACTGTATTTATAAAATATTTAGATTTTTCGATTTCAGTTCAAACTATACTTATACAAGAAATCTCGTTTTAAATGTTCAATCCTTAGCTATATAAAAATTGAATATTTTTAACTACAAAATGATATTTGCAAATGTTTATTTGTAATTTTTACGAATTTTGGCAAAATTTAAACTTTTTTTTGACTATAGATAGAAAAACTCATATGCAATTTTTATTACATTTTTAAATCTTAGATATAAAAAGAAATTTTTTTATGAATTTCTAACTACAAAATAATTTGCACATTTTAGTGATTTTGATGAATTTTGTCTTTAAGAGGATGCCATATATCACATTTTCGTTGAGAAGAACCAATTTAGCGTAGTTGCGATGGCTTTAATAATTAGAGCGAATTGACCTATCATCAAACTTAATGGACAATGGTAAGAACATTTTATATATAAGTATTTCAAAATATTTAAACATTTTTTATACATAAAAATAAATTTATAATTTTTATAAATTGGTTGATTTTTTAATACAAATCTATATTCTAATCGAATTATTTTACCATACTGGTATTTCTTACATTGTACAGAATTATGTTTTCTCGAGGTAGCTTTCATTTTGTGTTAGGGGGAGAGTTCATAAATAAATATGTTTAGCTTTGAAATTGTTGACATAAATTTGTCGATTAACCTAACTAATCTAACCCTGCGACGGTAGGGCTTAGCCCAAATTTAGGGTACAATTTCTGTCGAGGGGGAATATATAGACTCAACAAAATTTTCAAAGCATCAATAATATTATATCGTATAATAATTATAATCTGTATGTTTTATTTTGCAGCAAGTCTTACAAACGGTAAGCAGCATTTCACTGGGCCTAAATCGAATGTTTCGGATGTGGCCAATAAAACAAAACAATGCTCTGCTGCAGAATTAGAACGAAATCGAGTTGTACAATAATTATTATAATCATATGTCTGGGAATATAATATTGTGTACACTGTACGTGAGCGGTTAATTATTATACAGCAGTTATCCCGCAATCGATTATTATCAGCATTATTCGTTCGCGTCATTGTACAGTATAATGAACTCGCGTATTACATATTAAATATTATGTTACAGCACTCACTATTTCGTATTTAAGTCATTTTAAAAAATTGATCATTAATGAAAAGCAAAACATATACCTATACATTTGACCGCAAACGAACCGATTTAATGCGTTATGTGCGTATGCGAGCTATAATGTAATGATTCATTCTAACCAGGTCATGTTGGACGCGATAACAAAATTGATAATAATGTCTGGTTCGATTTATAAAATATTGTACACACATATTATATTATATGGTCGCGGGTAAGCTGTTTTTACATTATAACGTATAGGTAGGTCTTACACCGCGTTAATATATTTTTCCTGCCGATTTCTACATAATATTTTATTTACAGCACAAAATCAACGCATAAAAAAATAAATACCCATATTAAAATTTTTCGAGAATCTCGCTCAAAAGCAGAAAAACGTAATTTATTATAGAATTTGTTTAGATTTTTTACACGATTTAAAAAAGATAAAATATGTATCTACACTAATACCAAATGTACTAAAATAATACTAAATGTATATAGTTTCAACGACTAGACGTTTATTTACAATAGATTAGAAAAAGTCTCGGGGTGAAAATATAGGAAGTACCTCTGTTATTGTGTATACACCGTAATAATTCCACTGGTTTCGAGCACACGTTGAAAATACATTTAATATAACATATAATATTATGCACAAGTACCTACTTATATATTATAATATAATACAATATATCATAATAGGTACAGTAAAACCTCGATTATCCGTCAACTTCTGTTTATATGTACGTCATACCCGCCGTCATAATGATGTAAATTATCTATTCATATAAACAAAGTAAATCGACTAATTTTTTCAAATAGTTTTATTTGATCATCATCGAATACACTAATGAATTTAATATAAATGTTAAAATCATTTTTTTCTTTTATCCGGCTAATTCAACATCAATAATTTTATCCGCCACCCTTTCAGTCCCGCGCGGTTGCGGACGGTTAATCGAGGTTTTTTTTACTGTTTATCGATTTAAAAATCGATCATAACGATCGATATATAATATTGCAGTCACAAGTAAAATGATGTTCTCTACGGTTGCGTATTTCGACGACGAGTTTTTTTTTTACACAGCGGCATACCAGCCGTGTAAGCATTTAGGAACTGGCGACTGAGTGACGAAAACGGCTCGCCCTATTTCTTGCCAACTCTTTGCGTCCAAAACTATAACTCCGGCTTGGTTTTCACACTCCGATCCGCCCCAGATGATTGACGACAAGACTACTCCGTCGTCTTCGTCCTGTACATACAATATAATATTATAATGTACGTCAAAAACGGTCAATGGTTTTCACTCATCGCGACATCTGCGTATTATTGAATATTTATATTTTCACAGTGTCACATAATACTATTATATCGGCCTGCAGTCTTCACTGTCAAAATACTGTATACTGATATATTATTTAAGTCACACCGTGTTTCCCAACCCGGGAGTACACATTGCCGGGGAGGCAGTCACCGCGAGGAGTAAAATTTGTATGTATTTAATTATTTTTATTTAGTTTTTCGTGGGTCCATTAGTCATTACTGCATTTTAGCGTGAACCATTAAATTAATACATTTTTTATAGAACTCTGCGTGGTTTTTTTTAAACCATAGGTAAATAAAAAAAAAAATTGTCATATCAATTTATCGTTGTGCATAGATTATTATACCCTAAATAGAGAAATGACATTATTCATTTTATGGGAATGATATATTTTATACATACTTCGGCGTCCGGTAATGAAACGAAAATTGGTTCACTAGGGTATACGTTCTGTTCACACCATGTCTTACAAGTCTTATTGTACGTATCCACTTTAATGAGCTAATTCAAAAAAAAAAAATAGATAATACAAAATATTATATAATAAATATGTACATTATTTATTGTGCTCATATTGAGAAACAATTTTATAGAGATCTAACATTACATATATTTTATATTTTTGTGATACCATTTCTAAGGACTATTTCCCTTAGTATAAACATTTTAATAACTAAAAAACTGAATTTTGAGTTAAGTACATCAACAATTTCAAAAAAAAAAATTAACATTGAATAATTTATAGTTAAACATGGGAGGTTCTTTTGAAAAATAGAAGTTTGTATCGCCACAGGACACACCCTGAGTAGTACAAAACGTCTCAAGAATTCGAAAATATTATGGTCTTGAAGTATATTTAAAAAATCAGAATTAGAACAAATTCATTATTAAACAAAAAAATGGGGGTGAGCATGCTTGGTGAATCGCCTTGCATGTAATGTACCTATAAACATATGTTTTTTTGTTCCTCATAAGTCATAATAAGTATATTATACATCTTAACCAATATTCAACAGCGGAACAAAAATAATTACCGTCCCGGGGTTTTCGGCGTCAACGTCGGATGATATTGCATAGAAAAACCTGTATTTTTTGCCGATTTTGAATTCATTGACCCTGGGCGTTTCGCAACCCAAATCGCACAGCTTTTCGGGGCAGACACACAGGTGGTCGTTTTCGACATCGCCACTTGTAGGATTGTCGTGGTTGACTGGCAACACGAACCTCAAAGGCCTGCTGCGAAACATGGCCGCATAATCTGGGTTTTTGTTGAGATTCTGAAATTGAATTCTACTATTAACTGGTTTGATGATAACGATTGTGTTAAAATGTAATAACATACGCTATGATAAAATATTATACTAATGAAGAGGAATCGTCAAAAATTTAAAAAAGTATAAGTGAAATAATTTCTATTAAAATACATATTATTGTTATATTATACATAATCTGTGATATAGTGATTAAAATGTGATATAATGCAGGGACGGGCAAGTTACTAAAGTGCCAATTTTAAAATCTTAAAAATCTAGCGGATCAGAGAGCATAGAAGGCAAAAAAAAAGGTCATTACAATTTAAATTTTGAAACACTACAAAACACGAAAATAATAAAATCAACTCTACCGTCTAGCGTAACACGACAGATACGGCTAAGCCGATTAAACAAAATAAGTACCTATTAGTTATGTTAGCCTCTATAAAAATATATTTGGAAGTCTACGTTTTATGAAAAACGTAATAAAATACAGATAAACGCTAACATCTTAGAAAATAGTTTGAAAAAGTAGCACGGGCCAGATAAAAGAGGTACGCGGGCCCGGATGCGGATTATACAATGAATGGACGGTCATTGCAGCAGATGGCGATTACAATATATTGTAATGATTTATCGACATAATATTATGTATATGAATATGTATAGAATTCAACCTAACCTGATACACTTGCACGTATACCTGGTTAGGTTACCGCTATTTCGAGGTGCGAGCGGCCAAAAATAATCACTAAAAGAGTCAAAACAGCGGCGATAAAGATGTCTACTGACTTTTACTGTTCGTAAAAGCCAATACACAACACGATTTGAATCAGTATAATAATTAAACGATAATATTAAGTAATTTTAACAATCTTTAAAAACAGTTTACTTGTAATGCTTCGACGAACATGCAGTCGATCATGGAAGGATCTCGGTAACAACAAATATCGATCACCACGTGATCGTCTTCTTCGTACTGATTTATTATGTGGAGATAAAAGAAAGCATCCGATTTAAACGTCTTCACTGTTTTTCCGTCAGATCGCGAGATCAAATGAATCAGAGTCTATAAACAATATAATATACAATAATAGGATCAAGACATAATTGCAAAGTTTTGAGACTTTAGATATTGATAAATAATAATAATATAATTTATCATATTTATACTTTTATGTACAATAATATAATTTATAATTAAGGCTGGGATTTTGATGCACTTTGCATCGTTTTCCAGGACCAGATGCGCGATGCTCGTTACAAAACATTTACGGTTCATGTAATTTTTAAATCAGAATAAAACGTTTTAATTTTGCATTTTTAGATTTTTTAACAATTTTAAATTTTTATGCCATCAGCTGTCTATTCTTATCTTCTGTGCATTGTGAAACATTGGTAAATCTGCAGTCGCACTATGACGGTACTTGTAAGTTTGTCTTGCAGCACGAAACCGTTTTTTTTATCTCTTCATTCCAACTTTTAGAATACTTTTTAAATTAGTATTTAGATATAAATGAAAAAATTAATCGAAATTTCCTACACTATTCCCTCAGTGGTGGTGGTGTGGCGTCTATAAGCCTGTGGCTTTATAATATAATATTTTAAAATAAATTATTTTGTAATTAATGTCAATACAAGAAATTAAAAAAAACATTTTACAGACATTTAAAGTTTGGTTTTGACAAAATCGGGTATAGGTTAATAAAACAATCAATTACCAATAGATTTAATTAATTTATTAATCATCTCATCCCTATTTACTTATTATTTATTATTTCGATACATATAAAAATCGAATTTAGGATGAGTAGTTTAAATTAGTTATAGTTAAAGTTTAGATGAGCGGACCAACATTTTGCGGTATAATCGCATACCATATCGCAATCCACTACTCTTCCGCCGACACATATGTCAGTTGTAGTTCAAATATTAAAAGAAACTCGAATGCAGACGAGATCGATTAGGAGGTATACGACCGCGGTTAATAATGAGCGAATAAATAGAAATGGCGAAAACAGACTATAAAACAGAATTTAATAAAACACTGTAAATATAGGATGAGTATAAAATCAATAAAAATGTAATTCAATATTTTAACTACTTGGTAATAGCAGCGACTGCTACAACACCTATACATAGCAGTCGTATATAGCAGGGTTGGGCGCCACTGCGGCGACGATCGTTATTTATATTATTTTATACTCACGGGGCAGTCTTGAAACCATTTCAGTGCACCGGACAGCGGGTCGCCTCTGAATTTGTTGACCACGGCGGTGGACAGCGAAATGCTCAGAGGCTGTTCGACCACGACGAAATACCGTTCCGTCATGCCGAAAGAATGCATGTACCCGGGGTGCAGTGGCCACCGACACTTGATGGTGGCCACGACGCACATTCGCCCAAACATTTCGTCCGTCGAATACTGGGATCCGGTCTCTGATGGGCGAACACAAAAATAATTCGCCCAATAAAACGATGGCGTACAGGCGCAAGTGACGTGGCCGGGTGCGATGGGGGGGGGGGCAAAGGGGGCCGGCCGGCCGGCCAAGCACAGAGGTATTCAAAAATGAAAACGGTCGGCCGAAATCGAAAATACTCAAATAAAGTTTAGTCGGTACAAATGTTTTCTATACTACCAAACAGGCGTGCACAACTGTGAAACTTCTGTCAAAAAAAATATTATAGGCAGTGTCGTAATTGTTGGGCATTATGTCTGGAGTTATAAACTCGGTATAATATATTGTGCACTGAGCAGTGGAGGTTTCACACCCCCCACATAAAACCATGAAACCAAATAAAGTTTTAATAAAATCATATTTTTATGTTCTAAAACATATTAAATAAAACATAATATATTACATTATGCATCTATCTATAATTCTTCTTTTATGGTTACCTACATAATATGTTATTAAAAACTACGAACTTTAAGTTTTTATTACTAAAATAGATATACGAACATTACTTTTATTTGAATCACAAGACGTATATTATAATCTTTTAGAATTAAAATTCAGAATTCAAAACTTTAAAATCGTATAACTGTCCCGTTATTGTTATCTATTATTTTAATGTATTTATATAGTAACGGTTAATGAATTTATTGGTTTAATTTCAGGGGTTGCAAATTAATACTTTTGTGACCCCGCAGCGTTATATATTTTGGGGTTACAAGTGCAACCCATTACTACCCCCCCCCCCCCCAATTACGTCACTAATATTAAGTATACACGTGTGAGATAAAAACTGAAGTATATATAGGCAGAACATGGTTTTTTTCATAAAAACTATGATAATATTTTGTTGATAATCATCGTCGAATAATTTAATATAGTCTACAACAATTATTAAAATAAAACCGAAGCGTTTATCAATAATATTTATCTATGCCGGATATAAGATTACGTACAAAGAAAGTATATTATCGTAATGATCTGATCACGAATTTTCGATTAATCCGTGTGTGGAAATTGAAATGAACAAAATGTTACAAATAATACGATACTAAGTAAACCATCACTTAGGCCACAATAATCAACCGATTACAAAAATATCGTCATAAGTTGCTCATGTTTACTCGTTTCTTCGTATAGTGAGCACTTTAAAAGACCTGTCTACGGCCTAACCCAGCCTAACCTATCAAAGTTTAAAGACATTTTTGCTCAAAGTCGAAAGTGAATGTGATCTTGATGATATAATATAGCAGTTGGTGATAGCGACGGGAATGATTGATTTTTAAACTCGGTATATTTGAATATTATTGAGTGTTACAAATATTATAATAGTAAAATATAAATCATTCTAAATTGACTTATATTTAAATTTTCTATTTTTTTTCCGTACGAACACGTCTCGATGTTGAAATAATTATTTTACAAGTAATAGATCATATTTTTCAATGGCTTTTGTTAGAATTTCGGCCAACTATTTTCACTGTTTTGAACCACTACGGTCAATATAGTCAATACTACATTTTACAATATATACTATAATCAAATACGGATGACATTGAATCGAGTCCATGCTAAACTTTTATGCGTTTGAAATGAGTCGATAGTTTGTTATCTCAATATCTTCGAATCAGGTCCGTATGGATAAGAGGGGGAGGGGAGAGTTTACCAATATTGCGCTTAAAATGACCTTTTCATATACCAGCAATAATTTATTGCACTAGGTCATTTAAACTTGTGCAACTATTTGAATGTTTATTATATTAAATTACGCGCATAATTATATTATTTCTGAATGATAACACATTATTACATATTACATCCATTTGTAATGATCATTTTTGTTATTATTTTTAATATTTTTTTAATTAATTAACTTTTTATCATTATTGTCATTACCAGAAGCGTACACAAAATAATATTTGGGAGGGGGTAGGGTTGTACACTTTTATAATTATTGTATAATAAGAAGTTAATACAATTTTTATGGTGCCTATTATTTATTTCTTATAAAAAACTTTCAATTGTAAGTAGGTTATACATTTAATATTTTATTAATGAATACAATTTCTAAAAATAAAATAACTGAAAAAACAAAAAAGCATATTTATTACATTTCAGGGGGGGGGTGAACCCCTAAAACCCCCTCTTGTATACGCGCCTGGTTATTACTATTTAAAATGTTTTAAAACAGTGTAAACAAGCCCACACATTTTTTGAGAGACTATACTCGGCCAACCCCTGCGCGGTGTCTCCTGCAGGTTACCCCCGCGGGACTCAACTCGAACAACCTAACAAATATTGGTCGGACTCGACTCCGATAACCCAAAAATATCGGTGGGACTCGATTCAATATCACCTCATTTGGCCGAAGAGTGGTACACTTTTTTAGGTGGAAACTTGCAGTTATATGTTTGCTCACCAGTACAACTACAGTTCTTTGAAATACTTTTGTGCCCTATACCTGTATCGACCCGAGGAAATTTGACCACGCAATAATGAGGTCCGTCGATTTTCGGAACAGTCGCCAAATTGAAAACGGCACCGTCGGCCGCCACGTGTGGGTGAGCAGTGTGGTGAACGATACCAGTCAGCCGAGCAATGTCTATCTGATTGGAAAAATCAAAGTAAAGTCCGTTAAGATAAGGTGTGTCAGCGGCGCATATATTATATACTATTTGTTTTCATTCTCTGAGCGGGTCAGCAGAACCGATCTATAATAATAATGGCGTCGCTTAAAAATATTATCGGCCGACATCGTCAAAGTTATGTGATTATCGCATTGTCTGTGTTTGGATTTTTTTTTACGACGTTTCAATTTTTTTATGTGCCAGTTGTGTCTACCTATGCGTAAAATAAAAAAAATTCAAAAACGCAAGTTTATCGCACACCGCGATTTAAAAATATCGCGAGGAGACGACGGCGTACAAACGCAAATCGTATAAATTTAGTGTTCATCACGACTTTAAGCAGTCTTACAATAGATCAGTTCTTTGGTTAAAGCTTACAACACTGCAATTATTACTGCTGAACAAAAATCTGTCGTGTTTGTGATTGTGAAAGAGAGAGAAAACAAATATAAATAGTGCGCTAACACCCCCCCCCCCCTCACACAAACAGTAAGCATATAAGAAGAATACATTTACCAGGGCTTGAAACGGAAAACATTTTTAGTTTAGATTTAGATTTCGGTTTCGGATATCGGTATTTGGTTTTTCCGATTTTGATTTCGATATCAATTTTGGTTATTATTTTTTTCCCGATTTCAATTTCGATATCGATTTCGGTTTTAAACGGGTTTAACCGGTGTTTAAAATCGGTATCCAAAATCGGTTTCAAGCCCTGCTGCCTTATACCTTCCACTATTACCTATATATACTAATAACGCAAGCATAACAATTTTTTGTTTATAAATTCGTTCGACCAAGAAACGTGCTCAAATGTGAGAACGAGAAATAAAGCAATCGTATCTTTAAGTATATTTTTATCATAATTGATAATATATTACAACATTTTGTTTGCGCAAAAACACTATTTCACACACACACGCAAAAACACACACATCATAATAAGATAAAATTCCAATGTAATTTAAAACAATAATAATCGTTATGAGCTTTAACAATATTATACGATTTTCATTATCGTTACAACATTTATTACAACTTATTCAATTGAAATATAATAGTCCATATTTTTATATTTTATGATGCAATGTGCAATATGCATAATGTGTACGCTTACCTTTCGTGTTTAATCTTAAATGAATACAAGAAAAAAAATTTAAAATAGAGATTAAATAGTAATAGTGAATGTATAGGTAACATGATGATTTTGTACACAAATCTGCTATTTCAATAATATAATATACGCTTAGGTATTAGGTTATTGTTTAGTAATATTAATATTATTAATTATATTTACAGTTTTAAGCGTTTCGAGAGTCGTAGGATCGATTTTGATCATTATTGGATACTCGGTAAATGCATAATACTCATCGCCGATTGGGTAAATAGATATCATCGCATTGTCTGAATGATCGTCTCCCCATTTGAATACATTGGAAAACCTAAAACAAAAGTATCTTTTTATTCAGTTGGCCGTATTTTTTGTGGGAAAATATGACTAAGATAATTTAACAACGGTTGAAAAACCACCATGGAGTAAGGCAAAATGAACGACCAAACTTTACTAAAGATTTAACTCGAAATCGATGACACGCTCAAACCCTTTGGTTTCCAAATGTCCATAATATAATTTATTCAAATTCACTTCCTGGAAATCCAACGCACCGACTGAAAAGCGATATTGATGAAGAGATTAGACTTGGATACTATATATAGGTAAAGTAAGTGCATAAAAAAAACAAATACCAATAATAGGTATTATGAAAAATTGATATTTTCTCCGATGCATGCGGAAAAGCAATGGATATACGTATGTTTTTTCAGGTCCTTTTAGTAGTGTATAGGTACACTATAGTGTGTGTAGTACACATTCTGATGTTCCCAATTCGAAGTCATAATATTCAGTCATAAGTATAACAATTTTATTTAAAAATATGAGTTCCAATGCAAGTTGCGACTAAGCACAAATATACAATTTGAATAGGTAAAATGTAATCGTATTATGATTAATTAAAAACATACCTCTATTAGGTGTGATTAAAATAAATGTATGATGTATCAACGAGATTGCCATATAGTAACGAATTAACGTAATATTATATTATGCTTCGATTGACAAGAACTATACGTGGTGATTTTTTGAGCGTGCTCGCCTAATTTTATGCTTAAATTATGCATATTATATTCAAATTCTGATTTTTTGGAATTTTTAAATTCACTCGAAGACCATATCTATGAATTCTTGAGATTTTGTATCACTACAGAACATTTGTTAATTAATACAAGAAAAATCAAGAATTTGAAAATAGGGTCTCTGGATATATTAAAAAATTCTAAAAATCAGAATTTGAATAAATGTTTACTATTAAAGAGAAAAATGAGGGTGAACATGCTTAAAAATTCTCTCTGTACCTATACTATTTATAGGTGCTGTAACTCAAAATCGGAAACGCGAAATCCGTCAGAAAAAAATTTGTACCTAGCTCAAAAATATATGCAAATGTCCAAAAAAAATAATCCATGTTGAGAAATTAAAAACAAAAAAAATCAAGATAGGTTCTATCAAATGATATGGAAGTTTCTCCTTCGCGTGTAAATATTTCAAAACAAAAAATTACAGTTAATTATTAAAAAGTTCATAACAATATTATAGTAACAACCAACCTACGATACTTGTTTCAGTATTAAAATAACATAAAAAGCTCACACGAGGGGGACTATAGATAATATAATAATTACCTTTAAATTTGACAACAACTAAGATTCACTATAAATGTCTATAATATTAAAAAAAAATATCAAAAAGTAAAACGGATTCTTTTGAGAGTTGAATTTGCCATGATATTATATATGTGTTGGTTTTAAACGGAGACCTTCGCGACGTCCTCTTCTTTACACTTAGCACTGTTACCGTATTGCATGGGAACCACGTGGTCTTAAAAAAAAAGGATTCACATCGGGTCTGAGCGTTTAATATTATTAAAAAATGTTCGGTCGGTCGTAAATCTGTTAAGACTCGATGCAGTGGCGTATTCGAGAGAAGGATGAGAGACGGTTATAACAATAATTGTCATCGCTTTAGGTGGACACATTTACGCTCATTACGGTATACCTAATCACTATATTATAATTACAATAATTAATACACTATAATGTGATACGACTGTTATAAATTTATAAGTATTAATTAGTATAATTTGTTATTATCCAATCTCGAATGTTCGAATCGTTGGAATAATTACGTTATACCTACATTGAACATTGCCGATTTCTTTTTTCGATTAATTTATATTTAAATTACTGTCGCTATTATATTGTTGACATTTAGTTGGGTATTAAAAATTGTTTATTTTTCTCTGTTGAATTTGTTTATCCCGTTTAAAATTGCATTATTCGTATTTCGTTGTCCTGACGGCCGACACTTATTTAATAAATATACACTTATCAATGAGTACATATCTGACGAATATTTGTCACGTTCGTCGTTTATTTCTCGTAGATATTAATTGACCAAACCTACGTATAAACACGTGTATAATATAGGACCTATATGTGTGTGTATGCAATAACAATAAAAATACTATTAATTGTATTATATTATGTACGATATAATAATATGCGTAAAAATCGGTAGAATTTACCGTTTAGAACGAAATAGCATGCCGACAAAAATATCGGAGTGATTATCTGTTATATATTTTTTGGGAACTGAAATATTTAAAGATTTGTGAGCGGACACGATAAAAATACATCATAGCATAGTTAAGTTTGAAAAATAGCGTTTACTTTCGACTGGTAAACATTTGATTAAATATTCCATAAATTAGGTAAGCCCTTAAAACATATTATTTATCAAGCATATATAACTCTGCAGACTGCAACATAACTAATAAATTATTTAGTGTTGACACTTGACCCTAATTATATTAATATTGATTATTATAACAGTTGATTATAAGCTATTATCTATTATTGTGTACACGTGTATAAGCTTAAGACTTAACGACTCTAAAATAATGAACTATTGCCCTTGCCAAAGAACATTATATAGAACTTAAAGAAAACGAAATGAAAATAATAAATATTCTAGTTTTTTATTCAGATACGTTTCGTTGTTGTTTAAAAAATTTAATTTTATCCATCTCGTATCCTTAAGTTTTAAACGTTCTTTAGATAAACAAAACAACACTTTTGTTTATATAATAAAATATAATCACTAGGTATATCTTTATAATGAGACTATTCATTACTATATAATTATTTTACAGTGTTCTATATAGTGAGACGATGGATGGCTATTGTGATTTCGATTTTTTAATATTATTTTTTACGCTCATCAGTATTTTTTTTAATGAAAAACAAGAAATTTAAATTTTTTTCAAAATATCATAATACAGCTGTGTGACGCGGTCAGGAAAACGTAGTAAAAGCAGTCGCGGCAATTAATGCGATTACTATTTTATATTTGTTAATTAATTCAAAATGCTGATAGTAATTAAGACTTATGTAAAATTTGTCGGAATCGCATTAGCGGTATTATATAATATACCGTGTTGTTAGTTATAATAATTAATGTGATCGATCAAATTCATCTGTTGTATTACAAGCTAAAACTAACATACATTGTATATAGTGTTGACAAATATAGGTTACCATATACTCGGTTAGTGATGTATACATACCTGTTGAAAATCGTTTTACAAGGATCGGGACACGCTCTGGTCCCGAACTCGGTGATGACGATTCTTTGAGCCGCATTGTTTTGTTTGTACGTGTTCGATTCCAAAAATCTACACTGATACGATACTGTTCCGTTTTTGAATGCAAACCTAAATTATTACCAGGGCAAGGATTTACACGGGGGCGTAGCCGGGGCAGGTATAGACCTGGACCTACCAAGATTTACTTATCCAAAAGAGCTTTAGCAAAATAAATCCATGTCCGGACATGCGACGTAATTGCCATGCGCTCACAGATTAAGTAAGTAAGTAATTTTTATTATTTCACAAAATATGGTACAAAGATTTTAAATCGAATATAAAATAATTTGTCTCCAAAAGCAAAGCTACTGAGTAGGAAACAAAAAAAAATTTAGTTAATTTAAATTTATGATTAAATTTAGTTCTTTTCGATGTCACATAAAGTTCTCAAGAGGCAGGTGAAAATATAAGTGGCTTATTAGCTATTAATGCATTCCAATCAGTATCTACGCTCTTCGTCATCGTGTTTTTTTTTCTTTCAAAAAACAAAATATTACAAAGTCCCACAACATTGTGATATTGATGGGATTCAAAATATAAGAGCATACATTTCTCAAAACTCGTTTTGGTAGTATTTTAAAAATGTTTAATATATTTAAAGAAAGTTCTGAAAAACGAGAGGCTACCGCAGAGGCAAAAGGATTGATTTTACAGTTTGCTGAGATTGAAGTTATTGCCATACTTATTGTTTGTTTAAATGAATATTTAAAAATTTAAAACAATTTACTTGTTCTTTGGTTAATTTGGTTTTGAGTTATTAATTATTATTAATGAGAACAATCGTTGATGACTTTGAAGTAATGGCAGGCTAATACGCAGAAATCAGGGTTAAGTCCTCAATTCTGTCTATATAATATATATGAGTACGAGGTTTATATAGTGGGCTTACCAAACAAAAATCTTAGCTACGCCCCTGAATTTACAACTTGCGTATTATAAAGTTCATGGAAACATGGTCTACAAACAATTAATGTCGTAAAATCATAGTATATTATTATTATTTTACACGAAACGCGTTCAATTCGCGGTAATCGTTTTTACCTGTGTAGTAGAGCAGAGCTGTCGAATATGTGTTTGAACTCGTAATTTCCCACTCGCGTGCTCCCCGGGCCGTTCCGCAATAGCGACCCCGATAACCACTTCGGTATCTTACCTGCACAAAATATAAATATTATTAATTGTGTCGTCGGTACTAAAAAATGTTTGAAAATCTGCGCAATAGACTTCAGTGCATTAAGAGGACGCCACACCCGCATGGCTTTTTATTATATTTTAATTTTAAAGCGAGTTATGAGTATTTTAAGATATACAAACAATTTACAATTTTAAAAAACTCATAACTCTCTTTTAAATTAAAATATAATAAAAAGCCAATGAGATGTCCTCGATAATAATGTTACCTTTAATTTTTATAAGAGGTCAATTCACTCTAAATTTTAAATTCACGGAGCTTCGCGTGATCTGCTGAGCGTAAAATTTGCCATGTTACGCACTTGTAAGACGGAGATAACACATGCGGGTGTGGCGTCCTCTTAAGCGCGAATCGCATTATTTTATTGGCCTGCAATTCAATTGCATTTTTTCTGTGCAGCAATCATGCGTCGATATTTAATATTTAAACCAGGGAGTAGAACCGAACCGAAATTAATAAACCGATTCCGGAACCCTAAAACCCTTAACATTTTGGGAACCAAAACTGAAATCAGAACCAGAACCCTAAAAAAAACCACCATAAACCGGGACCAGAACCAGAACTCCTTCATGAAATAATTAAGTACCTATCAGAACCCGAAGGTACTAGTCCCTGAATTTATTTTAAACGCGCCCTCGACGACTTATCCTCGATTTTCCCTCTGGCCGGAGCGGGGATGTCACGCGTGCAGTTTCTCAGCCAAATCGACGTGTCGCAATTGGGATACAAGTCCTCGCCAGCATTCAGCTTAACGAATAAAAAACTATAATTTTGGAAACCTAACAATTATTTGATTACCTTTTCCAAAAACTGGAACCGGAACCAGAACCCCTTCATGAAATAATCAAGTACCTATCGGAAACGTACAAACCCGAAAATAGGTACCAGTCCCTGAATTTATTTTAAACGCGCCCTCGACGACTTACCCTCGATTTTCCCTCTGACCGGAGCGGGGATGTCACGCGTACAGTTTCTCAGCCAAATCGACGTGTCGCAATTGGGGTACAAGTCCTGGCCAGCGTTCAGCCGGTTCACCAACAAGTCTCTGTTTTCGTCCAATCCGCGGAACATGCCGTCGATGCCTGCCGCCGCCGCCGCCTCCTCCGCCACCGCCTCCGCAGCTGCAGCCTGTCTTCTCGCCGCCGCCGCCGACTGCGCAGTCTCTTTCCAATTGTTCGCGACGCGCGACAAGCCCTTGGTCAACCAAAACCGACATTTTTTATACCGGTCAATACCGGACTTGACCTTTGAGGTCAATATCGTTTTCAACGAGAATTTCTTCTTCGACAAATAAAGCGCCGCTGCGGTTTTCATCGTTAAATACGCACGTCACACTGCCATGGCGTATTATGGGGTAGGTAGGTATATTAATATATTATTTCGACATAATTATATTTGCCGCCGCCGAGTGTTACGAAAAAAAAAACACGTGTAATTGGATACAAAAATACGATTTTATGGCTTCCCGAATGCACATTAGCCGATGATGTATACGGCGCGATTCGCCGAGCACGCTCGCCCCCATATCGATTTATTCAAATTCTGATTTCTACAGTAAGTTTTTAATACGCACTTAAATACCACATTTCAAAATTCTCGATTATTTCCTCGAAAAATTCCAAACATCATGATTTGAATAAGTTCATTATTAAATGAAAAAATGGGGGTGAGCTGAACGCTTGGCGAATCACCCTGTACATAGGTACGCGTGTACTTTACAACCAATATATATATACATAATGTTAACTGTATAAATACATTTAATGTACTTACCACAATATTATATATTAGCCTCTAAAGTATTTACTATACAGGTATGTATATATATATATATATATAGTGAGGTACATACCTCCATGTATATGTGTATTAATATGATATAAAACGATTACACCAGTCCGACATAATATTTTTTTAATGCTGTTTATCGGCGGCCGCGATTATATATTGTTTGCACATTCGACTGGGTTTCAACAACAATAACAATAACAACAGAGCGGTCGTTAAACAACAACCTACAATATAGGTGCCTATATTTCATAACAAAATATTTCAAAAAATAATAATAAAACTATACAAACTCACGTCTAAACCGGAGGTACGCACCGGACTGCTGACCTATACGAGCTCCGCGGCTGCGTGTCCGCGACCGCGCGACGTCGGTGGATATTATGCGCCGCCGTTCCGATTAAACGGGTACGATCGGTAAAGTATGATAATAATATTATTATACTTTTATAATATATTAAAGTTTAAGTTCTGGTAACCCGAAGCAATATTCCGTGTCGAACAAATCGATTACACGGGTATTATATATTATGTAACTTAAACGAAAAGTGAAGTGTACGCGAATAACGGCGGAGGATTTTCACTATAGGAATATTATAATATCAACTCGTACACTCATATTATTATTATACTTACGACTTACCTACTTAATATATATATATATTATATAAAACGTGCGACCCACCCCGCAGGACGCTCATCGCGCTACACCCTTTCGCCGGCATCGAAATCAAAATTTAAAAGATTATTTTCTGGGTCACCAAACGTTGTATGCACTGAGGATAATAATATTTAGTCCTCGGCCGTAGGTTGTATACAATTTATTATGAAATAGACGTTTGGACGTCAACATTTTTATAACTCAGAAGCTACTCGTTCAATTTTTCATTTGGATACGTCAACATTTTCAAAAAAAATCAACTGCTCAATAATATTCGCAGTAAAAGAAGTTGTGTTCCATTTTTTGAAAAATAAGTTTATTGTGCTATAGCTAGGTCACTCTTTGAGTACCTAGGCCTTACTTAAAATTCGGTAGATCAGAATTTGAATAAATTCATTGTTAAAGGAAAAATGGGAATAACCCAAGATATGGGGTATAAAAAGTCTCTGTGAATGCAACACAATAATTAAAACCGTCGAAGAAAAGAATGAATTTTTCGTTTATATATCAGATTTCACATAAAAATTTGAAATTTAAATGTCAACCAAATCGATGTGGTCACAAAACTGTAATTTTGCACAAATATTCCTGTTAATTAATTAAATAAAATAACTATTTCTTCCCCTTATTTTTTTTTAAAAGTTGAGGTTATTTTTGATTTTCCCCTTCTTTATAAATACCGACAAGATACAATTTTCTACCAGACCTCCCTCGTTCAAACACAAACACATTTTTTTTTTTTAAAACACATGATTTTGTCACCAATACATTTGTCAATCCGTTCAGAATCTAAAATGTTTAATATAATATGATTAAAGTTTTAAATAAAATTATTGTTGTTATAATATATTTAAGTAATTACGTAAAATATAATCGTTTATAATATTATTGTGTAATTTATTGTATTAGGCACGTAGAAATATTACAGGCAGTTAACAAATAGGTAATAATAATAATAATAATATATTATGCGATTAGAAGGAAACACAAATCGGTTGAATTAAAAACAATCTTAACAAACACGGAGGTGGTGGAACGCGGTCTACAGAATTTCAACACAATTTATCGTATAGATAATTTTGTTATCTCTTCTATCGCCGTGTATTTATACAGAGGTACGCCGACGTTTTCCTCGCAGTTTTCACAAACAGTTATAACAGTGCGTTATTTCTAAAGTATTATTTTTTTTTTTAAAGTTTTTAATTTACGCATTCATCATCATGAAATATTCGGTAAGAGATTTACTATATATTACGCACAAAGCGACTATAATACTGCTGTGGTTAAAAATGGTTAGCTCCAAAAATCAATGGCATTCGATCGATTCTCTTTTATATATTATTATTTCAACTGCGTCTGTTTTTAAACTATAATAATGATGACATGCGATTCAATAATTTATCGACAATTTCTGTGTTACTTTATTGTTGGGTTCGCAATAAAGCGACTCGGGTATTGTTAAAAGTTAAATTATATGCCTTTATTATAGAGCCATAGAGGCAGGCCATTTTTCGCGGCGTGTTCCGAATAGTTTTAGTAGTCTTCCTCGACTTACTATACGCACGTACAGTCTTTAAGGATAATATTATTGTCTTGGTTTAAATATGGTTAAAGTTTTTTTTTAGTCGAAAAGAATATTATGTTAATATGTTTATAATTATTATTATTTTTGTCGAGTATTTTTTTTTACTGGGTATTTTCTCCACCGGGTGTTATTTCCACGAGTATTTTCTCGGGTATTTTTTCCTAGATTCATTATAGGTATATGGATGTGTTAAATTTGAATTCAATGATATAAAATCATTGTATACGGAAAACGATTCTGAGCCGATACGGTTGTCTTTCAACCTGCATTACTATAAAGTATATTTTACGATAATATTGCTGATAATTTATTTTGGACATTGGGCGCGATAGGTCAAATTATTTTTGCCGAAAAAATTGCATTTGAAAACGTCATTGCGTGTGTTTGAAATAAAATGATAATACACTTTAAATGTTTCAAGTACTCGCGAATAATGATTTTAAATTACAATAAAATAACTAAAATCGTTATTCTGCGTTTAAATACCTATCTAATTTCGTCCAAATTTCTTAAACCTAATAAAACATCAATATCATTTGTAAATTTTGGGAATTTTGTCAACATTTTAGTTTTAAATGCTTATAAAAAAAAGTCGTGCCTATATTATGATGTAGGTATATGGTTAATATTTTTCATCTGATATTATAACAACTAACTACTTTTATTATTATATTCAATTTTTTTATTGATCTTTATAGAAAAAAAAACTAAAAAAAGACGAAAATTTCTTTTGCATAAAAATAGCTCAAAATGAGTCAAAATATTTTTTTTTAAATGTCAAGTATCTCTGTTTTGTTCTTTTTTTAAATTACGATAAAATAAGAAAGTCGTTTGACGAGAAATCATTATAGTTTGACGTGTGAATATTCCACGTCAAAAACATTTAAACTTCAAACGCTCATAAAAAATTTATTTGACTTTCAGTTGAATTTTTTTTGTTTGATTAAGGTAGACAACTTATGAGGAATCTCGTATTAAATTTTCAAATCTAAGATATAAAAAAAAAATTTGGATATTTTCGTGATTTTAACGAATTTTATAAATGGTTTATATCAATTATATTTTGTTAAAAACTGCAGGTCTTGCAATTCCCTTTTTTTTCGACCCTTTTGAAAACTACTGTGAATTTTCAATTTTGACCTCTCAAAAGTACCAACTAGATTCACTTCACTTCACAAAAAAAAAAATGTTTACAGACAGAAAATTAACACACTTCATAATAAAATCAATAATTCAACGCTCCGCTCAGAATCTAAAATACTTAAAAAGAAGATTAGAACATATTTATTTTCTTCGAGTACTGAATACAATATATTTCTTTTTTATGTATAGTAATCAAATGATTATTTGCATAACAATATTAATGTTCCGATTATTATTGACATTTACTTGACATTTAGATGTCAGCTGACGTCAAAGCAAATGTGTAACTATAGAATATTTTGTTTAGATGGTAATACTTTTGGTGGCAGTTGTCATGGTTCAACAATGTTTGAGCGCTAACTGTCATCACAAAGGTGATAATCCTCACCAAGAAAGTGCTGGTGATCATACAGGCCACGAAGCAGGTGACCACGCCGGCCATAACCACGAAGGAATCGATCACTCGAGCCACGACCACACAACAGGTGACCATGCAGACCACGACCACTCAACAGGTGACCATGCAGGCCATGACCACACAACAGGTGACCATGAAGACCATGACCATACAACAGGTGACCACGCTGGCCATAACCACTGAGATCATCAACACTAAATAATAATTATTAAGCTAAGCACACAATAAATATTTGTACAACGACACCACAATAATAAAATACTAAATTACAATATAATTTTATTAAAGCTAATATGGCATTCTCCGCAATGTATTTTTTAATAACTATATTATGCTCGTGTAATGACTGTAATATTGTACAACATTATGAAATAAATTAAGAACATGCATTTTTATACTTAATAGGTCAATTAAAACAGTACAAAATGTCCAACTGATAATAATATATTGATGAATTATGATATTATTATGTATTAGATTATACCTGCGTGATTAAAATAAGAAATATCAATTAAAACGACAGTCATCATTAAATAGGACCTTTGACAAATATTGTATGTACCTTCGTACCTATATAATATAATTACACTATATCTGAGTGCGTCTGACTATTTGAGATTTTAACGCGTAAGTATATACCTATTATTTATTGTAAAAATTAAATCAATGTGATCACAGTTTGATGATATTACGATAATGATTTAACAAATATTTTATGTGTCCACTTGCAAACGTTTCGAAATTTATGCACGTCTCCATAGGCGTAAATTGGGGGCTAAGCCCACCAAAAAAACTACCGAAGCTCCCCAAATATTTGCCGACTAACCCTCGTCAGTACAATAAATTATATATTATAATACGTGTTAATTGAAAATGTCTAGGCCCCAGGTTTTTAACCGAATAAAATATGACATAGTACGCCATACTGTACCCACGAGAGTCGAGATTAAATATAATACTCATTTTAATATTTGTGCGTGTTTGGAGTAAAATATTGTTTCGTATAATATATTTAATAAACACGCGATACACGTGCTTATCGCGTGGGGAAAGAAATTTAACCTTTTAATGTACCTAACGATATGATTAATATATTATAATCACATTACTAGGTCAGTCGTTATTTAAGTGCATATATAGTGTCCGGTGCCCTGCAGAGCTCGGTCTATATACAATAATATATATATAGATAGCAGCTCAGTAGTTCACGATTCGTGTCTGACCTTACCTTATCTTATGTCGAAAACAAGGAGAAAAAAAAGGAAAACGTTTTTATCGTCCAAACGTCTAATCATATATTACATCCTATAAGAATCGTTTTTTTTTTTCAACCTGAGCCCGACGATTATGGCCGGCTGCATCCGAGTTGCAGTGTCGTTTAAATGTTTTCTACAGTTTATTTTTTTAGTTTCTGTACCATTAAAAGTATAAATTATTAGAATTTTAGGTAATAATAATAATTGGCAATAACATGCAGGTACTATACCAAGAAAAAATATTAATAATGTTATAAATTAAAAATCAAAAATACATATTGTATAAAAGAAATAAAAATTAAATATTGTTTAAAAAAAATCACGTTGGTATTGGTAAAAATGTATAAGACATTAATTTTACAAAATAAAATCGATTAATGACTCCTGCATTTTTTTCATTCATTTTGTCATTTATAATTTTTTCTTTTGGTAAAATGCAGTTTCTTTAATATTATCTTAAGTTTCTTATACCAATATATGTGTCGTTTTGTTCCTTTTTTTAAACTTCTTAGGACTGATAAATAATTTCTTAATAAATACTTTAAAATAATCCCAGGCCCAACTAGTAAAGCAATTTTTAATTCGAGACCCAACTCGGATGCACCGCTATGGCCATTAGCTGTTTGTGGGTTTTCAGTAGGTTTATTACTGCAGTGGGGTAGGGTACGACGGTTGGTTTTAGAAGACGTAAGGAGAGGATTCGTCACTATACAGAACTCGGGCGGTCACCCATCCGGGAACTAGTGGCACCGACCGACGCTTGACTTGAGAACTGAAACCAACCACCGCGCCACGAATCTTGATTTATTTAGGACACAAAACTATTATGTTGTAAATATGCTCAACAGGTTACACGCGGGATTCCGTGTGCGTAATATGTCGCCATATACATATATATTATTATACTATAATGTATTTACGCTTATAGGTACAGCGAAACCCCCGAATATTGGACACTAGCGGTCACCAAAATTTCGTCCATTGTTCAGAGGGGGTACATTTTTGAAATTCATAAAGGGTTAATATATAATGTAATTAACAATAATGTTTCAATGATACATATACTTTTATTAAAATACGTATTTATACAAATATTTAACAAAAAAAAAATATGTATCAATATAGTATAAATTATCAAAAATATTGTTAGTTAAAATAATATTATTTGATATACATTTTTTGATATTTTCGTCGTAATGATTAGTACTATATCGTTTTAAATGCCTAAATTATTATTAACACATAGAAATAAAAAATATTCCGAGTAAAAATCATTATTCGGCAAATTGGTATACAATAACTACTACAGTTTGGCATTCGATGCGTGTTTTCTATATTATTTTAATCGTTTAAAACCCGTTCTAAGTATAATATTCACAAACAGTTTAATATTGATTTATTGTGACGTCTCGATATACATATAATAGGGACAGGTTACAGACGATTATGTAGTACCATTTAACGGACTCCGATGACTCTAAAAACTTTCAAAATCAAATATCGAAGCATTTTTACTACTCCAAAAGGCAAATATAGTGATACCCAAAAAAAAGAAAATTTAAAAAACGCGGTTTCATTGTTGTAAACCCAATATATCGGATGTTTGATTAATCTTCATCATATCTATTGAGAAATTCACCGTGAACGCGTTTAACATTTAAGTCTGGAAAACAAACTTTTGTGAAACCCTTCTCTCTAAGGACACTCCAACAGTTTTACACCTAGCAGTGCACGAAGAAAAACCTGCGTGTCCTTTAATCTTTAAAACGTAACTTTTTGCCGGAACAACACAGCGAGTAGCTTCGACGACAACTTTTTTTTGCCTACTGAAAGATCTGTAACCAATTCTGACAAATATAATATATCGCTTTCGAGAGTCTTTTCTTGGCCCCAATAAAGACCTACCAAAAACAGACACATTGGTGAATATAGAATTAAAACTTCTTATACAACAATAGTCAATATGTATTGGCCAAAATTGACTATTTGTAGACTTCGTCAAAGGCAAACCATTAGTATTTGTACACAATTATTTAAGATTTGAAATTTCAATTCTTCTTGAAATATCATTAAAACTGCCCATATTAAACCCCTTAAATTGTACAGGAAAAAGTGTACAGGCAACACAATATACACGAATATTTACTAGTTGGTTTGTCTTATAAAAATTAACCCGTCAGCAATTCGAACCGACGATTTTAAATTCGAATGATAATTTAATTTTCAAATTATTACCTATGCATTGCATTCTGTCAAGTGTAAAGCTATATTAACAACAAATTTAAGCAAAAACAAAGTTTAAAGGTTAAACAATTTACCATGGAAGAGTTGAGTGTTGATGTATTTTATATAAATAAATATATCACTAATATAAGCAAGGCATAGGTAGTATAAGACTGAAATCAGATTAAACTTGTATGTGTACCTAAAAAAAAAACAATGTCAGTATAACATAATAGTGTAATATTATGTAAAATGTAATATTATTTTAATATGTATTATAAATGTTAATTTTTTTTTATTAATAATGCGTACCACACAAACGTGTAAAATGTAGTATGTAAAAATGTTTAATTTTTTAATAGACCACCCAAATGTAAATGTATAAATTTGTTTTGTTATTTTATTTTATTACCGGGGACTTTTTTTTCGGCATTCTCCTATATTCTTATGTTCGTATTCGGACGAAGAGTATATTTTGTCAGTGCGTCGTAATCGTAGGATTTCTATTATTAACTTTTAATTTTTAGAACTACTTTTTTGTTCTGTAAAACCATAATATGTGAGTCGAGATAGGTTTTTCGGTGGAAATTCGGGTCCTAAAAAAATTGAGAAGCACTGGACATAGCACATATAATATAGATTATCGCTGATGCGTGGGACATTCGGATTGAATGTTGATCGAGGTATTCGATAGGGTAGGGATATCACAGTATACCACCAATATACCACCCCTTCCCTCCCCACCATCGGTGGGAACGCACGAGAAGAAAAAGTTCCTAAAACTGAAAGAGAAGAAGCAGCAGGTCAGAGAGCTTGGAGTATAAGCCGACAACACAGGCGACCTTACAAAAAAATAAAAAATCAGATTACGAGAAAAAATTGGGTCTTGCTGATTTTGTGAGTAGGTTTTTTTTTTTGGTTGCTACGGTAACGTAATTATTAAGGCCCGGAATTTTGTGCAAAAATTATTGTTAAAAGTGCACATATTTATACACTCAAAAATTCAAAAATTCAAAAATCAAACATATAATCTGTACATTATAAGACGTCCACATTTCGAATCAAAATAACTCAGCTATAGGTGAATAATCGTAGAAGGATATGCATTTGCATAACAATCCGGTCCTCAATAATTATATTAATCATCGGTTACTCGGGGCAACCTAGATACTATATATTATGTACAACGCGAAATTACTATAACAATTATTTCTTTTTTGTGATTGTTTGGTTGCTATGGCAACTGCAGCGTAACGATCAGAAAAAAAATGTTGTATTATCGAGTCCAAAAACATAATAATATTATGTTAATAAAAATAAATTACTTTGGGCTATAGTACTCACGGAGTATCAGTGTATCGCGTCAACGGGTGGTTTCTCAGTAGGTACATATATTTTATTTCCATCCCGTTGTTCGTATGACCTTAGCGCCGAAATACTCAAATATTTATTGTAAAACAAATCAACAGATTGCATTTTATCGAGTAAAAATATAAAAACTTGACATAAAATTAAATGTAAAAATATTATGCACCCCGAAGTGTCGGGGAACTGAAGCAGTCCCTAAAAATTGTATGTAGTACGACACACTTTGTGTAGTACGAAAAGTGCAGTGTGTAGTACGAATTTTAAAAGTGTGTTCAAATTAAACCTCTATAATAATATTTTATACAATTTTATAGCTTCACATTTTTTTAAATAATTTAATGGTTTTTTGACAAACCATATTTTAATTATTATATAGGTACATTTTACACAGACACACAGTAAACAATATTTTGTGTTGTTACTTCTTATACTCATGATAGTTGTTATTATTTATTGTTATTGAGAGTAGCTATTTTTATTTTTATTAGCTTAGTAATGTTTATCTAGAAATAACCCGCATGCAACACTGCAATAGCCGTCGCTGATAGTATTATTATTTATTATTAAACTCAATACCTATTTTACTAATATAACCAGTAACCAGACACACCACACACTAATACATTATAGACAGGGCTGTATTTAGGGATTTTTCGCCCCCGGGCACAATATTTATGGCACCCCTTTCGGCTAAATTTTTTTTTTTTTGGGGGGGGGGGGCATAAATTAATTAATTTTTTATGTTTCCCTTTCTCATTGGCAATTTAATTTGCAGTTAATTTTTAGCAATTTTAACTAGGTACCTACCTATGCATTCCAATATTATATTTTTAATAGTAGGTAAACCATACAAAAAAAAAACATAAGTAACTAATTTATAACTTAGGTACTATCTACCTAGAATCTTCCATGATTCAAATAATAATGAATGATATACAATTAATAATATGTACTATAATATAGTAATATAATAATATTTATTGTTTATTTTACAGTTTTTTTCTTGATTGAATATCAGCAAAATGATCTATAATATCTTCATATTTAATTTGTTTTGTTATTAATTCTGATTCAATATTTAGTATAGCAAGTGAGTTTAATCTCTCTTTAGATATTGTTGACCTTAGGTATGTTTTTATTCGGCGTAAAGTTGAAAATGACGCTTTATAACTAAAAGGTTAAAATATAATATACCTATAATAATAATACGTTGATGATACTAGAGTAAATTTATTTATAAATTAATTAATAATAATTTAATTTTGTTCAGAGTAATGAATTCATATATTAATTATACATATATTTATTTAATTTATATAATGTGTTATTGGTTGAAGAAGACTATAAGCATCGGTAATAGTTTATATTTTTTATTTAGATTTGACTGATTTGAGACTGTGTAGTACGAAAATTTGGTTATTTTAGGGACTGAACTGAAGCATTCTCTGCAGACTGCAGATTCATAAACCAAAAACTGCAATGTGAGGTCGTTACATAAAACTCGGGTATTGAATCAACAGGTATTCGATCTCTATCTTGGTTGTGGTGGTATATTGGTGGTATACAGCGGTATACTATGGTATCCCTACCCTCAAATACCTCGAGCAATATTTAATCCGAATGTCCCACGGCATTTTCCTATTCGTCACTGCATAATAGAAAATAACGACATTCAAAATATTATACATTAAGTATTAGAACGAGGTGAAGATGACCTAGTGTTAAACTTGATATATATTATGTAGGTTTGCATCTCATTACAACGATGTATTACATATTTTGTTATACATATAACATATTTTTATACATTTTTAATCATCATAACGATAGGTATTGTTTCCAAATGAGTATGTTTACATTTACAAACCAATTTTTTGTTTGTAAAACAGCATAATATGTTTTTATTAGATTCTAATAATGACTTTTTTCTAGAACATTTCTATTCGTTTATTTTATTTATATACATTTATATTATTATAAGACAATTATTTTAAAAATGTGTATTATTATTATTATTATTTTTCACTATTACACTTATTAAATTTCATTTTCAAAAATTAAAATAAAAATATTTTCTTTAAACTAACAACAATTCATAACTTGTAACTGTGTCTAGACTAAAAATCAATCGATTGACCAAAAAAAAAAAAATATGATAATATGCATGTTACTACGTTGCGCTTAAATTTGATCTCGATCGTATTGGTTTTTGGGGTCAGCGGTGAATTCTTTGTTAAGTGTTCTCGATCGTTCGACCAAAATGGTATAACGCGTTCTCGATCGTTCAATGGCCTGCCGAAGCAGTTGGTCCAGAGAAATCCTGCGTATCCGGGCGGCAGTGGTTGGTTGGTCTTCGGCAGGGCGGGGGCGACCATCATCTGTAACTGGTCGACCAGCTCCGCAACCCTTTGGAGGCGGCGGCGGCGTTGCGGGTCCGAATCCTGCCGATTTCTACTACTATTTTTTTTCTCTGAAGAAAACGTGTGTAAAATACATTTTTGCCCACCATAGAGTGCTATTATAATTGTTTCCGTCCGGATTGCGTTGTTCGCGGTTTAAAGACTGTTGGTACAAAATTCTGTTTTTTTTTTTTTTTTATTTTAAGATTTTTGCTTAAAAAATTAATTTTGTAATGTATATATTATAATACCGACAAGGATTTCACCTAATCGAAACTTTTCGATTGGATTCGTATGACGTACAAATCGAGTATACGAGTGACAACGGAAATTGAAATGAGAATAATCCTTTTTTCAGATTTAAAGTCCATCATGCAGCGTACTGAAAACATGTTTATTATATTTAAATTTAAAAAAAATTGTTGTTTCAAAGTATGTTTAGCATATAAAATATAAGGCATTTTACAAGTGCATAATTTTATATTTTTAAAACATAAAAGTATTTTTTAGTGCTTTTTTGGGTTTTTTCGGGTTATTACATCCCGCATTCCTTATTATTACATTATAAAAATGTTCTTTTTTAAGGAAATTATTATTTTTTTTTTTATGTGAATTATTGGTTTGGTTCTCGTGCTGAATCAATGCGGTGTTGGTATAATATGTTGTAATCTTTGTAGGCGTATTTTGACAATTTATTTATATTATAATATTACCGTTTCACAAGTATAGGTATTATACTGTTGTATTATAGTGTATTATATTTTGATTATTGCTTGGTCTTTTTTTGCAATCGTGAGAAGTATTTTGGGATTGGGTATATGAGTTAATATTGTATTGACCAGTCTATAATTAATATTGGGGTTTTCTTTTCTATTTAAATGAACATTTTTTCCATTCGTCGATAGCGCTTTTGCAGAATTCCATTAGTATATTATTGAATTCTGTTGTCGCATTGGCCTTTGGATTTTAACTAAGTTTTTTCATTCAAAATTTTGTGTCTGCACATTTTTTGTATTTTTCTATTGATTTATTTTGCTTCTCGGTCTATTTTTTCGCGTTTCTTTTGGTGTGACGACGATATTTATTTCCATATAGGTACTACCTAATTTGTGTTTCGAATGTTTTGAGTCGTTATACCTATTGTACGCGCAGTCGACATTATAATATACCATTGCAATATGACGCATATACTTTTGCTTATGGCCGCGAGCCATCGGCCACATTTTCTTCTCGTGCCATGGCAGTCTTGTGAAGAATTCTTTTCAAATGTATTCCGAATACGTATTATTAAATACTTGGTGTCATTTTGTGTGTGTTTGAAATACGTACATTCGAATACCGTCTTTGTTAAGAGTATTTGAATGTAAATATACGAATACCTGCATTTTAAAAGTATTCAAAATACTTGACAAGTAGTTTTTTCATATTTTGAATTTCAGATGTCATCTTACACCTTATATTTTTGAATCTGGTCAAGTTATAATATTTACATATTTACTATGTAAGTACCTATAGCAAATTTTATCTCATTTCAAATTTATAAAAGTTTAAAATCTATGGATGTTATTATGTTTATGTATACAATGTATACATGTAATATGTGTGTATGTAAGTATGTATGCATGTATGTGTGTATGTACTAAATATTTATAATTAATTAATAATATCTACACACACCATATTTGTAATAGGAAAAGTAGATATCAAAGTAAAGTCAATAATTAATTAAAATTTTTGTTTGTTTTGTCCCACCTCGGCTATATGATTCAATCATTCAATAAGACTTCACTTTGTGCTGGTCCCAATATGATGTGAGTCTTATGAGCAGCGTCTACTGATTTTTTTTTTAAAACGCATATTTTAAGGTTTTTTTGGAGCACGAAGTCCCTAGCCCCGCAGTGGTCATATTATAACCATATAATAGTACCACGCGAACGTATACGATAATAATAATAATATGACGACACCGCGACGCATCGCTATTCGTTACACAAACGCGCGCGGCGCTTGCGCGGGGCCGGCTGACAACCGGTACGGCTGCGGCGGCGGACGGCGGCGCGTGCGATCAGCTGTTTCGACACCCGACGACGGTGTCGAGTTCTCGGCAGTTCAGCGAACACTAATCAGTAGTCTCGTCGCTATCGACCCGTGCGCACGTTACGATCCATCTTTCCACTCGCCTCGCACAGTGTGCCTACCAAATATATATAAACAATATAATATTATTTTTGTAAGACGCGACCTTCCGACTACTATTGAACCCGACCGAATATTCTGTCGTGACGATATCATAGTGCCTTCGCCGCGTAACCGCGTAAATCCGTATCGTTTTCCAGCGGGCGAACTACGGTCTCTTTTCACGGGAAAACCTCCGGAAAAACGCTGATAACCGCGGTGTCGCTACGATTATTATTACAGTCAGTCGGTGATCTCGTCGGTCGGCCGAACCGAATATTTCCGGTCATCGTCTTCCCCGACCTCATCTCGCCATGAACCTGATGTGCACCGAGTCGCAGACCGCGTCCGAAGACAGGTGTTTCGCCGAGGACCGGACCATTTTCCGGGACGAGCGGGCCGTCAAGAAGCTGCTGGAGACCGAGTCGCAGTACGTGCCCGGGTGCGATTACATGGCCCACTCGCATTCCAACTTGCAGCCGTTCATGAGACGTGTGGTGGCCACGTGGATGTTGGACGTGAGTTGTGTTCGTTTATAATCGTCGTCGTCGTTAAAAACGAAACGCGGCGGCGGCAAGAGCTTATCGTAGTCGAAATTCGCCGAGGAATGCGCAAATTTATCGGATGATAAGTCGTCGCGCGTCATGAGCTGCTGCAGCAATATAATATAAAACCGCTGATTGCTGCACCAGCTGAGTGGCCTTTTTTTTCTCGATTTTTTTATTTCCCCAGATAACGAGGTATTCGTTTTCCGATACACAAACTCGCTCGTTTTGTTTTTTTCCCTAGGTACCCGTATCGCACATTTCCATAATATTATATACTACACGCCGTCCTATTTCCTGCTATACACCCAGATTAAAAACTCTGCGAATAAAAAACCAACACGAAACAATCGATTATCGTCCACCACAGCCGTGTTTCGCGGGTTGGAAAAATGTCTGTGGATACGAAAATTGTACGCGAACTACCTGTTTGGTAGTAAGTACTTACTGGTATACTAATAATAGTATCCGCAGTAGTACCCACATAATAATATATTATATTATTATTTTCACGTCCGCGTCGATTTGCCAACCAGAAACGTCGAAACGAGTTTCATTTGATGACACAAGTTCCTTATTGTATCTAATGTAGCGGGTTGGGGTAGACGTCTGAGATTGAGATTTGTATTATGCGCGGATCTATGGGGGTCGAATCCCCCCCCCCCCCGACGGAGGACTAAACAATAAAATTGCATGCTCTCGCCAGGAAAATTAAATCTTGTTTTATAAAAAAAATCGCATTACGATATGTTTCATATAATAATAATATATTAAGTACATAAAAATTCGTACATCCCTCCCTCTCCCGATGAGAAAATCCTAAATTCGCCATTGGTTGGCGTCGCCGCGAAGGAATCAAAGTCGCGCAACGCATAATATTTTGTTTTTCGATTTCCGAACGGCGGCGAATCCTTGAAATCTAAGACGACTATTCGTGTTATCGACGTTAATATCGTCCGTCCGCCGTCAAATATAAAATATGTGCGACATAAATATTATTATCATTATTATTATGTTATTACCGACGGGTCCGTGGCAAAAACAATAATACTTCCTCGATAATAACAATGATAATAATAATAAAAAAAAAAAAACACCTCCGCGGCGAGACAACGCGTATATAATATTATAATATATATATATGTAGGTACAACACACGTGGACTGCGCGTAATTCGAATACGGCCACTGTATAATATAGAAACTGATGCATTATTTATGCGCCGTATTAACCATAATAATGGTTGCGGTCTTGAGTAGGGGGCGACGGGATACCGCGCAGTACCTATATATATAACAGTGTGCATATTATATAATATTTATATTCGAGTATACAGAGTGATTCATTCCCGTCCCTGCCCCCCCTCCCCTTGATGACCATTTTCTTCAAAACATTTCGATTTCTTGGAAATGTTCAGGTATACCTACACTTAGGAACATGTTTTCAAATACTTCGATACCCGCAGAGTAGGTGCGACCATCATAATAGTGGCGATGACAATACTTCTTTTAACAAACGAGACCAGCATCATACATTTTTTACTTAAAATGTAAATCGTCGAGTCGATGAATTTTTTTGAAAATTTTGATCTATTTCAATCGAAATTTAAACTATCGTACCTATATGCAGGAAGTTTCTACGTTTTTAAAATATATATTACTATATTCTAAGGCCCTTAAAAATTGTTTTACAAAAATATCAAATATACCTAATATTATGTAAAATTGTTATAAAACTACTCTTTCGAAATTCAATTTAGATACATCAACATTTCCCAAAAATTCGTCTGCTTACAATTTACAGGAAAAGGGGTGATTCGCATTTTGCAAATAAGAAGACTGCATGGCTACAGGCACTCCTTTTTTTAAATAGTATAAAAACCCAACTATTTTGAAAATATTTTCCTTAAGTATATAGGCCCCTATACTTCAAAAGTCCAAAAATCAAGACTTGGAAAAATTCATTAAAAAAAAATTGGGAGCATTGACGAAAATTGCGCATCGTCTCTTCGACTCTTCTTCAACTCCGAGGTTGTATATTGATATATAATATCACGTCATGTCGTCGCCCCGATGTCGGGCCGTACCTGGTCTAACATGGTAGGCTTTAAATCAGTCGTAAAAACGGTTCTTCTCCATACCGATGACCTTTAATACTTTATATTGCTGCCTTCTTCGTCGTCGTTGTCGTCGATATTATGCTCATTACAATCGTTTTTTTTTCCACACACGTGCACGTCGTCTCTTTCCACATTACTATTGCCAGTGAACCGCCGTGCCGCGGGTTCTTCTGTCGTTAAAATATCATACTAATTATAACGTTTGTAAAGCGTTTACACGACTCCGACTACGAGATATGAGATGGGCGCGGACGACGACGAAGGTACGGCGGAAAGTCGTCGTTCGCTCAATTATATGTACCTACGCTCAAGAATGTTTTTAAATGTGACGACGACTCGACTTGTACGTCGCTGCGGTTATTGTAGTAATAACTAATAATAATAATTCATACGATATTATTATGTGTGTGTCGTATCGTATATTGTTTATATTATTGTGTATTATTATAGACGTAGGGTGGTACACTCTAATCGCCAACTTGTCTTGTGCAAACGCGTTTCCGAGTACTTGTAATAATAATAATAATATATACAGTGGAGCGTGAGAAACGTATTGTTATTATATTATTGGTGACGGACGATGACCGCTCGCGCGATGTTCTCTCGACTCGACCAAAATAAATGTGGACGTGTGACAGGAACGGATTGGGATTTCGGACGGGAAAATCGAAATATTTAGCAGCCCACTGCCAGGCCGTTTTCGGGGCAAATTTATAGACGTTAAATTCTTAATTTTTACAAGATTTGTCAAATTAAATTGACACATTCTAATATAAGTGTCCCTTCTGCGATCGAACAACTATTCTGATATTTATACGGATTTAAAAACGCACGACTTGAATTTCCTTTTCTCAAATAAATTTAAATACCAGAATAAATTAATAATTATTATATCAATATATATTATGTTATGTTATCATTTGCCGTTTATTACACACGACAACAAATAATATAATGTTAAGCAGTAGGTACACTCACAAACACTACAACATTAGTTTTTACTTATAATTCGTTTTTTTTGTTATTTTACTGTTGGAAAATATTTATTAAATCAACATTTGACTAATGCTATAATCATTGCTTTGCAATGGTTTCTATGTGAGAAAAAAAAATACGAGATAAACAGAGCCTTAAACTATAAGCGGCCTCACTCGTTAACTCGTCAGCACACGAAATTCCCGGATTCCCCTATGTATGGCCTAATCCTTCGCCCCGACGTGATGGGCCGTACTATTATGGCCACTGAAGGTAAACAAACTTGTTAGCTATATAAACCGTTTAAACCCGAGTTTGACAAGTGACTCACCTCCACGTAATCGTCGTAAATAATATATATAATAATAAAATAAATAAAGCGTCTCCCGGCGACGGCCCCGTGACCTGGCGGCGATCTACATCGATGTTTCGATTAATTTTGGTAAAAATAAAATCCGTGATCCTTACGCGCATGTGTGCGTAGGGACTTTTTAACACGTTTTTCGATCATCATTCATAACGGTTTGCCAAGGAAACGTGTTTGCAGACGACGAAATTTTTGTTTTTACATATTTTGCATAATTTGTTTTACTTTTTCGTTTTGAAAATTAATAAAAATCATCAGCTATTTACGAATCAGTACAGTATCAACGCGTGTTATCATACATTTTGCTAAATAGTATAAATATAATATTACGTTTTGTTTATCATATATTATAAATGTCCTCGTTCGTTTTTTTTTTTGAATTATTATTACATATTTTCAAATAGTTTTAATATTATGTACCTACTTATGGTTTCTCCAGCGCGTGTCTGTGTTCGGTGTTATTGTACTGCTGTATATCTCTATTTGGTTTTCTCTGCTGATAATAATAATTGCTTAAGTGTTATCGATAAAAAAAATAAACCATGAGTGGATCTCACAGACGGTTGATGATAAAAAAAAAAAAAAAAAAATCGGTCGTTCTTATGTAATTCCTTCGTTTTGTGTTTGTAGATATTAAACCATATTGCGTCTCGACTATATATATATTTATAAAATGTACAATAAAGGCATAAAGCCATTCGGTTAATTTTTTCACTCCTCAAAGCTACTAATTCTGTGCGGATGTAGATTAAAACTTAGCTTTAATAGGTTCAATGACACTTTAGAAATTCAACCTGTACCGCTCAGCGTTAGTCATTTTGTGCATCGTTGTACATAACAATTATTATTATTATTGTACGGCCACAAGTCATATAAATATTAACTGCACATATTTGTATTTTTGCCATATGAATAAATAAATAATAAAAAAGTCATCGCTATAAGAACTGCTGCAATTACATTAAAAAATTATATTCGAGATCATAACTGCACCGACGAGATAAATGAATTTAAATAAATTAACTGATTGAAAAAAAATAAAGTCAACTATACGTATTATATATCGATAAGACGACAATCGTATATATACGTACAGCTATATAATAGATATTATTATTATTATTCAATATTATTCAATATTATATTTTACTATAAATAATATATTATCCGGAATCTGTTTTCTGGGTTTTTTTTTTACCGCGTACTTATTTAAATTTATGTTTGTGTTTTTTTTTTTATAGGTGTGCGAAGAACAAAGGTGTGAAGATCAAGTGTTTCCGTTGTCTGTGAATTTCCTAGACAGATTTCTGTGCGCCTGTGACATTTCCAAGACACACTTACAGCTCACCGGTGCCGTGTGCCTGTTATTGGCGTCGAAAGTGCGACAGTGCACGGCGCTTTCTATTGAACTCTTGTGCTACTACACGGAGAACAGCGTCACTCCAGAAGAGATGAGGGTAAGTCTGGAGAAAAATATTAATCAGAAAAAGAATTTATTCTCATAGAGGCATATCCTGGCCTATCCCGCGCTCCTGCATGCGTACGTAGTAGACGCTCATTGTACACTCGAGAGTATTGTGTATTTGTGTGTGTGGTTTTTAGTCTTCGGAGGAAGTCGTCGTCGTCGTCGTCTCGGTCGGCTGTCTTTTCCACGATATCCTGCGATCATTATCTCTGGGGACAAACAACAGAAAAATTATTATTAATTGCAGCTGCTCGAATATTATATTATATCTTATAGTAATGATACGAAAAACCACATTGCAATTAAGGCGTAATACTCGGTTTCCTCGAAATCCCTATAGCTTTTATTGTTATCATCTCCGTCTTATTGTCGTGTGTTCCGGTTTTGTCGTCGACGTCGTCCGGCTAATAATATAATAAAATCGGTCACGGAACTTGTGTCTTCGACACACGATGTTATATAATACGTGAGTTTTATTATAGTATCGTCCTACTATACAGCGACCAAATTAGCCACTTAATAACGGATTGTCAATGTTATGACGACGACGTCGACGACGGTGTGTGTGTGTGTGGGGGGGGGAGGGGTGTTTTGGTGTAAATGTATAATTATTTACTTCCCGGCCGAGCCGATGCGCTTCCGATTCGGTGGTAATTATATAAGCACAATGCACTTGCGGCGGCGTGTACTGCAACCGCAGAATAAAGTAGAACGGGTCTTCCTCAATAAGATATAATAATAATAATATACATAATACGAGGCAATTTTATCGTACAATATCTGCAGCGGTATCTTATATTTTTTATTTTACACGAAACACGTTTTTTATTTTATTCGTTGATTAGGTGGTTATATTATTTATAGTCATTAGAGGACGACAGTCGTGTTTTGTGTGAACTTTTCAAATCGATATTATAACGTCATGTGGTGTGCGTGGTTTATAGACGATAAATGGTGTTGGTTTTTTTTTAATCAGTGACAGCGTGAGTGGTGGTTATCTTTATAAAAATACCGAGTGTGTTTGGGCTGGTTTTGATATTAACAATAAAATAACTATTGGATTAGGAGTGATAGGAGTTAGGACCGTAGGATTATAATATACCGACCTCTATTATTATTTCATTATATTTTATATTCTGTTGTGAATTCCCGTGTACAACTATCCCTTAAATTTGTTTTTTTATTAAATATTCAGTCAATTCGTATTAATATTATAGCACGTCTGTTATAACTGCACTTTATTGTGACAAGTCGTAAGCATCTTAAAATCACGATCGTTGAAATTCGACTATATAGACAAAAGACGATTATTTTTAAGTATGAATTTGTTTTATTGAAACTCGCGGTCAATCACATATAGTGCCGCAACAATATAGGGGACGCAAGGTTTGCATTGACCAGTGGTTTATTTTTAAATAGACGGGGGTCCTAGGCCCAACGTCTCAAAAGAACGAAAAAATAAGAAATTGTAATATTTTTATTCATAAAAAAAATAATGAAATTGCTGTCGTCCAAATATCCCATAATAGTTTATAATTTATATTATATCGCGACGACTTGAACATATGATGCACTACCGACTACTATATTGATTTGAAACATTTTTTTTTTTAAATTAGGGCCCATAATATTATATGTCTTGGCAACCAAAAGTAAGTCGCGGTTCGATGTACAGTTATAAATTTATAATTATGTTTGACATTTTGCACGGTGTATAGTAAAACACCTCGGGCTATACAGGTAACTGAACCATATTGCGCATTTGTCCATTATTTTTATCGCGTTTGTTTGTCCAGCAAAGGTCCGGTCCTTTTTCTCGACGCGCGGTGTACATCGTGAGAATAATATGCCATTTCGTCGCCATATTTTAATGCGGTGCACCTATTTTATACGACATCGGAAACACGTTTGTGGCTGCAGGGACAGCTTACGCTCATATACTTATACGTATATTATTATTATTATTATTATTATAGTACAATATTATAATATATTATGCGACGGGCGTGTCAAATATTTTTTGATATTATTATTATTATTATTATTATTATATGGGTGTCCTACAATGGAAACATTTTCGACGCGTACACGTTTGAAATGTTGCCGGCCGTCCGGTTTTCGAGCTTACAAACGGGGCAGTGAACTAATTTTTTGTTTTTTTTTTTTTTTTTGTTCCTACCCCCGGACTACACACGGTCAAACGTCCTGCACGAGGTTCTCTGCGGGCTTGTACAAACATATTTTATTATATTATATTATTATTATGCGCACTTCCTCGTCCAGACGATGTGAATCGGGGCGAATTCAACGCGCACTTGCAGTATACCTATAACATCACAGAACGCGAATAGATATTTTTTTTTGTAGTGGTGGTGGGCAATGAGTGTACAATAAAATATTATAATATTATAGAAGAGACCGGTCAAAGGATTAACCCGGTATTCGGTATACCGCCTCGTATAGCCCGTATTGGTATATACCCATCGCGCGTATTACGGTTTTTTTTTGTGTTGTGTTGACCTGCGTTGCACAATGTTATTGTGATGATAAGGAAAAACCTGTTGATCGTGTTTGCCTCGCAAGCATATCCGGCGAATTTGCGCCACACGTCTTTGTACACTTTCCCAGCTCCGAAAACTTTTGTAAATCCCATATTATTATAATAATATCCCATCATAGACGTGCGTTTATTTCCAGTTTTTCCATTTGTTTGGATTATAATAATACTAAAAAATAGGTACCTATATAGTCGATATTTTTTCTTTCAGTCGCGACTCACGAGTTGTTATGATTACTATACAATACCACCGAGTATGCAATAATTTAATTTTATCAAACCGAATTAAAGCCGTAAATTTCGGCGTATAATAGTATTTATATTTATTTAACAAGCGCGTGTGACGAAGTACGATTTTTATTGTCGTTGATCATAAATCACGCCGATTTAATCTGTTCGTTAATAATATATAATATATTAAAATAATTTTCGATTTTCGCATAAATTACTACATATTTCGTAAACACAATAATCACATTTAGATCGCATATAAATAATAAGTGTTATTTTGACGGTTCGCATTATTATTGTATTTGTTGTATATTATAACGGCGATGATGCATTGCGTAGGTCAAAAATCGGTGAACCGTTGGAAAATAAAGTCCCATGACAATAACGTGCGGTGTTCCCCGCTTTAACCAATATAATATTTCATATCTAATAAGACACGATAATATATCGGCGAAGAAGTTTTATAGTGTCGTCGCATCAAGGACCTCGTCTAATGAGATTTGAATACGCGCAAAGGCAGGATATACATCGGGATAACGCGTCGCGGCGACCGACCGGTACGACCGATTCGTTCCGTGTCACCGGATACCCATTGATTATTGCGACGCGAAATCGATAAATCAGCGAGATTATATTCCCAACCCCTTTTGATTTCGTGTGCCCTTTATTCTGCTGCTGCTAATGGCCGTTTCCCGTGCGCATTTTTCTAGCGACATCGCGCGTATCCGACTGGTTTATTCCGTTAATAGTTTCTCAGAAATGCTTTAATATATAGATAGATAGGTACCTTACCTATATGCTGCTGCGCAGTCACCGCCGTTTTGAAACTCGTTTTATTTTTTAGTCATATAATATATTACCAAAAGGTAAAAAAGCGATTTTTTTTCTCATACCTTTAATTACTTGGAATTTAGTCGGTGATATTGTATTAGGTTATAAAGGTTATAATATTATATTATGTACGTATGCTTTTAAATTTGTAACTGACGAAATAAAACGTTTTCTTCCAAAACTTTCAAACAAAATTATTTTTCATTTTATCAAATAAAAGAATATTACCTGTGTAATGTTTTATGAGAATTAGAAACTATATGTATAATATATTGTGTTATCCATAAATAAATATAAATAACAATACAGTTTATTTATGACTTATACGATGGTATCGCGTTATAAGCTGCAGTATAATATATACTATTATCATTTCAATATTTTATGTGCCATAAAAATGTAAATCGGTATACTATCTGTTCGTCTGGTGTCACAATATTCGTCTCGTATTTATATTGTATTATAATTTTGTTGACTTTGGATGGCTATAATATATAGGTACAATATGACGATGACTAAAATATTACGAATAATTAATATAATCAATCCCAAGACACATATTGTGTTGGCACTTATAGCACCTATAGCTTAACAGCTTCTGTAGTAAAATGTACTGTAAAAGGAAAGAAATAGTTAAAAAATATTCTCAGAACACGCTGTTAAACAACTACCTACGTATATTAAATATTTATAATTTTATGGTTGAATTTTGGTTTTACAGACTGGAGATAAAACTTATTTATTTGCTCAAATTTGACTTAAAACGTGTATAGAGTTTTTTTTTGGGTATTAATCTGTGCAATATCATAATCATTAGGCGTATGCAAGTCAGAAATAACTGTTTTCTATTTTTTTTTTTAAAACGAGGGTTGTTCGGAAAGTAAGTTCCGTTTTAGTGTAAAAAAATACTCAATGTATTTACAGACTTTTTATTATATACGTCTTACGGAGCATATATACATTAAACTATTTTTCTACACAATTTCCACCAACATTTAAGCTCGTACAAACTATATATAAGTATAATTATTTAAATCAGTATACCTACCTATTATACATGCAATACCCTCGGCTCATATATATATTATGAGATTTTGTGTTATGTATATACCGGAAATCGACGCGTCGGAACAATATATATTTCGAGGAGGCTTAATCGTCTGAGTTTGATGACCTAGTCAATGTAGGTCAATATAGGTTAGGTACAGTTTCCTGTCTGCAGAGTTTTCAGGAAAAAGAAATTCTTTTATTTCCGACATAACGGCATTGTGTGTGTATACGTATAAGGTATATATTATGTATATCAACCCTTCCGCATCCTTTCCCACACGCTGTACGCGCGGATATTCAATATATATTTCTCTTTCAACGCATAATCTTTTTCAATCGAACCTCTGTGGCCTAATTACGATATCCGCCGTATATATAGTATAGGTAGATATATATAATACTCGTATATATATATATTGAATAATATAGTATTCTGTTCGCCGTGACGTTTTATGTAAATGGACAAGACGCTCGTATATATACATAATATACACATAACATATTATATATCGATTACAAAACACCCTTTGTTCGACGCCGAACGTTTCCGACGACCCACGCTATATTTGTCGGGGTCATGGTTTGCTAGACATGTGTTTAAAATCATCTTTTTTTCCTTTTCGTTTTTAGTAGTATTATATAGCTGCAATAGCGCGTACAGAAGGATGTTTATGCCTGTATATAATATATAACTTGTGGTCGCCGTACAACTGTTTCCTGATGGATTTGTCCGCTCTTTCCCTGCTTATCGTGTAACAGGCAATTAGTTCCACCGAAAGTATATTATTATTATTATATATGTGTTTTCACTCTTTCCGAAGAAAAACTCGATATCTACAATGGGAGGTTCCGCGCGGCAGGGACTGTGTAGTAGAATGATAAACAATTTATTAGATTCACATCAAATAATGCGTTTTCCCGTGTACTTTTTAAATTTTTAGTTTTTACGCTTGACGGCTCGCCGCGGACACACGCAACTTCATAATATATATAGGTACCCTGCTTATACCTACAAAAGGATGTAAATACATATAATGTTTAAATGGTAATTAATATTTCATAAGATATTGCAGGTGTAATGATAATATATATTATTTAAATTTCCGTAATTTATAGTATTTTACTATACTGCTATATTATTATATACGCGAAACTTCTATAGGTGTTAAACAAATTAAAAACTCTATGAATTATTGCGACTCGTTCGTTATTATATATTATGAATAAATAATTTAAATTGGTACAATACATTTGGGTTACTGCAACACGCATTATAGAGTTATCGAACAATGCACATCATATTATGCAATTTGTGCAAATTAAAAAAAAATGTTGACGTCCATCAGTATGATTATAATATATAATATTTACCCACTCTTGTTCAATATTTGAATACATATATTTTTGTTGTTTTCTATCGCGTCGCGTTATAAACGTGTATGCGGAGTCACCAAACACCGGAGCTTTTGTGTTTGGGTAATTATAAAACGAAAAACATAAAAGACGCACAAAAGACAGGATGGACGATTTCCAACACGATGTACGAAAACAATAAACAATTTTTCATGGACCTGTGGCTTCGAAAGCGATGTGTAATTGTAGACTTATTGCATGCCGCTGCTGCTGCTGCAGGGAGGGTTAAACATTTAACATCCACCCTTATTTGGCCACGGTTATCAGTCACGGGGAAGCCACCACCGCCGCCGTCGTCGTCTTGTAAACGAGCTTGTAATTTGTCCGCGTTTACCGGATCATATTGTTTAGTCGGTTTAGTGTGCATTCATGAGAATATAACTGTAATATCTGTAATATGCAAATTTTCATTAGTTAGAGCAGTCTGAATAATGAGAGCCGTTCAAAAAAAACTATAAAAAGCCTTAATTCCCCAAACTAAACTGGTTGTTGAAATAAAGAACCAGGCATTTTTTTTATATTAATAATTATAAAAAGAAATTTAAATAAAGTAATAAATAATAATATTTAGAACTATTAAACAGCGTATCAGTCTTTATTCTGCAGGCTCAAATTTTTAGGTCGAATTAAAAATGAATTAATCTCTTTATTCAAATAATTTGATCGTTATATTAATGAAAATATGATTTTGAATTATGATATTTATACTACCTACTAAAATTATTAGTGTAATTAATAATTATATGCGTATATATTTTTGGGGAATTTATTTAATTTATATGATGATAATTATTGTTAACTTTTTTAAAAAGGTTATTGTCACATATTTGGTACTTTTTGTACTTTAATCAAGTGTTAGCATAGCTATACATTTTTACATTAATTAGTATATATAAGTACCTTTTAATAGTATTAGGTACTCTGTTTTTTTGTGGTTCTATACGCAATTGGGTTCTAGAAAGCAGTCGACGTTTTCAATAAGATACAAACTTCTCGTTTTACTGCGTAAATAATATAAACACAATACATTCCTCCGGACATGGTGTTGTTATATGAGTGGAGATTTAGTATATACATTTCCACGGCATGCTTGTGCACAAGAATCAAAATATTATCACGATGGGTACCAGAAATAAGTCTTTAACTTGTCGATCAGCGAGTTTTGAAAAATTATATTATGTTAATATGTTATTATGTTAGATGCTCGGAAAAAACACACATCGCAATAATTAATTATTTAGTACTAGCAGTATATATCTTAATATATAAAACTGAAAATTGAAAACTTTGATACGCTAATGTTCTCGGAAACTACTCAACCGATTGTCTTAAATTTTTTTTTAAATGAAAGATTTTATCACGGAGAAAGTTCCTATCGCAAAAAAAGTATATTTAAGTATAATTTTAAAAAGTTTTCACATACGAGGATTTTGAAATTCATGATGAAAATCGACGATTTGTGTTTTATAAATGGTTGCTATTGGTTACAATTTATTATTAGTTATTATTATCAGTAACAGTTTTTCTACCTACATATCATATACGCTAAGAATTCTGGAAAAACTGAAAATGCTTTTTTTGATGAGATATTTATGAATAATCTCTGTTTATTTATAGGGTTGTCAATGGTTACATATCTTATAACTATTAAAATTAGTAGGAATATATAGCATATACATATATACGCCGGGTGGGACAGCTAGTAATATTATATAGAAGTACAATAACGCGAAGATACAGTTTTCCCGGTCCATTTATATTTTATTTTCACTTTCGACTATGAGTAAAAATAATTAAATTTTATAAAAAATTAACAATTATAATATCAAGCAGCGGTAATAATATTATTATGATGGCTCAGTTAATTACATTATTGTAATAAGTTATTAACAACAACAGACAGCCTTCCAGAAGATCTTCAAATTAATTACTTCATATACATTTCAAGTATCAATTTCTTCTGTTGACGTAGAACAGAGCTTTTCTCTTTACAAGAATATTATGTTTGCTGATAATCGTCGTTCGTTTGTATTTGAAAACCTGTCAAAATCCCTATGGTTGTAAATTGTAATTTTTTAAATAAATACAACATATACCATATTAATAACATTTCCCCCCCCATCTTTAAATTATTACTTTTTACCAATAACGCAAAAAACTTATTGTGAAAAAAAAAATTAAATGCATATTTTAGTGATTTTAATCGCATATTTTGATAGTTTTTAGTGCACGAACTTCCGGGCCCCAGTAATAAAAAACAATAACAATTATAGGTAGGTAGAGCGTTTTGCACAATAATATATAGGTACCTATGACTTCCGATGAACTTTTCCTCGTCCTTCGCGTCACTATGATATGGAGACTATATATATTCCTCGGTCGTCCGCAGCAGCAGCAGCAGTGCCCAAGTTTATTGGCTGTAATCATTTTTAACTCCGTAGTGCACACATATATAGTCGCCCAGAACAGGTTCCGCTTCCGTCGCCGCCGCCGCAGACGGCGATGAGATTTAGTTTCGAAACAGCGTTCGTGCGACGTGTTCTCGCGGCGGCGGCGGCGGCGGCGGCACCACCGTCCGCGCGGAACAATACCCATTTGCGGGTTTCGGTGGGCCGTCTGGAATTTCGCAAAGGAATGAGCAATAAAATAATAAAAAAAAAAAATTTTAAATAAAAAAAAACCAGGAGCTAGACACGTCTTTTATTGACCTGCCCTAAAAAAAATTCGTACATAACCTGACTGCGAATAATATGACGAAACTGACTGCGGGAGACGATAAAACCCACGGATTTCATTATGCGCGTATTCGCGCGACTAGGATTAAGAAACGTTCCCCTCCGAACTCATTGTGCTATATGCGTGCACTGCGGAAATATATATATTAAAACATTATATAGTCGACTATATACGCCTAGCTATATATTATGCGTATGTGCACTGCCTTTATTATAATTTTTGCATTTTGTGTTTTGTTTTGCGCAGCATCTTTCATCAGTTACTATTATTAATATATATACCTAATTTACATTCATTAAACGTATATGATCGTTGTCGATTTGAAATCATAAAAATATATAAAATATTATATAAAATCTATAAAAAAAAAAAAAAAAAAACAGTAGGTACTCAAGTGTGATTTTAGTCATTGTTAATTGTTTTTTAATTTGCACCGATTATGTTGTACCTATATATACTTTCGGGTTACATATATATTTTACAAACATAAACTCCGATTTTATTTTTGCACGGTAACAGTAAAACAAAAATATCGACTTTCCCCTTTGAATATAATATAATATATTACTTAAGAGCTTATATATTATTATGTGTTTCGCGAGTCGTTAAAACAACTACTTAAACGTATATATATTTGTTGATACAATGTTTTTAATAATTGTTTTTCTGATTGTTTCAATGATCTTTTGTATTTGCGAATAATATATACGAGACCAACGAGAAGACGCGGATTAGGGTGACAAATTCGGTTTCGCAATTTCCCCTTAACTCACCCTCTCGAACCCATTGAAACGTTGCCGACCGTCTAGACATTTGTTGCATTAAAAAAAAAAAAAACTCAAATTCGGTATACTGACATTTTCAGAATATAATTATGTATCGACATGCGCGTGTTTTTTTTTTTTTTTTGTAAAGGCCCCGAACAAAGACTTCAAATTCGATGATTAATAAAAAGAAAGAAAAACGTTAAATACGGTTATATTATAATATGCACACAATACCTATACCTACATACAAATATATACTGCCTGTATACTATATCGTAGTTTCGCGACTTGCAATCATTTATTATATAATATTTTAATATCTCTGCATTTATTCTATAGGAATGGGAGTTGTTAGTCATTTCCAAATTGGAATGGAGAATCGTAGCCGTCACCGGTTTCGATTACGTGGATCACATCATGGAACAGATCAAGTGGAAGAGACGAAACGATTCGATGCTCAGGAGGCACATGTTGACGCTCATCTCCTTCTGTTATATCGGTAAGTACCTATATACTGATGATTATATACTTATCGATTATAATATATTAAAGCGATAGCCGATTATAATATATAGGCTGTACACGGATTTAAATTACGTTTTGTCCATATCATATAGGCGCAACTAAATCTAAATTTTTTGGGGGTGCTAAAATTATGTATATACCTCGCACCAACCCTGCATGGAGCCGTAGGGGGATTTGCTCCCCACATTTCAAACCATAGATAACAAATTTTCGTAACACTCAACTTAAAAAATTTAATTTAATCAATTTTAATTCGTTATGCATACTTCAATACTAGAAAAACTGCGTTCACGTGTTGCGCATAACTTATTGGAACTGTATAACTGCGACCCCAAATAATACTTGTTTGAGTTATCGGTTAGGAAAAGCCCCTTTTTGAATTGTTTTTTTTTTACAGAATAAAATTCTACAAAAAATAAGAAACTGCTCAAATTATTTCTTATGTCTTACAACAGGGCCAGGCCCCGCAAAGGGGGGGTGCTGAATTAGAGTTTGTGGGTACTAGAGCACGCCCTGCAAACGCCCTCCTAGTATAGCATCTATGATGGTTTTGTAGTAGATCGACGACCGAAAACTATATATAGGTGACATCAAACCGATTTGTGCCCACATTTGTTTTATTATAGTAATTAAGTCACATTCGTTATAAATGTTATAATATTATATACGTATTAAAAAAAACCGTTCGTTACGATAAGTCATACTATATAAATTGTTGTAACAGTTGTTCCTAAAGTGCGGACTTTATATTATTATAATACAACGCCTCCGTGTTTTTCTTTGATTCGGTGCTCTATATGGAAAACATCGTCATGTATCCAATCACAATAATTAATGGAGAATAATATATATAGTAAACATTGAACGGTAGTCAATGCGCGTATATGTACAGGTGGGATTTATTGTTTGGTTTTCGTTAATTTCGGCAATGACAATATAATTAACAAAAAATTATCCGTCAAAGACACGACGTACCTATATTATGATACCTATATAACCCGTGTACTGCAGGTACCACACCCCCTTAAACTTAACCATATATTATATTAATAGAAGTCGTAACTCTCGGTCGTCGTGTAGGTTTATATAATATATAATATTATTATGACGTATTATAGTCGTACATTATAATATTATTAAATGCATTTTATTCGTTGACGAACTACCTAATATGTACCTACGCTTATTGTTTCACTTTCCGCGGCTATTCACCTCGGTTGCAGTGTCAACGCGTTAATTTACATGCGCGTTTTCGGGCCGTATACAATATAATATAATTTAACGAACTCTAAAACATATTATATTTAAACGATTATTCACGCGAGCACGTATATCGCTGTCTCGGCGATGGCTCTAACGCACAAACGTCCAAGGTCGGTTTTGGGCTTTTAAATCGAAACATCGGGTAACAAAAAAAAAAACGAAACATTATTTGGACAAACCGCGCGGGCACAGCAGAGGGTTCTTCGACAATAAATCGTCGTCGTGCGTCGTCGTCATATCGTTATCTACGTCGTAAATGTTTGTTGCCAGCACAACACTATACGATTGTTTTTCCATATACGTGTGCGAAAAAATGTGGGTTTAATAAACTTGTAGGTATATAGGTAGTGTTATAGTATGTTAAAAATGTGCGTTTCGATTGTATACACGACATAATATTATTTTATTACGTAACACGATTTAAAGTTGTTTTTTTTTCTTTTTATTATTTGTGACCATCGCGGTGCAACGACTATGTGTATCGGTATATAATCATATTATTGAAGCGATGGTCTGATCAACAAAATATTATTATTATTATTATAATGTGTTCGTCTTCGCGATGGCGTTCAATAACCTCGTAATTACACTGCAGTAATATCAAACTGCAGCTCCCATATTATTATAATATTATATTATATGTATCATTCGAAATATAATATTATTCACTATATGTATATATAGTTCGAATATATACGTCGTATTCGTCAGCATACTGCAGAGTTTTCACATTTTTTAAACGTTGTTATTATATACTGTATTATATTATTTCGACGGATTTGACAAAAACGTATTTAAAAATCTTTCACAAAATATATACGTGCACGCAGAGACTTTAATAGTGGACGCGATAGCGTTCAAACTTGCGTATGTTTGTTTTTATGTATGTTTTCATGCGCCATAAAAATATTTCCAGATAATGATATCTATCCGTCTTGTATTTTAGAGTGTAAGTAATTATATTTTATATGATAAGATAATGTTATTATCATAATATAATATGTGATGATGCGTTCTATACGTACCTATAATAATTGGAAACAGATGCAGTTATCTTTTATCGTTGTTTTTTCTAAAATAAATCATATTTATATAGATAGTATTAAAGGTATTATAAAATCAATCGTGCTCGTCGTAAAATCGTAATTTTTCAAATATATAATAAGTGTAGATACGAGGCAGACGCGCAGCCTGCACGCATTCGACATTTCCTTTAAGAACGGTCGAGAGATTATTTATAATGATTTATTGATTATAAACACTGCTGCAGTGGACGCCGTTTATATTATAAGACTCGCTGATACAAGATTCAGCCTAATAATAATAATATGTAAATATACTATCACGATTGTCGGGCCCAGTTATCGCCATAAGTGTTATCTATATGTAGTATACAATGAGGAGAGTTGTTCATCACCCCCGAGATAATAATAATTTCAATATACAATACGAGTATACGAGCATCGCATAATATTTCCGGAATAGTTTAAAATAATAAAAAAACAAACTATAATCACACATTTTTTTTTTGATAAATTATGTAGACAAAAATATTAAATATACATATATTATCTCGTTTCATTTGTAGGGCCATTTTAAGCAGTTTTATGCGCTTAAACGTAGGTTTTTGGTTCAACTTGCGATTGTAATACAGACGAGTAGCAGCATAATATTATAGTGTCTATGACGAAATAATAAGTTTTTACACTTCGGGCTGGTTAATATAGGCGAATTTATTTTCGCCCCCCACACACGTACGCACACCCGCCCGACTGACGGGAGAGTGCTACGTTATTTCGCAGCTGCTCTGCGCACATTGTACAATATTATATTATATATATATTGTATATACATAGCGGTATATATACGCGTATAGTATGTATAGGTACGAAGCTATTGTGTGCTCGCACACAGGTACTATTCGTATATGACTACTCTATGCGCTGCGCGGGGCCTTTCACGAACAATATAAATAGTAAAGAGCGAGAGACCTTTAAAAAAAGAAAAAAGCAGATAGGCGAGGTTTCCCCCATATTTAGCACGCGCTGCGTACGGCTCACCAATATAATATATATAATATTCGTTTTCCCCTCCGACACAGTCGTGTTCTCGCTACCGGTGTGTGTGTTTTGATTTAGTAAATAGCTCCGGGATTTACGCCCGAAAAAAGAGCGGAGGGTGGTGGTGGTGGTGGCGGGGCCATCGCATCACATCTGCCTCTAGACGAATTTCTATACACTATATTATTATTATTATGCATGTCATTACACGAAGTCGAACGATCTAATTAAAATAATATATTATAATATCGAGAGTACCTATATTATATTCTACCGCCGCCGCCGCGAATAATATTAATTTTTCAGACTATATTATTATAGTGATGGTAGGTACCTACCCCACTAATGTCGTGACGATTTGAGGTTAAAAAGTTCTATGCGTAAAAATAGTCAACGGTAAAAAAGTCCGGTTCCTATAGTCATTAGGCTGAAGGAAAAATACGATGTGATGCACAGTTAACGCTCCAATTAGTATGTATGAATTTAATTAAACGATTTACCTGACCAAATTAACGAATATAATATAGTGTATATTCGATAGAAATTATTATTATGTCGAATAATTATTAAGCTGTATTGTGCCGTTTTAAATAAAATTATTTTATAGTATTGATGTGTCCGTGGTATAAACAACGTATCGATAGTTTTTCAGTACTTCTATTCCGTCAAACGTAACGCAATAATCCGATTGTCGATACTTTTCTGGTCCCGTTCTAAAGAAGATATTTTATAATCCAGAGATAATATTGTTATAATTTAATATTAGTACGTTCACTATTTACTTATTTATGATTTATTATTATAACATAATTTTGAATTTCAAACAAAACGGTCTAATTTTAATTTTTCATGATGCGGGTCGCGTGAATCACTCGAAAAGGGAAAATACTCAACTAATTAAATCGTCGATGGTATTTAATTGGTGGTATAGTAATTTTGTTTTTATATACTGGCTGTCACGTGTACTTTTGCAGTTATTCATCTATAAGTGGACACATAATAATATTATATTGTAGTTAGTTTCGTACTGATTTTTGGCGCCTATAGGGGCACTCAACTATGGGGAAAATAATAAGGGAGAAACCTGATTATTTCATAAAACAGGTATTAAACTCATCGTTCACCCGGATTCAATGGGGCTGTAATCATTTCGATAGGTGACGAGAGCCTGTAGACTTATTTTTGTAATAATATCGCATATTACGCGGGCGTCGTCGTCTTTTAATTTCTTTCAATATAATATATTATCAGCTGCGCACTCGGTATACATCTCGCTAATAATAATCCTCGGACGCGTGCAAAATTATGCAGTCGCCCCAGTCAAATTTTCCCGGTTAATATTTGCAGTTTCACGACTGTATATATATTACGTATTTATATGCGCGTAGTACCTGCACGCGGACACGAAACGCGTGCTCTCGATTTATCGTCGTTCGATTATTATAATATACTGCAGTGTGTATCAATTATAATTTTTTTATTATAAAATAAATACTCGCGTAGTGCCTGGGTATAGATTGCAGACGTACTACACATCTGTATAATATATAAATAATAATTAGGTATACGAGATCATCGTCTGGTAAGACTATATAATGTATTAAAAAAAAAAAAATTAGTATACGAGCCACCTGTAAGACGTATTGTTGTTACGTCGTCTTGTTAGTACGAATAATATAATATAATATATAGGTTTATTATTATTATTCGACGGGGCCGCCGACCCCCCTCCGTCGTCGTCGTCGGAAGTGTTTATAGGAAGTATATACGTATATACCCTATTGGACGGAAGGATGTCTCTCGGCCGGTGGTTGTGCCAAGGGTAATAATAATTTCCTCGGACGCAGCAGACGCACGTGATGATAAGAGAAGCACGTGCTGGTTATTGAACCTCGGGGTAAACAGCCTTGGCGGTACAGTTATTGCGCGTCTTTTTTAGGCGCGTATATGTGTACACGTAATATCGTATTATATTATTTATATATACGTATATATATATAGATATAGGTATACGCGTGCATTGTGCGAGAACTTAAAAAGAAATTTGTTGTCTGCGTATCCAGGTATATATACGATATAATATTATGTGTACAGATGTGTCGGTGATGGCGATGACCTCCATTTCGAAAAGTATATACCTATACCTACCCATTACTATAACACTACTACTACTACTACTACTACTACTACTACATTTTACTATAATATACTATATATTATGTATGTAATGCGACTGCGATTACTATATATATATATTTTATATATACGCATATTATAATGCTAACGGTAGCAGCTGTACTGCGGCGGCGGCGGCAGCGGCAGACGGTGTGGATCGAGGTGAATGCGGGATGTTTTAATGTCTTGTTGGTTTTTTTTTTTTTTTTTAATTCCACCGTAATAGAGGAAGTGTAAAAAAAACAAAAGGACAAGGTGCATTCGATCGAGATGGAAAGCTTCTGTCATGATGCGGTGCGGACGCGTTGAAATATATTACTTGTTCTATAGGTTTTTTCGAATTCAATTGTATTCAGAAAACCCCTTGACTGGATACAAAAACGTCCCGGACAAACTTAACCCATTTTCGGGGTTCAAAAACCTCTGTCTTGTTATATACGAAATATGACGTATTACGATAACAATAACTCGTTTTTACCATAATATAAAGATTAACGAAATATAATGCTGTTTTACATAAACATATATAGGAGCAGGGTACGCGTCGTTATAATTTGAAAAATAACAATAAATAATACGAGATAACACATTTGAGAAAAAAACTATTCAAAAAATGGTCCATACATTAATTATTATTGTTCGTCGAACGTGCCTGCATAATATTTACACCGTTTTTACTTTACTTAGATGTCAATAAATAATTGTGATGAATTATTGTAATAATATTTGATATAGTTCAAAAAATAATAATAACCTTTAAACAACTATATACACGCTAGAAAAGTACTATGATATAATTAATTCGTTTGTTTACATTTTATATCCATGCGTACAGTATTCATGTTTTTAAAACAATCTTCATATGACGTTAATCTATCGTTTCACCCCCCCCCCCCCCTAAAACCATTGTAACTTTAGATTTTGAAAAATAATAATAATATATTCTAAGTAACTCTGTAGTCACTATATTATAATCTGTAATCTGTATATGCATAAAATATCACATAATTATATATTATGATGTGTTATAAATTATAATCTATTTCCAATTATCTGTTCTAATGGACCGTTCGAGGTTTGCTCCCATTTAAACTAAAACACTTTTATAATATTTTTAATTCGTTATTTACATTTTATATCCATACAATGTATAGAGTTCGATATAGAGTTAATCTATCGTTTTAACTATTTTTTTCCCTAAAATCATTAGATATTGAAAAAAAAATTAATATTCAAATAATATTGTATATAACTCTGTAGTCACTGTATTATAGTCTGTATATATTATATATTATCACATAATTATATATCTGTGTTATAATCTATTTCCAATTATCCGTTCTAGTGGACCGCGTTCGGTTTGCCCCCGTTTAAACGAAAACGTTATCCCGGTATTTACCTAATTAACCGCGGTTATGAGTGATTAATTTTTCCGTATAATCAATAATAATAATACACGGCGGGAAACGATTACGACAAACGTGTACGATCTTGGATTCGTAAAACTATAGGGAGAATATATTTTAATTTTGTTTTGTTTTATCTATAAGATACTCGGCTCTATATTATTATTATTATTATTATTATTATGACGACGACTGCGGTCGGAGAAATTTTATCGTTTATTAAATCGACACGATCTGTATCGGAGTCACCACGTGGTGTTCCGATACCAGGTGTATGACAGAGAGAAATTATTATATACCAGCGTCGTACCTCATCGGATACCGCTGCTGACGCTGAGGGAACAAATCCAAACATTGCAGCTGCTATCCTCCTCCAGGCAGCTGTAACAATGCGCCTGACTTTTTCTTTTTTTTTTTGTATTTTTGACATTACGCGTACGCTCGCACATTTGTACTGCCGACGAATAATAATAATATATACATTAAACATTGTAAATACGTGTCCATTATATATTATATTTTATCATCTCTCGATTGACGACGAGAGTCATTGTTTTTTGCCCGACGTAGGTACATTTCATCCAGAGCCGTCGTCGATCGTTCGCGTCATGAAATTACGATGATACAGTATATAAATAAAAATTGTTATTTTTATCGTCGTGAACGATTCGCACGGGAAAACAGGAAACGATATTGTCCCTCGCGAAAGCGAAAACGAAACTATACGTCAATTACGCCCAATGATTTTTACGTTTTTTTGTTTCCCCCAAAAAAATAATTGGACGTGAATATATTAAAATAGGTGTAGTTTGAGCGCTCGCATTGTTTTCCCCGACTAATCGTGTGTGTGTGTGTGCCGTCGTATATAATATTAGTACATATAAATATTATAATAATATAATATCTTCGAGGTGTGTGCGGGTAGGTACGCGCGACAAAAAAAAAAATAATATAAATCTTGTGTGTGTCAGGCCAAAGAAAAGAGAAAAACGTCTTTTGAACGCACAATGGGTCCTACTACATCTGTCTCGAGGGAGGAAATCTGTGTTAAATACCCGTGGCACGCGACCGTTGCCTTTCGGACCAGAAAAAAAAACCATTTCGTGTATTGTGTTGGCTAAAAATGCGCTTAACGACTTCGAGCACAAAAGACGAAGGGCGTTTTTGGACTATAAATGAAATAAAATAAAACTCGTGCGTTCCACAACAGATGACGCCTCCAGACAGGAAGCTTTTGACAAAGGCACGAAATGTCGTTAAATACATAACAGATATTAAATAGCATATTATCGAAAAGGTTGTCCTAAACAAATTGATCATTATTGAGCGACACGTGGTGAACATGAAGTTGTAATTGACTTGAAGTATTATAATATGTAATATATATATGTTAAAAAATAAAAATTATGATTTGAAAAGAAGAATATTAGTATAGGTACATGACATATCACATATAATAATAACAGAATAATACAATTATTAAATAAAATAAGAATGTTGTTTTACATAATATTATTATTTCCAAAACAAAAGTTCATCTTTTTATTTTGGCTATATTTCAATAAGTCAATTCTACATCCCTTGAATGATTTTAGTTATCACTTATTTTAATTAGAAATTTAAAATGATTTAAATACTTTACGACTAAGATTGTGTGTATAAATCATTTTCAAATAGATCAATGCAGATATCACTCGGACAACAAAATATAAATATCGACGGAGCATAAAAATCATGACGTGTTAATGAATTTGTAACTCGCATTTGTTTGCTAAAAGTTTTTTTTAAGAACTGTTCTGTTTGATTGTTCAGCTGTTCGCGTATCACTTGTATCGCTTACCATAGTATTTATTTTATTTAGCTTAAAATAATAAGAATAATAATAAGAATTTCCGAGTTATCTGAAGTGATTTTTTTGAATTATGATACCAACTTGTAAACACTTTTCAAGGTAAAAATGTTTATTTTTTATACTATGACGAACGGCTAAAAAAAAGTTTGAAGTTTGAAATTAAAATTTACATAAACTGTGCTTGAAGAGACAACAATATCTATCGAACTAAAAAATACATTTAATCCCACTAAATCTACTATGTAGACAAAGATAAACCATAATATTATACATTATTATTATTATGTAATAATATAATATTATTAGTCTTGAATGTAATGTCCTAAGCACGTATAATTTACTTTCGGCTTGATTAAATATTACATTTTTTTTTGTAATTTTATGTTTTTTTGATAACTAAAATAGAATATTATAGTTTCATCATCATTATAATATATTATATTATCAAATGTTCATTGACTATTCGTATTTAAAAGACTCGACCGTCATCGTCTCATATATACCTACCTATCGCTATTTATATACATATATGGTGTGCGCCTTTTGAGGGCCTCTTTTGAGGTATATATGTTAATATCGATACAAAAGTGACAACAACATTATAGAATATTTTATTGAAATCGATCGGTGGCAACGACCTCGTGACGTCGCGTCTATAAATGTTCGTGTATAATTACATATAAATATGGCACATTTATGTAAATAAATAAATATTACCTATATTTTATTCAGTGTTGCATATTATAGGAAGTAATTAGGTGTTTTCTATATATTTTATGCGGCGACGGCACCTTTTCCTCTGCGAACTGCTCTCTGTGGTGTCTCGTCAAGTCTAGACAAATCTCGTTAACTTCACAAGCGTAAGCGGCTTAATTCGCAATTATCGTAACTCCAAAATGACGATTTTGAGATTAGGATTTATTATTTTTAGAAAAAAATTAATGCATCGTTTAAAACCATTCTCACTCTGATTGGACAATTTCTCTTCCATGAATCAGCTGTTAAAGTTCCGACGAAATTATCTCAACTCCAAATAGCCTTCAACCGAGGGAAATAATTGTCGTATCTCCATAAATGTATAAATTATTCAAAAACGATCAACAAAATCATAAATAATAAATTTAAACAATACAGTTATCAACGTTTTTAAATTAATAAGATGTTTTTTATTCTTTCTGAAGAGTACAGTGTCATTTTGGAGTTGCGATAATTGCGAATTAAGCCGACGAAGTGTATTATCGTTTGGTAATGTGTTATTTTATTGTATTATATAATATTTTATTATTGTTATTACTCGACGTTCGTTGTCGTCTGCTGCTGCCGCTACAGCAGCAGCTGAGTACCGCGGCACTTAATTACGTCATCCAACAGGTCACTGTTTGTGCTCCGCGGTGTTTACCCGGCATTTATTTTCCTACTTGTTGCTTCCTTTTTTTTTTATCGATCGTAAAAATACGCGTGTACCTGTGCGACGCGATAAACTTTATTGTTATTAACGAGACCCAAGTCGGCGGCGGCGACGACGACCGCGAAATCATAGTATAAAGCTATAAAAAGAATGAAAAAAAGGGTATATAATATTATATTATTATCGTGTACCATTTACGGTTAGATTATTATTACATGGGGTTCGGGAGATTATAATATAACGCGCGTGGAATGAAAAAAAACTTGACTCTTCGAAAAAATTATTACGGCATTTTTATTGGACCTTGATGTAGCGGAAAGGCGTTACGATTATCACGCTGCACAGCTATTTCAGCACCACTCGTCGTTAGGCACCCGACTTGTCATTAAAATATATAGATATCTCATTTAGAATATACTCCAGAAAGGGTCGCAACCGCACCACACGATAATAATATTATCCATCACAATAAACTCGAAACTTTTAATATTGTCTATGAATATTATCGCATAAATTGCGTAGGAGAAATATTGCAATATTCTAGAAGGAACAATCTTATCTATTATTAATTACTTACACGGTTTACACCCATCTTTCAAATAATATTGACGTCAGTGGTTTTAACTTTAAAAATAATTTTTTGTCAAGGAAATACATATTATTGTCTTTACATATTTTATGTATCGTCTTTACAAAATACATATTATCGACTTAAGAAAATATTTAATCTCTGTCGAGAACCTATTTTAAAGATTTTTTTTTTATTATTATGGATAATTTATAAAAAGAACTATAACTACTCGTTAGAATTCAATATTATTTATACGTTTAAATTAGCTCATTATTTGATTCTAAATGTAAATTATGTGCAGACTTTTAAGAAAGAATACACCAGGTAAATAATTTAACAATATTATTGATGAATGATAATCGAAGTCTTGTAGACGTTTTTTTTAAGACTATAATTATATATAGTCTATTCGTAGTATCAAATAAATGATCTCATCGGAAGTCTTCATTTGATTTTACAATTAATATTAATTAAGCTATTGGAATTCGTACACACACAATTTGTGCATGATGCACATTAAGTCGTATACTATTTATATGTTAATTTTGCTGTCCAATATCGTTAAATAAATTGGACATCTGACCGTTTTTCGTTTTATTTTAAAACGTTCCATATTATATGCTGTAGGTTTTTCTGTGGTTGTCTTATAATATAATATTATAATAGATCGTTATGAGAACCTCAAAACGTTGTTAACAACATTGTGTAGCGTGCGTATTATTATTTATACTCGGGAATGATTATGTGGTCTATGCAAATGCGATTGTCATTGTTATAACATTTTCAGTTGGTGAAATTCGTATTTTATGTTTAATAAAACTGGTGACACGTTTTTTTTTTTTTTTTGAAACGATATAAGCGCTGCAGCTGTCCCGTTGCAAGCTTTCAGAACTGTCAGCGGTGGTTGCCTGCAGCAGAGTCTATGGGTATGTGTCCTGGCGACATAGGTACCCGGAAGGGCTTATACGCGTATAAATACTGTTTTCTTTTGCGCGGGTAAACAAAAGGCCTATAAAAGCCCTCGACATTATCTTTTTCACGATGTCCTGCTGTTCTCAGGGCAAATAAACCGTGCAACTATATAATATGCTCGTATACGGTGTAGGTATATAATAGGTACTCGCTGCATATTATACGCGGATATATTACAATATCAAAAAAAAAAAACAACCTCGTAGCGTTTTTTAATTGTAACGAATGGCCAATAACGGTCTTGGGGTCTTCCACGTAATTCGTCATAACCGCGACACGGCCCGCTTTGTGTCCTGCTCTCTTGGATTAGCATAATATAAAATATTTCCTTTCGTCCGCACCTGACCCCTCCCCGGCATTGTCCTGCCACGAGAACCCCTCGCGTCACCCTCGGCTGCAGCAAAAGAGCAGAAGAAGACAACGAAAACTTATTCTCTATAATATAATATTCCGTACTCTATATGGTAGGCACCTATACCATAATATACCGTCCCCGGTCGCCGCCGCCGCATGCAAATTAAGTCCGTTGCCCCCCTCGTATATATTCTGCTGTTGCAGCGTGTGTGTATATACGGGTGATGCCGCAGAAATCCGTTTAAAGGACAGCGGCAAAGGTCGCCCGTGTGGGGCCAATCGTTTGTCAAATCCGTCTTGACACGCACTGTTTGAGCGCGCATCGGCAAATATGACTCGGCCAAACGAGTCGAGCCGGTCCATTTGCCGCGGGACGACACTGATGTACGACATTACGGACAACGATTATACGCGCGATGGTACGCGCAGATTACGCGCGTGATTGATTGTTTTCGATTGTTTACGGCCGTTGGACGCTCTAGTGCCTTTGGATTCCCATGGCATAAACTATACCGTTGCCGCTGCAGCCCATCATACCTTATAATATAATGACGGTGAAAACGAGGTCGAATACATTGATCCGCGGAAAAACGGTTGAGCCCGCTCGCGGCGGCGGTGGCTATACTCGAGAAATAAAAAAATACGTTAGAAAAATTATTATAATATTATAATGTCGACTGCTGCAGACTATGCTGTGCGGTGTGCATAAACGACCACGTACATTAGACGGGTCTTAGACGCGATGCCACCCCCGTCGACGACGTTCTCGGCGTGTACTTACATTTCTTTTTATGTTAATTGGCGGTTTCGCGCACACAATACGAACAATCGGCGTAACGAGACTCGTCGTGTTCGGATTTCAATTCCCATCGCGGTATATGTGATATATCATGATGATTATAACAATAATCATTTATAACTTGTATACACGTGTATACCTCATACATATGCGTTTTATGTGTGTGTTTTCGGCGGGGGATGATTTTGGTCGAGAACATCGCGCTTATTAGTATGGACCCTGCCGACGCACGGCGCGCAAGACAAAGACGCCGCAGACATTCAATACGACTGCGCGCAGATAGACATCGGTCGTAAAAATAAATCGTTAAAAAATTCGCACACAACACAATTGGTCGGCGAATATAATGTTTTATTTGGAGGCGGCGGGTTGGGAATCGGAAAAAATAACCGTTGTAACAATAAAAAAAAAAAAAAATGTATATACAATAATAATAACAATAATAATTATTAACATATATTTAGAAGCCGAAGGGGTCTGAGTGTCCAGACGGTACCTACCTACCCAGTTGTGTGTTATGCAAAATGCCACCCCCTCGGCGAAGGAGACGGCGGCGGCGGCGGCGACGACGACTACTGCTCCTGAGAAAAAAAATCTCAGACTACACAACTATACATATTATATATTATGGCGAGGCGCGTATTATGTGTGTGCGTAGTTACGCCTATATGCGTTCAACAACCCCTTTATTGTGATTATCATTTATTGACCGGAGGTCAGCAAAAAAAAGAAATTATACATAATATACACTGCACACCTATATACCTATATATTATAATGTGGAGAGCGTAACACGGGAGAGCAGACGCGGCGGCGGCGGCCGAACAGAAAGGGCGCGTCGGAGAAGAAAAATATTGAAAAGCGGAAACCGGTCCGCGGGTGCGCCGAGGGATGACGGCGGCGGCGCGTCGTCGGGGTTTTTTTTTTTCGCTCTCTGCAGTTCGTGGACCCTTCGCTCCTCTCTCTCTCTCGCTCGTCTCCGGGGCGCCGCCGCCGTCGCCCAGACGGAAAATACCCCCCTCGGACTTCCCGCTCCCGCTCCCGGAGGCGGCTAGACGTCTGGGACCACGACGGCGGCGGCGGCGGGATTCGCATCACCGCGGCTGTACCACCACACCGCCGCCAAAGACGCGTCAGACGCGACGGCGGCAGCTGCGCGCCCGGCTATTGTTGTCCGCGTTCGCGCGCGCGATCGCTAGATGATCCTTTTCCCATCACCTGGCCCAGTGCGTACTATATAATATTATTATATTGTAAAATATAAATAATACAAACGCGTAGTGCGTAGCAGTAGTAGTAGAATACTATAAATAATATTATAACATTATCGTGTGTATATATACTACGCGTAGTGGCGGCACGTCGTCTCGTCCCTCCCCGATTTACCCGACCGGAGAGAAAAACGCACATTTCGCGCCATTCGCTCCTCTCCCGCGCGCGCTCTTTTTTTTGACGACGACCGTCGGACCGTCGCGCGCGTTCGTCGATACGAAACGTTACTCGAGCACGAAACACGCGCGTCCTGATGACTATATCGCGTTGATATACGAAAAACGCCGAGAGAACGGGAAATGATGAAAATAAAATCGACAGGCTTTATTTTGGTGCAGAAAGACACTATAATTATTGTGCAGTTGACTTGACGAATATATTATGTGCACTCGAGAAACAAATAAAATACTAAGAAGTCACTTACGACGTCGTATTATAAATTATAATATAGTTTAAGCAATAGTAGGTATACCGTATACGTACTTTAAAATATAATTTACTAGTATCTACTGATTTATATTTTGGTATGCATTTTTTTTTGAGTTTAACATAGAATATTGGAGATGTATATATTCAATAACTCACTATACCAAAAATTATATATTTGTACAGCAGGAAAAAATCCTTAAAATTAAGCCTGAAAATCGACATTATTTTATCGTCCTTTTTCGTTGGTCGCACGCGATACACTTTGTACCGTCAATAAATTATGACTCTTCTCCCTAATTTTTTTCAATTTTTTCTTATTTAATTAAATATTACATTTGAAGTATCCAAGTCTACTTGGGCACGAATATAATAAAATGATATTACAGAAAGACCGAAACTAAAAATGAAAGTGTATACAGTTGAGCATATATTATTATCCGAGAGATACACAAAAGTTGGGCTACATCACTGAATATTAGTATTATGTAACTTTGCTTATAAAAAACCCTAGGACACATATCATTTAGTAACCTCGGCGACTATTGCCGAAGAATTATAATTGTTTATTAAATTGTAATTTAGAATCTCAATTATGTATCTTAATAATAATAATAATAGGTACGCACTATCACAATTATTATTATGGTCATGATTCATGAGTCATGATGTTATATAATTTACTTGGGCTCCGATTTCGTAGCAAAAATCGTTAAAAGGAAGTGTTTATATAAATGCCAAAAAAAAAAATAATAATATTATACATTATTAACGTAAATATATATAGGTACACGACTCGGCGAAGTCGTATTCGATTATTAATGTTGTATGATCCTACCTAACCTAACCGATAGCGGCGATCGGATTTGAATTCGAAACGATTTCTGGTTCTTTTTTTACAAAATGTTGTTATTGGGACTGCGGTTTTGTGTAATCCCACCGACTTGGTGTATTTTTGGTAAATCACTAAATAATAAAAACCAACTTTTATTCCTATTTATGTAATTATTTTATGTTTTTACAAAATGGTACCAAAAGCCCGCAAAATATATCGTGTACGAACCAGTCGAAATAATAACGTACTCCACCGTATAAATATTATACGGTTGTTATTATGACTTATGAACGACCGTGTTTATGCCAAACTCGGTGTATTTCTTTGATCGTTTCCGTCACGAGTTTCTAGTAATTTAGTGTTTGTGGAAAACAAATCGGATCTCGGAAGTGTGAACGCTATTCGAGTTATAATATTATTATTGTTGTTATATCATGCCGACGGAAATGGAAGATAATAATTCTAGAGTTCGCGGAAACGACCAAACCTTTAAATATAATTATTCAATTAAAACAAAATAATTAAACAAATATATAGTAATGGTAATAATATTATAGACGGATATTATGCTGTATGAGCTGATATTACTCCTAATGATGTTAACATTATATGGTACGTATATTCTGTGGAAATAAAAAATGATAAGGAAGTTGAAATAATTTTAATGATCACAGATGAAAAACGTTACATCCAATAATAGACATTTCATTGGTTTTATATTATTACTACCTACTACTATATATAATACAGGTACGTGTTTATCGAATTCAGTTATAATATTCAAATTAAAGAAACGTTATAAGCATTAATCTATGACGCATTATATTTGAACTTTCCTCGTGATATTATTTTTCTTATCGTCATTATTATATTGTGTTCGACTGACGTATTTTGTAATGATTCACTTTCGATAGAATATTTTTTGACTTTTCGAGTAGGTACCTAATAATTGACGTGTTAAATGAATAAGTGCGGCAGGAAACAAGCCACCGGTTGATGACGAGACTCTTTCTAATTTCTATCATATATAAAATATTATGTTTAATAGTTAAAATCACGACACGATCAATCATATACGCTCCGAGCGTCAGGAATTGATAATGAGGATGAGTTTTGAACAAGGTAATGGATTTGGATGTGACGATGAACGAGACTACGTAATCTTTTATAGAAACATTTGGCTTCTTTTTAATTTTAGATAATATGTGTAATGTGTGTGTAATGCAATAATTGAGTTTGAAACGTATATAGGGAGGGGTGTTAATTAGTTTTTCGAAGCCAATGCGACGTTCTGAAACGATTAAATTTTTTTGCATCATTCTGCTGAAGTTTGTACTACAAGTCCTAACTGGTTGTATATTATAGTCCACACAATATGATTATTATTTTGAGTGCATTTTTTCGTTTGCGCTGGAATCCTATATTCAAACGTCGTCGTACGGCGGTGCAGTGATATATATACGCACTGGACATTTTCATTTCGGTCGACTACGTCCAATTATTTCAACAGATTACTGGAGCAGCGTAATAGTATAGGGATATAGTGAAGTATTCGGCATTTTTCGTCGGTGCCTCTTTATAGGTGCTAAAACCCCGAGGTTCGAGGATCTCTTTTTGTTTTAACATCCGAATAATCGGTTTAAGTATAGGTAGGTACCTACGACGAAGGAAAAACGTCGATCTCGAGTGTCTGCGACGAATAATATATTCTCTACTCGAAAAACCCGTCGGACCGTGAAAAATCGCCTATATTAATCGTTTTTCTGGCCGCGAACAAACAACCCCATTATACGATGTCGGGTGTGTGGCTGCGGCAAAGTCGTATATTGGTTTCACAACCCTTTTTCCCCATTCCTCCGCCTTCTATATATAGCCATACACCATACACGTATATAATATAATAACTGCGCGACGACGACCAGGCCACTCCAGTATAAGAATACACGACGTCATTATATTGGCGCACTCGAGACCCCCGTCGTAGCCGCGGGAGCTGCTGCTGTGTGCGACCGTGTCGAAAATAATATTATAATATAATGACAATAAATGCTAATGCCCCGCGCGCGCGTGTGTGTGTGTGTGCGTATAATATATTGTAATAATAATTTTTTATACGTTTTATTGTGCGGCTGAGCGCCCCGGAGAACGTCTTGCGGTTTTCGCCCAATAACCGAAATAATATCGTTTCATCGGTATCGGCCCCGGGGCGGAGTGTTTTTTCTTTTTGTCCGAGGGGATTTTTGTGCCGCCGATCGCCGCCGCACAATACCACCGTCTACCTATCGGAACGCGACGACGACGACGACGACGCCGCCGCCGATACCCGTTTTCTTCCAACCGCTAACCAATAATCGTATTGTTATGATTTGTATTACCATATTACCTATAGGGAATCGCGGGAAAAAAGTCCGGATAAAAATGGTCCTACAGTAGAAAATAGTCAATTAATATGAAATGTCTAAAATACTACAATTATAGTACCTAGTATTATATAATAATAATGCCAATTATCTTTTTAAAATAGCCACAAACTAATATTGTTCTCTATTATCCAAAGGCTAGGTGCATTTTTTCTTAGGTTATGATAGTCGTTATGGTTGATAACAAATATAATATATGTATACAAGCATTTTATACACTATACATACTAAAATACTAAACACAGCTTTAGAACTGTACAAGAATAGGTATATCGGTACATTTTTCACTAGACTTTTTTCCCTAACGTGGGACTTTTTTTACTACGACTCTTTTTTCCGATTACCATACCATACATAGGGTTTTGAGGAAATTCGTTTTCATGAAATATATTTTGATTCGTGTGAAAAATATATATCTTTTACATCTAACTTCTAAGAGTCTAAAGTCATAATCATACAGCAAAAGAATATTTTTAAACGTCGGTTTATATTGTATCGAGTAATAATAAATAATAGCGATGAGTGATAAACCTACGATCGATAATATAATACCATTATTTATATACCCATAACCATTAACATAATACTAATTATACTAATTCGACATTCGTAAACCTCGGTTGATAATATAGTCATTCGCATTATCGATGTTTTCTTTGTATAATCAATAATTATCATTTCTAACCATATTATATTATATAATCGAATACGTTAAAATTAAACATGTTTCGTATTATAGTTGCATTGAAATATTTCAGTAACCTAATTGATCAGTTGAAAAAATTTACTCGTTTTACTTCTGTGGTACAATTTTCACGTCGCTGTCGCGCGTGTCTTATTCGGTAGTCGAACTCGTACACATAATAATCCGTTACGTCCGGACAATTTTGTTATGAAATTTCAAAGATCAAATTCCGACGCGTTTTGCAGTTAAATAATATTATTTTTGTTTTCGTCGCATACCTATATTATAATGTGAAAAGAGAGAATGTTCGATAAGTCGAAATCGTAGTGTATTACAATCTTTTACAATTAACTAAAAAAAAAAAAAAAAATAACATCACGAATTATTACTGATTTTATTTTAATAATTGTTGTCGATTATAAAATTATTATTACCATCAGACGTGATGATAAAAATAAAATTATAATTATATTACGTTTCGCGTTTGCGGTTTTCAATGTCGCACGCTCTATAGTCTAAGACAAATAATTTGTTTCTTGAAAATTCAACACACATACCGTCTACTTATACATATTTTATAGTCTGAACTCGTTTTTTATCTCGTCGGCGTCGTGTCTCGCGGAACTGTTTATTGTTAAAAAAGGCTTATGCGACTCGCTCAATTAAATATTTTTCTCTCCGACCGTCTGAAACATATTCGATTATTATTTGACAATTGGCCGGGTTAGGGGGGAGACCCGGTGCCGCGCGGAGGATTCCCCATTTGAATATTTATCCGTTTCCTCGCGGCGCGCATTGTGCACGAAAACCTAATTATTTATCCCCACACTGCTGCCGCGGTGTCAGGGGGGTAGTAGGTAAGGCCCAGAGAATAAGAAGAACTGTTTTTTCTACCCTTTTTTTTTTTAAAAGGCGTGCTTTTTTTTGCTCGTATTCGATTCCCATGGAGAAAAAAAAACATCTAGTTAAACAATGTACTGGTAATTTCACGTTCGCATGGGGTCCGATCGGGTAATAGCGCCTTTGTGAAAAACACCCGAGTCTTAGAGTTTGTAATTAGAAGACCAAAAACAAAAAAAAACAAACGAAAAAACTAATCGTGATTTTTTCATTATGCATTTCTCGGCCGTTTTTTGCGCCGTTCGACGGGGTAATATATATTTTGGATTTCCGTTATCGCTCGACCGAGGCGTTTAAATTCCCTCGGCACATTCACACACGTGTGTACACATGTCGAAACTAGTTTTGGCCTGCACGTACCTACCTTAAACGCGTTAATTCTCGTCCTATTCAGTGAAAACCATAGTGTGTTCGTTATGGTTTTTTTTTCTTCTCTTATATTTGTTTGTTTTTATAATATTATATATTCATAAAACATCGTACAAACGCATTATTATTATATACGTCTGTTTGGAAATAATATCGTTAAACTCGGCGGCGGCAGCGGACAGTTTGTCTTCGAGAAATATATCCAACGGACCGAGAATTAAAAATAAAAAAACTTCACCAACTGTAAACGACATTTGGTGAATTCGTTAGCGCCGTTTCGTCAAGACAGTCGTCAGTTTTTTTCTCTCTCTCTGAATTCATTAGAGGACACGCATATTATTATATTATATTATGCGTACGTTGTATATTATTTTCCTTAATGCGCAGTGCGTTGTCTTTTTATGTATAATAATTATTATTAACCCTGTGCGCGGAGGAGTGTGTGTATGGAACCGTGAACAGAGAGAGACACGCGCGTGCGCCTCGAAATAAACAATTACTCGATGGAAAACAATCGACACCATATGTCGTCGTCGTCGTCGGACGTTTTATAATAATAATATCTTTTTGGTTCGACCGCCCTGGACTTCGAGACCGAGCTGCCGTTCGGTTATGCTAATCGGACGGTTTGACGAATGTCCCGAAGAAAAAATTCGAGTCTTCTGCGAGTACCTATATATAATAACCGAAGACGATATATTATAACCATCATAGTCAAAAATATAGATAAACAAAAAACGGTTTATAAATTACATTTCCCTAAAACAATTTTCGCAAAACCTCGTTTGAAACACGTGCAGGTGGTCAACGCCATTATATTCGACATAATATTATTATTTATTCTATAGGTATAACAATCGTTTGTCGTGTTAGAACATATTTATAGTCGAATGGCTGCAGTTGTTGTGACCTTTTTACTTGACATAATATGATATTGTGTATCATCGGTGCGGTTATATTTATTTTTTATTTATGTTAAATTCGCGACAAATGGACGCCCGCCACACAGCCCTTAGTTATGCAACGAAAATGGTTTTGAGCGGGACAAACAAACTTACGGAGACAGTAATTCACAGGAGCACAATTTGCACAATTAGTGGAGAAAAACTTTAGATTTAGATTTTTATTTTTTTGAAAACTCTGAGACAGTCAAAATTGTTCGTTTGTATAGTATAAATTCTTTTTCTGCATTTGTTCGTAACAAATAAAGCTGCAACACGGATAAAGTATTCTGCCTTGAAAATTTGATGAATATCTTGTGCCCGTAAGTTTGTCCCGCGCGAAACCTTTTTTCTAACCTCGTTATCACTCGACAACCATACATCGTCGTTATGATATTATTATATACCGAAATAATGGGAAGACTCTTAAAAACACATCGAATCAGTATTTTTAACATATGGACATTTGAGATTTAAAATCATAATTCTTCTCACAATAAAACCCTTTAAACGGTCGCGGCGGTCGTGTGGCTTGTTCGTCTCGCGAGTATATAATAATTAATAATATGTATAGGTATATAACGCTGCTGCGAAGATGTTTATCGAGGTCACGTATATTAGCAGCGGTTGTTGATGTCATCGTCCAGGTTTTTTCACGATTGTTATTAAAAAGAAAAAAAATACTACTTGGCAGTAGTGTGCCTATCGCAGCTATATAATATGTAATAAAACGAGACGTCTGAAAATTGCGTAGTTCTCGCGAAGGACGGCCGGCCGGCTGGTGGTTTAATGCGTGGTTACGGGATATTATAGCTAGGTAACAGTTGTGCCGTTAACCCGGTCGTGGTCGTCGGTCGATTTCCCCGTTCACGTCTTGTGTCAAAGGATGTTTAATATTATAGCTGCAGCGCGCGTCTAGCACGGTACCTACATAGTATGTATACCTAATAGTAATTACGGTTTTACGGAGGACATACGTATAATAATAATAGTAATAATAATAATATCGTGACGTAGAGAGGGTAAAAAAAAAAAACAATGCACAAGTCGATGTACCCATGCTGATAACGTGTTAACGATATAATAATAATAATATTATAGCTGCAGCTACGTTGTGCAGCTGACGGGCGGAAGGAGAAATTATTGCTTTTGCAGGTCGACAGGTTGGTGGTACATAAATTAATACGTTCTCTTAAATGTATAATATAATAAAAAAAACAACAAGTGCGGCGGCGTGGGCTGTCGAATTTTTTATATATCATCACAAAAATTATAAAAAGGTCTACCGCGCGGGAACTTAAACGATCTACACTGCTGCACCTACTGCGGTATAGCATTTCAGCGTAGTTTCGTGCCTGCAGAGTGTGACCATGTGCCCATAAAACCCCTAAGGGTCATCGAGATTTGTTTTTAGTATAAATATTCTTTATCCCGATGGTATGCACAAAATCGTAAACAATACCGAATAGTAATGAAAATATATTTTGTATTTTTATATAATATCGTTTGTGCACGTTATAGTCTATGTATACCTTTGTGATGCTCGCCGTCACTCATTAAATATGACGTGTAGAATCATAAAATGCGTATTGCTGTAAAAATAAACGTTATACTAATCATACATTTGTATTAGACTTTTGTTAAAAATGTTTTTTTTTTTGCAAACGAAAATTCTGGCTTTCTTATCTATCCTCAAATCGTATTCAGTATTAAAAACGAATAGAACTTTTGCTGCTCGACAACAGAAGAGTATCGCACTTAATATTACGTTTTTAGTGATTTTCGAGGTAAAATAATAAATTATAATATCATCGTTAAATACCAATAATCATACCGCCGTTATTGATAGTTATTGAGATTAGTAGTGCAGGAGGACGGATTATATAATATAAATATCCGCAGAAGACTGCTGCTGTGATTTAAAATTCTAAATAGCATCATATAATATTATATTGGTATAAATTCGTCGACTATAAATCGATAATACACATTTTTACTATTATTATACGTTCTAATCAAGTGTTGAAATCAATCAGCTCTTTCTATATATATATAGTGAAGTTTTCTTCGGATTTAACGGTCCTTTACTCGCGGTTCGAGAATATAATAATCGATCTCCCGCGTGGATCGATGTTTTTATTTTTGTTCCGTCTAGCGCGATTCTTTTACCAAATAATATATAATATAATATGTCTAGGTATGGGTACGCGATAAACGGCACGAATGATCGAATTTATCGGTAATAATCCGTACCAGTAAAAATACGAAAAATCGGCGGTTGCACCCCATCGGCGGCGGCGGACCCCTTCACATAATATATGGGTGTGCATTTCCTCGCGAGCTCTCTTTTACACAACCACTCCGTCGCCGTCGTCTCTCGTTCTCGCGATCGTTCTCTTCAAATAATATTATATATATAATATACCGTTCACACGTATGGGTAGGTAGGTACGCGCGTGTGCTGCCGAGTGTGTGTGTTTTTTTTTTTTAAATCACATTCGCGTGTATAAAATAATATATATATTATGTTGAGTGTGTGTGTGTGCACCCGCCTCGTCTACGCAAATCGTTTTCCTCGGGTGAACTACCCGGTAATAGTAGTAGTAATAATAATAATAAAATCGAATCAGCTGTCCGGCCAATCGGAACTAACCGATTTTTATTGCTAACCGGCGAGCGCGAGTTTATCGCGATTATATTCGCCGCGCGTCTTGTGCCGCCGCCGCCGCCGTGTTTGTGCAGCATCGGTTTGTCGTTTTTCCTATATCGATAAATATCGTTTTTTTACGACCGGATTTGTCCGGGACCACAATGCACTTCAATATTATTATACTATTATTATACCTAGGTATATATTATGTGAGTCGTGAACGACGGTAATGATATGATATACGCGGATATCTCGTTAAAACATATATATCGATTATGAACCGTTTTAACGCATTCGCGACGATCGCATCTCGGCGTATAATATAATATGTGCCGGAGAATTTAATTCCGTTATGGCGTTACACCTATAATACGCACTGACACTGCTCGCGACCTATCGTAAAAAAAACTATATACATAATAAATAACCTCGCGCCGCCGTTTAAACTAACGGAATGTCATTCGCGTTTAAAAAATGTGTGAAATTCCGTATGTGTATATATGTATACTATATACTATTATAATATTATAATCCGGGCACAATCGCATTCGTATATTCGGCTTGCATAAAGCCAGTTTGACAATAAATATATTTTACCGACATTACATAATATATATATACAAAATACGTTTTCTTATCTCATATATATATATATTATGCAACTTTTGTAGGTAGAGCAGTGGCCTATTATAAAACGTGAATTAGCATCACACACCCTTGGACACGGTCATCTTCGACCTGCAGAGGATGAAAACATTTTTTTTTGTCCAGCCCGGTGGGTTACAATCTGCACGGCTGAAAATATTTTTTTAATTTTAGTTATAAGCTTTTTTATTTCCAATTTAGACATTACATTCGAGTGTACGTATATAGCTGCCAGTTGGCCCTGTGAAAAATCACAAATAAGACCTCGCGGGTTGTTTAACTATACTATATTGTTATATAATGGATATATTTAAACATTTTCTTATTTTAGTTATTATAGTAACATTATGTCATTATCGTATAATAAGGTTTCTCTGTTATAATAGCGTGGCTTGGGTCTAAATATATACTAAAGGATCCGTGCGCACTCTGTCCTTAAAGGACGACTTTTTATTGTTTATACAATATATAGTTGGTCGATGTATTCATATTTTGGTCACTGTCGCCTTCGCTATAATACATATATAATAATATATTGTATACACACAGGCAGGCAGTATCAAAGATATTATATAGGTTAGGTTGTAGGTATTATACGTTCAAACGTCTACAACTATATACACGCAGTGTGCAGTAGGTACATATAGTATGTATACAGACATGTACGATGGAGTTGTCGTGTATAGGGTATTATTTATATACTTTAACGGTCTATAATGTGATGTTATAATATATTATATTATATGTTGAATTACGGGGTTTTTCGATTCGTCACGCACACACACACACACACACACACACACTTCGCGTATATAAATAAAGTAAAGGGATTTTCTAAACCGGGAATTCGGTGGCGGCCGACGAGGTTAATAATAATCCTTTCCGCGGGGGACAAGACCCTAATAAATCTCGGGGATATACGACGACGATGACGAAAATCATTCGAATCCGAAGGTCCTGCGCTGTATGTATACCTCTCATTCCACCCCCCCCCCCCTCACTCTCTCAATGTACATATATATATAATGTCATGTACAAATAAAACACATAACGCAACGACGCTATATCGATCAGCGCTTATTGATTCCTCGGGGCCCATTGTATATAACATAATAATATGTCTCGCAAGACTGCCGCCGCTGCTGCAGTTGCGTATATATTATATTATACGAGTTACGCAAAGATCGTGGCTCGTGGCACCGTCGACCCTGCAGCTTACGGGCATACATATAATATATGTTCTTATTGCAGCGCGAACAATACCCCCGAAGATTTCGCCCTTTTCGACGCGGAAGCAAACATCTGCTATTTTTATTTTATTTTATACTTATATATTGTATATTATTTTTTTGTCATTTATTCCGACAAAAAGAAATCACGATTTTTATTCATTTTCGTATTATTATTATTATTATTATTATTATTATTCGTGTCTCCCCCAAAAACAGTCGCGACCGGGCGGCCAGGTGGTTGCTGCTGTCGTTCGCCATGGTACGATAGTGCAGCAGCTAGCCGCACAAGACCGATACAGTTACACGGGTACTATATATACATACATAATTGTATATATATATATATACTACCTATATAAACGTGTGCGTGTGTTATATTATGTTATGTACCGCGCGGTATATACTTCCTGGTTCCGGGTATAGACCGCGCGCGGACGAGGATAAGGATCTATATAGCCCGCGACGGAGGGTTGCGCGGGGGTGTGGGGAAACGCCACCGGACGGTACGAAAAATCCGTTGGGAGCTTGTGACTTTGGCATCAGCTGCATCGCGGGCCGCCGCTACACGGGTGGGACGCCTTGCCCACTATATTATATAATAATAGTATATTATAAACGAGTTTTTATCGCGAACGTAAAATCTGTCGGTAACTATGCAACTATATATTCATAACGGCGTCATATTATGGCCGGTATACCTGACCTACGCGAGTCGTATATCGCGTTTTTGTGTAGAAAATAAATATCATAATAATAATAATATATGCATGTGGTGTTGATAATAAAATGTATAAATAATAACCGCCGACTTTATTTTTATACACTGCTGCAGCGGATCGGATACTGCGGAAAGGACGCGTCGTTATTGCGTTATACGCGTATGTTCACACTGCAGTATAACTATGTATCGCTCATTGTATGTATAATAATAATATTATATATTACGTGTTGCGTACCTCACGTGTATTATTACTATTATTATATATTGTTGTTTGCGTCGGAGGTGTGGGAAAACATGACGTCGTTCGAATTTAGGGACATGACTGGTCACAAAACGCGGAGAGCTGCTCGCGCGGGTTCTGCAGTCGGCGGGCGGCGCAGGGCCGGTTTACATACAAACACGTACGTGTGTGACGACAGGCCCAATTGAATTGATATAATAATATGTTTTACATAATATTCACGTCGACGTCGTGTGGTGTATTGTGTGGTATTCGGGTGGGTTTCCGAAAACTAAAAAAAAACGATATATCGTACAAAAATTGGACCGGCGGCGGCGTTTTGTGAAGGTGTCACGATGTGACGTGCGGTTGTTTTCGTCCTCGGTATAATATTATTATATTCATGAAATCGGGGAAATGGATGTGTGATATATTGCAGTTATAATATGATGCCCCTTTACTGCGTACGGGAACGTTGCATGTGTGTGCCCGAATAGAGAACACTATATAGATATACCACAGTGGTTACTCGTGGTCATTCCTTTTATTATAGGATATAATAGTATGATTGTAATTAAAGAATCGGATTCACAGCTACGTCGTTGACAACCATATTTCAATAACCACTATGTTAATTTATGGTCACTACTATATAATAGCTCAGCTCTCTTCGGTCATACGCATCGTCATCTATATCAGTGGTCTTCAACCACGGTGCAGGGTCGCGACCCAATTTTGGGACGCGTAAGCTTTAAAAATGGATCGCGAAAAGTTTTTTTTTTTTTTTATCACATATTATATATTACCAATAATATAAAAATAAAATATTTCCTACGTGAATCGAAATTTATATTTATTTAGTTATAATTATAACAGTACATTTAAAACGATAAACTACTTATAGCTACTTTGTCTTTATATTTTTATTTTTCTGATATGGGTCGGGAAACAATTAAAATAAAAAAGATGGGTCGCGAGCCAAAAAGGTCGAAGACCACTGGTCAGCTATATTATATTGGTATAAGGCCCATTTATTTAATATCTATACCGCGGTGGTAGTAAATCATTATTATCAAAGTTACGCGTTTATAGATATATGGACAATATTTTTTTATCTAAATAACCGCCCGCGTGCGGCGGCTATTCGCACGACCTGATCGCGGTAATAATCGCAGCTAAACATAACATGTGTATAGGTACTTAAAAAAAAAAACCAAATTATTTCATAGGTATTACATTCATTATAATATTACACAGTTGTTGTAATCGATCGATCGCGTGCGTAGTGATTGAGTTATGCGGGGTCGACCGACTTAATATATTATATAAAACGCGTGTGTAGGGTACAATAATTATGGTAATCGCGCGTATATTATAATGTCAATAATATTATATTGCTGTTGATGCGAAGAAGAAACTAATATACGTAACGATATAGGCGAGTTTAAAATTCCGCATCGAATTTTTTAAACCAGATTCCTTCGTATAGGTATATTTATGTATATTATTATTATGTTTATCACTCGGGACAACATGCACGTAATATTACGATGGGCAAATGTAAACTGGACCCGCGTTTGCCATTTTTTTTGCAGTAAACTCGCCCGGAAATTGCAGGTTATAAAAAAGGTCGACTGTAAAACTCGACCCGATAATTATCTGCAGCACCGATAATCATATAAACTGACTAATATATTATTATATTCTGTCTTGACCAAATTAAATAAACCAAAACTTAAATCAAAAATCAACAGGCTGTCGTGAACCATTTCGATTTCAAAATTCCAAAACTAATAAAAATAATTGTTGGAAATCTTAAAAAGTATAAAAATAAAGAAATTTTAGTAAATAAAATATATGGCTTTTGACTTACACTTTTGAAAATAAAACAAAAATGATTTTTGGAGCATAAGGAGAATCGCTTCCTCGCTGCCGTGTCTTCTGGGTAATGCTCGATGTTTCTTAAAAATATTATAAGATATAATAACCAATTCGATATCAGAAGATCTGGACGTATATCACGTATTATTATTTTTATTCGAAATCGCCTGGCACCAGTGGTGATTTCATCGACTCGTGAAAATGCAGTTACACCGCACCAAGGCAGATTTATGTATAAAAATTAATAATTCCGCCTTGGCGCAGGGTAGGTGGCACAGGGGTCTTTGTAAAATTAAAATATTAAAAAACATTTCTCGTTGTTTTTGCGCAACGACTGGCGCTGCAGAAGAATGAGAGACGCGTCGTCGAGAGTATAATAATATAAGAAAAACGTGCCTTTTGCTTTGCAGGAACCACATCGCGGCGTACACAATGCTATAATAATAATAATAATAATAATAATATAATAGGCACTGCACATATAGGCGATCGCGCGAATTCCAATTCGCTCGGTCGTTTGTGCGTGTGTTGCGCCTATACCTATTATATTATTATTAAATATTAATTCCATTATACTATTATTATTATTATTATTATTATTTGCTTTCGTGTTTCGCAAACGCGCGTCGTGCATAATAATATAATATAATATATTTTATCGTCGGGGGTCGCGGATTCTATGATATTTTATTATTCTAATATGTTTTCTCGGCGGTACGGTTCTCGTTTCGACATTTCGCGTGCACGTGTACCTCTATATACGTTTTATACTATACAACAATATAATACTCGCTGCAATGTTTACTTAATAATAATAATAATGTCGTCTTGTCCGCCGCGGTCTCCCCCGAATGAATGACTCGCGGGCGGCTGGCCGTCCAGACTCCTTTGCAGCGGCGGCGGCGTTGGTATTATAATATTATACAATCGCGGCGGCGAAGAAGTGCCGGGCCGAGGAACACCCGTCGTATAATATATTAAATAGTAAAAAAAAAAATACAAATGCCGAACACGTGGTCGACGTTTTGGGGATGAGTGGCCGTGGGGGTGCAACAATCACATGGTCATAGTGTGACCAGAGGAGGTGTGCACACATTAGGAGGTGCGTGCCTTTGCGACGATAGTCCCCCTATTCAAACGGACCCGCTTTTGTCCAGCGAATTCACGAAAATTGAATGTTTTAATTTTCATGATGCAAATCGTTATTTTTTACCACTCATAATATTATTTTGTGGTCTATGGTTTTAGTTATATATTAAACCACATTGTTAGATGACCACATTCATTATTCAATCATCGACTGTCATAAAATTGAATATAGGAATCGTTGAATAATATTTTTATCCAATCGGTAATATTCTTATAACTTTTAAAAAGGGGTCCCGCTCGGCACGCTGGGACAGGAAAATTATGGCCACGCTAATCATATAATAGACGATATTTACAACATGTTTATAATGTTGTTGTCTTTGAGTTCAATGATTGGGAAGGCTATCGGCTATCTATATTTTGGTTAAAACGTAATAATTCCGACCACAGTTTCCTGAACAGTATTTATAAGTGCGGGAACTGTTGTAATGCTTTGGAAATTATTTACTCAAAAACGTATTCGTTTGGAAAATTAACCGTTGGTAAATTAAATTTTATTTAAAACGTATTTTTCGGAACCGTGTATACCATAATATACCCAAATAATAAACGTTTCAAATGGAATATTTTTCGTTAAATTGCGTTTCCGGACGAATTTTTTCCAACATAATTTAATAACATTCGAACGGATTTCAATATTTCAAATAGTAATAGTGTAGTGATTCAATAAAAATACAATAACAACAATATGTGTTTCCAACTCGCGGGATAAAATTTTCAATATTTTTCATGTTCCCGGGTGAATAATTTTCCAAATTCTTATAAGTGCGCCTGACGTTGAGTCCAATAATACATTTAGCTATACAGTTAATATTATTTTTCCGTAAATTTGGGTCCACGGGAATCGACTCCAAGACACGACCGATTGGTCGACCCTGTCTGTCCGCCTGTCTTGGCCTCCACCACCCCCACCCCCATCGGACAACACCGTCGGCGCGGCGGCGGCTGCAGGAGGTATATTATATACGCACACGCACACGCACCGGCGCGAACACATGGCACACGACGCAGTCCATTGATCCTCCGCGCACCTGTCCCCCGCGACTGCTGCCGAGTGCCGTCGCGGTCGGCGGTGGAGGCGTGGGCCAATGACCACGGAGGCGCGTGTCCCTCCGGCGGCGCGGGGTCGTCGACGCGAAAGACTCGACCGGCCGGCCGCGTTGAGGTCAAACCACGCTGCTTTTTCGTCGTAGTCGTCGTCGTCGCGTAGGTTCAATACAAATTATACAGTTAGTGCTACTGCTCCTCCTCCTCCGGATGAATAATATTTGTCCAAGATTTCACGGTAAACGACGCGTCCAAAGAATATTAAACTGTGCCAAGTCCGAAGAATTTCCAGAAGAAAACTCATCGTGTCCTCGCCTCACTGCGTATTGTGCACGGCTCACACAAAACTCAACTCAATTCAAACATATAGCCTTCTATATAAGACTGCGCTCAGAGATGTAAACAAATATGACATTGAGAAACATTATTCAATTATTGTTTTAACAAAGGCGTTCGAGACGAGAGAGAGTACCTATATATAGTACGCGTTATAATCCACGTCGGTGACCCGTCATAATATAACACCTAAAATCGTGTCGACTTCTCCCCCTTTCCGTTCCCGAAAAGATATATCCTCGGCGGCCCGCATAACGCTTTTAACTCTTTAAACGATATTATAATAATTATATGTTTAGCGGCGGACGTTCGTCGTTTTGATGGATGTGCGCGCCACGCCGAAGACTTTAACGCGTTTTCTAACGATTCAACTATAGAATAGTAATAATATGACAAAACATTATTATAGTGGCCGGTGAGATCGAGCAGAGCAAACGTCGTCGTTTTCCGAAACACATCAGCACAGACAGAATATCGTCACCGGCGGCCCTTCCGTCGTCGTTCGGGAGCATTATATAAACTATAACAAGAGTATATATTGTATATATAATAATATTATATTGTTACGTGTATAATATATACGCTTATCCGTTACGGGGTGGCCTCGATTATAAATAAAAATTTTATAATAATACGCGTTAATTAGGGGTGAATGGGATTACTGCGCAGTATATGGGCATTGGAGGCATATACATTACTGTATAATATAGTTGCCGCGATTTCTTGTTGATTCGATAGAATAAAACTCGCCTTATATATATAATTATTTAAATACCTATACCTATACCCAACTATAGTGGATTTCTGTTGTATTTTCGTATTTTGACTTTTTGCACACTTGACAATTGTAATTTTTTCGATATAAACGATTTTCATATAAAATATTGAATAAGAAAACAAATATATATATATTTTAATAAAAAATAATTTATACTTTCGGACTTTTTAATATGACAATAAAAACGTGCTCTGACTTTTTCAAAATAGACTTTTATACCATAGTAAACGCATTCTAACCTAACCTAAAATGTATAGAATTGCGCCGCCGCCGTACATACAGTGCAGAAGACGACTTACGTATATTATATTACTCCATGTCGCACACCGTCGTCGTGTGACCCGCGGTAGGAGACATAATATTCTGTAAACAGGTCCCTTTCTGTTCACAAATAATAATATAATATTATAATACACGGCGGAGCGTATTATATGCACACACCTTTTACAATGATGCGTAGTACGTCCTCCGAATCCTTTTTTTTTTTTCATTATTATTTTTGGTCCATTGATATTTATATTATGTATATGTGAGTTGTCTGGGAACTATAAAAATACAATAATACTAACCCTTTTTCGTCGGAGGAAGAGACGGCGGCGGCGCGGCGAAGTATACGCATTATATTATAATATAGTGCAGGTACCTCCTCGTCGGTGAGCACAAACTAAAATGAAATTCGATTTTTAAACTAATTCTTCGACATTATATTATAATATACAATATAATATAAATCACCCATCGTCTCGTCGTTATCTGCTGCACGGGTGTCGAGTTCGACGAATAAAATATGTATATTTTTTTAACGGTGTGTTTCGCATTCGTATATATATATTGTACTCGTTCACATATGTATATGATATATTATTGTATTAAACATATATATTATTGTGGGACGTCTTCGCGCTTTGTGCGTCTATATACATAATATACAATACGTAATGATATTATATTATAATACGCATATTATAGGTAACAATATTATAATATATTTTAAACGAGACGCGACCGTCGTAATGACATAATTTAATGTGTTTATGCGACTATTATACGATATAATATTTCGTAGTCTACAACTGCAGCGTACACCCGTGGGTGATTCAACCCCCGAACAAATAATCCTTTTTGAATATTGTTAGATATTTAAACGGTGCAGGGCTAATCTGTGCCCGCAATAACAGTTTTAAAAATAAGCATATATTATAGTATACTTCAGGGCAAACGTTTAACTAATTTTAATGTGTACAAAATAATGTAATATAATATATAGGCCAGAAAACATCGTAATTTTAAACAGACTCCATATTGTGTCAATCAAATAAATCAATTTGGGCATCATCGAGAGGAGGACGCCACACCCGCATGCGGCGTTGTCCTCTGTCTCACAAACGCACAGCATGGAAAATTGTATACGTTCCGAATAATGCATTTAACTCTGTTAATGCGTTTAATACAAGAGAGTGAATTGACCTGTTATCAGATTTAGAACTATTTAATTTTTAAAGCGAGTAATGAGCGTCTTATACAGTATTTAAACGAGTCCTTTAAAGCTAATCGAATTTGTTGGTTACATTTACTGCTGCTGCTGCTGCTGCAGCAGGTGTCGCCAGAGCGGATATGTAGTAGTTATAGTATAGTTATTTGTGTTGGAAATCAGAATATATTATTATATATAGAGTAAGTATATTATAAAATATACACCTTCCCGAAATGCGTTTTTTTACAAGATCTAGTGAAAGTTAGAAAATGTTGCGAGCGTGTGCAGGCGGTGGTCGAGTAGGCGCGCCCGGTCTATGCTATATTTTTTAGCCACAAGTTGCAGCTGCTGCCCCCGTTGCAGCAGTGCAGGGCCGAAACAATCGAATAAACATCATTGTTGCCTGCAGCTATATGTATTGCTATAAACGTAATGTTGTTGTGAAAAAGAAAAAACGCATTTCAAAAATCGTCGTAACGTGCTCGGCATGACGGACATAGTGTTTATATCATAATATATATATTATATTTTACGGACACCCCCACCACGCGGTCACGCACACAGGTGTTTCGGCGTTTGGCCTAGGTACTCGGTGGTCGTCGCTGCAGTACTGTTACATTATTATATACTTACTACTACGATATTATAATTAACCGACCGCGTAATATATCATGATAATATAATTATATAGTGTAATTATATATTATAAAAGTCTATAAGTACATATATTATTATTGCTACAATAACGGCGATGACGTCGTCTGACTACTATATATTTAGTAATCAAAAATATATTATACAGTTAACTCCTGTTGTATTCGTACGTAATACATTTTTGAACACAGTGGTTAAGGGTTAGGTTGTTTATCTGCGACAAGCGAATGGTTTCGTTATGATATGAACCTAACCAATCGCCGACATACGAAACATACTTTTTCTAAAACTTTTATCTTCTCGTATTATAATGTTTTACTCCTTATTGAGAGTATGATTTTTAGAATAGGTATATAACCATTTTGACCACTTTGTACCCACCAGTGGTGAGGGGTTCAATGATGCCTATAGGCGCCGCCGTGGATATTATCTGCAGTCTATGACATAATGTTTATTTTTACTCATAAATAGGTACATAGTTGTAATAATATTGTCGTACAGGTCGTAAATCAAAAGTCAATTTTTCAATTTTACTATTTGCTAATAATTCTAGGATTTTGAATTGGTAAAATATTAGTAGGTAGGTAGTATACTTCAATCTTTAATATAGTTTTGAACAGTTTTCTTCAACTTATGCTTTTGAAAAAATCGTACGAACGGTGTGCTCGAGAAAGAGGTGGGTGGATGGGTGGGTGGAAATATATAATATATTCGCGGTTTATATAAAATATTATATATGTTCACCGCGCGGGCTGTACTCGTATACAATAATATATTATAATTTTATTAATTATTAGATCGTATTGTTGACCGTCTCGTTTGTGTTGTTTGTTGCAGAACCCGATTTCATAGAGAAAAAACCGTCGGTGATTGCCGCGTCGTGCATGCTGTCGGCCATCCGCGGCATCGACCCGTCCGCGGCCGCCGAGGTGGCCGCCGAGCTGTGCGCTCTGTTGGCGTGCACCGCGGCCGAGGTGGACGAACACGTGTCGCTCATCGACGCGCTGGTGGCCAGCACGACGGCCGCGGCCACGCCCGAGAAGTCGGAGAACAACAATCCCGCGACCGAGCCGCCGCCCGTCAAGAAGCCGTACCGCGCGCAGGACTGCGGCTTGCACAGCGGCGGTGGCGGTCGTCTGTAGTGCGCGCGCAGAGGGTGCGACGCGTCGTCCTGCGGCCTGCGCGTTACCCGGTGCGGGCCCCGGTCAGTGCGTGTAAATAAATAACGCGAAAGTAACGACGACGACGACGACGAAATCTTTTTTGAAAATCTTTTCCCCCGAAATCCACCCCCACCCCTCCGCCGAAGAGATTGCCCGGCGCGGGTGGTGGTGGGTCGTCGGGTTCGATTTTATTATCATTTTAATTATTCGAAATTATCGGACTTACGATTATAATAACAATGTGTGCGCAAAGCATCCGCGTGTCGCGTCGTCGTCCCCGTCGGGACATAATTATTGTAATATAATATTATTTTGTTTTGTTTCTACCTCATGTGAAATAATATATTATTATTATTATTACAACGTGCCGCTGCAGGTCTGTTGTATAGTTTTTAATTTTTTTAATTTTTATTTATCCCCCCCCCCTCAAAAAAAAAAAAAAAAGAAAACTACGTTTGAAAACGATTATTAATTTTTTTTCTATTTTTATTATTTTTATTATCATATCATCATCATTAAGTGATTTACTTGTTTTTTTTCTTTTATTCGACAATCTTATTGTAATAAGTGAAACTTTTCATCTTTGGTTTTATTTATTTTTTCGTGTACAGCGATCGTCGTGGCCACCACCACCACCACCACCACCTAGGTTCGCTATCTTATTTTGTTAATTAAATATTATTATTATTATTACATACGTAGGTTATATTATTATATTATGTATTTAGTTATATTATTAAAAGAAAAATGTGATAAATAGTTTTATAGACATAATTATTATAATAATATGTTCCCCCGGAGGAATATCATATAGGGTTAAGTTATTATTATTATTATCATCAATATGATAACATTATTCTTCTGTCTTTAGTGTTTTAAGTTTTACATCCCTTATTGTTTATTTTATTTAATTATTAGTTATTTTGTGTATGATCTCTCCTCTTTATATGTAATATGTAAACGATATGGAAAACGTTGTTTCATTAAAAAAAAAAATCCAAAAAAAAGCTGATTTGTATATAATATTTTTTTTCTCATTCATTGATATTTTTTTCCCCCCGTTGAAGAAATTGAATTATAATATTATTATTATTAATCATAATAAAAAATATGGTCTTTCGGCCATAATATGATACGATAATTTATTCACAGACTTATAGATAAATATTGTTATAACAATTTAAATGTAGCGGAAATTTTATAGATCTCTTGAACGTGGGCTATTCATATATTATTATTATTATTATTAAAACAATAATAATATTATTCGTAAAATTAGTTTTTTGTTTTATTATTAGTTTATAGTGGGTATTTGAATATTTAATATTCTTTATATTATTTCCTTTAGTCATTCAGTAAAATAAATTATTATTCGAGTCAAATAGTAGCTAAATTATTATATTAACACGTGTCATGTTCTTGATCTCCGAAAACACGTATTATATAGAAAAATATATATGAAAAGAAAATTATTATATAATTATTAATAATAAGTATAGACACCAATCTCTAGTGGATATTATTAATAAATTACCCTAAGATTAAACACGATGATAACTATTATTTGTTTATTTCTTCCGTTTTAATAGTATAATAAACAAAATGATAATCAAATTGTATATTATTTTTTTACGTGTCACAATTATAATTTAGTCAATACAAAGGGGGGGATGATAATGAGGGATGAGGTCCAATGATCACCGTTCGAGTTACCTTGTTTTTGTCGTACTCCCCCGCTGCTACCCCCCGTCATTACTAATTTGACTACAATAGCATTATTTCCATTATAATAATTTATTATTATGTTTTTTTTTTATAATTATTATTATAACAATTATTAGACGCATCGCAATTATATAATATTATCATCATCATATTATTATTACCCATAGAAGTCATATCGTATACATATAATATTATGATTTTGTCTTTTTCTTTATTTCTGAGGTATAAAAAATATTATTATTATTATTATTATAAAAATAATTAAATTCATTATTATTTTACTGATCGTTTAAATATGATTATTATTTTTTTTGTTTTTTTGTCTTTTATTCGATTAAACGGCCCGACGAATGGTTGCGGACGGCCATATATAATATAATGATGTATTTATTAATATTATTATTATTATTATTTTTATTATTTTTATTATTATTATTATTATTATTATTATTATATTACTATTATTAAAATTAGTCTTATTATATTCTCGCGAGTGGGCCAGTTATGCGGCACTGCGCTCGATACAGCTATAAACCAAATCGAAACGTCCCTATTTTGGTCGTCGTCGAACGACCATCCCCAAACCTTCCTCCCCTCCTCACACACTTCCCCGTACTTTATCGATAAGTATTTTATAATCAAGTGTATACCGATATATTATAATAATATTATGTTCACTTCATTTATTTTTATTTTATTTTATATTATGTTTTTTTTCGCCTGTACAATACTTATACGTGTTTTTAAAAGAGATATAATATTATTTATTGTACAAAAAATACGAAAAATAAATCGAAACATATATATTTTATGACACCATATATTTACTGTTGAAGCTTTATTTTTATCGCACGAACAATAATTATTATCCTCCTCGCCGGTGTAGGTACTGCAATAATATGTACCTATTACTTGTATATTATACTTATATAAAATACGAAATACTTTGAATTGAAAATATCAAAATTCGATTCTCTCCTAATTTCGCGCAGCAGCTCTAAACTGCAGTCATGTCAAATCCTCGATTGTTTACAGCGTCCTCGGAATCAGGACAACTAAAAAAAAATAATAATAATAAATAAATATATATTAATATATTATTATACTTAATATAGTTAGCTGCAAATTGCAATACTGCGATTGTCAAATTTAACTGTTCTCGATATCGGAAGAGAATAAATTGGATATTGTCGATTTGTTTATGAATGCCAATATATTAATATTATAAAATATTGAAATACATAAAAAAAAAAATTTACGAATATATGAACTTCGTAAGATCGGTAGGTAGGTAGGTATAGGAAACATTTTCACACGGGTAAATAAAAAAAAAATGAAGGTTACAGCAAATAACAAAAAAAAAATTTGTTGTCCTATATTTGCACCCCTATGGTGGTCCTCTAGATTACCGATATATGTATCTTCTAGATATGACGTCAAGCAAATTGTACAATTTTTGTCCTTAGTCGACAACTTTTTTAGGTCTATTTTTTTTAACAATTATGACAATATGCACCTATAATATTTATATATGCATACATAGGTACCTACGATTAGTTAAAGCAAAAAAACAAAAAAAAACGACGATTAGATAAACTTCATCGTTTGGTAAAAAAACATTGTACAGCGTGCTAGACCTATTTATATATTATATATTATACACGTGACGGTTAATTTTCCAATTCAATTTTAATGTTTTTGAAAGAGATTTATTGTTTTTATTATTATAACACTGAATGCAACAAAAAAATGTTCTATTCGCTGTTTTTTTTTCTTCTCGTTTTTTAATTTTTCTATAACCGCATATAGATTTTTTAATTTCAACAGCTACGCAGCTATATACTTTTTTCTGTAAATGTTTATTTTATACACGGACATTTAAAAAAAAAAAAAAAATGTTTTTTGCTGCAGCCGTCTGTGGTAAAATGTATGATAGTAAAAAAATATTTAATAAAGAACCTAAAAAATCAAATGACCGTGGTCAAAAAAAAAAATGTCGAAATTCTATACAAAACTATATAGAACATAGTGTTACAAAAACATATTCGCGGGTGGATTATTGCTGTTATTATATATGCCGTGGCGATATGGCATAAAGCTACAGAAATAGATTTTATTATTTGTTGAAAAATAAAGAACACTCGGTAAATATCGAAAACCGAAAAATCAGTACCTGTGTAAGTATAAGTATACAGTGGCGTGTTGAACCTTACATAAACAGGGGTCGTCTGACGAAAGCACAAAAAAACTTTAATTTTAATATATTCCGTACTAGACAAACTGTAGAACGTTCATTCGCTCTATTTTTTTGGTAGATCTAGACGATTTAAATACTTGGATATGTCAAGAACAGACTTCATACCATCTACAGTTCTAGCAGCTTGTTTATTGCATAATTTGTGTTTAAAAAACAAATCAGATGGTATTATAAACGATTATATCGAAGAGGGGATGAATTTTTTGAGACACCAAAGAAATGAATGTGCGCCGAATCCTACAAGAGAATCTTCAGATGATCACTGCCACACAGATGGAAAATTAAAGCGAGATGCAATGTGTGAACTTTTTAATGTGTAAAACTGTATTACTGCTGATACATTTAGTTTATATAATATATTATAGTTTGTATAATATTTATTTAACATATAACAACAAAATTGTAAAAAAATAAATAAAAATTACAAAAAAGTAATTATTTTCTTTAAATGGTATTAGTTATTAATAACAACCAAGTGCAAAAAAAAAATCAAATATATTATTATAACTAAAAATTTGCAACTGCCTTGATTAATTATTTTAAACTTTTTAACAAAAAAAAGTATTATCTTTAGAATAATATAATGCATACACCTTTGAAGCATTAACAAATAAAATAAAACAACAGCATCAGCAATCAGCATACAAAATAACAATATACAATTTACTTCCGTTTCTATGACTACGCCATTTCAGTCATTTCATTTTAGTATTTTACAAACTCGGGACGAGTACATTATTTTACCATAATTGTATCCGGCTCCCTCCCTACAGGGCAAATCCCCGTGTACCTTCAGAGCTCGCAGCTTCTCCGTCAATTGCACGCACCTGAACCTAAGCACGCCGGCTCGACATCACACCCGATCAAGCATCGTGCGGCAGCTACAACAATCTCCACGACCACGTACTCCGGAACGACAATAATAATCACGACACAGTACCGCCCGCGCCGAAACAATGACCGACAGTGACAATTTGAACATAGACAACATCATTTCGAGACTCTTGGAAGGTAAGCCGCCGGTGCAGGTGGGCCGTGACGCGAACGCGGCACCGCCGTCGTCCGTCTCTATAGGTACCAGAGTTGGGCAAAATTTTATCTATATAATTATTCGAATAAAAAATTATTCGAATCATTATTTGTATAATTATTCGAATAATTTTTTTTATAATTTTTCGAATAATTTTTTTTATAATTTTTCGAATTTTTTTTTTTATAATTTTTTGATAAAAATGTATTTGAATAATTTTCAAACATAATTATACTAGTACAAAATATGTACCTTTTATAGAATGATTATAGTTTTTCTAGTATGTGTATACTCTATATGTATATAGTATGTACCTCAGTAGTACCTCAGTAGTATTGTCTATTTATCAATATTGAAGACGTTATTATTGCACCTAGTAAATAGTCCAGTTTCAGTTTTACATAGTACATAGTCTTATAGCTTTATTATTTGAGTAAAAAATCGAATAATTTTCAAACATTATTATTTGAGTAAAAAAAAATTATTCGAATAATTTTCAACTATATGATTATTTGAATAATTGTTGTTTATTTTATTTGGATAAACATATTATGGTTGGTAATTTAGAACAGGCACATATTATAAACAATAGTTGTATTTTCAATTACACGATTATAAATCTTATTTTATTCAGAAAAATGTAAAAACATTATAAAAAAAAATTATTCGAATAATTATAAAAAAAATTATTCGAATAATAATATTTGAAAATTATTTGAATTGGGGCCGGAGTGGCGCAGTGGTCACACAGTTGACTGCGACTCTCACAGTCATCGGTTTGATTCATAGCAAGTGCAAACAATTTGTGTGATTCTATACGCAATCGCACCATTTTCCCGTGCTGTCTTCCGAATGATGCCGGTTTCCAACTAGGTCTCACTCCACTGGGAGTGAAGACCACACATGTCTCCTCTTGGAGAAGGGGGGTAGTATCATGCATATAGTGATATATACATAGATAAATAGATCACATGATCTCCCTACTACCCACTTGTGATAAGCATTGACGAAGACCTTGAGGTCGTTTCAATGAACATTAGAAAAAAAAAATAATAATATTATAAAATATCGGATAATAATATTTTAAAATTATTCGAATAATTTTTTATTCGAATAATAATGTTTTCAAATTATTCGAATAGTTGTGAAAAAATCATTCGAATAACGCCCTACTCCGTACCTATTTCGGTCGGTCCCCGGGACCGATGACGATTCATTTGTAACAATTGTTGTAACTATTCAACAGTGCGCGGTGCGAGACCTGGCAAGAACGTTCAGCTGTCAGAGGGTGAAATTAGGGGCCTGTGCTTGAAGTCCAGGGAGATCTTCTTATCGCAACCAATACTATTGGAACTCGAAGCGCCGTTGAAAATATGTGGTAAGTACCTTCACCACTCTGACCGGATGTCGTATCTACACGTCTGTTAGCTATACACCCTTACCATTGCCAATATTATTACTAGGTATATTGTTTACTGTACTCAGTGTGCTGTTTGGTAATCTTTTGGTCGTGCTCTGTACTGTCTTGATGTAAATATTGTGTTTTTATTGTATGCCACAGAATAAATAAAATGTAATAGTTGTTTTTGTAGGTATTTATTAATTATAGATATTACAAAGTGAACCATATTATCGTTACATAAACTCACTTTTATAAAATTCTTATTTCAAATATTTAAAAAAACAATATTGTAGTTGTTGATTTGAAATACACAAATTTAATCAATAGAATTGCCTACTAATTTCAGGTTATTTATTAAACATAAATCAAACTTTAAATCCATTTTTTCATATTAATAGATAAGTTATTCTTTCCTTCTTTCCTTTCTCTACAATTGCTATTTACAAACTCACTATTAATAGTTATGAAATTGGAATAAATATCATACCTTATATTTTGAACAAGTATCTGTCGTACCTAATGAAAGTCTTGGAATATTTTTGGTATTTAAAAAAGACCAACAGTCCTTTTGCAATTTTCAAGGGAATTTGATGTTGAATATTGAATTGTTAGTAAAAAGTTATTACTGTAATTACTCTAAAAGTTTTATTTTTGACTGTACTATTATGTGTATAATATTTTTAAATAAGAATTCATTGAAAATATGATAAAATGTCATTAATATTTTTTTGGTTAGGATTCTACATAAAATAAAAATGTAGTATGATCAAGAAAATATATTAGTGTTTTAAACTCCTAAGGTAGAAATTTGTTGTGATAACTAATAAGTATTATCATTTAGAAAGTAGTTACCTTACTAATGATACTGATGGTACTAATGATATTTTATGCAAAAAAATTGAATTGTGTCTATTTAACTATAAAATTTTTGGAATCACTATTAAAAAGAGTAACGTAAATGCTTGAAAAAAATATCTGATATATTAATTGATAAAGAAATTGTACCGTTGTTTGATTTTTATAATTTGTTTTTAATTGTGAAATGTTGTTGTGATAAAACAGTTTTTTTACCAATTTAATATTTATTTATTTTGATTTACTATAAATTTATTGTTAGTGCTTAAAACTTCATGTTAAAAAAAAATCTTCAAAATATAGAATAAATATGCTCATAATCTAATTGGTAATAAGAACTTTTAAACATTTTACAATAAAACCTCATGTAAAATTATTTAAAATTAAAAATACGTTATACAAATTTAAATAATTTTACTAGACGGCTAAAAACTTAATTTACTTACCCGGCAACTTAATATTTGTACAATGTGAATATATATATATACATTTACATACTGTATAAAGTTTTAAATGTTCTTAATTGAAAGTGAAATGTTTTTTCTTTTTAAGGGGATATTCACGGTCAATACTATGACTTACTACGTTTATTTGAGCATGGCAGTTTTCCACCTGAGTCCAACTACTTATTTTTGGGTGATTATGTCGACCGTGGCAAACAGTCTTTGGAGACGATATGTCTGTTGTTGGCATATAAAATAAAGTACCCTGAAAATTTCTTCCTTTTACGTGGCAATCACGAATGCGCTAGTATAAACAGAATATATGGATTTTATGATGAATGTAAGTATTTATTAAATTATTTGAAAAAACCCCTAATGTAATAATTTATTTATATTATTTTTAGGTAAACGGCGGTATAATATAAAGCTCTGGAAAATATTTACGGATTGTTTCAATTGTTTGCCTGCGGCAGCAATTGTTGATGAAAAGATTTTTTGTTGTCATGGTGGCCTTAGTCCTGACTTGCAATCAATGGAACAAATTAGGAGGATTACGAGGCCAACAGATGTTCCTGATCAGGGATTATTATGCGACTTGCTTTGGTCCGATCCTGACAAAGTAATAATAAATTACCTATAATTTCTACTATAGTATAATTTTTAACTGTTTCATTTTTTCAAAGGATACAATGGGCTGGGGAGAAAATGACAGAGGTGTATCATTTACATTTGGTGCTGAGGTTGTAACTAAATTTTTGCATAAACACGATTTCGATCTCGTATGTAGGGCTCACCAGGTTTGTAAATATTTTAATAACTAAATCACTATTGTTAATTTATTTTGTAATTTTAATTTTAGGTTGTAGAGGATGGTTATGAGTTCTTTGCAAAGCGTCAGTTGGTCACTGTATTTTCAGCTCCAAATTATTGTGGAGAGTTTGACAATGCTGGGGCAATGATGTCTGTCGATGAATCTCTAATGTGCTCATTCCAGATTTTAAAGGTATGGTTGTTTTTAAATTTAACTTTACAAATTAAATATTATTAACTTTGGTAAGGAACCATAGCTGTGTTAGGATGAGTTTGGTTAGAAAATCATGTATTTTTAAAATAATGTACCAAAACAATATCTTACCCAGATAAAAAAAAACTGAATTTCTTTAATGTATATGTAATTATAAGTAAAAATATACAATTTAAGAAATTAAATTATAGGTGTTGTTTTAATTGAAGTAATGTATACATCAAAGCTTGAATATTATATTTTTATTTTAATCTTGTGTTAATGTGTTATTTATATTACCAAATAGAGATTTTAAAAAATATTGTACAATTAAAAACATTGTACATGTTTCTTTTTTTCAATTAATAGAAAATTATGAGTTGAAATTAAAAATAATACTTTTTTGTATCTCAAGTTAAACTTTAAAATATGACACATAGTCGCTCCGGTTGCTTTTAAAGAAAATCGGCCCACAAATACAACATTGCCAAATTTGCTGCTCTTGTTCGTACACCTTCAAGGTTTCAAGGTAACCAATCTCAGATTCTTGACACAGTTATGATAAATTTAATTTTTTTTTCCACTGTTTGACTTTTTAACTCAAAACTAAATATTTTGTGTAATATTGAATTAATAATAGTTATACATTTGTTAATATGTGTGTTAAGCTATAAGTGTTATAGTCCTATTGACTGTTAAAACTTAAAATATTTATTCCAGCCGGCCGACAAACGAAAGTATATGTATGGAGGATTGTCATCAGGCAGACCAGTTACACCACCCAAAGGATCTGGTAAACTAGGGAAAAATAAAAAATAACCCATCTTGATGCAATATATATTTCTATACCTAGGTATGCAACAACAAAGTATAATTTTAAAAATAAAATGTTTTATAATATGAAAAACAAATGACCAAAAAATGTATATCAAACTAGCTGACCCAGCCACGCGTTGCTGTGGCTCAGTAATTATAATACATTGAATCAATTTTTTACTAATTCTTTGGTACCATCAAATTAATATTTTCTAAAAAAAATTTAAATAGATTCATTCATATGAGATTGAAAATAAAACGTTTCGCCAAAATTTAAAAGTAATAGGTAAAGTATCGAAATGTTGAAATTAAGCACAAACCAACATATATACTTTCTGAATTTACATTTTATTCATCTTATAATAAATTATTGTTTGTAATCAGTGACTTACTTACAAAATATACTATATACCATTAAAAACACATAAAAATAAACTGTTTTAAATGAGCGGTAGATAACATTGACGTCGAACTATTATTTTTTAAATTTTAAATTATTAAAACTAAAAATGATCTAAGTACTACTTTGTGTACAACATTCCTGGTTAACCTGTCTTTCGCTAACACGAAGAGATTTGATGGTTTTCCTACACGGGAGCAGACGATATATTAACGTTCCACCCGACACGCGGCTATAGCTACCTGCCACGCGGCGCGACCGTTCCAGAATATTCTCGCGGCTCGCCACATATTATTAATAATAATAATAAATATTGAATAAAAACTATTCTATATTTTAAGTTGGACCATATTATAAATGGTTAAAATTTTTTATCAAAATCCGTTCTGTAGTTTTGAAAATTACGGATGTCGGGTAAAAAGTGTTTTAACGCGTTTATAGTGCGAACCCGACACCACTATGTATACGGCGTAAAGCGTTAGTATTATTGTTATTTTTTTCGGCACCCAATTAATTTTTCCAAACTAATTATACTCTAAAACTTTCCACGAGTCTAGAACTCTAGACCCCGTATACGCGTATTTAAATATAGTTAATTGTAATGATCGCGATAAACATAATAATATATTATACTTAGAAGCTAGAACTACCGTGTAGTGTTACAACATATTTCGACGTATATTAGGTAGGTATATCTTATATACTTCCTTTGAGTTAATTTTCGTAAAATTTACTGGACAATCGAAAATATTGCAATTTATCGAAATCCTTTGAACGTCAATAGATTTTGTCAAGACGATGCAAGTTCTGTAAACCAGGGATGGCGAATCCATTGCACGCAAAAAAAAATTTGAGGGCACGTAAATAATTAAAATAATAAAAAAGGTTAATTTTTCGCACGTAACGTCAGAAAAATTTGCCACCCCCGGTATATTGTATAAATAAAATAAATAAATAAAAAATAAATTATGTACCATCAAACGGCTTCTTATTATAGTACTTTCTTCAATACTATATATGATAAGTTATTGTATCTATACTTCGATCAAATATGTGTGTAAGAAAAAAATGCAAATGTCTTCGTTTGAAAAATTGAATTAGAATTTTAATCTATGACATCTTTGACCATTGGTGAAACTCAGGAAGAGGGTGGGCTCTTGTGGTCTGAGCACCCTCCCCCAAATATTTAATATTGATATTGATATTTCTGCCCCAAAGTAGAATTTTTTTTTTTGAGTGCTTCATACAAACTTCATACTAGGTAAGTACTAGTATTTTTTATTTTCAAAAATTATACATTTTTTTTTTTGTTTAAAAAATTTACAATCTATATACAAGTTAATATAATAAGTAAATGTGTTGATAGTTACTAGACGTGAACACTTGAAGGAAGGGAGTGTCCATTGACACTACTTCCAATTTAAACTTGGGGGGAAGTAACTTTATAATTATAAAGTCAAAAATTATACTTAAGATAATATTGTAACAACATTTTTAAATTTTATATTTTATTTTTAAATGTTGTAACAAAAAATATTTTCAAAAAAAGTTAAGACTTTTCGAATTAAAATAAGTATATCCGCAGATTATACATGAATACCAAACTACCTATAATATTAGCGTGATTCTGTTTGGAATCACATTTTGTAATTTTAACAATTTAAAAATAAAAACATAATACATTATCACAATACAATTTTACGTTGAATTGAAATTCGTTATCGTAATTTACGAAACTATCACCACTAGTCTAAACAACTAAATACAACTACAATGTTTCAATGTTCAATAGGTTGGGTTGGTGCCTCTATACTTGGGTTCCAATAACGAGTATATTTTAAATAAAATTTATCGAACTGATGATAAAATAATTATAGTATTCGTCATTCCTACCAATAAAAGTATTAAGTAGGTATTTAGATACTGCTGCAGCAGTGTTATACTCGAATACTTTGAAACGCTGATAAAAAAAAAATATTATTGTCTGTAATAAGCAAGTATTATGTAATAATAATAATAATAATAATAATAGTAATAACAATAATCATAATCGTAAGTGTACTCAAGCCGCCGCCGCCGTCGGACGACGATATTATATATTATTATTATTATTATTACTATTGGTAAAAGGTTCAAATGTCAGCTTTTTCGGTTTCAGTACAATAGGCGTCTATACAGGTGGTCGTACGGTTTACATCAAAAAGCGCCGCGTACATTATACACTGCAGCGCCGAGCTGCGTAATAGTACAACCATATTAATATATTGTATTACATTACCGCTAACCGCTTACCGGGTGTGCAGAACGGGTTCGCCAGTGCGCACACGTCATCGGTATCGCGCGAACATCATCAAACGATTTTTTTCAACAATATTATTAGATACTATTGGTCGGATAAAAAATGGGATTAATAATAGACTATTATGTCATTTATTTTATATAAATATCGTGTGTAAAGCCTGGGGGTATACGTTATCTGTCGAGTCGTGACGTGTCCAAAAGTCGAGCTCGGTTTTCTTTTTTTATTTAAACTTTGTTTTAACGATTATAAGTTTTAACACGTAGGTAATGAGATACATGACATAACATATAAGAGAGAAAGAGAGAGAGGAGGATAATAAAACAGAAAAAAAAATTATAAATAAAAGTAGGTACCTATGTGTATAATATATAATTTATAAAATTAAAAATTAAATTAAATTAAACCACCTGTATGGTTGAAAAAAAATAAATGTTGGGTAGAATAATTTTTTTTTGATTCGAAAAAAATGTTTTAGATATCGATAAGGGAATGTTGGAGAATATCAAAAGAGACAGCAGGTGTGGTAATGTTGTGTTGACAAACTAGGACAGATGGAGTCATGCCGATGAGGTGGCTAGGGAGCAGGAGTCATTCAATGAAAGTTGAAGGGAATAAGAAGGAAGTAGTGTGTGACCAAAGCGGAGACGGGATAACGATATTATGCTTTTCCTAGAGAGAGATACATGTCGTCTGAAATCATGGTAGTAGTTGGATGGTGAGGGATATATTTCTGTACCGCAAGGCGAAATGAAGCGATGGGTGTGAAAAAGCTATTTGAATAGTTTAAATCTAAGATATTTTAATGAGCATTTTACCAGTGCGTTTGAAACTAAAAACTTGAATATTTGCAAACAAATACTTCGAATACTATGTAATACTCTCTTAAGTACAAAAAAGTCAGACTGATGGTCTTTTACACATTTTTAAGTTAATATACAAGACTGCTATAATTTGAGACATGATGGCGGTAAAACATTTCGATTTGAAACTACAAGACTATTTACGTATTTCATATTATACAGCTGCAATATCACAATAATAAATTATGAAATACAATGTACTACGCCACAACGCCCACAACACTAAATATTTCTGTTTTCCACTCAACACATCACGTGAAAATGAGTTTTTATATAGCTCAAGAACCCCCCACGAATCAAGGCAGTCTTGAATTTTGACTTCAGTGATTAATTAGAAAAATTAAAAAATTATACTGCCATATAAAGTTAATATTATGCGTCTCTGGTTCCTTTAAAAATTATCTAAAAATTGAATAATTCAATACTGACACATAGTTTTGGTGACAAAGTGAAGAATTATATTGAACGTGGTGGTCTTGCATAGAGCTTATTTTTTACTATTCAAAAGTAAAATCATAATCCAAAATTCATAAATTTTGAGTTGTGGCAGTCTTGTTTTAGATGTGTGATATTATTTTCTCATCTTAAATCATCATTCGTGAAATAGAATATAGTATACAGAAATTAGCTGATAATTATTTTTTTCGTTTCTCGCGGAAAGTGCAGGTGGTTTTTATGGTAATCGGTAAAAAACAACACTAATAACTAAAGAACAAAAATTGAAAATATATTAATTTATTATCACAGAAATAAAAAATTAATGATATCAAATTATAATTATTAATCACCGGTAACACTGCAAACATGTAAAAAGCTAATCAGTCTAATTATAATCTACAGTAGCAATCTATTCACATAAATGCTTCGTCATTCCAAGAATTAATATAATAACCACTCATTATTTTGAAAAGTTTTGACTTTTTTGAAAATATTTTTTTCACATAATTTTATGAGCGAGACACTTTTCGACCAAATTTAAAAATGTTGATTCCCCTTTCGATCAAAACAAAAAGTTTGATAAATAATAATATACAGAAATATAAACATTTTAGGTATATAATATTATTAATACTAAACATATCGTAGACAATTATTAAATATTTAAGTTGTATAAAGTGTGTATAATAATATTTAAATACAAGCCAATGGTCACGTTACCGATGCTTTTTCTCTTTAATAATAAAAAAAAAAATAATAATATTTAAATAAATGATAATATAATATATAAAATATAAATGTTGTCAATAATCATTATTAAATAGGTACCTAATATTGAAAACTCTACAAATATGTATAACGCGATCGTCGATCAGTCTTGGTATATATTATACGGTATACCTATAACCAGTGTTGACTTTGGGTGGGGGCGTGGGGGGACTGAGTACCTCGACTAATTTTTATGATACTCAAGCGTACTACCCCTACTTCTTTATAGTTTGTCCGTAAGTTTGATTAAAATGCTAGGGACGCTACTTTTTTTAAAGTAGCTATAGAGTACCTCTACTATACTTTATTCCCAAGTCAACCACAGCCTATAACCTATATGGCTATATATGTATTATGGACGGTGGTTGCCATCACAATCAAACTCAACGACCACCGATCAAATAATTGATGACAAATTAATAATTATATATTATTATTATTATTTATTTATATATTATACAACTTATATATTTAATAATTTTCTACAATATATGTTTAGTATTAATACAATTATATGCCTAAAATATTTATGAAACTCTTTGTTTTGGTCGAAAAGTGAATCGGCCGAAAATGATAGGGTATACAATTTTCACGGCTACGTCCCATTTTATGTTATTAAAAACAACATTTTTCTGTATAGAAATATATTTTATCAAATAATAAAAGTATTACAAACCATTTAAATATGAAAAACGAATGAAATATTGCGTAAGTAATTTTTTTTTTTTAACATTTTTATTTAATATACAGTTTTTTCATTTTTTTTATTTTTTTCCAGGAATCGATTTTTACTTGATCCACCGCCCAATATAATGTTGTTTATTATAATCTCCGCAACTAAATTTAATATTCTACATAACATGTAAAAAATATTAATAATATTATATTATAATCATTTTTTACTGTAGTAGCCAGTATAATCAGTGACGTGTTTATTATATATAAAACATTATACAGATGTACAGGCGCCGTATAATATGTATATATTATAATTTATAATATATATATGTAGTCACCGATATAGCTGCTGACGCCATTCAAAACTGTTGCAGAAACGAAACCTCTCAAATAGTAATAGTGTACAGGGTGAATCGCCTAGCATGCTCACCTCCAATTTTTTCTCTGATAAAGAAAATGTATTCAAATTCTGATTTTTGAAATTTTAATACATATTTTAAAGACCGTATTTCTTTCAAATTCTCGAGGTTTGTTGTACTTTACTAGGGGCACTTTAAGGGAGTGTCCTGTGGAGTGATATAAACGTCTATACTTCGTTGCTGCAGGAGAGAAAGGAACTCGTTTTTTCGTCCGTCTCTGCAGGGCGTCTCCCGTCACTTTTGCCCATTTGGATACGACTGTCAAATGTTTCGCCGGCGGTTGGCAGAGACCATCTTGTTTTTTTAAAACTAACTGATCGACTAAGATATTAATATAATTATTTTTTGACAGTTGGATCTAAGCTGGGCAGTCACTATATCCAATAACTCGCGTTCGGCCGGCGCTACTTTTGTCTTATATATTCTGACCGAAAATATTAGTAGATGATTATTATTCAAAAGCTTAGGGGTAGTTTTTTCCCCCAGATTCGCCGAGTCATCAATACATTTTATTACCCATTTATATCAGCTGTGTCCGTCTGTCGGTTATGCAGTGTATACAGCCACACTAATCGCAGCCACCGTCTTCTCCGTTGTCGATCAAAAAGTGTTTTAACATCGCCTGCGGCCTGCAGCGAGGGGCAAATGTAAACTGGGCCCGCGGTTACCTTTTTTGTTGTAAACTCGGCCCGGAAATTTTAGGTAATAAAAAAGGTTGGTTGTAAACTCGGCCCGATAATTTTAACCAATAAAATATAATAAGCACGACATAATTTATCAAATGAAATCCAATACTGAAACATTTTACTTAAGCATTTTTTATTTATATAACAAATTTCATACTATGAATAGTAATATGAAAATTAAAACATTTTTTAGAAGATAATGAGAATTGCCTCCTCGTGGTGTCTCCTATGCAAGGCTGGGCATTAACGAGTTAAAAAGTTAAAGTACTTTTATTTTCATAAGTAACTTCTAACTTAAAAAAAATAATCACTGTCTGAAATATCAAATTGTATTTATGTTATTTTATTCTGTATATTCTAAATAAGGTCTAAACTATCTCAAGTGTTTCGCATTATTTCTAAATAAAAAAGAAAAGTAACTCTTAACTTTAATCTATTAACTTACATTTTTTTTATTAACTTAACGAGTTAAAAAAAATAGTTAATTTGCTCAGTCTTGTCTCTGGGTAATGCCAAATGGTTCTCAAAAATATTAAAAGAAAATTAAATGTATATTTTTATTCGGGACGAGATTACACGTCAATAATTTTTACCTGAAAAAACCCCGGGCCGAGTTTACACCTAAATAATTTTTACCCGAAAAAGACACGGGCCGAGTTTACAATAGACCTTTTGAACATTTTTTTTCCTCGGGCCGAGTTTACGATCGCCCGCAGCGAGTGTGTAGGTACCTACACAAAATACAAATTTCAGCAAGTGAGTGCGAATAATGGCGCTTGTCTGATGTGATGAAATTCTGGCGAAACGCGTCTATTGTGTGTCCGTCGCATATTATATGATTCGGAGCCTCTTCGCTTCCGGTCCGGCGAAACGTGTCCTCCGTCGACCGGCGAGGATTACGCGCCACTGCGCCGGGATGGCGCGCGAGGGGAAACGATAAATATTGTAGCTATACCGTACAAAAGTGGGTATGTGTATATAGGTAGATCCCGCAGTACAGACATATTGCAATATTATTATTGTTAACTCCAGTTACAGGAGTCCTGCTGTACGACTCTATAATAGACGGACGAATGTAGGAAAAAAAAGCCACGGATTTATAGACTAAACCAATTATTCTTTTGTTTAAAAAAATTAATTATATCGAGTTTTGATAGTTATAATATTAGGTAGGTATACCTATTATTAATTCTATAGCGATTCATTTTTGACACTCAGAGTAAATGCGCGAACTTAAACTATATAATATACTAATGAAAATTATACTATTAGAGTAGTGCGAATGACTAAAAAAGTGTCAAAAAAAGATTTATGTTTTTTACTTTATAATTTTAATAATAATGCTTACCTGTAGTATTTTAAATAATAAACTGCAGGTATTCCTATATATTAAACATTGATTCAGCCTACTGTACAAATATAATAGTAAAACGAATCACTTATATAATATCATTAAATATTTATGTACTCTTAGTAATGTCGGCTGACGGACGGTCTCCGCTCAAAATCGTTTTTCGTGTATACAATGATTTTATATAATATATCGTTGAATTCAAAATTAACACATCCATTACAATTTACAGCGACCCACTGGACACCTACTGTACAACAGAGCGGTACCCACTTTCCGACCTTTTTTTTTTACCGTCATCAGACAGGGAAATACCTATTGTTCCTGCGTGTAGCTCTGTATCATAAATCAGTTTGAGTGTATTATATAATTTATATAAAAGGAAAAATAAGGAAATGAAATCGACCATACAGTACTGAAATGTCTATGTAGAGTTGTTGAGTTGTCAATAATTCACTAAATAAAATAAAATACAAATAAAATTGTTTTATTGTGATTAAAAAAAAATTCAGTTGCATTATTTTGCACATATTTCGGTTATTTAAGTGCATATATGTGCATACATATTTCCTACAATTTGTGTGCAATAAGTCTTGCACCCTATAGTGATATATATTTCAATAACGCGATGAACATCTAAATTCAAAAATAAAAACTAAAATTTACTGTGAATTTGTTTTCCGATTACCACGCTGGACGTTGATTAAATGAAAAATTAATAATTTCTAAAGGACAGCTATCAAATTCTTTTTTTAAAAATATCACTCTTGTAATTATTAAATTATATATACTATTGCGTATTATTCGAAAACTGATTTAGTGCATTGCACATCCCGTTGTCCATAAATTGTTTGCCAGATTCAAAATAGGTTTCAGCGAAACTTTCATTTGGATTTAAACCGAACAGAGTGCTAAACGCCCCGTGCGTCGCAGTCACTCACGACTCACTAGAAGCGTTTTTGAAAAATGCCACTCTATAACAAGACCACGTTATTGTTCACCGGACCAAGGTGCGTTGACGACTCAATTGAACCACAAACCCTTAAAAAACCTATAATGCCTGCAGAACTGGTCTGTATACGTTCAGCCTACAAAGTAGAAAGGCTTGGATTGTTAGCAGCCGCGTAGTGTAATATAATTACGAGGCAAACGAGGAATTTTGAGTATGAAACTGCGGCATGCCAAAAAAATGTATTTTGGACTCGCTCCAGTCGTCTTGACAACACATCACACAACACGACCATACTCCAGTAAAGGCCGCATAGGGAGCACTCAATACAACTATATATTATTATAATCATTGGCACACATACGGGAGTGCCAGGGGGTGCTTTGCACCCCCTAGTCTTAAATTAGCACCCCCAACTGGCCCAACTTTTATTGAGCTAAAAATATTGTTTAAGTGTAATTTTGCGTTACGTTTTAGATAAATATAATAATATACTGTTTATAAATTAGTAAAAAAAATTGTTAGTTGATTTATTATTTTAAAGAAAAGTATTTAACAGATTATATATTGGATGAAAAAATTCTTTATTGAACATTTGATTCACTATACTTACTACACTATTCACTACTTCGATTTTTTTTTTAATGTTGTGATTAATAATTTTATTTAAAATTAAATTAATTTATGTTTGGTATGTATAACCGTGTAGGGGGGTGTGGGGGGCAGAGCCCCCCACGAGTCACTTTGGGGTAAAACATTTTAACACTCCCAAGTTAAAGGCTGAATGTGCGCCTATGATTATAATATGAGTTATATATTATTTTCACCATATATATGTATATATGCCGAGCGTTTTGAGACGTTACACTCCGGTTACAGACTATATATGTATTGTGTGTAGTCGTGTAGGTAGTACACCAATATAAATACTGCGACAAGGACACAACACTCGGTAAATATTTTGTTTTCAGGTAAAAATGTCATTCGTGCGCACAGAAACGCTTTTAGGGGCACGCCAACGCGGTATACGGCACTTATATAATATATATATTATGTGTGTCTACATGTACACGTTATTTACAGGATCCTTTTGTACATACAGAAATCGACATTTTTATTGTACGCCCGACGCCAGTACGATATTCAGACTTTATTGTGTATGGGTACACTCGGAAAATACAATATATAATGCTTGTAAACGCGTATATAATACAAGTTTGTGAGGTCCCGAGTAAAATATAGTCACTCGTTCGAAACCCATTGTTGAAATAATAGCATATTATATAGCTGGAAACCCATCATCATCATCATCATAAATCGACGTGTCGGACGTTCCGTTTTTAAACATTTTGGACGTTTTGGCCCCGACTGCAGCATATATATATATATACCTGCTGCAGTATAGTTACAGTTATTCGAAGATTTTACGACAATCATCGTCGTTAATAATAATAATAATAATAATAATAATAATGACCATATTGAACGGACCGTGACGGATGTATATAAACATCATAATATAGCGTCGTGTCACACGGGGTAGTCTTATTATATATATATATGGAAAAAATCGAAATTTTGGCCGTCGGTCAGCGGGCGATTTACGTGTATCTGAGTATATATATATTTTGAGAGCGTCTCTGCGTGCCAAGGGATGGCAACCCCTCACCCCGCCCACAAAAAATTGTCTCTCCGCCACGATAACTGCTGCGACGACGCCCGCACAGGCACCACGCACGACAGTGATTTAAATCGACGTCGAATCGGTATGCCGACCCAGGTATAAACAGGTATATATACAGAGTGATCCACATCTAACGTAAGACGCTCATTATTTCAAAAAGTATTTACATTTTTGGATGTATTTTTGTTACATATGGTATGAAGTTGTTACAAAACAATATTTTTTAAGTTTATTACTTTTTTGAATTACAACATACAGTTATAGTTTTTTTAATCCAAAGCAGAATATTTTTCTGAGTATTTTTATACATTAAAATCAAATTTTGGACGAGTAGTTTATGATTTATAAGTATTTGAAGTTTAGATGAGCGGAGTAGTGGACCAACGTTTTGCGGGGTACCCGCCGCCACCCCACACTGCTCATCTAAACTTTAAATACTTATAACTCATAAACTACTTGTCCAAAATTCGATTTTTATGTAGGTATCAAAATACTCAGAAAAATATTCTGCTTTGGATTGTAAGACTAAAACTGTATGTTGTAATTCAAAAAAGTAAACAACTTGAAATATAATATAGGGTTAAAAAATATATAAAATATAGTTTGAAAAATAGTGTTTGGAACGACTTCATACTATGTAACAAAAAATATTTCCAAAAATGTAAATACATTTTGAAATAATGAGTGTCTTGCGTTAGATAGATCACCCTATATACACAGGTATAATATAGCTACCTGCAGACGACGCTCAGTGCGGATCCCAAACAATATATTTGCCTACCTACGGGTACACTGTTTTGGTTCGGCAAAACTTAAAATCGTTACACGTCTATATACCATCATATATAATATATATTATAATACACCGTCCATCGACCGCACCCCCCTCGGAGATCTGTGATTTCCTATTATATTATAATATACTTTTTCGTGATCGTTAAATTTATATATTTCATTGTACGACCCATCATCATACCGCGTCTTCGGCTACCTACATTATTATAATAAATATAAAATATAATTCTCGCATCCGATATTCCTCGAAGGACCGAACCACCCACAGATTATGTGATCTTGTGTGGTAATTATATTGCTGTACACTTTGAGTGTACTTTGCAGGGCACATATAGTTCCTATATACAGACACGCATATATATATATGAAAATATATTTTTTTACAATAACTATTGGTACCTGCTGTACATTACAATGTGAGAATATTATATATTGTTGTACACATATTCGATCGGTCTCGCCAAATGCAGAGACGATTATTTTGTCGTCGTACCTATATTATTAAAATAATATACTTATATATAGGTGCAACTTGAGACGAATTTTTGGGGGTGTGGAGGAGATATGGTAGCCTGCAGGGCAGGCGAGCTACCGAGAAAATCTCGGTTATGAGTGTTTGGTCGTAATTTAATTTTTTCATGGTAATGAGAAATTAGTACAAACATTAGAAGAAAATGTAATTGAATCGAATTATTAAGTCGCACCATATAGTTGTAGCTGTAATCAAACGTTGCGGGAATCCAAAAACTAAGTGGGCCTTGCCTATCCGTCGCTGATTGTAGCCATCTCATATACATTTTTTTTTTTTTATTAATATATTTGGACATTGTCGTTTGGAGTCCGACGCAGCCAATCATACCCTGTTTGAGTGTCCGTACCGGTCTGGATACAGGGACGATCTAGAGGCCCGCCCGAGCTTCTCTGATCTGCCGGACATCTCCCCTCCGACCCGGAACACAAGAAAACCACCCTACGAGACGCCGAGCAGACCTTTAGAAACTTCTATATAAGATGGTCGAAGACATAATGACGATCGAGGAGGAGGAGGAGGAGGAGAGGGCGAGACAAGCTGCCGAGGGTAGGTGAAAGGGACCCCCCCTAAACGGCCTCCCTCGCCACCAGGTCTCTACCGCAAACCGCGGATCGAAGTAGAACTCGGCACAGCAACCGTCGGAGGTGTCATCACCGACTCACGTTCTTCCCACACCCCTTGACACCGCGGTCGGGCGTACGGCGATCGTGAAATATGAATAAAAAACATACAAAAATATTATATATACAGAGCGACGAGACACAAGTGATTAGTTTATTTCGATGAGTCTTTTTTATTCCGCGTCTTTTTTTATCCTGTTGCCAAAAAAAAAAACCCTTCTCGTCGCTTTTGGCCCGAACGTACCGCTATACCAGACTATACCTGCTAGGACTCCAAGGCGCGGACTCGAAGTTCGGAGTCGCGTGTATACCAGCTCGGTATACCTATAAATAATATACCACCGCCGTGTCGATAATTATTACAGGGCTTGATAAATTATATACGACGAAGGTATATATTTAGTTATTTGTATTGGGCGGCGGCGGCGTGTCGCGCGGAAGACCGGAGGAACCATTACAAAAAAATTAAAAAATACATATATATATGCAGAGGTTACCGCGTATAAATATGTATAGAGTGGACCATGTGAACCGGATGCGCGTTATGTGGTTGTGTGTATGCCTTCTATACCGCGTTTAACGTGCAGGTATATAACAACACACACACACATATATATATATATATATATATTATGTCGTATCGTGTGTGTGTATTGTACATAATATACATTTCGGTACTCGAGGGCCGAGTTCCGATACGTCTATAAATAATAATAATAATAATAATAATATTTACTGGACACAATATAACGCTGCAATAAACAGCCTTTTGTCGTCGTATACTGCGCGCACAACTGTATATTATTTAGTGGGATAATGTCGCGTACAATACACACACGTATACCCGCGAAAACGAGTGTGGGCACAGTATATTACAATATAATGATAGGTTATATACGACAATATTCGGCGGTGGACGAATACGATATTGTCCCCCCGAAAAATACGAATTTCACGTCATTATCGTCATTATATAGATGATCGGATAACGTGTATATTATATTATTATTTCGGCGGTGCGCGTATTATTATACAGTAATATAATTGTAATAATATACACTGCAGGTATTTGCGCCCGTACGGTGTATTTATTGGATATAATAGAAATACATAATAATAATAATATCATAAAATATTTTAATAAAATCTTATACAGGGTGATTCGGCGAGCACGCTCACCCCGGTTTTTTTCATTTAATAATCAATCTTTACATCTCTGGTTTTTGCAAGTTTTAATTAAAATACACGATATTTTCGAATTCTTAATATTTTTTATACTACTCAACGAGTGCCTCGTGGGGGTATACGAACTCCTGTTATTCAAACGAGAACCCGAACGAATAGTTTTTGAGTTATTTTACTTTGTGTGCTAAGGTCTGTTGGTCTTCGAGTATTTTAATTAAAACTTTCAAAAATCAGAGATGGTAAAATTGATAATTAAATGAAAAATTGGGGGTAGGTACTCAAGAATCTGAAAATAATGAATATTTAAAAATTCCGAAAATCAGAATTTGAATAAATTCATTATTAAATTATAAAAACGGGGGCGAGCACGTTCGGTGAATCACTCTGTATAGGGTACATTTTTCGATTGCCCGCGTACCGCGGTATAGGTATATTAAATGTCGGTACGTAATGGTACGTATATTAGTGTACATCATGGAGTTTACTCGTGTGAAAATCGCCGCGACAACGAATTAATAATATAACCACGGTATAGGTACCTCGCGGCGGTTGTGTATCGCGGAACAACCCTCTTATAACTAATTTAAATTATGGGTTTCCGAAAAACGACGTCACGATCCGATGAGTTTAGTTTTTTTGTAACCTTTTCTTGTGTGTGTGTGTGTGTTTGTATGTTTTTTTCCGGTGAGAGTCGAAAATATTTGAAATTGTCATCGGAAGGTACCTCTAATACCTATATACATATTATTAAATACCATATACTAGCTGTTCGTGCCGAAATTTTACGCGTGACGGCCGCCGAATTTTCTGCAAAGACACGCGGTATATAGTCATCCCCCGCGACTTGAATCGTGCAGTACGAAATTAAAAGTGTGCGCAGTTAACCGAAAAACATAATATGTAATTTGGTATATATTATTAACAGCAGGGCTGGAACTCGATGCTCTAAAAAAAATGCTTTTATGCCGTAGAAATTCTAAATAATGCACTAATATTTTTTTTATTCTTAATCCTTTTTTTGGTGTAAATGATATAACTAATAAATTACTACAATGTTAACATAATAAGGACTGTAAAAGAGTTTTACAGACAGAACTGATCGTTTTGGACTTCACTATTGTTTTAAAAAAACAATTATTTCCATACAGTTTATAATATACGAGAACCAAAATGTGGGTAGGTATATAGTTTGTTCAATTTATATAAAAAACCATGTAAAAATCTTTAAATATAATTTCAAATTCAAATTTTGGATTCAAAACTCTAAAAATGCGCCAAAAATCCTAAAATACCATAAAAAAATTAAAAAAATTACCTTTAAATTTAAGATTGTCAAAAAATGTAAAATAAAAACTTCTTATTCTGATTCAAAAATACATGAAACGTATATGTTATAAAACGAGCATCGCGTATAGCACCAGAAAACAATGTAAAGTGCATCGAAATCCCAGGCTTAATATTATTGTATTGCCGAGTCTGTATTTCATCATTATTGATTGTAAAGTTTTGATTTTGTTTTGACAAATTTGTGACAATAATATGTATACCTAATATAAGAGAAAACTAATCTCTATTTACTTAAAGCGGTATAGCGTAATTGACGAAAATCCTTAAAATAAGCCCTGAGATTTAAAATACTTCGTAAAAAATATTGCTTTTCATTATTTGAAAAACTGGTGTTTATACGTATATACACGCCGCGAGCTTTAAAAAATGTAAGTCCCCGAGGCCCACTTCGATAAATATCGTCAATAATTTAATATCTATTGAATCAAACAAATTAAGTTAGATGTACCTGCAACTACTCACTCTGTACGGTTTTCTAAAATTATACGGTAAAAGAAATAATAAATACCTAAGCTGATATAAAAATGAAGGAACATCTTAATAGAATATAGTTCCGTTGCTCAAGAACAACTTGAAAACGAACAAGTAAGGTGTGGCGAAGAAAAATTTTTATTAGTTCAATCTATATAAGCATTTTACGAGATGCAATAGTCACTAATAAATAATAATAATATAATGTTTTGAAATAAACAAAGTATGTAATTCCACAAAAACAATAACGGTAATATTGTAATATTATTATAACATTTATAATTTATATAATATTTATTCAATAAGTATCTTAGCGGTAACATTAATAAATATTATAATATGTTGGCCAGAAAGCCGAGAAAACAAAATAAAACTGTGCCGACTACAAATCTATAATAAATATAGTTTTCATTGCTAATGAAAATATAAATGACATTGTGTTTTTTTGACAGTTAGTTTTTTACTCGAGAAAGTTAAACACGATAATCAAGCAGTCAACAATGGATGAAGTACTACGTGATGGCTGCACGTGGAAAAAAGAGGATGTCGCGGCGCACAATTTTTTTGTTTCTACTCCTAGCTTAGCCTATAGAACATCGTGATTGTTTCTAATTTATTTATTTTTTATAGATTTTATAATTTAGTGAATTGAAACGCAAACCTAAAGGTAATAGAATATTGATTTATTCATTTTTTATATTGATTTATTATTTTTTTTAGGCTTTTATTGATATTTTGATTTTTACATTTTTTAAATTTTACATATTTATATACTATATACCTACCTATATAAATACTATAGAGTATTTTTTTTTTTTTTTGGATCGGTAATATTGTATTTTCTTTTTTATGAACCATGAAATCATCCAAAAATGATCAAATTTGATCGATTCTACAGGACATCAGGATCATTACTCCCATATAGAGGGAGAAAACAAATGAGTAGTGCTCCGAGACATCCTCTTTCTTCTACTTTTCATCACGCAGTATCCATTGTTAAAATCGCAAATTAATTAAAAACGTAAAAACTACGTCATGACGTGTTGTTGAACGTAGTTTTAGCAAGTATATCAACATACTAAGATCTAACAGGTTTTTTTTATTTTTGAAAATTTTAAAGTACACATCATTGTTTCGTGTAATACTTTTGAATAATTATAATATAGTAAGAGTTTAAAATAATATTTTTAATAATTAATAATTTGAAAATTTAGTTTTTGTATTTTGTATCATATTTTTTTCGCATATTTTTTGTTGCATTTAAATCCCAGCCCTATACTTATAAGTTATAACTATGTGAAATACTTCTTAACTAATAACTATACCTACATAATATTTTGTAAAAACACATTTTATTTTGATTTTTAAATCAAAATAAGCTTAAAAAATAAATGAATATAAAAAATGAATAAATCAATATTCTATAATCTTTAAGTTTTTTTTTTTTTTTTATTGATCTGAATAAATAATAACATCGACAACAATGGCCATTAGTTACAAACAAATTAATATGGAATAAAATACAAATAAAGGTTATGGAATTAAATCAGGTACATAAGTGTTAAAAAAAAAAATTAAATCTTATATAAGATTGAATAATTTTGTTTGTTTTGTGAAATTAATTATGTCTAAATTTTTATCATGGTAGGGCCTGAGTGCGGTATCTAAATTGTAAGAAATGTTATGTTCAGCACGTTCCTGGATGTACATCAGACAGTCGGCAATTATGTGTTAGACGGTTAACGCGGTTCCACAGGTTTGGCAAATGGGGGGCTCCTCTCTGGCCATCAAGAAACCGTGGGTGATTCGGGTGTGCCCTATGCGGAGTCTGTTTAGAACAGACTCCTCTTTCCGATTGAGTTTTGGGTTAGACCAACAGAGGGTATCTCTTTTGATTTCGTTTAATCTTTAAGTTTGCATTTAAATTTACTCAAATAAAAAATCTATGGAAAAAAATAGATCTGCTGTGCGAAAATTCGCCATGTTCTATAGACCAAATCCAAAGAAAAAAAAATACTCTAGTATTTATATAGGTAGGTATGGTATATAAATATGTAAAATTTAAATAATTTAAATTCGCCATGTTCTATAGGTAGGCTAGAGGGAGGAAACAAATAAGTAGTAGTAGCGTAGTGCGCCACGACATCATCTTTCTTCCACTTATCATCACGCAGTACTTAATCCATTGTTGACTACTTGATTATCGTGTTTAATTTTCTTGAGTAACTAACTGTCAAAAAAACACAATGTCATTTATATTTTTATTAGCAATGAAAACTATATTTATTATAGATTTATAGTCGGCACAGTTTTATTATGTTTTCTCGGCTTACTGGCCAACATGTTATAATATTTATTAATGTTACCGCTTAGATACTTATTGAATAAATGTTATATAAACATTATAATAATATTATAATATTACCATTATTGTTTTTATGGAATTACATAGGTACTTTGTTTATTTCAATAGGTACATTATATTATTATTAGTGATATTATTGCATCTCGTAAAATGCTATTAGACTGAACTAGTTTACGTTTTTTTTCGCCACACTTTTCTTGTTCGTTTTTAAATAGTCATTGAGCAGTGGCACTTCGCTGTTAAGATGTCTTGCCATTTTTCTCGACTTATTTATTATTTGTTTTATTGTGCAATTTTAGATAACAGTAGAGAGTGAGCAGTAGCAGGTGCATCTTACTTAATTTGTATGATCCAATAGATTTTAAATGCCTGATCTTTTTATCGTTTTTCTTGATGCTTTTGAAAACTATACTGGACATTTTTAAATATTTTGTCCCTCCAAAGTACTAACTAGAATCGTTTCCCTGCCAGAAAAGACACGGAAGTAGAAAATCAAAGCATTTTTACTGCGTCAAAAGGTGATGAATGACGACAGACAGGAATAGAAAAATACACATCATTGTACGATATTAATACATTCGTCGCTCGGCTCAAAGTCTAAAAAATATCAAATAATTCTATAAATTAAGAAAATAATTCTATAAATTAACATCAATAATAGAAACTTGAATTTAAACATGAGTGTTCGTACCATCACTTTTATAAAGAAAAAAAGCAAAATAAAATAATATACTATTTAAAATATCGGTTATTGTTATTTGACAATATTCTAAAGATTCAACAACGGTAGGTAACCATAGAAACTGGCAAAGTCACGAACGTAAGTATAAAAAAAGAAATTATTATAATGATATTACTTTAGTTCAATTATTACAATAATAATATATAGGGCACGCAAATAGTTTAGTTGTAGTCTCTTTTATAAATATGGAATCATACTTGGACGAGGTAAACAACAACAGAAATATGGGTATTACAACACTATTGGTAGGTTATTAGACATTATTTAATAATTATATTGCTTCAAAAATGTAGTGATAAAAATATATTTATTTTTATATTTTTATATTTTTTTGAAATTTATTCTTCAAGAAGATAATGGGCCCTACTGAACATGGGGCCCATGAGTTCACAGTTTGAAATACAAATAAATAATTACAGTACATTTTTATCACCTAAAATATTAACATACCTAAATAGATAAATATATATATATTTTTTTTTGTTTTTTGTTACAATATGGTATTATGTAGAAAAATTGAATAGTTAATTAATAATATACAATAAGAAGCTACCTATAAAACTAAAATTATCAATATTATGGTAATAGAATGAAAACCAAATTGGTAGGTAAGGACATAAGGTAATAATAATTTTCAAATGTATTCAGAATACATATTTAAGTATGTACTTGGTGTCATTTGTATTGGAATGCTGTCTTTCATAAGTATTTGATTATACCTAAATACAAATAAATTTTAAAATTATTCAAAATACTTTATAAGTAGGTACTTTTTTTTTATATTTTTAACTTCTGAATTCTGATGTCCTGTGCTGTTATATTTTTATCAGGTCAAGTAAGACTTCAGCTAGGTACATATACATTTTACTATTTTAGTTATTGTGTCATCTGTTTATTTGATGAAATCTTAGAAATACTTAAAAGCATTATAAAATATTATTTTAAGATCAATTTTTATAAAATAGTACAATACGAAACAAAAATATTGGTCGTTTTATACATCAGTAAAAAGAAAAAGTACCTGTTTAGTATTCTGGATTAAAATACAAGTATTCGAACACTTAACAACACTGGTATTACATAATACATTAAATACATTTAAAAATATTCATATTAAATTACATTTTTTTTAATGAACTATGCACACATACTTACCACTTATTTTAATTTTTTTTTTTTTTTAATATTTACTTTGGTGACTTAGTTCTTAAAACAAGAAATTATTCTTCAGATCCCCTCAATATTTATAATACAATATTAATTTTGATAAAGTACCATGTTTAGTTATGTACTTTTATATTCTACAATATTGCAATACTACCCTACACGAGCAAAATACAAACTTTCATTCCCAAATTGCATTGGTTTGAAGGAGGATACTGTCAAAAACAGAAATTTGGATCAAATCACTTCGCTTAAATTACAAGCTCCTATGTCAGTAAACCGTTTGTGTATGTTGGGTACATATGTACCAAATTTGGTGGAGCTTGATTTAACTGACAGTTTTCTTCCGTCATTCAGGTTATTTATACAGTAAATAATTTATGTTTGAGAAAATGTATTTAAAACACAATGTTTCTGTACAGAGATTTTGCATTTAAACTTGACAATTTGAAAGTTCTAAAAGTCGTCTCGTGCAACCTAAAGTCATTGGATGGAGTTTGGAACATCCCGAACGTGGAAGAGTTATTTGCTTCTGACAATGATATTAGTGACCTAATGCTATGTTCTACACTGGTTAAACTTACCACTCTAGACTTATCTAGGTAGGTATATTTTTTAATTACATCATATTAAATCTGTTAACGATTTTAACTAAAAGCAAATTTTATAGAAATAAAATTATGGATTTGGCAAGGTTACACTTTTTAAACTTTTGCGAACAATTACGATGTTTATCTTTGTCGGGATGTCCAGTGGCTAAAGTTGACAATTTTGAGAAAAATGTCCGAAACATTTTACCAAACCTGAATCATTTTAACGGAAATCAAACTTTAGGTAAGAGATCTTGTTCTTAAAAAGTTTTAATATTTTATTTTATAAATATTTTGGTAATTTTAATAAAAAGAAATTGAACAAGATAAACCTAAATTGACTATTGAATCAATAGTTTGTGGCAATATTACTGCTGCATTACGAAGTAGAAAAACCAACTACAGTGGAAATAAGGTACCTAAGTCTAACTATACCTATAGAATATAAAGTATAAAAAAAAATCATGTTCACACGAGTAAGTAATAATAATTATCACGATAAATTATGCATACAAGTTGAATGTTAACTAATGCTGTGTTATTACGGTGTGAAATAAAAATTATTTTAGGTAAAATGTTTCTAACAGTATCTAATTGTTGACATAATAATTTGTCTTATGTAATTACCAAAGGAACAAAAGTATTTTATTTTATAGGATGTACAATTTGGGGATATACATAAAGTATCGAACGATGACGAGAAGTAAATAAATTAAATATTGAAGTAGAGAACAATTTTCAAATTACAAAACTAGTTTAGCTTTATGTTATTTTATTAATATAGTGATTAAGTATAAAATGCACAGATTGTATTGTATTGTTACACATTTTTTTTTTCATTTTCTTAATTTAATCAATGTATAACTTTAATAATAATAACACAGTCTTAATATTTAGTAATAATATATTATCAACAGTTAGGTGAATGAAATATTATACATACTTAATTATACACAAATTGGATCACTAAAAATGAGTAGCTCTACTTTAGCTCTAATCAAATTCTTCAACGCCTCCTGCATTATCATCTGAATCTTGTTGATCAAAATCAGTCATACGAACATCTTGATCTTCGCCATATTGAATCATTGTGTTAATAGTATATAGTAAACCAGAAATACTTTCCTCATCTTTTATATTTAATGGTACAAATTGAACAAGACTATAGTCTTCGATCATTTGACCTATACATTTTGTTAAATACCGATATTTCTTTCCCCAGGTTGTATGATTTTTTGCATCAGATAGCAATGCACGAGTGTCTGGCTCTAAATAACTAAATTGATAAATTTTAAATTAAAAAAAAAAAATTGAAACACAAATAAAAACCAAATAATTACTTGTCCAAATGTTTTCTAGCTGTTTTACTAAGTAAGTCCATTTTTGAAAGAACATTAACATGAGGTAGTTCTAAATTTATCATAACAGATAAAGCAGCCATTGTTCCTACAATTTAGTTTTGCTAAATTAATTTTTTACAAAATATATTAACAATATTTATAATAGTATATACCAGGTTATTATTTTATCAAACAACAGTAACAACACTCATTATTTCAAAAAGTGTATAGTTAGTAATATTACTAATTCATGCAATTCTGACCCATAGGATAAAATCTCATACAAGACAGGATTAAAACTGTTTTATCATTAAATATAAGCTTAAAAAATTGTATTCTAGAATGTATGCCATATGCATGATATTAGAAATTACATATGAACATAGTTTAAAAAATTCTGATTGGCTTCATGTACAAAGTTATTTTCAAACTTTGAATCCAAATATTTTACATTTAACTTATTTATCCTATGTAAGTCTAAATGTCTGTTAAGAAGTATGAGAGCATTATAAAACATGTAACCCAGCTAATTGCTAAAATGACAACAATTTTTTAAATGTCAGAAACAAATTTCAATATTGAATAAAAAGTGCCTAGGATTGCAAAACCCACAAAGACCGTTAACCACAACATGGGGTAAGTACCTAGATTTGTCCTATAAAATTTAAATAAATTGAAATGCATAATTTCATTATTTTAAGAAGATTCTTAGTGTGAGAGAATTGTAAAAAGACCTTTTGAAATTCCATTGATACAATATAATCTGGTGCTTATTACATACAATTTTCGATTTTTTACCTACACATGACTAGAAACACAAGGTAACAATGAAATTGATGTTAGTTTTAAGATATAAAACAAGATGTATCTATATATATTACCAGAAATGAACTTTGGTCCATCTACCATAAACTGAGAATCGATCAACATAACTGAACACACATTGAATCCCCAATTTTGAAGTAATTCTGCTAGTTGTTTAACAGTTTTCATATGGGTATATAGTTCTATTTGTCCAGGCAAATCAAATAGAATATAGTCATCATCGTCTTCACCCAACTGATCTCTAAGCCAATCTTGATTTTCTATTAAATATCTGTAAGCCAAATAATATTTAGTTAAGATAAAATACTAAATCTATGCTTTATCACTTACTCCATGCAAAATACCAATCCTCCATTGGGTCCGAAATGCAGTAATTCATCGTCCATAGCATCATCAACGTGAATCAATTCACGTATATCAACAGTTGGAGTGTACTTGAAACGTTCAGCTGCTGGATCCAAATTTACTACCATCACTGAATTTTTTTCATTTTCAATATGTTCTGCTACAGCGGAACAATATGTGGACTGAACAAACATACAATTAATAATTATTATACATCATTTCAGTAGTCATTTGATAGGAATACAATATTAAGACACTATAGGATTATTCGGGACAGAAATGTATAAAAAAAACTAAAAGTTTGTTCACCTGTGTTAAAACAGTACAATTTTTTAATTATTTCCATTTTTGTAAGGAGATAGTGGGACAAAAAGTGGTGCCTATGTTGAACAGAATTATTTCCTAAACAATTTTAAAAATCTAGTACTTGGCATGTTTACAAACAATACAATAATAACTGAAAATACACCAATAAACTGCACTTATATGAACTAAAAAGGTATATACATTTAAGTTCAAATACAACGATGAAGATAATAAATATTTTTCTATATTAATAATATAATACGTAGATTGGTCGCATAAATGATTAAAAATGTACCTTTCCGCTTCCGGCCGGTCCCATCACCAACTGAGCATACCTCATTGTTTATATTGAAGTGACTCTGTGTCAACTAAGTTTTAATATTAATTTATACTGCAATACCTAAACAAAAAATTATTATTGGTACCAACAAACATTTTTTAATATTAATTTAAATTATAAAGATTACGTTTTATTCAAAGGAATAAAATATATTAAATGATAGTATAAGATTTTAGTTATTATCAATACCTATAGCCACTTTGTAAAATTATTAAATCAAAATAACGTTTAAGGCGAGGGACATAAGTACATATTATTAACAAATAACAATAGTGTTTTTTTTAATTAAAATGTGCGGTTTGCTTACTTTTGATACTTATCTTTTGTGGTGCATTGCTGTTAAGCTGATAACACAATTGTTCTGTGATAAGCATAGACATTGTTTTTTATTATTATGGCTGGAACATACTCATAACATTGCATAAATTATATTTTGCAATTTGCATAGCTGTTTTAAAGTAGTCGCCAGTCGGCTTCTAGTTCCATATTATTATGTCTCTGATGATCAGTTATAAAATAATATAATCAAATACTGTAAAATATCATTTACCGTATAATAATAGAATATTGTATTGATTATTATTAAGAGGCCGTTCTGGTAACAAAATTCGGCCGTAAAAACATGCTTTCGTACATCAAGTTTTTCTCAGCTTTGGGTGGTCGTAGAAACATAATTTTTGCACCAAAATAAACGTGAGAAGTTCTTCTAGATTTTGTCGTTTCAGATTTTCGAATTTTCAATTTAAACCGATTATATTTGCATTTGAAATTTTACAAAATTTTTAAATTTTTAAAAAATCATATAAAAATTACAAAAAAAGATAGGTATCAAAAATCTGGAACGACAAAATCTAGAAGAACTTCTCACGTTTATTTTGGTGCAAAAATTATGTTTTCGATAATTGTTTTGAATTGAGCAATGAGCATGCCTGTAAGTGGTTTAAAATTATTTGACTTCAATGAACACACACAAACCAATACATCAAATTTATTAATATTCAATTGTCACTCTTTTGGTAGCTTAAACACGTCATAAATACCGTAGAACATCATTATACAACATATTAATATGAGAGGGGTCACGAACCACAGGCGCAACTATTATAGACTATAACATTTTACTATTTTAGGGGGTGCTAAAATGATGTATACCTATCTCACTAATCACTAGCCCGTGGTTTTACAACGTGCCTAAATAATTGTCTCGTTACGACACAATATTATATTTATATAGCTAATATTTTACAAGTTATAACAAATACAATCGAATAAATGTATAATTTAAACTAATTTTAAAACTATTTTCCTTGTTTCTGTACTGTAGGTACTTATCTAACACTGATTGTGTTTTTATGTTATTCGCAACATCCGTTTAAATATTTAAAACAAACCCCTCAGCCAATGTTTAATTTGTTGCATGCTTAGAAAACTGCAGAACTTACACTGCAAATGTCTGCAATTATAACTGCAATTTGAAACAACTTGTTTAAGTTTAAAAAATCCTCTTTTTGAATAACTTTTTTTTAATAAAAACGTAAAAAAAAAAATCTTATATAAAATAATGAAACCGCCGTTTTCTTACATTTGTTTTGGTGTTTTAGAACAGGGTCCAGGGGGTGCTAAAATAGAACTTGGGTGTGCTGCGAAGTACCTTCGAGCACCCAACTATTTAGTTGTGCCCATATGTAACACAAACATAAAAAATTTTAGGCTAGTGGGTAATTTTGTTAATGTCAAAATATTAGTTTACTTACATCATTATTGAATAAGTATGAATGTATAATATGTTGATTTTAATTCGATGTGATTAATAAGCATTATCCAAAAGATACCTGTACTGATTCACTCTAAGAGTCAGCACATGACAGTACGGCACATAGGTAGGTGACAACAAAAAGGTAGACTACCAAAAAGTCCGACTGTAGGTAAAAAAGTCTTAGGAAAAAAAGTCCGAGGCATAAAAAGTCCGTAATGGCGTGATAGGATATGGCCGATATGGGAACACTGAGTATACCAACCTGTGCAATTCTGAATTCAGGGCATACCACGGTATGATAATTAATTTTGATAAGCTTACCGTGGTCATTGTAGTATTTATTTACTATTTACAATTTTTGTATCGTAATATTCGTAATAACAGTCCCGCGAGTTGAACGTTTTTGCACAAAGTTGCTTGTTATCAAAATTGAAAATATTTATATTACATTTTTAATTTAAAACTTTAATATCAAAAACGCAATGTCTATGTTTAATTTAAGTGGTTCTACTCCGGCGAATAACGCAGGAAATGCAGCAACGTAAGCATGTTTATTTAAATTATTTTTAAACACAGGCGCAAACGCTAAAACATTGCCTACAAATAATAATTTACTATAGGTTTCAAGTACTTATAAATCAAAAAATGTATATATTTATAAATTACTTATAATAACATTAAATTTGTACATTGCTGATAAGAGATTAATATGTTTGCAATGTTTAGTGTTAATACTATTTTTAAATTGTATATTTCATTATAAATAATCTAACCTATCATCATCAACAGCCCTCAATTTGGCTTTGGAACATCCCTAGGAGGTTGGCCAGCAGCGTCAACACCATCAACCACAACTAATTTTAGTAACTTAGGGGCCACTAATAATAAGCAAACTACAAACACACCATTTTCCTCATTTGGGAATGTAGGTGCTCCTACAACTTCATTATCATTTGGAGCTAACTCTACATTAGCAACAACTGCAGCTAAACCAGGTAATTTTAAATGAACTGATTATTGTAAAGAAAATAGTAAATTATTTTATTTTACACTATTTAGCATTTTCTCTTGGTAACAATGCAGCGTCAAATGTTCCTTTAAATCTTTCTTTTGGTTCATCTGCAACTACAGCTGCTACATCTGCTTCTCCGTTTACGCTTGGAAATGCAGCAACGAATGTTAAACCTACAGCATCTCTTACTGGTACACAATTGACGTTGGGAACGACTGCAAATGTAACTGCTTCTGTTGCTCCTGGTTAGTTAAAACTTATCTTAATTACAATATTAAATACACATTATAAAATATATTAACTGTTATATCTGCATTGTATAGGGACAATGTTTTAAATGAGTAATGAGAAAAAACTTAAAAAATATGTGAAAAAAACAATTTCTTCCAAAATATGTCCCTGATTTTTAATAAATAATTAAATTAATTATAATTTTTAGTTTCTCGTGGTCTTGGTGGTCTAGATACAACTTCAAATTTAAATCAAGGTATTTTGCTAATTTTGAGTTACTACATTGTTATTTTCAATTAACATTTTTTTGTTTATGGAATATTTAGCACAAAATAAAGCTGTGCCTGCTCTTGAAATGCCTGTGCCTAATGAAATTTTACAGTTAGTCAATAATTTAAAGTAAGTATTTTATTTGAAAATATTAATGGCATAATTATTTAAAAACAATTATTCTGTAGAGATTTGATTAATATCTGTTACTGTATTATACTGTTTTATACTGTATATAGTTATATAACAATTCATTTAAGATATATTTAGCATATCATAGGTATTGTGTTTTAATTTCCATAGTTGTATGAATGTGCCACAGTGATAAAGGAGTTAAAAGCTCAGCTTTGGCTTTGATATAAATGCATACTAAATGTATATCATTATTAGATGAGATGTGTCGTGTATGAAACACCATAATCTAATATACAATATAGAGTAAGGCCGGTTTAATGAAGTATTAAAACTATTTTTACAGAGATTTTCTTAAGCAACAAAAAACAATGAGCACTGAATTGGCACGTATGTCATCTAAAGGTTCAAATGAAGTTGCAGGTGATATAACATTGTGTCAAAAAAACTTACAATTTATAGAGCATAATTTAGACAAACAAAAAACATCGGTTGAAAAGTTAAAATATGAAACTAATAAGGTATACAAATAATATAGATTGTATTTAAAATTAATATAGGATTTTTATTTATTATAATTTTGTGTACATAGTGTTTACAAGATTTCGAAATTGCTCAACGTAATCATGACCATCCAGCAATGGTTCAATCAGATATGATGGAATCTAATATCAAATACTTTACTGAGCTTATCAAATCATTACAAGAGAGAGGAAACATATTAAAAAATGAAATTGAAAATACTCAACAATATTTAGCAACATTGCCTTATAATAACAATGTCACAGTGGATGGTATGCTCAAATTTCATTAAATAAGTCTATTAGTTGGTTTCTAAACTGCATTTTATATTTTAGAGTTGAGAAGAATCGGGGAAATGTATTACAAAAATGTAATTGCATTAGCTGGTCATTTGCACGGTATACATAATGAAGTCCAAGTGTTAAAAGCAAGGCATTTGTCTTTCCGAAGAGAAATTTTAAATGATCATACAAATATTTTTCAATTAAATCAAAATCCAAGTTCATCTAGTTCCTTTACATCTCGTCCAGATACTACTGGTCCTAATCCATTTTTAGGGTTAAGTAAGTACAAATAACATGTTTTAAAATGTGATTAATTATGTCTATTTAACTATGAAATTTATTTTTAATTAGATATAACAGCTTCAGCAGCACTAAACATAGGAACATTTGGATTAGATCAGTCTGGTGTTCTTCAAAACCAAGGTTCGTACAGATTAATGTGAATTATTTAAATAGTAATAAACTTATAATTATTTTAATGCCAATCATCTGAAGAATGAAAATATTTTCTTTATATATTATTATTTTTTATGTTGTAAAAAAGACTATATTTTTCATATTCAAAATCAAATTAATTTCTTAAAAATACTAATGTTTAAAATATAAATATTAAATTTTAAACAGCTATAAATATTTAAAGAATAGAAAACCATGTTAGTTCACTAAAATATATACGATTAATTCTGACTTAAAATGCTTGTCAGTTTAATATTCAAGGTTTCTTCTACAACAGTTTCTTTAATTTAAGAAAATTAATAAAAGTAAAAAAATTAATTTTTTTTGAATGGTGAAATGTTTACAGATACAAGTAATATGCAATCAAATTTTGGAACAAACTCATTATTCGGAACAAACACTCAAATGAATAATACAACACAATTCCACAAATAACAGTTAATATAATATGTTAAGTAAGAGTAAACTACATTTTATATTTATATTTTTTATAAATTAAAATAAATTTTAAATATTTTAAAATTATACTACATTAATTTGTTAAAACTTTATTGTATTCCATTTTTTAAAGTATAATTAAATATTAATATTGTATTACACAAAAGAAAAAAATCAATTTTTCACATTAAATTAAATAGTTAAGTTGAATTTACGTTAATAGTTGTCATTGTCAATTAAAGTTATTATGAATATTATTTTATCTAAAGTTAACAGCTCTTTGTAGTCATTCTGTTTTTTGTGTGTGATCTTTTGTTTCCAGTGTTCAATAATAAATAACTAATGATTGACAGTTTCGCCTACTGTCTATTTAATATTGGGTATTCGTCCTGTTTTAAACCGTCAAAGGTTATTAGAAGTATTTCTTTATAATTATTAATTTGTTAAACAGCCTAATTAACCTACTACCATAACATAAATATTTAATAATACGCTCATTGATTAATTATGTGGCGATAAACTTAAAAGATTTGACTTGAGAATCAACTGACCATACAAATGTTATGTACCTATACAGAAAGTGAATTGTGCGTACATTGTCTATTAATCCTAAACCTATTTTGACTCCAGTCCTGCAGAGCTTAGCTTACAGCATCTTTTTCTACTGCCAAAATTAATTTGGTGGTGAACCCAACGGCCAGACTATGTTTAGTCGTCCAACCAAACTTGTCAAAAGACACTTGCATATTTTTTTCTAGAACTTAAAACTATTCCAGAGTTAGCTACAAATTAACATAATAAAAAAAGTTCCGAAAAAAAAAATGTTAAGTACTTTTTGCTACATTTTGGATTTTCTTTTCTGTGATAACTTCTCTGCCGCCGTTTTTTCATGATCACGCCTCGACATTTTAGTTTTTAACCGTTGTGCGACCGCCTGATGTACTCTTGCTATCAAGCGTCTAAATTGTTTCAGTATATTTGTATGCGATATTGTGATTGCAGTCAGCTAAAATTATATTGAAGTTTTTCCCAAATACCGACAGATGATCGTGTGCACTGTGCAGGAACACCAAGAAGGATGGTAAAGAAAATATTTTTTTATAACTTAGACTTTACAAATAAATAATAACGTATAAAAATTCTTTCTTTGTTAATAAATTATTTGCATGGTTATGGCCAAAATAGTGAAGTTGAGAGAAGTTCAAATTTCGGTACTGACAACTGTACATATGAGTGTCGGTACAGTCATAAAAGGACGGAAATACCATGCAATTGGAATTTTCACTATAATAACGTATAGTCAGGGTTGTATTGGAGCGTATACTCAAAACAATATTTATAAAGAAATGCTTAAACGTAAATAAAATATTCATTTTATAAGTATACGGTAGGTAAAATATGTTGAGTACCTATACGGACATACGGTGTGTATACGATGACTGGTGCAATTGGCAATGTGTATATTATTTTATTAATTGTTTTTGAAGATTTTATATTTTTAAAAATGTCTGGTTTAGATATATTGACCAATTGTTGAGCGTAGCAAGAACATTTAAAAAATATTGCGTATACTCAAAACATTATTTACCAATCCGTATCCCTGCGTAGTGCGTTCCTATACCTATAATAAATTAGATAATTGAGATATATTATTATTATTCTAATATACTTTGTACTTTGTACCTACATCGTGATTGAGCTTGAATGGTCGAAATATTATAATATTTTAAAATCTTGTTTTAATACTCTGATCATTGGTGTGATCATTTATTTCAAATAAATGTAGTTTTAAGGCGTTGTGGGGGGCTTTGCCACGGCTTATATCGACATCAAAAGTATTTTGCTCCTATATAAAGTGAGATACTTCTATGCGGGCGTCCCTGCAGATAGTGTTCTACTTTTTCTAACTGATGCAGCGCCTAACATGGTAAAATCGGCTTCATCGCTTCAATCACTATATTATAGGTATACACGAAAATGATCCACGATGTGTGTGACAAAAGGTCTTCATAAAGTGGTAGATGGTAGAATAAGTTAGAGGGCAATATAAATCCGTTGATAATGTTATATCGTCTATAGTGTTAAAAAAAAACATTCTACAAAGCTCCAAGTCGTGTAGTTCTTTTCAAAATCAGAAACCCCACATATAAGTTTTTGCCCCCAGAACCAGGTCATTACCCGTCGGTGTACATGGATTAAGGCGACAAATTTTATTTTTTGCCTATTTTGTAACTTTTTATTATACATTATATTATCTATTATAGAGCTCATATTTTACGGTTTTTTTTTAAGCATAGCACATTATTTTGCTTCCCTTACTAACGTCTTTAATCTTCCTATTCCGTCTATAAGGTTGAACAACCTCATCTAAACCCACATTGAATTATCTGCCAAATCGTTGTTAGCAGAGATATGTCCCATAATAATTTTCCAGAAGTTTGGCAAGGTGTGTCGACCCATGCACAAGGGGCGATAGGACGCCGGCGCAACTTGACTTTAGGATGAGTATTAAGTTACCTTTTCCCACCTACCTAAAAATATAAAAAGCTCCGGGCATCTGTTGTACACTCAAAGAAAATGCGCTGGATTTTTTTCCGGAAATTCTTGACCGCTTCTTTGACGATTTCGTTGTGTAGCCCGTCAGGGCCTGGTGCCTTCCCACGTGGGTTGCTCTAGCTGCTTCCTGTAGTTTCTGTTGGGTGAAGGAAATCGCACTGTTACTGCGATATAAGTTTCTGCTAAAGGCTAAGTAATATCAGCTGTCGTCTAGGGAAAATCTCATCAACTATAATATACTGTCTAGCCGGGCCTGGTAGTTCAGACAGCCTTGTATTGAGGAGTTAAATTACCAGTCTGTATGGCCAACCCCAAGGGCCCTGATCGATGGAGTTGACCTGTTTTTGCCAGCATATTTGTTTTGCGTGTTTTATGGAGTTCGAAGCTCTCTTCTAAAGTTCCAACAAAATAACTAATATCGTAATTCTTCTTTAAAATATATATAATTTTTTCCAAAAAAAAACAATAAACAATAAATAGTAGAAAAAAAGTAGTAACTATTACATTCACTCGTTAAATTAACACTCAATTATTTAAATCACGGATTGAAAATTTACGAATCTTCCACACGGTGTCCCTTGACAGATTGTCTCCGCTCAGAATCGGATAATTTGAAAGATGTGGGATATATCACGTAAAACTTTAATTTTTTAACAAAAAACTTTTAGAAAACTTAAAACTCTTAAACTCTTTAAAAGTTATGCCATCCGGTGTCTCTAAACGCTGGGTCAATGATTTGGCACTTAACTACTCGAGTATATTATAGTGACATAACTGATGATCCAGAATTATTCTTGGATATCAAAAAATTTTAATTTCAAGCTTCGTCGTTGATGATCTTATATCAATCTACAATACAAATAGACTATTCACCCCCGCCCCTCCATGGTAAGTAAATAAAATAATTTAAGTTGCAAATTTAGTTTATTTCCAGGGGTGCTTTTATTTATCTCTACGACCCTGCCAGCTTTATATAGTAATATTGTCCATTTTTCTTTTTTTCGTATCTATTGTCGTCATCTTATGGAGTAGGTATATAGTAAATTAGTAAAGATGCTTCCATCTTCAACTTTGAGGGTTTCCGGTAGCACAGTTGTCTAATGGGATCCACTAATAGGTACTTTGGGGAGTCAAGAGTAAAAACTATTTTAAACACTTTTTTATAACTATCGAGGTGTCGAGTGTACCTACCTATGTTGAAGCTGCAAAAAGAAAGCTAAATGTATCTGATGTAAAAAAGCTATGCATGCAAGATGCAACATAAAACCCCTACATATATAGCTCATAATATAGATTCAATGAATATTGAAGTACTAAACGTCTAGAAGTCCCCTGCAGCTTAACTATAAATTATAATTATATATTATGTGCGAGACGTCTCGTTTTATACGGGTAAGTTCGGTTTTTTAAGAGCATGTCTCGGTGTCCCAACAAAATCATTCGAGACGCTTAATTGTCTCCTTTTTAAAAAGTTTTAAAAAATTGACCCGTATTTTTGTATTTTACATCAGCTGACCACACCAATTAATTATGCGTGTTAAAATTATTACAATTTAACGATGCGTGGCCTCCGAAACGAGGTTACTATTTTTAAACCCGAGCTAGGAGACTTTGACGGGGAAAAAAAAGAGAAAACCGCTGCTGACGCACAACACCCATGTCTCCGCGCCCTGATCCTGCAGCAGTGCAGCAGCGAACCCTTTGCGCGGGTAGTGGGTACACGCGCATGGTCACTGACCTCCGAACAGATGCAGATTTCAGTGGTTCTTATCAGGTGATAATAACAATAATTATTGTCGTGAGATAACTCGAATCCTCGTTTTAAAATAAAGATATTGCCGAGCTCTGACAAGTTTCGACGTTTACGAATAGTGCGTGTATTAATAAAATCTCACGTTTTTTCTAAGCCCCAGAAAAACGACGAGGGACTTGTATGCGACCCGTTTGGTTTTAAATGTCGCCCAAAAAATAAAATTAACATTTTTTTATCTCGGTTTGTTATTTAAGGTTATACCGCGAATTTGTTCGTTTTTTCCTTTTGTTATTGTTGTTATTATTCTCATAATAATTATCGAAATTATCGACTATTCGAGTATTCGACCATCGCAGCAATAATACTTTAATAGTCGTCAGTGTCAGTGTCAGTGTTTGTCAATACTTTCTTGTCGTTTATTCATCAATTATCGGATAACATAGTGTTTTATTTATTTCGTTATTTATTATTATTATTGTGAAAATTATGTGTTAACAGTAACCAAAACGGCATAATGTACCGATTTTAGACTCGGATTAAACTCTTCGGTTTGGATGATCGTCTATATTTTCACGGTCAGATGCGAATAAACGATGCTGTTGTTGAATATCATCCATCGAAATAAAGACGAGTGTTTCCTGTTAATACTGGCGCTTTTGCTTTATTACGTGATGATATTTTTAGAAGAAACTGAGAAGCTTCGTTGAGAAGGTAGCTCTATTATAGCCATTTTGAATTGTGTTTTATACACAAATTTAATTTACAATTAAAAAATCTGAAAAAACGATTTAAAAATAATTTTTTGTATTTGATACCTATAGGTATTTATACACCCATACTTACATTCTGTTGTTAACATGTTTTAAATTTTATTTTAAACTAATATTTAGATATCAACTTTGATAGTTGATAATATTTTTGAACATTAATAACCAATAGGTTAGGTACCTATTTCGCATCAATTTTCATTTTGAATTATCTTTGTGACTGGAGTAAATAAGACAATGTCTGAAATTTTATTATTTAAAACACTCCAGCTTTTCACAAAAAAAAAACACTACAGTTCTAAATTAAAACTTAAAATATAATTTCAAAATGATACTTTTAACTTTTAAATAGATATTACAAAATCCAAATTACCTACCAGAAAATCTAAAATCTAAACGTAGAGAAGCACATAAGTTGGATTCTTCCTTAATTTTGTATTATATACCCAAAGACTGTGGTTCCAATGATATCTGCTTTCGGGTTTTTTCGTTCGTTATTTCAGTAAAAAAAATCAAATCAAATTGAATTAGATTAAGCTTGAACTTAAATAATAGGCTTGTAGTAAAAAAAAATCCACTGAATTGATTAAAGGAACTATTGAAGTTTAGTTTTATCCATATATTAACAGCCTAAACTGCAACTGATATTATGTACATAAATTTGTCTTATTTATAAAAAAAATGAAAGATTTTTCTGCTTAGTATCTATTTATTTCGACATGCAGGTCAATCATAAATATAATTTTGCAGATCTCACTAGTGGAGCACACATTCAAAATATTGAACTTTTATGGCGATAGACTAAAGAGTTGAATAAATAACACTTGAGAATTTCAAAGGATTTATACATTAATTATTCAAAAATGTTTGTTGAAGATTTAGTCAAAGGATTTTATGACATAATTTCAAAAAACGTAAGTAAATAATATATATATTGTTAAATCTTATTATTTACTATCTATATTCTAAATTGTTTCTTCCATAATTGTATAACTTAGTATTTAATATATTTCCAAATTATTAAATCCAAAACATTTTGTAATAAGAATGTTATAAATCAGATCCATCAATAACTTTGGAACAACTTTATTAAATTAATTCATCCTCCCGAGGGGGGTTATTTGGAGGCCGCCTCTGAGCTTTTTAAGGGGTGGTCAAAGGGTTAGTAAGTAATGGCCAATAAGTAATAATTAAGTATTACTATAGTTCCTATTTTAGTAATAACTACACCGGGTAGTTACAAATATTACAGTAAATGACTATCGGATTATTGAGGCTGCAGGGTTGGTAAAATGTTAAAATAGCTTCTGAAAAATGTCAAGTTTGCCACTCCACTAATAGGCATTCATGTTTATATCCTATTATTTTTAAATTATGTTATTATAGTAGCACAGAACTACCTCAATAGTTAAGTTAATAATATTAATATCTTTTTTTTTTTATCTTTTAAAGAAAATTTTGATTTTGGTTAATTATGACGTGGATGCAATTTGTGCTGTGAAAATACTTCAGTGCATATTACGTTTTGACAATATAGTTTATGTTCTTGTGCCAGTAAAAACTGTCACAGAGTTAAAAAAAGCTTTTGAAGAGCAAAAAGTCGATGTAAGCATTTCAGTATTATTATTTTTGTTCAAGATTTTCTATGTTTAAATATTAATTTGTTTTAGGTAAAATATGTTGTGTTAATCAATTGTGGTGGTACATTAGATATAATAGAAATATTAGAACCAGAGGAAAATATTACTTTTTTTGTTGTTGACAGTCATAGACCTACAGATATATGCAACATTTATAGTAGTTCTCAGGTATTTTATTTATCGTTTGTTCAATCTTCATGTTATAAATATTTGAAATTATATTTTTAAACTGTGTGTTGTATTTCAGGTTAGAGTACTAACACCTCCTGATGATGAAGAAAAAATTCCTGATTTTGAAGAAATTTTTAATGAGAATGAAGTAATTATTATTTTTATCTATTTGTAAGAGTAATACTTACATGTTTTTTATATGTTTAGTCATCAGACGAAGATGTTGATTCCGAAGAACTTGATGAAGAAGAATCTGATACTGTCAATGTTAATAGCGTTGAAGAACAACAAAACAAAAGGAGAAAACTGGATCAAAGCACACTAGTTAAAAGAAGGGAAAGAAGAAGATGGGAAGAAAATAGAAAAAAATTGTTATTTGATTATACTCAATTTTCATATTATGGGCGTTCTGTATGTATATTTCATTATTGTTCTAAAATTTTATCTCACTCTTTAATATGAATTTTCACTTTATAGGCTGCAATGGTAATGTTTGATCTTGCTTGGAAATTACACAGAGAATCTGTTGATTTATTGTGGTAAATAATTTATTCAAACATTTTTCTATGAAGTATTCAATGATTTCTAAATTTTACATTTTTATCAGGTGGGGAATTGTTGGTGTGACTGAACAATACATCTTGGGCAAGACAGAACGTATGCGTTACCTTAGAGAAGTAGAATTGATAGCTGGTCACATTGGTCGTATATGTGAATCTACTGTTATTAATGATGATGAAGATAATATGTCGCAGTCATCAATGCCTAAACCCTCAAACACTTCTACACATCTTCGAATTGAATCGGAAAAAGAGTAAACTATTTTGAGTTTAGTACATATTATTAAAATATAACTAATTAATTAATTACCAATTTTCAGTCTATTATTGGCTCTATACAGACATTGGACAATTGAATGCAGTCTTCGATATTCAATGTTTACAGCAGTGTCATTGAAACTTTGGACGATTAAAGGCGAAAAAAGACTGAAACAAATATTAGCAGAAATGGGGTAAAGTCATTAACATTTTCCTTTTAGCTTCATGTATTACATTGTTAGAGTTTTTAATGATATACTCTGTAAAGTTGATGCGGTCCAAGACAGTAGCGAGTACATATTGGAAATACTATAGTGTATCACATACGCTCTCTTTTTCTAGCCGTCATAAATAGCTTGTCTTAACCCACCTGTTTGGCACCTTAACCAGCTATGGGAGAGGCGGGATGAAATTCTAAGCCTGCTGGACATACTATCCTGCAGCATCAAAGGTTCTCTCTCTGATTCTCTATGTTTAACCAAAAACACCTCGCCCTATTTCTAACAATCCACTTAAAATTGTTTTCAATTTATTATTTATATCGATAAATATTGTTTGGCTTATTTCTTTTGATCGCTACTGTAATAAACACAGTTCACGCCACCTTTTACTGTGATTTACCTATTTATGGCAGCTCTAAGCTTGGCCACAATACCTCGATAAATTCTTGTCACACAAGCAATTTCTTCAACAAAATGTCAAACATCACCCTTGAAGTAAGATTTCAGGAATTTACGGATCACCTCCATCCCAGTTTGTCAGTTTTATTTTTAAGTAAACTCAGGATTAACAACATTATCTTTTTACATTTAAGGTTACCTTTAGCTGAAAGTCGTCAAATGTACCATTCAATGGATTTGGGTTTGCGTAAACAATTTTATGGTATGATGGAAAAAATTTCCAATACCCATAATTTATTACAAATGACTTATCCTTCATTTATGCTACATCAAGGATTTAAAACGAGATATCAATGTGCTGACTATGTTTATTCAATGGTTGCTACATTGGAAACCAATGTAAGTTAATCAAGTTTTATAATTTCTACTTTAATTGTTATATTGAACTTGTTCTTCTCTTATTCTTGTAGTCTCGTGAAAATTCCCCTACACAGTGTTTTTATAACACAATGGATTCGTTGTCCAGGTAAGAGACAGAAATTAATAAATCATTGATCGATCACTAAATCAAAAATAATTATAAATTAAATTGTGTTAGATCAAAAAAAGATTTTTTAGACCAAGGAATAGAAAAGGCCAAGTGGATATTGTCCAACATGTTTAGGCATGTCCAGGCAGCATTGGACATGAGACAAGTCATATTGGCTGGACCATTTTACTATTTAATTGTTCAAGAGGTAATACACTACTACATTATGATGGTTGACTTCACAATTATTTTAGTGTTAAAAAATTTTTCTGATTAATATTATTAAACTTGTTGCATAGGGTACGTTGCATTCTCAGCACTATTCCAATCCTCACTGCTTAATTATGTTAGCATCATTTGCATTAAGAGCTCAAGTAGCGTCATCACGAAAAATCAAAGCTACTCGTTTGCCATTAATTGCTTCAGCAACTCTTGATTCGGATCAAGATACATGTTTAGTAGTTGGTATCCCTCCTATCACCGAATCAATGCCTAGAAGGTTTGTTAAATTATATTTTTATTTTTAGTAATTATTATGCCATTAAGATAACATATGCAAAAATATCAACTACCAAATATACAGAAGAGATGCAATAACTTGATCTCAGTAACTCAATTTTTTTTCCCTTAGAAGTGCTTATAAGTTATATTTGAGGTATAGAACTCAAAAAATACATAAATCAATTAATTTTTAGATGGACAATTTAAAACTATTAATTATTGATGTAGCTTCTTCAAACATTGTACCAAATGTTATTACTTCATTATATCTTTAAACAAATGACATAGAATATAAAGACCTATAAAGTCTGCCTCAGTATAGGTTTGTATCTGTAATAAATTTGATGACAAATTTAACAAAGTTTAGTTAAAATCATTAATGCCAAGATTTTTTTAAAATTATTTGTACACTTTATTAAGAAAAATTATCAACTAGCCAATCTCTTTGAATTAGTGTACAGAAAATATAAAATTTCATTTTTGTTTACATTTCCATTTAAAATGACAGGGAAAGTTTGTTAAAGTAAGGATGGGTTCTAAAATCAATTATCGGTTTTTATGTGTATATTTAAATATCTAGTTAACAAAAATATTGGTATTTTCTATTTATCTATAAATTATTATATAAAAGACTGAAATGATTATTTTTTCAACCGAACAGCTCTGGTACAACTTCCAATACATGAGTGGTTTTTTTCAATTTATAGAGCATACATCAGCTGAGTTTAAACATAGGGACTTGTTTGTAATAAGTAATCACTTTGCTACCCTGCCACCGAGTGACCATCCAAAGTAATATAATATTTTTTATAATATACTAATATTTCTAAATAAAAGTAAATAATATTATATTGTTTACAACTAATAGAAGCATAATTCAATAATTAATAATCCATAATTACACGTAAAAAAAATAAGATAATTTTCTAAAGATCCTTAAATGTCATACATTTTATTTATTTAAATGATATATTTTTATTGAAAAAATGTAATGCTATTACAATTATATACATTTTCAAATATTTTAAGAAATATTGAAATTTTAGATCAAAGATTGCTGATATATGGTCGATTCGTAACAAACAAGTACCAAACATAGTTAAAGTTCATTATATTAAAAAACAATTTACTTTTTATAAATAATAACAAAATGTATACCATAGTTATTAAATTTTGAAAAGGGCTAGAAAGTCAATTGCATTATATAGATAAGAATTTCTTTTCAAGTTAGATATTTTTTGACATGTGTCTTTTCAGCAAGACTGCATTAAGTTTAGAGACTGGCAAATAAAGTTGTAGGAGTCTTGAGGTGGACAAGGAATCACAAACTATATTATAATTTATTTATTTGGTAATTTACATCTGATGGACAAATCATATAATATGTATTATGTATATAAAAAGAAACTACAAAATCGAATTTAGAAGTAATAAGTATAATGGATAAGTTTAGAAATATAAATATAAAAATAAAATGATGAAAAATCTTAGAATCAAATCATAAGTTTAATGTTTATTATTTGAATGGTTAGCTAAGAGTAGTATTCTATGAATGTGGTGATTGTGTCCAGTTATATAGGTTAGACACAGCAAATAGTTGGTATATTATGGTTGAATATAGCGCATTATAATTAATTATTTCATATTTATTTAAGGATAATATTAAAGAAAAACCCTTTTTGTTTAAAAATTGTAATTTATTAAATAGTTATATGATTACAGTATGTATATAGCATCTTAAGTGTAATATAATTTAAATGTTTCAGTTTTTTTGGAAAAGCATTCGAACAAGTTTCCAACAAAACGAATATTGAAGTTTCATTGGATTACTTTGATTCGTCTATTGCAAAAATGCAAACTAAAGATAGACCAAAGTTTTTTGATGCCCTAACAGCATTACTTAGTTGACATTTGACAAGTAATGTGTATTTTTGTATTAAGTATTAATTGTTTAAATTTGACATAATGTAAATTAGTAAAATATGTTTTTTAATTATAAGCACAATAACATTTTTTTTTTATGAAAGTTGTTTATTTCATTAAATAAAATATTAACATAAGTATTATAATTTTTTTATTAAATTGTTACCTGAAAACTCCTAAATTTTTTTAGAATGGTATTTTGTGTTTATACATTTTAACATTATACACTGCATCAGGCGTTTGAACCTAGAAAAAAAAGAAATTGTAAATATTTTTTAAGTAAAAATACATAACGCAATTATTCTTATAAATTATTATATGTTTAGAGCATATAATATTACTATTTTCATAAAAAATTTATTATTCACAAACATATGTGTACATATTTTTATAAATTGTAAAATAAATACCATAAATAAAATATAACCCAATACTGAAAAAGTATAGATAAAAGTGTAAAAGTGTAACATGCTCGTGGTATATATTTATGTTAAATGATAAAGAAATCTTAAAATTTAAGTTTGATAAAACTAATACTTCTTTTTCATGTAATTTAATACAGAATATTAATAAAAAAAAAAAAAAAAGGTAATTGGAAATAAATAAACACCTACTAGTATTTTGATAAATAGCAATATTATTTCTCAAGTTTTTAAACCTTTTTTATAATATATAGTAATAACTAGGTACCTTGGACATTTTTTTAACCGATACATAAAATAGTATTTGATTTCTTAATAGAATAAATAAAAAATTATCTAAATTAAAGTATACCGGTTTATTTTGTAAGATCTGTCATAAAACAAAATAATTTAATATTAAAAAATTGCAACGTAACAACATAGAATAAAACTTCCCCTAAATAAGTTTTTTTTATACATATTAACACAATTCAATGTATGTATTTATTTACTTCAGAAATTTTATTTTTTATAAATACCTCGTTTCATATAAATACCTGACAAAAAGTCACATGTAATTTTTGAAGATCTGCAGACTTTCGAATGATGAGTAAGCACTTTTTTGAAATAAAGCGCCCATATGACCATTTTCTTCTGCTATGTGATAATTTACACCATAGTTGTAACAGGATTTTGTTATCATTCAAATATTTTTTAATGGATATTTTCTCTTTTGTTTTTATTTTAGAATTACATAATTATAGGCTTAACCCCTTTCTCGTTTTAAATTACACACCTCATCAATACCATTGCGTTTTTAAAAATCAATTCTAAATAAGCTTTAACACGATAAAATTGTAAATATTTACCTGAGTTAATGAATGTAACATGTCATGTCTTGAATAAAACTAGTGATCTCTACGACTGTTGCCATTATGCCCTTTATTCAAAAAATATAAAAGTATAAATTTATTTGATTTAGAAACTAAAAAATTGTAAAACAAATTTACCTCTATGCCTATGACTATTAGAAGAACGACGATCACTGCGGCTTCTACTTCTCCGTCTTTCTCTTTCGTGTCGTTCAGATTTTCTGTGAAATTATTATTTTATTAATATAAATGATTGAATAAAGTAAACAATTATTTTTCCTTTAGAACAGATAATTACCTATCAATTCTATGGTGGGACCGGTCTCTAGAGTTTTTAGATCTCTTGTCATTATTAGCATCACGACTATGTCTATCTACGTCTTTAGAGTTACTTCTGTATTAAATAAAAAAAACAAAATATAGTTGCAATTTTAACCTTTAGGAGGTAAAATAAAATACCTAGTACGGTCCATGCGTTTTTTTCTTTCTTCTTCGCGTTGTTTTTCTCTTTCTTCTACATATTTTTTCCTTTGCTCTTGTATTTCATTTACTGCATTTTTTAAACGAGCATAACCCATATGTTGTTTTCCCATCAAATGATCATCAATACGGGATTGAGCATCGCCAACAATTAAAAAAGCTCCACAAACTTCACATACTTCCATTTGTTTTTCTTGAGCAGCAGCTAGTTCATATGTCTAAAGTAAAAGTTAAATTTTATATTATGAAATATTAAGCATATAATTTTATTCTTTCAAAAATAATTACTTGTGACCAATGAATGCTTTCATTTTGCTTTCTCAAAGTATCACGTTCTTCTTTTAATTGATCGCAAAGCTTCATAAGTCCCTGAGCTTCTTCAACATGACCACGTGTACCCATTTGTTCAGCTTCTTGCACTAACCCATTAATTTTTTCTGACAATAATTGAATTTGCTCTTGGTTTTTCTGACTTTGGCTATTAGAATGAGACACCGGCTACAAAATATTAAATCAAAATGTTATTATTTTATATTATACTAACTAATGTTAATCAAATTATATTTCCCAAAGCTATTATTATATAAAATTGATTAATGAGAAGTCTAAATTAAAAACCATGTAATAATTCTTATAAGTTATAACCAATATTATATAAATAATAAAAATCCTACAGTAACCAAACAATAATCACTCCTTATAATAACTAAGATCCTAAGATTTGATTGTTAGCTATAGCCTATAATTGTCTCAAATTCTTAAAATTTGATAATAATAATAATAATTTATTTAAGATATACAGAGTATCTAATAAGATAATTAATAAATATTAATATCAATATGTAAATTAATATAAATTTTAAAATATTATGTAAATTGTTAAAACAAATTGTTAAATTTTATCAATAAAAATTTGTCATTACTCATTAACAACATATTAAATTATGTATTAAATTGATTAGAAACAATACGTTTATATTATTATTAAATAATTGACATTATTGTATTAGTTTGAAGAATTGAAAAGAAATTAAAAATGATCTAATACATAAGAAATAATTAATAAAATTATTTAAGTATAATAGTATACATTAAAAAACACTACCATATAACAATGCAAATTTAAGACTTATCACCCACATATTTACACAATTGAAGCTAAAATCTAAACTTAGTAATTATTTCAATAATTAAAATATAAAGGGGGGGGGGAATTATTTAATGATGTACCTCAAAAACCTTTGACGTGTTTAAGATTTGAGGCTGTTAGCGCCGCATCCATGATCAACAATACAGCATCCAATCACAATCTGCCTTTTTAAATTACCTATAGAATACGCTAACAACTTTATATAGGCCAAATGAAATTATTGATTTCATTTTTGTATTGTTTATTATTATAAACAATGACTGTAAATAGGTTATTTTTAATATTGTTTAAGAACTTACATAAAAAAAATGTAATATTACCTAATTAATCATAAAATATATTTGGAATACTAACCGTTTCAGTTTTATTCATAAGCTCCAACCTTTGTTTCCCTTTTTCAATGCGGCGCTCAACATCATTTAATAAACTATTAGCAAATGCCACAAACTCATCTTCATATTGTATTTTGGAACGGCTACTAGCTTCATTATATTGAGTCTTAGCTTCTTCACAGTGAACTTTTGGGCAAGCTCCAAGATCAGCACGGGTATTGACAAACAGATCGTGAGGACAAAATTTAACCAAAAAGTATTTGCAAAACTGAAAACAAAAAATGTAATTATAAATTGTTAAATTTTAATGAAAAGGATAATTTAACTAACGGAATTGCCTATTGTGAATTAATATTGAAGACAATTTTTTTTTAATCTAAAAACTGAATCCAACTTATAATTCATACATCAAAAACAATTAAGTTGTTATTTCTCCAAAAAACAAGATTGTCAGTAGTTGATAAAAATATGAGTACCTTCTAAAATTCAACTAAAACCCCGCTCAGGATTTAAAAAAAGTTTCATTACACTATAATATCAAGTAGGGATAAATCACAAATTTATAATTTTACCTAAGTTAGCATGGTAATCAGATAATTACCTCTTCTCCAGCATTTTATTAAGGAAAGGGTCTCAAACCATTGCACTTTCGAAAAAATTCAAACAGTTCAAAGTTAAAAAAAAAATTTAATTTGAACATATTAAAGAGTTTGAACAGTTATCATAGTCATGTTTAAATGTTTAAATATTATGACAAATTAATTAAATATTGTTTTTAAATATAAACACTGCTGGGTTTACTACTAATATATTTTAAAATTTAGTATAGATAATTCTTTGAATGTTTGAAAGTTAAAAAAAAGATGAGGTTTTTGATTTGAATCATAAAAACTGAAGTTTTTCCCATAGCTACTAGTATACAACTAAAATAACTCAACAATTAAAATAAAATAAAGTACAAAATATTCCCAATTTTAATACTTATACCTAAATAAATATCATATGAAGAATATGTCTAGAAAAGTAATTAATTAGGAGCAGAATATCTGCAATTCAAGAGAAAGATGTCCATTTTGTTAAAATAAGTGAAGATAGAGGTCCCATTACCGTCCTTAATATGTATAAAATATTATTGCAACTTATAAAATTATTTTATCATAAGAAAATCACATAACTATTTTAATTTTATTAAATTGAGGCATAATTAGTTTGATTATTCAATAAGAAAATATTTTTTGTGTTGACATAGCAACGAGTTGTGGCTAATCAAAATAATTTACCTCAGGATCTTCCCAATGTACAGGTTTCTTTTGAGCGTTCGGACCGTCGTTCCGATTTCTTCCCATAAGTTCATCGAGTAACGCAGCAGCTGCCGATACTGCCATTATGTAACCGTTTTATTCGATAAAAAAACAAATTATTTTATTGGGGTGTAATAGTCCAATCGATAAAATGTGTGAGTAATAATAATTCGAAGAAAACGATATATAATTATTAACGAGCTTAATTGTGCTAAAATGAAAACAAAACGTCCACGATTTCTGATATCGTGAAAAAGAAAAAATAATTTAAGAATCTAGAACGACTCGAACGGGCCGCGTTGGGTTGCGGTGTCCACAGTCGCAATGGCATATAAAAAAATGTTATCTATCAGAAGTAGCTGGTTGGAAATGTCGCGTACAGCGTAATGAAGTAAAATGTAAAAGGTTTCGTATTGTAAAAAAAAAAATGGTGATAACGATTCGGTTGTTTCACTGGTAGCGCGTCGTCCACTCTTACCACCATGATAGACCAAGGTAACGTATATAATATTGTTCTATGACTATATATAATCTATAGTGCCCTGGCCAAGGCGGATGTATAAAATGATTCCGTCTTGCAATCCTCCAGATTAGACATTTAGCAGCCTGCAGCTATGGCCTATGTCCTATGACCTAATTAGTAATTAGTATACACGCAGGGATCTAAAGTCCTTTGGTTTTTTTTTTTTTTATTAATAAACTCTATAATTGCGTTTTGTGATCTTTAAACGGAAAAATTCAAAATATTATTTTTGAAATATGTTTTGAATAACAAATAATAACTTTAATATTATTTGAGGAAATATCAAATAACAAACATCCGATGTGACAGTGATAACGTGGTTTTCAATTTTTATAACGTCCGATTTTTGTTTACATCAAATCAAACAATAATAATAATCATAATACATAAATCTATTCAACAATAGATAAAGATAATTTAATATTTTAATTTAATCTTTGAATTTTCTGTCTTGTCAGTAATTGTTATTTGTTTATCGTCGTCAATATGCATTAAGCAAAGTGCGAACGTTTTTAAAAAATCGCCATCGTCGTATCTCATTAAGTAGTAACTAGTAATGTTGGTTTAACGTCAGTTGATGGTCGTATTACATACTAGCCACATACAAAATTAGTCGACTAACCATATAGCTTGTTAAAACTTGAATAACTAAATTAAATGGAAGAAACTAATGCTCCATTCCATAGTAGTACAACATTGGTGTTACGCCCACAAGTGAATGATGGCCAAGTAGTACATTTAAAATTAAAAAAACCGAAAAAGAGTCACAAACAGGTTAGATGGGATGCACAAACTGTCGACAATGAGCACTTGAACAAGAAAAAGAGCAAATGTTGTTGTATTTACAAAAAACCCAAAAAGTTTGGAGAGCCCGATACAGATGAAAGCAATGATAGCGACAATGACGAATGTGCCAGTTGCGTGGGGAATAAAAAATCGCATCAACTGCATAAGCCGGAGGCAATCAACATCGATGAACCTAAAGAAGACGTCGATTGTTAAAATACATATGAACGTATCTTTTCACTAATTGTAAACTTGTATGTATAAAACTATTTGACCGTTCAATTTCCTTTTTTATTTCTGTTTAGTTAAACTACAACCACCTATTTGTTTGCATAATAACAGGTTTTTTTTTAATAAAATGTTTGTTGGTATGTAATTGCTTTTAATTTATTTTATATTTTATTCATCAATTGAATTGACAGACATACTAAATTATAGTAGTAACTTGTAATATGATAATCAACAAATATGGCCGGTATCATCTAACGGAAATACTTTACACTCTTAGGGAATCAATTTCTCTACTAAACATTACATACTTGTATATGGAATTATGATACTATCTTAGGTAACCACTGGTAGTATATATTTTTGAAAAATCTAGGAATGGCTAAGTCTGTATGGTTTTGGATGTGGCAAATACCAATTAATCAATAGGTAATATTATAACTAAATAAAAGTGCTACTTGTTACTCTTGGAACACTTTTCTTAAAGTGTTAGATAATTTAAAAAAGTAACATTATTCTTGCATCAACTTTGTATTATCATCACTTCATACAGAATCTAAAACTGAATAAATGTGTTTTGGGATTTTGGCTAGCAAATCACTTCTCAGTAATTTTTTATTGATTGGCATTTGGCATGAGCACGTTTTAGTTGTGTTAAAAAAGTTATTTACAAATCATGTATTGTGTACATCAATTATATATGTTATTACTGATTACCATCATAAACATAAATTATAAAATTAAATAAAAAAACTAATTTAATTTTAAATGAGTTTTTTATATTTACATGAACCAATTTCTTCTTTAAATTACAATGATTGTAATTTAATTAATAATTAATTAACATTATTTAAAAATGGTAACAAAGAGTTAAAATATATTTGAGCATTTATAATTTGAATATAATCCAAAATTATATTTACAATTATAAACTATATCATTTCACAAGACAATAGACAGATGTAAAAAAAAAATAGAGCCAAGCTCCCAAAAATGTTAGAGTAAATAAATAGTATGTCAATTAATTGGAAAGTCAGTAACTTTAGTTTGTGATGTGGTGTGAAGATTAATTGAATGCAATAATTATAGCCTCTCTTTTACATTATTTAAAAAAAAAAAAAATTGTTACTGATTTTACAATTAATTAACACACAACTGTATATTAAAAACTCTTGAAATAATAATATTTAAGTACTCCCATAAATAATTGAATCATAACGCTTATGCCAAAATAAACTGAAAAGTACAAATTTTTGTTTAAAATATAACTTAATATACTGTGTGTAACACTAAATAGAATATGTTTAAATTTGATCATTAATAATAGCTAATATTCTATGGAATTGGGTTATTTTTAAGAAAAAATGTCATGATTGGAGGACCTCTAGAACTCCACCAACAAGTTTCAATGAGCCAGTTACTAAAACTTGAAAGCTTGTATTTTTTTCTGAAGAGCTGCACATTTCAACATGCTTGATAGTTTCTTGGATAGAATCAAATACTTCTACATCACAAAAATCTATAGAATTTTTCATATTATAACATTTGACTAATTGTTCTTCATAATTGAAATTCATATCAACAGTATCTGAAATAAATTATGGTAATAATAAGAACAAAAATGATGAGTGTTTCATCATTCAAATTATCCTGAGTTTTACATACATCTATGAAAATGTTGATTGCATGCACAATAAAATACTAAAAATTCCTCTACACTAATACTCAATTGATAGCCTGCTATGATGGTTTGCATAAAAAATTGATTAATTTAAAGGTTAAATTTTTTCTAAACCATTGATAATAAATACTATATATTTTATAATCAATAGTTAAACTAACCAATCGGGCATTATTGGTTTGTTAAATATTTAGTAATTGTTTATGCAACCTTGCATTAGAGTATCAGAGGCAACCTAATATGAATATGTTAATTTGTTAGTTGGTACAGACACAATCACTAAGCTAAGCTATTAACTAGACTATTACAAACAGATATAATTTATATTGTTTTGGGTAGAAGGCTTTAAAATAAGTATAAAACAATTATCCTATGCCAACCCGTTATAAATAAAAAGATTAAAGATTTTAGTTACCTGGACGGCGATTATTAATTGATGTAACTATTGGACATAACAAAACTAAATCTATTTTGTTTTCAGTTAATAGTATTTTCAAAAACGTATAGTAATCTCTTAATGCCGTTACATTGAATATTAAAATATTTTTTACATTCCTGAAAATAAAATATAAAATTAAACATTACGTTTTTATGTTCCTTCATAATGTTAGTTGATACAATTCCATTTATTTGGTATGCTTAAAATAAAAATTAATTGTTTTTAAAATACCACAAATATTAGTGAATATTTGTACAATTGTTTACTACTTGGTATGATAACTACTATTTTGTATTAAAACTATTTGATTGATTGTTATTCTAACTTACAATTGTGACTTAGGACAAATGTTTTGGTACCATTTACTACATAACTGAATACTCTCAATTGTATGGGCTCCATCCAAGAAATATGATAAATTGGGTGTTACGTTTAAAACTTGATTGCGACCAAGCCACTTAACATCCCTTAATGCTTGTTTATCTTGTTTATTAATTTCCCAGATTGGAGCTAGTTTCATACCATTTAACCCAACATTGCATTTTTTTAACCAGTCTAGAACAAATTCCAAATAGCTAGTAGAAACATATTTTATTAATCTACTCTTAATCATAAATATAATAATTATTTTTGCAACATTCGATCATTTTTTTTTAATTTAAAGATACTCTGTTCTATTAATTACTAAATAATTTACATAAATAGCTACTTGATCTATTTTAACTGTATGATACTATTTAGTTTTTTTAGATACAATTTTTAATTAACTACTTACTACATCAAACTAATTTAGTTATTATTGCAAAAACGTTATAGTAATTAATGTTAACATTTATATAAAATGTATAGAACTTACCGTGCTTATTGTTACGATTGATCCATGCATTAGCAAGTTGAATAGCAAGTGAAGCATTTATTTCTTGCGCTGTGTTTAAAACTCCTAATTCTGAAGTATTTTCGTACCAATTATACTTGTTGAACGGCGGAGCTTCCAATAATATTGTCTAAAAATTAAAACAAGTAAATATAAAAATGTTTCAGATCAGATTGTTATTAGCATTAAAGCTTATAAAATGTCGGTTAATTTTAATAAATAAAATTACTATGGGTAATTTGTTAAGGAACAATAATTTACCTGTTTTTCCACACTTCGTTCAATTAATATTTGATGTGTTTCATTAGGTTGATCATTAGCAACAATTGTTACAGAATTTGGCTTCATAATTCCACTTTTTTGCCAAGCAATTTCTTGTAAAGTATTTCCTAGTACAGCTGTGTGATCAAATCCTAGTGATGAAATTCCAACAACTGATGTTTTTCTATAATTATTCATGTATTATTTCTCAAAATTTTTTTTCAAAAAATATCTATTAAAAGAATAATGAACTCATAAAATGTACCTTAATATATTTGTACAGTCATATTCACCACCAATTCCAGTTTCTATGATTGCAACATCCACTTTTTCTTCGATAAACATTTTAAATGCCATAACAGTCAAAAACATGAAATAAGCTGGTAATTCTTCTTCGTCAGCCTAAAATAAGAAGAAGCTTTAATCCATAAAACGATAGAACAATTCTTCTCCTAAACTTATTGAAATTATGTATTTAAAATGAGTAAATGAGATACAATTTAGTTTTTTGTTAACAATTCAGAGAAAATTGAATTTACTAACTACTACAATTTAAATAACTTTTAGACAAAATAAATCAAAAAAACTTACTCGTTTTGATAGCAGTGTATTGTAAACACTCCAAAAATAAAACACAAATTTATCATCAGATATGACTTTTCCATTAATTCTAAATCTTTCCTTGACAGAGATTAAATGCGGAGAAGTAAATAAGCCAATGCGGTATCCTTTATACAACAACAATTGTTCACAAAATACACATGTGGATCCTTTTCCTTTAGTGCCAGCCACATGGATGACTGAAAGCTGGTCCAAATCTTCATAACTCACACCGCATCTACTTTCATTTATAGCCTTCAGAACAATTTACATTAGCTACCAACACCAATAGTAAATCTATTAAATTGTACTTAAACATTTTAATAGTTTTTACTAATTACCTATTTAAAAATGTGTTCACCTGTCCTAATTTCAAATTTCCTGGATGACGAGTTAACTTAGAAGTAAAACTTTGCAAAGAGTTCAACATTTTGACTGCATCCTATGAAAATGTTTAACATAAATTATATCATAATCATATTCAATCAATTTTATAAACCATACTTAATAGTTGGTTGATCTTTACCTAGTCAATGATGGTTACTTAAATCTAAATGAACCATTCTCTACAAAGCTAGTTACATATATAGTATATAATTTTTTTTTTCAAAAAAATCCAACATGAAAATAAGTCCTTTCAATCAATATTTCTCAAACCAATAACAAATGTCCTACAATATGTAAGAAAATACCTAGTAATCCAACCCTCAAAAAAATAACTGATTATTAATTACAATGTTCATCCCCAAACAAATATCCTAACTTTACTAAAAATTCCATAAAAAAAACTAAATGTTCATGATTTATATTTTTTATTTATTTATTTTAATATTTTCTTGGTATGGGTTTCAAGGTTGTATTAAGAATATATTGCTCTCTAGGCTAGCACGAAAAATGAAAACCTCTTTCCAAATTCTGATGAGAAAAAAAAAGGTTTATTATTTAATTTTAAAAACAATAGCTGATATCCGGAAACAAATTTAATTTAGCCTTGGTTGAGACTAGAATTCAACTTTTGTAGTGAGTTTTATACTGTGGCTTGAACCCGATGTGGACGAGCATATGTTTGAGAATATTAATATATTATAGTTAAGGGGTAAGTAGAGAAATCCAAAATGAAAGGGCGGAAAATTTGGATTTTGCCTCAGTAATTATTTTATCTAGAGCTGGCCTTTGGATATTAATAACAAAACAGTCAGTTGAAGATGTTTTTTAACAAGTTGCTATAAATGGACTATAAGATATAAAGGTTAAAAGGTCTGTATAAAGGACTGGATTATGAACGCAATAATATTATAATTATATCACTGCGTTCGAAAATATCCACCATCCCATCATCCCTATTCTCGGGACGAACAGCTACGTAAATAAAAAAAAAAAAAAACATTTAACATTAAATTCTGGTCAATATTGATAAAATATTATATAACGCGCACAAGGACGCGGTGGTTATTATAGTGGAGCGTCTCCAACAGGTGTCAACCGTGTAGTACTTATCATATTTTGAGCAATCGTGTTAATGATGTAATAAACCGTATGTACATATGTATATATAATATAATGAGATCGTTTGCCCGGAGTGAACGTGACAAAATAATACAAGACATAATATATATATATCTACTACTTGTGACTAAAATAATATCACGTGCTACCTACATCCGCGGTGTGTGTGTGTTATATATATACGATAAAATGTATAAATGAACTATAAAAATTGTGTTTACTCACGTCGTACGAACGCGAACCGACGTCTTTATTGATAATGCTCATTTTTCTCTTGCCGATAGCACCAGAAACGTTCAAACAGACACTTTTCAAAAGCTTGTAATTGTTGACGTACGCCGCGGACATCATACGCAGTACTGTATTGCGTATGTGTGTACTATATAGGAATAATCAAATATAGAGTAGTAATAGTAATAATAACAGGAAATATAGTAATATTATATATTGCAAAATAAAATGGAAATGACGAGATTCAGCCGACAGATGCAGTAGTCGGTAGTATAGTTCAATAGTTGCAGTCGTCGCTCTTGAATCGACGCGAATTGCGGAAGGAAAAAGGGCGGGACTCGTTATAGGTTATGGAGTTAAATACATAAAATCATTTGCTGGGATACCTGTACCTAAAATAAAATAATAATAATATAATAGATATAGCTGTTATTAAGCTGTCTGCTACTCTGCTGATCTAAATTTATTATTATCGGCCGGTGCACAGCGCCTTTCGAGTTTCGGCATTTTAGGAAACCACGGTAGTACGTCGATCCGAACACTATTAGATTATTATTATCATCATCATCACTCATCGGATGAGGTATATATAAACGAAATAATTATATATTATCCATATTTATTTTCGTACGGGGACGTCGGAGTGTCGGACGTCGTCGCCTCGTCCGGTGCGGTGCGAAATAGCAATAATAATAATATATATTTTATTATTTTAGTCTTAGGTATTACCACAGAGCCGAGGCCCGCTGACTGGCCCGAGACGCGACAAAGTGCATTGACGAGTTGCCCAACACGGTCGATAACATTGTACACTGATTCGGACATTACGGTTCGTATTCGATCTTGACATTCAGATTGCATTGTTATTTGTTATTATATTATATTATTTGTTCAGTAGGTGCGTTCAGGGCTCGATGTACGCGAACGATCGATCGACTATGGACAAAAAAAGAAAATGCTTTAAAAAAGGTGACACGATTTTGATCGATAAACCGTTCGTTCACGCACTTAAGTCGACGTTCAAAAACGAAAAATGCGATTATTGCTATTCCGAGTAAGTACATTGTATGTATAGTACTTTATTGATTGCACTAGGGTGCTCAGATTTTCAAAAAACACTACAAATTATTTTTACAGTATCTTATTCTACCCTCCCATATTGACTCCCTCCAATTAAAAATTAAATCGTGTTCACCTATCATAGTTATCCGTTTTATAAAAATTATAATATCTATAATTTTCTATTGAATATGTAAGTTATTAACTCATTTTCAAACTATGGCTGTATATGTGCATGTATATGGTATGTAAACCTATATATTATTATCAAGTATCTACTGTACATTAACCCGGGTCCACACAAGGACAACAAAATTAAAACAAATTTTTTTTATTAACAATCATCATGTTTTAAAATTTGTTAAGTTATTAAATTATTATTATATTTACTCATTAATTTCATTTTATAATTTATAGTAACCTTAAGGATTAGAAGGAAATACAGGACATTAATACATTTTACAGTGCCATAGGCGGAATTTGGGATGGAAGGGCTCAGTCCCCCAAATATCATATAAGCCCCCCCCCCATCCCAAAACTAACAGCTTTTTAGTTGTGTGGGATCAAAGCCATTGATGTTAGAAATGTTAGCCCCCCTGAAATGTTAATGAATTTCTGCCTGTGTACAGTATATTTTAATAAATTACAAGACCATCCTGTTCCTGTTTAATACCATATCTGAGCATCCTACCTTATACTGAGCCTAAGCAATTAACCTGTTACAATATTACTCATATAATAATATATTTTAACATATTTATAATAATCCCATCAATGTGTAATTTTAGGGATAACCTGTCTAGGTGTTCAGGGTGTCAATACATTCTTTACTGTAACCGCACATGCCAGAAGCTATCCTGGACAGAGCATAAGCGAGAATGTGCTAGAATGAAAAAAATTTACCCTAAAATACTGCCAGATGCGGCACGGATTATGTCGAAAATACTTATTAAGCTTAAGGTTGTAATATATGTTCAAAAATACTAAATATATATTATTAGTACAAATAGTATTCACAAGTATCTGTTTTATAATATAATATAATATATTATGTAGAATGGAGGAAGTACAGAAAAAGGTTATTACACATCTAATCGTTCTAGAACATTCAAGGATCTCATGTCACGTAATATAATTTATTTGCATAGTATTTAAATTATAATAAATATGTCAATACCTCATTAAGATGTATTATTTTAGATTATCCTAATTTGAAGGACGATGCTCATCGACTAGAACATTTCTCTACATTATGCGAAGTGCTAAAGGAATACATGGGCGAAGTAAATCTTCCTAATGCTATTGATTTACTTGGAATTTACGGTCGGGTGAGTAGAATATAAAATCTTTATATTGAGGATGGGTAAAGGACAGAAACAACATAATTTAGATGTTAATGTGATAAGTGATTGTAAATTTAACAAATATTAAAAACCTTGCAAAAAAAATTTTTTGCTACCACCAAGTAAAACCATACTGCAACTTTTCGTACTTCATAAAATTGTAAAATTATATAATTTCACATTTTTGTCTATTAAAAATTGAAATAAGCTTGTGATTTTTTTTATTCTTAATTTATTTTGTGTATCTGTAGATGTAGCTCGTTGTACTGGTAGGAATTTTTAAAAGTATGTTGATTTATAATAATAATCAATAAATTGTTTCTGATTATAGATGTGCATTAATGCATTTAATATATTGGATGATAATTTGAACACTATCGGAACTGGAATATATTTAGCGGCTTCAGTAATAAATCACTCATGTATGCCTAATGCAACTGCAACATTTGATGGTACTACATTGAGAATTGGTGCTATACTGGATATCGAACATACTGATCCAGAATTGGTAACCAATAAAACAAATTAGTATTATTTATTGTTACTTAACTATAAATTTTAAACAATTTTTTTTAGCATGTATTTATATCATACTTGGAACTCATGCAAACTAAATTAGAAAGACGAAGTGAATTACAAAACAACTATTATTTTTTGTGTGAATGCTTCCGTTGTTCAACAAGTTTGGAGGATAATTTTGTTAACTCAATGCTTTGTGGAAATTCCGATTGTCAAGCTGCAGTTCCTATGAAAAACAAACAAGAAGAGGTGTGTTTTATTTTGATCAATCTAAACTTGTATAAAAAAAACATAAAATATTTACATGTATACATAATTTTTAGGTTTTGGATTCAATTAGTTGTTCAAAATGTTTGGAAAAAATCAGTAAAGATAAAATTAAAACCTTTTACGACGTGTCTGATTTCACAGAATTTCAACTAAGTAGAATGAAAGATATTGGTTGTATCCTTTTTTATAGATATGCTTCCCTTCTCTTGTTAATTTACTCAATTTATGTAGTTGTTTATATAAGATAAGTGTAAATGTATTCCATTGACTATTTTAGATCTTGATGTTTGTAAAATGTGTCTAGAGAAACAAAAAGGTATTTTTCATCCTCACAACATTAACCATGTTAAAATATTGGATTTAGCTTTTGAAAGTGCCATTAAAATGGAACAATGGAAAGAGAGTTTGAAGTATGGAATTCTTTTAATCGACGGATATAGGTACATCATTATCTCAATAATTTATTAACACAACCGTATGGATGTGCATAGTTTATTCACATTTATAATAAATCATATATCATATAACTATAAAAAAAATTATTGTTAAACTAATATTTTGTTATTTATATCATACAATTTTAAAATCACAAACACAATTGGTTATTCATATAAAAATGTGATAACATTTTATTAATATTGTATAGCAAAAAATAACTTCTGATTTGTTCAAATCCATTCTGAACATACCAGTTTTAAATCTTTTTCATTGTAATTTCAGTGATTTATGGTTTAATATTTATATTTTCAGGGTTTATTATAATGAATGTCATCCTTCTTTGGGCGTTTTATACATGAAGCTATTTAAACTATGTTCCATTGTTGAAAATTCTGAATCAGCCGTAAAGTACTTGAAAAAAGGAATGTCCATACTAAAAGTCACACATGGAGAAGATCATAGTTTATATAAGAATGAAGTTCTTCCATATTATAAAGAATTAATCCAGTATTTTTAAACCAAAAATTATAAAATCGATATTGATACTTGATGTATCGATAGCTTATAGCGATATTATATTATGACAAATATGAAATATGACTTATGTAGTTATGTGTTTGCCTGAAATGTGTAAAATGTTTGCTTTCCGTTATCATGTCGTTTTTGTTATCATTATTATTGCTTACCATGTAACCTACAATATACTCATACCGTGTTTCTAGTCTAAATCATTTATTTGATAACGTTATATTGATATTATCATTACATTTTTTTAGATAATGGCACTACAATATTGATGAATTGTGTAGAATAAAAATTTCTACATCTAATATGTCAATCTCATATTTTGTTGTCAGTATTGTAAATAGGCACGTTCATGTTAATAAAATGTAAAAAAATGTTCCTAAGTAAATTGTATTCTTTAATTGACGCTGTTCGGTATTTTTAATTGTGATCTAAGTACTAAGTATATCTTCTACTTTTAAATAAAAAGGTCTGTGTCAATTATACTTTTTAGCCTTCTTTTATTATTTATTAATTGTAAATTTTGTTTATGATTATTACTGTAGTGTATTATGTAATATACACATTGAAATATTAAATACATATGATGCTTATAATATGAGTTGGTTCAAGCGAAATAAAGGAACTGAAAAAACTGACGATCTTGATTTGTCTGCGTGTTTTGATAGTTTTAACAAACATTGGCAACAAACCTTTGAAATCATTGATCGGTTTCAAGTAAGTATTAAATATTTCTTTCTTTTGTTATTTGTTTTTTTCAAACTTTAAGTGATTAGCCCAATGATACAACATTAGTATGTACTCTGGTATAATTTACTATTTTGTTACAAAATATGCATATTAAGTAATTGTTTACTTCTACAAGCCATTTACAAAATTTGTAAAAACTGAAATAGGTATTTAACATAATTTTAGTACTTATGTTGAATTTCAAAAAATAAGTTGGCCTACCTATAATTTATTTAATATTCTATTTTTTCTGGTATTCAAAATCAACCCAAGAATATATAATCCACCCAATGTCTAATACATCCAGTAAATAATTTAATATTATACTAGGTGTTAGTGTATTGACATTTCTCATGAATTTAACTAACTTAGGTACCTAAATAAATAGAATGAATATTAAAAATAATGCCATTTTCCTAAACAAGCTTATACTTATATGTATACCTACTTAAAAACTAATGTTGATAATAAACATATATTTAAAAATTATACTTTAATACTTATTTTTTAGACTTCAAAAGGTGTTATTAAGTATGATGATATTGTAGCCGTTGTAAATCACTTAAATCAATCAATAAAGCTCTTGTTACTTGATGTACAATCAGCCGAATCAATCAATCAATCACGGTGTCTGGAATACTTTTTGAAAAACCAATTACTAGAAAAATTATATTCATGGAGCTTAAAAACAGAAAGGTAATTGTATTTTATTAACCTAAGTTGTACATCTAGGCAATGGCACCCAACCCTATTACTAGCTTTACACATTGAAAATAAAAGGAGAAAAATATTTAATAATTGTCAGTTGTTAGGAAACATACTTAAAGAGGTCACATATTTGGTCACTTTTATGATTACAATAGGTGACTTAGACACTTCTTTAAATAGCTTTAACCACTTCCAGCCTCAATAAAATCTATACCTATTGGTACTTAAATATTTACTAATATTAACAATTATTATAACAAAAAAAAACCGATAACATTTTGAGTTTTGGAGGGGGGTGGATAAAATTATGTCTTGCTACACCTGAAAAATATGTCTTAGGTGCTTCACTAACTGGATGTAGGTTTACACAACGTTTAATTTTTAGCTTTTAATTGTATCGATCACTTATATGTTGCTGTTGATTTATACCAAACATTGATAGATAATTTTTTAAAGGAGTCCATAAAAATATTTAACACAAAAAAAAATGTCTGCAGGTCCTTGCAATTTTAATAAATAAATGAACAATAGATGTATTTATAAACACTAGTAGGTACCATGAGACATTATCATCAATTAAATTTAATATAATATCTTAGTCATTTAATTATGACCTCTAACTCTGGATTGATGAAATACAAAATATATTTAACCTAAATATTATTGCTTTTTAGCTGACACTTCAAATTATTTTTCTTTTGTTAACATTTTTCCATTTAAATTACTAAATATAATAATTAATTATGTTTAATTCAAATATTTGTATGTATTTTAGATTCAAAAACTATTTAAGACAAGAACAATTAAAAGTTTATGGAGTTCTGATGTCAGAACTTCGAGGACATCAGTTACTTTCTGATGATTCTATATTAAATCCTTTAATACTAATATTAAACTCATATGATGGTGATTGCTTATCTGTAGAAATTGAAAAACACTTAGTTACAGTTTTAAGACAATTTTGTGTGGTTCTTTCTCATCAACCAAGTATATTGAGCAATGTCTTAAAAAATAATACTAAAAATTCAAAGTAAGCATCTAGTGTTAAACTTGTTTTTGAAATTAATTAAATACCGTGATATGCTTATAGATGTGTTATATTGTCATTATTGATGGCATTCATACACCGTGATGGATCAATTGGCGAAGAAGCTCGTGATGCCTTATTAATATTTGTGTCATTATCTCGTCAAAATGATACACTTGCTAATATTATAACATCTAAATCAAATGTGAGTCCTGTATTGGCAACTGGTTTAAGTGGTCTGTATTCAGTGTTGCCCAGGAAATTAGATTTTGAAAATGATTGCTACAGACTGAGCCCAGCAAATATAGAAGATGTACCAGAACTAAATAATTTTTTAGCTTCAGTAGAACTGTGTAATGCTGTTGCTAAAATATGTCACAAAACTGTATATGATCAACTTTTGGATTACTTATATCATGGGTTCCTTCTACCCGTTGTCGGACCAGCGTTAATGCAGGTACATTTAAAACTGTATTTTAAATATTCAATTACTTTAATTTAAATCATAGAATTTTATATTATTGTGAAATAGGATTATATTTTATAATATCTAAAAATTCTGAATCGTAACTATGTCGTTCAACTATTGTATTATATTAGCTTTTTATAGACAAAATGGAAGTGTTGGGATAAAACAGATATCTAAATTTCTTCTCTAGCTTTTTTTATTTTAATTTAGTGGAACAAGAAATAATTGTTTGTAGGATTATCAACATTAGTTTGTAGTTACGTTGTTAATAAAATAACATTTTAAAAAACTTTTCTAAAATAGTATTTTATTTTCATCTAATTTACTAATTTTAATTGATAACTACTAACTTTGTATGGTAATGTTCAATAGATCACCATAATAACTTATGTTGCAGATGTTTATCATTGTTTTATTAGAATGACAAACTCAACAAATTACTCATTAAATTTTTTTTTTTTCTAGTACTTAAATAATCAAATTATTAGATATATTATGTACTTGATGACCAATAATATTATGGTCATGATAAATATAATCTTTTTGCTTATTAATAAATATTAGGTGTAGAATCTAGAAAATATTAAATATACATTATAGTAAAGATTAAAGAATATTTTGTTTACCTAATTGATAATATTTTGAAATAATGAGTAAAAGATATTAAACCGATTTTATTATGTATAACATAACTACATGTCTACATAAATAATTAATATCATAAAAATCCATAGACAATATACAATTATTGTAGATGCGAATGAAAATTAGAATTTAGTATAACTATAACATATTAACATTACTCATTAGTTACTCATCAGTCATCACTTACATTCCCATTAACATAATACTCCTACCCACTTTTTTGCTTAGTAAATAAATAAATAAAAATTAATGCACTTTTCATTTATAGCAAACAATTACAATTTTGTGTTAAGCTTTAAATGCTGTTTAAAACACTTGTTCAAATCATGTTTTATTCTGTTTAGGACTTTGAAAATAATTGCAGTATCAATGCACATTTATCGCGGGTAAAATTTATTTGATGTGGTTGTGGCTCTTTGCATGCGCAAAATTGAAGATTTGGCTATTGAGTTATTTGTTTTTTTTATATTTATTACTGTCATTTACAGCATTAACAACTAAGGTCTTAAGGCTTCTTTAAAATTAAATATAAGTTATAACTTAAACTTAAATCAAATGACAGTATTTACAATTTTTGATTAAGTTTATATTAAAGAAAAATGTATAAATTACTTCTGTATTTTCTTTATTGAGTGCATGTTGTTGCAGTGAGGGTTATAGAAAATTTTACAGGTTTTGGTGTATTTTTTACGTTTGATCACGGATATTGACTAATTGCATGATCCGGTGATATTAAAAGAAAAAATATATATAATTTAACAAAATATCTTTACAGCATTATAATTATAAATCATGGTCTATAACACGTTGACCGCCATGTGGCTGTCGGCGGTCATTTGTAATTTTCAAATTGTATACTTTTGTGACCGCCGGCAGCCACAGTTGATCATTACTACCACGCCACATGACCGCCGGCGAACATAAATGAATATGGTTTTATATTATCAACTTATCCATGGCGCTACAATAATGCACCAAAAATAGCGCATTGGCGTAGTGGGAATCATTACAAATTTTTTGATGTAATAAATCTATTTTTAAAAAAAATTTTTATATTTTTAAATTTTTTTCAAATACATAGTATATATACAAATTTAAAAAAGACACTGAAAAGTACACTTGGCGTACGGTGATGATATATTGTGTGACCGCCGGCGGCCACGTGGCAGTCAACGTGTTAAGAGGATATCTCACCCACATATTGTGTTGTCATTGTCTTACATATGTATTACATAGCAAAATTTTGTTTTGCATTTCTCGTTTAGCATTGTCAGTTTTAAAATAAGAGTGAATTTATCTATCATTAAAATTAGTTAAAGGGAACAACATATTCTTTGGTTTGTTAAAAATTTTATTTCAATATTTTAATTTTGATGCAATTTATAAGCGTGTAAAATATTAAAAATGTTCAAACTTACTATAAAATTTAAATATCGAAAAAAACACTTGCTATCCACATAATATATTATATTTTTACATTTAAGCTGTATAATAGGGCATAAGTACGTTTATTCTAGTATTAAAACTATCAAAGATAAATGAGAATTACCTAACGTAATTTGTTTATGTTACGCCCTTGTATAACTGAGAAAACACACATAGGTGAGACATCCTCTTCATTTTTATCCATTTAGAAAGAAATTTAAATACAAATTAAGTATATAGTATATACACAAACAAATGTTAAAACTATTGAACAAATCGGAAATATTATTTAAGACTGTATTGGAAATGTGGGACTAATGTAATCTAAAGTAGTCTGATCTTTGATAATTCTAAAAAAGTATCTATTTTTAGCTGCCATAATAAATATTTTTTACTCTCATAAATTTAAATATGTTTCATGGCCCTGCTGTATGCTCTCTTTTTATGTTTTTATCCTATCTTGTTGTTTTTTTGTTTAATAAAAGTACTTGTAAAGCAAAAATGTGAAAAATATGCTTCTATACTTGATACATTTATTAAAAAAATGTTCAATTATTTATCATCAAATGTAGTTTATTTTAAGTTATTTTCAGTACTTTTCTACTTTTAATGTATAGTAGTAGAACTAGAAGAAGCTGTCTCTAGGTAGAGAGCCTCCCCAGTACATGACTTATGTCTTATTGTTCCTAAGCTTCTTTTTATATATATTTAAAGACTTATTGAATTATGTTGTGTTATTTTTAAATCAGAATGGTAAATCTAATAATGTTATGGAATGTTAGATAAAATTATTTTTAATATTATTAATTATTATAATAATTTTCTTATGTTATTTATATGACAATAATGAAATGACTCCTGTGCATGTGTTATTTAATATTCATAAAAGAGAACCATTTTGTTGTAGCAATAAAATGTTAAACTATTTCATAGTTTTGTAATTGTAATTTGTAATTATAAATATTTTTTTCATTTTTTACTATGTTGTCTATAATTTGAACATTTCAGACTTAATACGAAATCTATGTACATGTTATATGCCTTATAAATATGAAACAATTATTAAATTTTGATTTTTTATAATTTAGACTAATTTTTTTATACTATTTTAAGGTGGCAGAAGAGGAAGTAGCTACAGCAACAGTATACTTAGATTTACTACTTCGCAGCGTCACTCATCCAGGGCTTCTACAAACATTTGTAAAATTTGTGCTATGTGAACCATTTGAAAAAATAAAAATAATTGAATTGCTCGTCAGTCGAATTAATAACAAATCTTTTAAGGTATTTCATTTCCATACTATTTATAGGGCTATATATTATTTTCATTAAATATTGATTTTTTTTATTTCCCAAGTGCATTCATACTATTCATTTTTTAGATAAATAATATGCAATTATCATGATTTTATTATTTTTATGCATTAAAAATTGTTAAAAATTTGTTTAGGTTTGTATTGCTACACTTGCATTGATGGAAACAATTTTAGATTTAAACTGTGAGGATGTCATGTTAGAACTAGTATTCAAGTATTTAGTTCCTTGCACTCACATAATGCTTAGCCAACGTTCACGTATTAAACAAGTAGATTCATATTGTAAATCAGCTGACATATTTTTGTCCTTAATACCAGATGTCTTTAAGTAAGTTATGAACATTTTATTTTATTTTTTATTTTTATTTTTATTTGTACATTATAATTTTAGACATAGAATTGTTAATTCTCAAACTTTATACTCTGAATATCGAGGTTACTTGAACTGTGCACGAATCAAGATAGCCGAATGTGCTATAGAAACCAAACATTGGACGTATTTATATGATGGAGAAAATCCATCTCACGTAATAGGTAAAAATATTTGGATCCACTAGTTTTACTTAGGGTAATAAAAAAGTTTCAGAATATTTATTTATTTTATATTCAATCTAAACATTACTAGTAATGAAATTCTGTTTTTTTTCAAATTATTATCAATTTTGATTTATTTATTGAAAATTAGTATTTTGATAAATTAAGCTTGGAATTGTGCTTAAAATTAGTTTTTTTATAATTAAAAAAACAAAAAAAGTGACAACATTGATTTTATTACATTACTTTTATATTTATTTTAAATTTTTAACACAAATTGTATACAATAATATGCTTCTTTGACTAGCGATCCAGACATAAGTAATTTAATTTAGAATTGGGTATAATTCCAAGTGATTACATTTCTATAAGTTTTCATTTTCAAATAATATAATGTATTGACTTTGTCTGATGTATTTTTATAGTACGTACCTTGATAATTAAAAATGTAGGTTTAATGAATCATAATGTATTTAATAATAATCATCAAATCTATGTAACACAATCACTAATCAATTATTACAATTATTACAATATGATTTGGTTTTTAGTTGAAACTAAAACAAATGAAGTGGAGAATGATCAAAACAGCATATTATCAGCTGACGATAGTTCAAGTGGATATGAAAGTTTCAAGGCCATGAAAGACATTGACAAGTACTGTTTGAAATTTGAAAATGTAGAAAAATATTTAAATATTTTTATTTTTCAGAATGCTTGGAACTGATGACAATAGACCTACTGATGAAATTTTGTCAAACACTTCTTCGCCATGTGGAAGTGATTCGCCAACGTGCTTCATAAGACAGTCAACATTCAAGACAAAAGAATCTTTTACGCAATATCCTTGTTTGGGTAAGATTAATTTGCCATACGACAGTCTAATTTTGTTTGCAATTTACTCACTAAACAAGCATTTTGTCTTGCAATGTTTGATTTTTAGGTCCATTTCTTGAGGCACTATTTTCAAAGCTAGAAAATTTGCCCGAACAAGATTTTCGGATAAACCTACGTCTGACTGCTGTTATGACTCGTCTATCTATGTACAACAAACCTTTAATTCAATCATTGTTACTAAATCATTCTATGATCTTCCAGCCGTGCATACGTTCTCTATTTCAAGTAAGCACTCAAAGGCACTCTATAGATAGGATTAGTTTATTAGTCAATAAATGTATTGTACAAAAATTTAAGATTTACTTACTTACTTTGTTTTTTCCTTATAGATATTGCGTTCATTAAAACAGACTATAGAAACAAAATTAAGCAGTCGTGTGGAAAAAGTTAAAGAAGCCGAAGCATTTTTAATTGAACGAGAAAATAAACTCTGCAACACTCAATGCAGTCGTTCGGCTGGTGAGAAGATTCCCGAACCATTTGCTAGAGGTATAAAACAATTTTGATAAATCATCAATTTTATGAAACCTAAACAGTATTGAAATATAATTTGGAATCAACGGATATTTAGGTGAAACCAAACGGCGTAGCATATCGGTTACAATTGGAGCAATGTTTAGAAGAAATTCCGGGAACAAGGAAGCCATATTAGAATCCACAAGCAACGGTTACAGGTATACATTTTAAGGCGTTCTGGCACAATGCGTTTTGTAATTGATCAAAATCTAATATTGGTTTATTTTTTTTTTATATTTATTGAAATGTTATTTTAGATATTACAGAGAAAATGAAACCGTGTCCTTAGACTTGCCAATAAACGCAATAATTCTGGCAGAATGGCTGAAAGAATTATCGGCCATTTGTCAAGAACACACAATTAGCTAGTTAGTACACATAATTATAGGTACTACATGAATTATAATATTATTAATATTACTCATATTATTAGTGCATAGATATATTTTTTTTACTGCGAACTTCAAAGTTTTAACCCTTTTTAATATATTAAACATTGACTCAATTGTTTTGCTCAAGCCTATTGTTATAACTAATAGATCTGTGAATTATTTTTTACTCAATTTTATTGTTAGTTGAAACTTGAATTAGATATTATGATAATATAATAATATCATGTGAAATAAAGGAAAACATTCCGTCCATATTTACAATTTGCAATTATGCGAGTATAACCAACCTATGTCACGCATTTCCATCGCAACAGACCGCTGTACTTAAAATTGGTAGTGCGTGCAAATTTGATCTTCTGATCGAAATATTTTGTTGTTTATTTGATAACTTTTTGTTCCGTGTTTTCATTATGTTTACTTTTCATTTTTAACATAATATAATATTCAAAGTTTCAATGAAAGCCCATAGTATATTATAATAGATTCAAATTTGTATTTTTATTTGAATTGAAAATTAATAATCATACACTTTGGAACGCACAAAATATTATGTCGTCTTCCGCCATAGTTAAGAGTAACTCATAGATCTTGTAGACATTTATATTATATATTATATTATACGTTTTTGTTAAACATCTGAACCTTAATCTTCCGCTTAATTAATTTTTAATTTGTTTTCAAATAACATTACATGTTCATCGATATCAATGTAATTCATAGTACAAAACACGCCTACAACAACTCATACTAACAAATACGATAGCGTGATTTGTTTAAGGTCTTGTGCCCTTTTTTTTTATTTTTTAAGTATAAATTTGTATGTACCGAAAAATCGATTTTATACATATTAAGTTTTGACCTTCGAGATCTGAAGATGATATTTTTTCGTAAAATCTATATGTAACGATATATTTTATTAACACGACGTTAATAATGGACATTTCTATTGTAGCTTCCTATCAGATAATAATTTGTTATTTTGTGTTTATTGTTAGTTACCCGCTCTAGCTATGTTACAGTTGTTAATATTATTATGTTGTTTTTGCATAGTTTGTCGAGTTATATAAAATATGTTATTGTAATACTCGGGACTTTATATTATTATTGTCTTTGTTCTGTTCACGTAATACAATATTGTTTTGTACAATAAATAATATATGTAACTCTGTTGTTATTATAATTTATAATAGTTATTATTTTTTTTTACGTATATCATGATCTTGCCATTTATATAGTTTCTGTACAGTAGAGAAGAATATATTATAATACAATACATTATTATATGTTGTGTATACGTGTGTAGATAATACATTAATGTTTAATACTAATATACACGATAATATATTTTATTTCTGTTTTATTTATCTAAATATATATTTATATAATATATTACAATAATATTGTATTTGTCGTATATGTGTTATATAATATATTATTATATATATTAAAAATAAAATAATAATAATAAAATATTTATTTAATCGATGTACAACGTAACAACTATATTATATTAAAATAATGGGTATAGGAAAACATGATTAGCGTGCTAAAAGTGCGGATTCAGGCAGCGTTTTGAATGCGTTGGGCGAGTTAAACTTTGACCCGAGATATCTGGGAATGGACGACTTGCGTTGCGACGGCGACTGGACCCGGCTGTTGGGCGGCGCCGGTGACGGCGTCCGGTGGTTGGCGGGCGGCGGCGGCGGCGGCTGGACGCGGACGGCCGGGCGTCCGGGCGTCTGGCACGGATCGTGACGGGTCAAGAAGTTTTCCAGCGTGTCCCATCCGCCTCCGACGCGGACCATCATGTGCGTTCCTTTCAACAACTACGCGGGGAAAAGAAAAATCATCAAACACACTGTGCCCACGGCTGCGGTGCAGGTGCTCGCGTCTGTTCGATCGGTACATCCCTACCTACTATTAAGTATAACTGCAGCCAGGTTATTTAGAAATTTTGCGCCCCTGGGATCAAAATCCATGGCTCCCATTTTCGATACATTTTTTTTTATGTATCATATGTATTCACAGGCTACAGCAATAGCCAGACTTTTTTTTTTTCAAAGTTTGAAAATTTTATATATAATCACTCGTAATTTGGTATATTCGCGTAATTTTAAAACAAATACGAGCGTTAATTCACAATAGCTTTTATGAACGCCTGAAGTTGCCATTTTCAAAAAATTGGTCAAAAATATGATAATATGTAAATTATTTTGTTAGTAATTTATAAAAATCTTATTTTTGTGCCTTATATAAGATTGGTAGATTTAATGGTCTCTTGATTAAGAAAAATTGAATTTTTTGTTCATTTCATCAATTTTTTCGCCCCCGGGCAATTTCCCACCGGTGCCCCCCCACACCCTTTACCGGCCCGACTGCAGCAGTGGCAAACGTAATTGCAGTGACATATACATAATAATTTTATTTTAAAAGGGGCGAGGGGGGTCAGATCTTTAGGATAACACCTCACCTATCAGCTATAAGTAAAAAAAAATTTGAATCAAATATTTGTTTTAAAAAATAAAAATAAAAAATTGTATTATACTTCAAATATAGCAAAGAGTCACTATAAATGTTATAAAAATACAAAATTAATGTTAAAATATTGATTAGACCAAACACCAAAAGTTATTTCATTAGTCAGTTCCTACATATTATAATATGATATGATATTATGATATGTATTTGTTTCTATACGTATATAGAGCGCGTTTTAAAGTTCTGTAAAAAAAAATGGCCATGGGGAGATATAATACCCCCACATCATCCACACCATGTATACGCCACTGCATGGGTAGTAGATATACAACTCTTAGAAACACTGTTTCTTTTGACGTCAACCGAATCGAATTCAATGCTGTAAAATAATCATTACCCTGATAAAAACGTTCCGGCCGTGTATGTTGTATCTTCCTTCTCCTATTTTTTTCAATTTCAATTTTTTCCCTTGACAGCGACACTGCGCTAGAGCTTGTCTACTAGCTTGTTTCACCTATAAAATTGTTCGTTTATAGGTAGGTACATTAAGAATGAACATGTTTCGTGATTTATAAATTATAATTTAGATTAAAGGCGGGCCATCGTGGTACAAGGACGTCATTTGCTAAATGTCAAATGTGCAAAGCAGGGTTTGTGCATTTGCATTTCACAAAGGTCCTCTTTTAATATTTTACAGCTGATGTTTTTTTTTTTTTAATTCATAGATGATTTTTTTGAAACAATGTTAACATGTTGACGGCTTTAAATATTTGTAATGATAAAAGTGATATTTTTTTTTGATTTAAATTCCCCTTAGGTACCTATAAATTGTATTTCTCAAATATTAATAGTAGGTATATAGGTACTTATATCACAAAATATATATATAATTTAATCTGTTCTGTGCCTTTACGAAATTTATCATCTTAATTAAATCTTCTGAATTTTAATCTGATAAATCATTTTAAATTAAAAAAAAACATAAATTATGTTTTTGCATTTGTAATTACCTAATTATATTTTAATATTGTTTAAATAATAAAAAAATATTTGAAACACAATTATTTGTAAGCTAAGCGATCTGCAATCCAGAAAGTCTTGAAAACTACCTACCTACCTATCCACCCACTTAAGTACCTACCTACTCCAATAATTTAAAAATACCTACTCAAATATGCATTTTAAATACTTTCTCAAGGTCGTATTATTAATTATAGTCAAATATTTTTATTTAATTTAATCTACAGGGTGATTCTTTTATTGAATGACACTCATTATTTCAAAAACTATTAAAATTGAAATAATTTGTTTTACTTTATTCCACGTCATTACAAAAAAATATTTGTAACCGTTAAAATGTTATAAGTTTTTACTTTTTTGAATAACAGCATTTTTAAGTTTTAAATTTCCCATTTCTAAGCAGAATATTATTCAATATCTTTATAAAAATCAAATTTCGGACGAACTTTCAAATAAATAAAGCAGATGGGTATACCTAAATATAGTTACATCAAACGATGAGGTAAGGTACCTACCTAAACAGTTCTTGACAAACTAAATGTTTAACGTTAACTAGAAAATATCAACGAACTTTATAAAAATAAAAATGTATTTTAAAGTAAAAATAAGTTCCATTCTTTAAGTAGGTACCTATACTTAAGTATCTGTATTATATAGTAATTTTTTAAGAGTATTCAAATACATATTTAAAATAGTTTCCACAGTATCTAATTATCTGTATATTAGTAAGTAAGTACTTGAATACTTTTGAAAAGTATCATATTTCACAAGAATATTGCGATCGGCTCTGATTATATTCTGGTTGGCTATATCGGTAAACTATTTTGCATTCCGCGAGAAATTCTGAAGTGACGCCCCTGCAATTGCAGCGGGACCTAACTGATGAAAGGGATACATATTATTATTTCTCTTTTTACTTTGTAATCAAGTTCACTGAAGTTATTGCCGCCTTCGATCGTATAATCGTCGTCGGTAGTGTCCGACTCCGATTTCAAAGTAACCATAGACGTTGCTCCGAGGCTCTCGGTTCTCCTCAATTTGCTCACAGATCTGATAGCCATGGGTATTGCACTGGTTGAGCTGTAACGTTCGTATAAGTAAATGGTTATTATTATTATTATAACTATTATTGATATTTTTGTATTTGTATAATTGTATACAAAACAAACCGATGTCTAATGTTAGGAGTAGATATTTTTGTTTCTGGACCGTCGTTCTGCTCTCTGGCTTCTTCGGCTTCGATTTCTTTTTCCATTTGCACCAAACCCGGTGGTTCCAGACCAAATCGAGAAGCCAAGCGGGACACTTCCATTAGACACAAAACAACATTACGAGGTTTGTTCTGCAAAACTGTGCAAGACAAACAAATATAATAATGGCATACGTTTTTCTTCGAAACGAATGAAAATGTGCGTATATAATATTAAACATTAATAAAGGGTATAGTGGCGTATTTAGTATTTTAGTCCGGAATCCGTAAGGTGCCACCAAGTTTGTTTTTTTCGGAGAGGGGGGTGAGATAGTAATTTTATCATGATATAAAAAACTGAAAAATTATTTTTATTTTTAATCAATTGATGGCTTGAAACGTTTGTTTTTAATTATGCAATATATTATTCTTTTAAATAAATATATAAGTAGTAAACCAAATATATATTATTATAATTTTTTTTTTATTAGCTATTCTAACATCACTATTTAATCATGATGTAATTTCTGTTTTCAAGAGTACCTCCGCTTCTTATAGAGGTCCTGGGGCCACAACATTTCACGCTACGCCACTGGGTTGTGTTAGGTTAAGTATACCTACCTAGATCTTCACTTTCAAACAGAAGATGTTGGTGTACACCAAGCCGACGACAAAATTGAATAAATTTCTCCGTATTGTCTCTTGAGAAAAAACTGTGCCTTGCCGCTGACTCAAAACAACGTGAAGATATTGTTGGTAAATCCTAAAAATGAAATTGTCGTTATTTCTGATTTAATAGTTTATCATTTTACAAACAACATATTAATATTTAAAAGGAATTGACTTCAATTTTAGACACATAACTGAATATATATACTGGTATATTACCATAATCGTTTAAAAATAGTGTGGTCCAATCGTTTTCACTTGTAAATAGCACTTTTCACTTTTTAATAGGTAAGTGTATATGCAATGCTTGCAGAATTGGAAAAAAATAGAAGGGAGATGCTCAAAAATATAAAAAAAATTCGTACTCGAGGATTTACATTTTTTTTTTTTTTTTGATTAGAAAATGTAATATAATTAGGAGTAAGCAAAAATATTTTTTAAAAAGAAAAGATACTCTGACCCCTGGACGGCCGAACCTCCCAATTATTCATGCACTGGGTACATGTATTATGTATGATCCACATCGAACTAATTATTATTACACGCGTGTTGCATTAGACGAATTTCAAAATTTGTCTCAATCGTGTAAAATTCCTGCGAGGACTCGAGTTGGACCACGCTAGTTTTAAAACGTTATATTAGGTACCTATTTAGTTATTTTTTAATAAATAAAAATGAACGTACGCCTTTATAATGTCCCATAAGTATGGACTCATGTGCTAAGCACTCGATTGTCTTTGCTAAGCGACACAGTATGACACCGTTGTCCAACATATCCAAAAGATTGATCGCATTTAACCAATCTATGTCTAAAAATAAAAAAAAGATTTAAGTTTTCGCGAAATATCACAAAACTATACAAAGAAAATTTGTTTCGTTTTTATGATTATATAGTATACTGTATACTTATATTTTAACACCTACATTTTAGATTCTGCAGCAAGAACAATAAGAAGTAGTATATAGTAACACGACTTCAGGTATACGTATTATATATATCAGTGATGAGCCCCAGCCCCCAGAACTTGGGTTAGTCCTAACCGTTAGGCCTCCGAGAATGCCTATTAATGCGGAGTATATTGATTGGTATTTTGAAATTTAATATGTAGTTACTATAGTTACATACTCGTATACACCATATACCTACTTAAGTACAATTTTTAAAATGTTATCGTATACCCATTTGCGAAAACCACAAACAAATTAAAAGTAGGTACTAGGTACATACCTAATTTAAATCGACCACTTTGTTGTCTTTATTTTATGCAGACCATATTTATGTATCGGATATATATTATGAACAGCCTAAACTATAGGGTGACCATACGTCCTGTTTTATACAGGATTGTCCTTTATTTTGGCTTTGTGTCCTGTTGTCCTGACAAACTTCTCTCAGACCGCGTTTTGTCCCTTAATTTCAAGTATCTCCCATATTAACCCGTTTTTTGCCGTACTTACTGTTAATTTATAATTTTTGAAATTCATTTTATAAAAAAATGGTTTTTTAAAAATATTTTTGTATGACATTATTGAATAGAATAATAATATAAAAATCTATATTTTTCAGTTGTATTTTGGATTTTTGTTTTTACCATAACTATTGCTGCATCACATTGTTGTCGGCGACGTAAACTTCACGATTAAAAATCAACAAAAAAAAAATATAATAAATACTTATTAATTTAAAAATATTATGGATAATATTTTCGTCCTGTATTTTATTTTTTTAAATATGGTCACCCTAGCCTAAACCTAACTGGCATTAGCTCTTTCAGCGCCCCGGCAAGAGTTATTTTGTCGATTTGTTTAGTTTCTAAATGAATATGTGAATGTGATTATGATTTTATTACTGGTGTCCTTCCTTAAATTGTCACAATCGGTCGAGTATTTTTCAATTCTATAAGCCTCGGGCCTCTGCCATACGCATTTTGTCTGACACTCCTTAAGTATAGAACTAAAAATCTCAAGAATTTTAAAATATGGTCTTTATAAGCATAGTAACAAATTCCAAAAATCAGATTTTGAATAACTGCACTATGGAAGAAAAAGTGGTTGGGCATGCTTGGTGAATCACTCTGTATAAGTCTTAACCATTCACTATGCTTCTCTCTGTATAAAATATATTATATAATATCTGTTACTTAATTTTACAGTTATATAGAATAGCTTTATTAGCCAAAATGACAAAATAAAATAAGTTTAATACAAACAATTATATTCAATCATAATAACTATATTTTATTATCTATAAAACCCTAAGTATAAACAAAAATATATTCGATTTTCGAGAGCCTAAACAAAATTCATGTGTGAGCTACCAACCCTAAGTGACCTATATGGGTTGAAAAACGAAGCTACTTTCTCAGAGTCTCGAGGAATCGATTAGTATAACTTTTATTGAAAACGGTCCAGTAGTTTTTGAGTCTATAGAGGACGATCAAACAAACTTTAATTATTATACCTATATATTAGAAGATAAGATATGATTTTATCAATTTGTTAAGACCTATTTTTAGTATTTTTCAAACCAAGGTATATTTTAAACAGAAAAAACTTTTTATGTAAGGTCAATGATTAAGCAATTAAAACTAATCGGAAAAACGTGAACAACATTTATTTTATCATCGCATCCAAAGCTATTTTTAATCGCATTATTTTATGTACCTATATATATTCTTATAATAGGTACCTTATATAGATGTGTATATAATGATTAAATTATGCTGTTAAAAATGATCTTATCTCAATTGTGTTCTACTTTACTACCTACTCTGATGCTGTTCTACATTTTGAAATGCTTAAAAATTTTAATAATTTATTAAAATATGCTTTATTTACTAGTCCAAAAACCGATATTTATTATACGCAAACAGTTTTAAAATTATTTTTTTCTCTTATTTATTTTATAGACAAACATATTATTCTCTCTTATAATAGGCAAAAGATTATAGCTTCTTAAGTGAAGAGACAACATTTATTTATGTTATACAGAATGTCAAATGATTCACCAACCATGCTCACTCCCATTCTTTACTTTATTAATACATTCAATTACTTTTTTCTTTTTAGATTTTTAGAATTTTTAAGTCTACTAAAATACGATATTTTGAATTACTTAGAATTTTTTTTAACACTGTGTTTAAGAAATACGGAGTGTCCTTCGGTGATACAAACTTTTGTTTTCCAAATGAGAACCAAAATGGGCTTTAAATAATATGAAAATTGTAATAGTTATAATACTCATATCTATAAATGTTTTATAATTAAATTCTTAAAAATTCTTAATGAGTATAATAAGTGCCTACTAGATTAAATATTACATATACTTTATACTTTTGTAGATACAGCTATCTTTTAGGACTATTATTTTTAATATACCTAAACATTTTAATAACTCAGAAACTGCTCTTTAAATTTTGATTTATGTGAAATTTTTTAAAAAAAATTGTAGTCTACTTTAACGATTTACAGCAAAAAATGAAGGTTTTCATTTAAAAACAGAAGTTTGTATCGCCACTGGACACTCTGAAATGGTAAAACATCGAAGTATTTGAAAATATAGCCTTTGAATATACTTGAAAATTTCAAAAATTTAAATTTGAATTAATACATTATTAAAGGTAAAAAGGGGGCGAGCATGCTTATTGAATCACTCTATATATATGACATATGTATATTTTTGGTGTGGGAAAGAAAATAAATTAATTGTTCAGATAATCGGAAGACTACATAATAAGCCAAAGGGAACTTATTACTTATTAGATAATTATTACAATAATAAAAAAGGCTCAATACAAAAATAAAAATAATATTAAATATTAAAATATAAAATTTTCAATAAGCTTTAAAAACTTCATTATTTTTTAATAAGAAATAACGTAATATATTAATCTTTTATTATTATTCATTTTGTATAAAAATATGTTGTATAAAGATGATTTATAATATAACTATTTATCATTGTACAGCTATATACCTACGTATGTACAACTTTTAATATGTAGGTAGGTGAAAATACATATTGAAATAAGTATAGGTACCTACAATATTTATAAATGTTCGTCACTAGATATTAAATGAAAAAAAATGAAATGATTTATGGAAAAAAAAATCCCACCATATTAATTATAATTTATTATCTGATTATCATAATAATATATATTATATAAATATAAATTATTTTTAATAGAATTATAATTATTTTGAATGTGACGTATTATTATTATACGTACCTATACCATTTTTGGTGTATGCACTATGCTTGATTGCAATTATGTTATGTAAATTTTAACTGATTTATTATTTATATACACGATAAGTGTCATTACAGAACATGGCATATTTATATATTATTATGAGTACCTAAGAGCTTTGACAGCTAGGTTCTTGGCAAAAATATTCATTAACTTAATTAGGTATACCCATACTTTTTTGGTAATATACAATGGGTAAACATTTTTTTTTAAATTATTTACATAAGTACATATTATATTTTATTATTTCTGAATTTTAGTATCAATCCCGATGGTTTGGAAAAAGCCGTGAAATTAAGTGGGTGTTTTAATGTTCCCCGAGTGCTTCTTTCGTTGTTGAAGGGTGTTTTAAAATGTTTCTTGGCATGGCGAATTTCGTAGGAATATAATATTGCTTCTTATTGTGAGGGGTTCGTCACATTGACTACAGTAGGGTTGGTTTTCGTGTTTTATTGTGTATATATATATATATTGTATATGGGTGCGAGGTCGGCGTGCCTATGCTTGGTCATGTGCGTTATTATTATGTCTGAACGACGTTATATTATATACTATCTCAACTCTAATTTTTCGTATACAAAACATAATTTATAGGTACTCACTGTAAAGGAACTAAAAACGTATTTAACGAATATAAAAAGGTTTATAGGTATTGAAATATACGTATTATAATATATATTATTATGCACAGAGGGCGTTTTTTCACTCGTATTTTCCGTTTGACCTTGAATGGGTGGAATTGGTGACGTCATTCCAGGGATGCTGTGACTGGGTTAACCAGAATAATATTGATTCCCACCCTCTTGGCTGGACGTTATGTTTTCACGGTTTTGATACTCTTTGTGAGTAGATGAAACTACGTACCTAGATTATTTTAAGTGGAATCATTGAATTCAGTTTTAGATATTAAAAAAAACCGCTATAAATCTACGAAAAAAAAATATAAAAACATCCATCATTTTGTTCCACTAATAATAGATAGGCGAGAAGGATAGAATGGTAAATCATGAAGGCCTCTTTTGTCATGGTTGTGTTCATTTTTATTTTTTTGTTATTGTTGTTATTATTGTTATTTTTTTTTTTATACGTGACATTTCAAAGTCCACCAACATACCATCTAACTATACCTATATAGTTTATTACTCTCCTTGCCACCTGTACCTATACTAGAATCGGTAAGACGCTATAAACATATTGTATGGTTATACCTACAAAATATATTCTAGGCAAAAATGATGTGACCTTTTTGACTGGAATAGCTGCAAGATCGATTTTTTCTAGCATGGGGAAACAGGAGGTGACTATACAAACTATTTACTATTTAGGCCAACAAATCCCAAAGTCACGAACTCTTCATTAGTTTCTGCAGTAGTCGAACAAAATTAAACAAATTTAATATATATTTATACGTGTTGACATTATTGAAAAGAAATAACATTAATAATAACGTGAAAATGTGTATTATGTAATGGAATGAAGTTCTACATACATAATTGACCACTACAAAATATTTTAAGTATTAACATATATTTTAATGGTAGGCAGATAAAATAATTAGTACCTACCTAATGTAATTTTAATTTTATTTTTAAATTTAAATATTCACAGTTGATTTAGTTTAATTATAATTACAATATATAATTCTATAAAATACCAAACTGCATAATAAAGGTAGAATAAATTATTATTCACAAATATGAAAATTGCAAAAAACATAGAATTAGATAATTTAAAATTAAATGAAAAAAAAACACGTATATTATTTATTATATTCATATTCTGCACAGGTATAATATGATATATTAGTTATTCCTCTCAACCATAACGTTTATTTTTATGAACAATTTGAAAAAAAATTGTTCTTACGTACCTATTTATCTACTCATATAAAGTGTACTTTATTTTAATAACTTAAATTACTTGATATATTTTATTTGTGGTCCAAAGCTCAAAGATTTATTTTATAACAATAAAATTGTTTCATGTCCAACATTCCTTAACAAGACTATTAATAATTAATGGATAATTGATAATATGTATAGGTACAATTTCAGAATCGTGTGTACTCTGTTATAGCAAAATGCATTAATACCTATAACCTATTTATAACATATTAAATATATGATAATAGAAAATATTTTATGAGATTTGTTTCGTGCAAAGCAACTATTCTACTTAAAGCTAAATACAACAACGACAATAAGCAATTTTATACATTTTATTATATATTATGACAACAGTAAACAGTTTTGCAGATATAACGATACTTAATACAGCAATATAGCGTGACATATGGCTTCAGAAACAACGTAAAAATGATATTCATGGGTTCGTACCTGCAGTACCTACCTACACCATGAATGCCTATACAATATTTCAGGTTTCCTATTTACTGACGAATACCCCTTTTGCGTGACTCTCGTCGAATCGAATAAACAGTATGGCAAAATATTATAATTTAATTCGGCATGATTTTCTTTAGAAACGCATCATTTACTACCTATTATACATATACCTACTATCTAACTATAGGTGGGTGCACGGCGTACCTACACGTAATCTAAACACAGTTTAAGTTAAATAATACACGATATAGCGATATTGGCATTGGTTGAAATTCTGTGTTGATGGTTTGTGATTTTATATGTTTATAAAATATTATTATTGTAACTTATGATGATATCACCTATATCTACCACATAATGTAGTAACGCACTATATAGCAGGAGGCCAGTGCATGTACCTAGGCTATATAACTAATGTACCATAAGTACTAATAGTTATATAAAAACTAATTAAGTACCAGTAATTAAATTATTTTTCCTTGCTCCATAAAATAAAAACAAACGTACACGTATGCCTATTCTGTATTCAGTCAAAATGTATACAGTGTGTATTTCTGTGATACATCCACTTATTATCTTATCAACGTCACTAAATTATATTTTTAAAGTTACATTTTGGAAAAACTATTAATGTGGCTACAGATTATTATAATCTACAGTATTTTTTAAATACCTTCAAACCCTAACTAAAAAATAAAAAGGATGAATTTTGGTTGTCAAGTACTCGTGCTAATACTTCATAATTTAATAATTAAAATTGCCGATTTATAGGGATAATTTTTGAAAACACTTGAATTTATCCATTTAATAATATAAACACAACCGTCTATTTTAATTTTTAACATAAGAAGAAAACATCTTACATTTTTATTAAAGATTCATGTTATCATGTCCTATTATAATATTATTATGTTCATATTATATTATTTCACATTTTCATAATAACAATTCAAGTTACTATATACAAAATAGTAAATAGAATAGTTACATTTGCATTTGCGTATACTATATAGCTAACAGCTGGTAATTAATAGTATAGTGTGTACCTATCGAATAGTACCTAGGTACTATAGTGTGTAGGTAAACTATAGGTAATAATAGCACTATAGTAGTAATTAATAAGTATCTGTTTATAGTATCAAATTAAACACTAAATTTAATTTTGATATTAATTACAACCAATGACATAATAACATTTGCCCATAACTCGCCCCGATCAGTTGCAAACAAATTATCATGGAAGGAAAATTTTTTAAACTCAGTACCTGCACATTAAAATAATAAAAATCCTATTGTGGGGGGGGGTCCGACCCTCCCCCCATATCATCCCTTCGCTGTACAACACTGTATTCAGAACCTAACGTCAAACATTTTTACTTACCTAAAGATTTATTAATCCAGTCCGCTAAATCTTCTTGTAATGGTAGAAGCTGACGATTTTGACTGTCTACTATTTTGCCTTGATACTGTTCCAAATATTCTTGATCCGTATCAGTAGAAGGGATCCTATGATCAATGAGGATACCCTTTTGTTTCGCGTCCATTTTCTTGAGTGATGAACGCGAAGGAATCTTGGATCATAAATGTTGTTGTTGTATGGATGTACTATAGAATACAATAATTAAAATATTAGATTGAAAGACTAGGCACAGTACACCGTTGATTACCTATTTTTCATAAATTAATAATAAGGAGGTATCTTATATAACTAAAGGTACTAGAATTTATTTAGTATTAATCAGATGTCTTATTTCCGTTTTAATTTAAACAGTTCGAAGTTCCACCAGTGGTCGGATTCTTCATTCTGCAAAACATGTTTCTTTTTCTTCATTATAAAGGTAACACACTCACGTCTTGTTTATTATAAATTATATATAATATATTGTAAAAAGATCGATAAATAAAAAAAAAACCGTAAAATCCTTCTGTTGTACATTAGGTAACGCTAACATGTACCTCGTCATTGATTAGGTCAGTAAAATGGATGTGTTGAATTTGAATTCAACGATATATCAATACATACGAAAAACGATTTAGAACAAAAACAGTGTTTCAATCACTAGGTATTTCTATAAGGATATTTTTTAATAAGTACACATATAGTAACTAAAATGCCTATAAATAGCTCAAAATTAGTTCAAATATATTGAAAATTTCGTTATGTATAGAAAATATGAATTGATGTAAAAAAAAAATGTTCATGTTTCTACGGTACTCAATTTGTTAGAGATAATAAATTGTTATTATGTGTTTGAATAGTCAACATTTTAACATCCATCGCTCTAAAACAAAATGTGAGTATATATTATGTGTTTTAAATTCCAGTAAAAAAACTTACGAGGAATCTTGTATTAAACTTTTAAGCATTAGGTGTTAAAATAAAATATGTAAGAATTTTTAACTACAAAATATTTACATATTTCGAGGATTTTGATGAATTTCGTAAAAAATTGAACTTAAAACACTTTTACAAAAATTGTGATTTGTTAATATTATGTATTTTTAAGTTTTTTTGATTGATTTAAGAAAATAATACTTAGCTATGACTATGTGGAACCTTCCAAACTTTAATAAAATTGTTAAGCTTTAGGTATTGCTTATAATCTAAAATTGTATCATACATAGATATAAATAAAACTTTAAAAATTCTTCACCTATAAGTTATTTCTATCGTTTTTAAAATCTTTAAAATTAAAATATGATTATTCAATACTCGTTTAAAAGTTAGAACTAGGTACTATTTTTAAGTTTTAATCTTACTCACATTTATAAATTACGAACTAAGTATTAAGAAATCTATAATTTAAACTATGCTATTGTGTAATAAAGTATTCCGTAATATTCATTAGTTTCACTGCTTCAGATTATATATCTAATATGTTATATGTATTTATATAATGGGTTAACGTTTAAAGACCTTTTATTCTAATTTCTACAAATATAGCTAAATATATTTCATACAAAGACACAAAGTCATAACTCATAAATATAAGATGATTGATAAAAATATTAGATGGTAATATATTTTAATATAGTATTATAGTTTTATACAGTGTGATTCACTTAATAGAAATCAATCAATATTTATCAGTATTTAAATATTGTTTTAAATTTTGGAATAATTAATATATTTAAATAATTTTATATTTTTCTCGACTCTTAATATGTTTCACACCTTCTGAAAAAACCAAGCGGCATCAATTTCTATAATTTTCAAATCCAGTTATAAATATGTGTATACATCATAATCGTCAATATAATATTGTGTACTTACCTAACTGATATTTTTACTAAACATTAAATTTAAAAAATATATAAATCTGATATTTCATAGCATATTTAACTACGTAGAGATATTCACTGATTGGACGTTATTATAATAAAACCATAATGTATCTACAAATCAGATTCTTACGATACTCTAATAATAATATTCTTTACTATAGTTTTTTCGTTTAGAACCAGCGCCGATATTAAAATGAGTGTATAGTATTTATTAATTCTTTGTTTTATTATTAAAATACCTAATATAAATATAATTAAAGTAATTATTTTTCAAATCCGTTCTTTATTCAACATATAAACATCAGTATATAATTACCATTTAAAACTACAACAAACGTATACCTCAAATATACGAGTCATACGCTAGCGGTTAGCTTGTTCGTGACAATATCAAATTGCCTTAAACGGTTAAACTACAATAGTTCTTCAGCAATCTTATATTTCCTTTTTGTTAAACTCCATAATTTTTAATTCATATATGATGCGGGTGCTGTTAAGTGAACGTTTGACCCAGTTGTCATGGACAGTTAACAATTTGGTGAAAATGAAAAAGCGAAAAGCGTTATAAATTTGATGGTCTACTAAACCATACAGCATTTTAAAGTCGTACAAATCAAGTACTCACTTAAAAAATTAATTAACTTTTATTTAGTAGATAAGTTACTAGTTATAGGTAGGTAGGTAATAGTGTATAAAATGTAACGCACTGGATACTATATCACCGAATTAGTAAGTCTTTTTATTTTTGTCAATTGATTCAAAATCGCATAATTTTTATAAATATATATGATATTATATAATATATTTATTTTTGGCTTAAAACTAAATCCCAATATACATTTTAATATACCTAAATAATACGCATATAGGTGAATAATGAATTGAGTTATTTGGCAACTATAGTGTCCAATCTTCAGCTCATTATCGATAACAAAATGTTCAGAGTTTCTTAAGTAGAAAAATACATCTACATTCTGGAATAAGTAACAAACAATACAATTTAAAATATTGTATTTTTTTAGTTGATCTGTGTTACAATAAAATTGAGATTTCTGTTACATTTCTACAACTCCTGTAAATTCTATTTTTTAGTTTAAGTTCCATGAATGTGTCTTTAAATACATAACGCTATTTTAAATCTTGTTTTTATTGATTTTAAGCAAGACATTTTTTAACGTCGAATTTAGATATTTTCATCCTGTGCTAAAAAACAGAAATGCTTCAAATTCCTTTTCAAATAACTGCACAACAAATTTAGAATTCTTATGTTAGGTTATTTAAACTACAGAAACGAATTGTTCAAAAACTAAAATACACAATCAATTTTTACGTTTGATGTGAATTTTCAATGAACTTTCGAATTTGTTTTTTCCTTTAATATAAGCCCAACAAATTACGTTACACAAAAATACCTACTTATGTGGCATGCGTCTTTAACATTTTTAATCCAACCCTTTCAGACTTCATTCCTGTGTTCTTAAATTACTCGTACTAGTTGCTAGTACTAAGTAACATAATTAGGTATCTACCGTTTTCTCCGTAGATTGTAGAGATATATTTTATTTAAAATGTTAAAATATAGAAAATATAATTTTAAATTGAAATATGCGCTCACAAAAAATTAAAAATTGAAAAAATAAACACATTTATATGCACGTTGATCTCGACTCAGTCAGCTCTACTTATGAGAGCAATCTTAATTAATAAAATTGTTAATTCGTCCTATATAATACAATAAATAATTCCCCAACAAACAAATAACAATACTCATCAAATATAAAATATTATTACTATAATAGACTGTAGGAATTAATTTAAAATTATTTTTGTAATTTTACCATCCGTTCTTCAAATTATAATTTTTTTAATGTATCGTTCAATACCTATGTAATTTGTAATTAAAATAAATTTTTTTTAACAAATATTTACTAATTCAGTACGGATATGGTTTTTCCTAATCAACAAATTAAGTTGACCGTTGTGCAATGAAAATTCGGTAGATAGATAGGATAATATGTATACAATATACATACCATTGCAAATAACACTTAGAAAGTGTCTACTAATCAATTTGTTTCGGCTGAATCTATTTCCTATCAATAAAATGTATAAAAACACGGTAGAATTGTGTTGATACTGGAAAGAAAAACGTGTCGGTTGCTTGTAGGTAGGTTCATTTCCCACTGTACGGTCTACCTAGCACGGGATTGTGTCAGTATGACACCCAAAATATCTTATCAAACGCTCGGTTTCCCATGGATTATATTAAATAAAACGACCTATATTTTTTAAAATAAAATATTGAGAAGTAATTGCAATAAAAATAAAATGTATGTGAAAGAATGTATGTATATATATTTTTTTATACGTAGATATAACAACATAACATTACACTTAATTTTTGAACCAATTAAACTTTAAACATTTAATTTACCTAATCATCAAATAATTTTAAGTTCAATAAAAATAACTACTTACTACTGGAAGCTTTTTAAAATAAAAAAAAAAAAAAACTATTAAGAGTAATTAATAAAACCACCCCTTTAGAATATGCATATCAATACCTATACATTTTATTTACAATTTTTACTTGAATTCTATATAATCCACATTTTTATTATTAAAATAATATGTATAAATATGACCATCTAGACTCTAGAGTCTAGACCGATTATAGTAATACGCTTCTTTATATATTTTATTTAAAAAATAGTAGTTTAAGGTAAGTTGCAGGAACAATTTTTTAATTATTTATGTATGTATTATCTATAAATTTAAGTGATCCGAAAACATTATTTATCTTTTTTTATAAGAAAAGAATGATGAGTAATAACTAGCTACGATAAATATTAAAAAGTTTATGACAATAATCTGAACGTGATTTTTTTGAATTCGTCTTTTAACACATGTGTGGCAGTAAGAAAAAAGTATCCATCACGTTTTTAATATAAGTAGGTACCCCGAGGTTGTCACATCATATAATTGGAAGCATATTTTTCATACTTTTTTATACTCAACACATAATAGTATATAGTCTCATTTTAGGCATGACGAAACAATTGCTGTCCGGACATCATTACATTGTCAAACTTCATAATATATATATGAATGGGGGAGCTGAATCCATGCGTACACCTTCATTGTAACCTAATAGATCAAAATATTACAAACGCAAGAACAGTTATAATATATTTCTATACATAATCTATTATATAAGGTGTTATTTTCTACGTAAACGATATTCATAATATAATCGTATAGAAAAATGTATGTTTTTATTTATTTTTTAAGTATTTTGACTAATATATTATACATATAGGTAGACAATACCAGGAATTTATTTCCATTTAACACCTCAGAGTATTATATCGCACTCTCTTCGCTACTACATAATATTGCCGACCGCAGACAGACTATATAACTACCAAGGCAATTACAGCTGGTTTCTTACAACAAATTATAATATTTTTACTTTTCTACAATATCGTCATCAAAATTGAAATCATAATATGATATTAGTTGTACACTCTATTTAGGAATTAAATTATTATATTCCAAGTTTGAATTAATATTGCCGAATAGCAGTTCCTTTTAAGACAACATAATTAATTATGATATATATATATATTGTACTACTGATCAAATGTATGTCAAAATCCCACATACAAATGGACATCTATAAGTTTCCGAATTAAAAATGTGTACTTAGTTCGGTAGACACAATAGTGATTTAATGAAAAAAATATAAAAATATGTACTCGGCGTATAATAAGTACCTACACGTAACTAAAGATGTTTAGTTACCTATATTATTACAATATATGATACAATTACAATATGACCTATTTCGTAAAATACATCTCTTGTACTAAACATTTTTTTAACAATTTTTTAAGTTAACTGAATCTTTGAGAATTTTAAATTATACATTCATACATCAAATTTGTATTTAAATTACATTTTTTGAATTTTCAACTACTAATAAATTACACACAACGTAAGTTTTACTCACTTAATTGATATTGAACTTTCCATATTAGACACTTTGGTGCTGATTTTGAACGTCGATTGGAAAATTGTACCAGACATAGTTTTGTTGCAGCGATGATCAGAAGAACGACGAAAATCACACGAGCGCGCGGCGGTGGAAACTGTATTATGCCCGTGTTTTGGCGGCTCGGGAATAGGAAAACTCCGGAGAAATGTAGTAAAACGCTCAGTGCTGCCTCGTGTCACAACTTACAATATTTTGTTTCATGCGTGCAGACCATTATTATACTACAATATATAAATAATAGCGATGTACAGAAAGGCTTCTTATAGTAAGGAAGCCCCGAAATGTAATCCAATGCAATAATTAAATTCGTTTCTTCTTGAGTTTTTTTCTTGGTTATTTAATTAAATAAACTCTTACAATTAAAAAAAATACATATATAATACATTAACAACAATACACGTTAATCTTTACGTTTACATTAAAGACAGTATTTTTCTATTCATTATTAATTAAATAAACAACAATGACAATCAAAATATTTTTCATTTAAAAAAAAAATAGAAAAACATTAATTTAATCCACCTATTACAAAATAAACAAATAAAAATCGATTTTTAATTACAAAAAATAATTAAATAAACTTTAGTCTTATAATAATAACCGTTGAGAGTTTTACCCATTGACAAGACTAGTGTAGGAGGGAGTGCATGTTTAATTTCCGCACACTCAGCTAGCTAATTCCAAGATTTTTTTTTATTTCCTATTATTATCACAATTGTATTGAATATAATTAAAATATTTCCTAAAATACACTTTTTAGTTGTTATTGGGGGGGTGAATAAGGTGTTACATTTATTTTGTTTATAGTGCCTTTATACTCGTGAAATTTTTTCGACGATTTAAATGTTTTTTAAAATAAGTATTCAAATATGTTAAAATAATGCAGGGTGACTGAATTTAAAAAATTAATAAATAAAACTTTGTGGCAAGTCGCTCTGCGGTGGACCTATATCTATAAGAAGTTTCGGTAAACCTATTGTCATTCGGTAGGTCACTACCGTGGATGTGTTAAATTTGAATTTATTGCATAAACGAAAAACGATTCTAAGCCAATTGTCAACCTCTATTTTTAAGGATGTCTTATAATCTATTTATGCCATTTTTATTAGTAATTTATTTTTCTATAGTTTTACCATTCTATAGTTTTAAACCTTATATGGTTTTACCATATAGTCCCCCTCCATTTCCAGTATAATTTTTATTTTGTTTATCAAGTTTCATCTGTAGTAAACTAGTAAACAAGAACTTAAGTTTATATACGTCTGGATTAGCCATAGCCAACATAAATAAAAATGGGCCAGTGTGTACCACTCACGGTAACTTGTTCAGTGTGTTGAATTTGAATTCTAAGATTTAAAATTGTTATATACCTATTTGTACACGAAAAAGTAAAAACAATTCTGAGCGACGATGCGTCTAGCCTATATTACTAAATATATTTTATCATATTATTGCTGTTAAAGTAATTTATTTTACTATTAGTAATACCTAAAGTAGGTTGATTAAATTTCGCATTTGAAAATGTGTGTATACAATATAATAATATGCTTTAAAAGTTTCAAATAATTGTTGAGCTATCATAGTTACACTAGAAGCTAATAAAAAAAGAAAAAAAGTTTAGGAATTCCTAAATAGTCCCAAATAGGAACCCACGAAAAATATTTTTAAATAACAAGATACCTAACTTAAATTGTTATTCTTCGTTTATAAGTATCTAATTTCGTCCAAATTTAAACTTAAAATATATATTAATTTAAACTTTGTTTAATAATTTATTAGATTTTTTGGTTTGATACAGTATAGGTATGAACTACTTATGAGAAACATTGTTTTAATTTTTCAATCTTTAGGTATAAAAATAAAAATAATTAGAATTTTTTATCTATAAAATAGTTTGCTAAATTTCATACTTTTGATGAATTTTGTCAAAAATTAAACTTAAAATGCTTTAAAAAAATCGAATCTACGTACGTGTCTTAAATATTTTTGAATTGCTATTACAACAACTTACTCAGTAAGAACTAAAAAAACACATAAAAGTATTTAATTTTTCAAACATAATCTTGTAAGTTGTGAAAATTGGGAGTAATTAATAATTGTCAAGCCTCACCTCCCCTCTCCTCCTCAATGAAAAATCCTGCGTACGCCGCTGTAACCCCTTATACCTCCCATGGATTCGTGTATTCGTCGCTGATTTGAAACCTGTTTACACGTATACCTATAAATTAAAAAATCAATGCCCTAGTCTCGTACACCTCAAATTTTCCTACTAAAAAAATGGTTTTTGCCGTGCGCAATTTGGTTGGGACGTGTGTTTTGACGGCGTTAAAGAAACAGATATCAAAATTGGTCCATAAAATGCTCGCTCTCCCCCGTCATAATCGTTTTTTAAATTTGTTTTAATATAATATTTATTATTTTGAATTCGGCTATCAATAAGCCTATACAATTATTTGGTAACGTGCACTGAAGTTATCCAACTAAAAAGCATCATCAGTTAAATTATGTCGATTTTAATTATAACAATTATCAAAAAAATATGTAATAAGTATTTTAATTGTTTTTGTTCACAATTGACCGTTTGAATTAAGAGGCACTTGTTAAGGAACTTGAGTTTGTTTTTTGTGGGGTTGCTATTAGTTACACTTACACGCATATAACCACGTACACATATTTACCTACATAGTAAGTAAGCTGGTTATTTTGAAAATATTGATCGAGAATTCGTTCAAATCTGCCTTTTTTTCTATAAGTAGGAACTATTCTGGACTAAAACTTGTATAGGTACAAAAATAATTGTTCATAGTAAGTTTATTGAATCCATCAATGAATAAAGATGAAACTATAAGAGTCGAGTGCTCTATATAGTCCAGCAGGCATGAATGAAATTAGAAAGTACTGCATTTTTTACAAATTATTTTTATTTTCAAAACTCTAATTTGTTTTTATTTTTAAAATACAAATTAAGTTCAAATATCACTATTTTACTGAATAAAACTAAAAATGAAATTAATTACTATAAAAATAATATTACAATTATCTTTAAATTATGGTTGTCAAAATAGTTTTTGTGAAGATTCGGGCACCGTACATCATTATGGTCTGTCTGCACCACATGTCCACATCCAATAGGTTTGATACATTAAGTTTAAATATTACCATTTACATCATATACTTGGCCACTGAATAGAATATTTTTAGTAGCACGGTTAAAAATGTAAAAAACAAAAGGCCGATTTACAATGACGGACACTGGTGATGGTTGTGGTATATTACTCAAAGGTATAACAGAAACAACTGAAAAATAAATACATACATTAACATTTGATAATTATAATATAATAGTAATTATCTATAATATAGATATAAGGAAGAATAAGGAACTATATAGTTGACACAATTATATTCACTCTGAAACTAGATGGTACTTATGTTCGTTATATTACTGTACATTATCACAATGAAAATAATCGTTTTTATCTCGACTAAGAGCTGATTTTGATCGTATGACGAACTTAAGACAAAAAAAAGTTATCTATAAGTACCTATTTTTTTTGTATTAAATACATTTAATATTTGCTATTTATAGGAGTATACTAGTAGACCTAACGTTATAAATTGTAATTGTTACTTTGAAAAATAACCAGTGTATATTAACGTATATTTTGGTATAATTTTCGTCTATATTTTATACGTAATAATATAACTATATAAATATATATAACTCACAAAGTTAATTTGTTATCAAATAGTCGATTGGGGTTTGTTGTCACAAATTACGAGGAGCTGGTTGTCGCATAAGTTTAATATAGGTTCAGACTAAAAATGTTTAAATTTGTTACATTTTATTAAATTGTTGATTTTTGTTTTTATGGATTAATTTATTTATATCGAGTAATTCTAAATTTGACGAAAATTTACAGTTACAAGTTTAAGTTTGATGTGGTTTACCATTTGATTTACCTGGGACAACTATAACCTCATGATGATGTAACAACAAACCCTGCAGATACGGAGTAGGTTGTCACAAATTCCTTTTTTTTTTAATTTAAAAAGTGTATTCTGACTTAATGACTTGTTTTTTAGTATATACATGACAAAATAAGTATCCAATTAGTCATTACTCGTTACCAGGGCTCGAGACTTATATATAAATAGAACTATAAAAAGTTACAAAATAAGCAAAAAATAAATTTTTCAGATTTAATGCATGTACCCCAGGTGATATGACTGGTTCTGTAGGCAATTAAATATAGGCATAGGCGTTACTACGGGAGGGGCAGAGTATGCAACTGCCCCTCCTGTGGACCGTACCTTATTATTGTATCTAATATATAATTCCTAGAATTATCGATTTCCTAACTCTAAAAAAATAGAATTTTATAGTGTTTTCAATACAAAATTTAATGTTTTAAAATATCTGTGAATGATAGCGTATGCTTCACAAAATATTCAGTCAAAATATAGTTAAAAGTATTTTCTGGCCCCACCTGCCAAGAGGGTCTAGTACCACCTATGAATATAGGTATACCTATATGGGGCTCTAGATTTAAAAATATCAACAAGACTTGGAGTTTTGTTAAACGTTTTAACACTAGATAATAAAACTTTATCAAAGGGTTTATTTAGCGTTCTAACTTCTTTTGCCACTTTATGAAGACATATGCCTCACACGTAACATAGATCATTTTCGTGTAGTGCTTTAAGCGATGTAGCAGATTTTACTATGAAGAGGCTGCATCAGTTTAAAAAAGTAACACCCGATTATCTGTCGGTATTTGGAAAAAACACCAATACAATTGTAACTACAGCGATCACAAAAAAATTAAAAATACACGAAAAATTTTGCAGTGAGAAATGTGTACATTTACATTTTACAACGGCAAGGCGGCCGCACAAAAGGTCCAAAACGAAATTTTTCAAGCATGATCATAGAAAATGGCGGCATCAATAAAAATTGCCCAATTCAGGAAAAAAACAACAAAATTGTCACAAAAGTGCAAAAACCATGAAATATACAAATAAAAGCATTCAAAATGTGTGGTTCTGAACTCCTTTAAATATGAAATTAATTTGTAGCTTACTCGGCTATAATTTCAAGTTCTAGAAAATATATACATATGCTAAAAGTCTCCAGTCCTGTTCATTACCAATTAAGTAATACAATAAATATACATATAAATAACTTTAATATAATATGTTAGATATATACCTGTAACTGCGCTAGCTTCTGAGCCTTTTTCATTGACTTCCATTGTTACCTTATGTGTTATATCCTTCACAAACACTTGTTTTGCTGGGTTAAATATTGATGATAGATTTGCGTTACTACTAAATATTGACGTTAATCCAATCTAAATATATAATTAATTACAAATAATATTAAGAATTTACATTTTTTAGGACGATCAAATGCGTGACATAAATTGCATATCAGAAGGGATTGAGTCAAGAGGAATATAAATTTTTACTTTGTGAGATCTAGTATAAAAATAATAAAAATATATCGCAAATATTTTTTTAAAATGTACCTATATAAAGCATGTTTAAAAAAATTAAGAACATAAGGAAGTAAAAAAAATGCTCTGTTATCGATTTTTTTAAATGTTTATTTATACGCATTTTGATTTCTATAATTAACAGCAGATGATTACAATGAAAAACTTATTACACACAGTTAACGTACGAAAAATTATAACTCAAAAACATGTGTCTCGTCGTTTTAGAGTAAAATTCTTTACTCATTCACGATTCATATATTAATATTCGTTTCTGTATATTCAGTTTTAAGAGGATGTCAGCGCAATATTTGTTTTCTCTCTGGCCCATGCGCAACTTACACAACATGCAGTCACGCAAAACAATTTATTTTTATGTTTTTGAGTTATCTTAGAGTTAAATAACCTATAGCAAAAATTATAGAGAATAATACTTTTGAGTGTTTGGAATATCGGTTTTATATTTTGCTATTATTTGACTTTAAATTAGGCTTTAAAAATAAAAAATAAATTGAAATTGATAAGATATTTAATTGTTTTGAGACAATATTTAGACAAATCGATATGTCATATACATACCCTCAAAAATAATATTCTCTATAATTTTTGTTATAGGTAATTTTACCCTAAGATAACTCGAAAATAAAAAAATGTAATTTTCTAATTTTTTTTTTTAAACTTAAAATACTGAATGTATAGAAATAAATTGAATAGCAATTAGCATATACTATAAGAAATTCATTATATCATCATCACTATTCACTCATCAGGAGCATACCTAATACATAATACATCTTTTTTGCTGTCCTTGTTATCACAGGAATGCCAATATGAATAAATATCATCAAAAAAATATTGGATATGCTGCTGTGTAACATTCTAATTTCTAACTTAGGTATATAATATCCATACATTTATATCCATACCTTTTTAAGTACAGACGATAACTTTGTAGAGAAATTAATTTTGAACCGTGGCAAATACAAATTTACATTTCTTTGATTAACTGAATTCAATATTTTAGAAAAAGGATTGTGTTGTGAGTCTTTCAATACTTGTATAGTTGAAGTATTTTCATCTGGCAATAATATAAGCATCGAAAAATTTGTATCCTATAAAATAAAATAAAACAACATTGACACAATGAAGTAATACCAGGTATGTTAGACACCTAGTAATTTTTTATAGTAACCTTTTATAGTAAATATGTAATCAACATTTGTTGTAACTATATTATATACAAATTATTTAATATTTTGAATTCCATAATACTTTTCAAAAATAATTTTAAATCCTTTTTTTAAAGAAACAAATTTAATTTGTCTTTAAATTTGGACTAAGTTGATACATAGGTTTACCTATGGTTCTACAATAATATGCCTAAGCTTATGCCTATGAGTTTTCTTATGTAGGTTATCTATTAACCTCTAAAAGTTTGAACAGGATGGTGGCCAGTTATTGAGTATTTACATAACTTAAAAGGTTAAACCCTTCCTTCCCCCTAAAAAATAAAAAATACATCAGGAAAAGTTTTAAAAAATTATGACTTGACTTATTTTATTTTACATTTTTTCAAAAACCCATCGCAACATTTTTTCCAGCATTTGCCCCTACTTGACTCTGATAAACTAAGTGCACATCAGAGTAACATTTTATTCTTAAATATTATATAATGTATTATGTAATATTACCTATTTAAAATTTTAGAATGAAATTATTATTTTTCATGCAAATTAATAAACGTTTAATTCAACATCCAATTTTTGTATTCTAAATACAACTTTTTAAAAAAACTTAAACATCTTTACAAAAAAATATTAAAACTTTTATACCATTTTTGTGATTTGTCTTTTTCAAAAATCACCAAAGTTTTATTGTTTATAAAAATTATAGGTAATAAATTTGATTGCCTATGAAAAACTCTTTACTATTATAATAACTATTTTCATTTGTTATCACAAATTAAGTTTTTTTTTCTTTATTTCTTTATTTGTCATATTTGATTACCTTGTAAAGCAGTTCAACAACTTGAGCCTTAACATCTGATATATATCCATATCCCATTTGGTTTTGTAAATTCATCATACTGGCTTCAGTGCACATACTACGTTTAGTGTAAAAACACTGTTTTTTAGTGCTACTTTCATTAAATTCCACTAACCAATCTCCCTTGAAATAAAGTACATTTGCCATTAGAAGTTCAGTGTTTCCATCAAAATCATCTGTAACATTTAAAAAAGACATCATTTAGTTAAAAATTAAAGCATTTTTTTCTATTATACAGTGTCTTCAAGTACAAAGATAAATTTGAAAAACACACATCATTTTAAAATAAATACATTCATCCGCTCAGAATCTTAAAGTTTACTATCTATAATTTTATTTATATACTAATATACTAAAGTAATGCAAATATTTTAAATATTTAAAATACTTTAAAATTTAAATAGGAACATAAACACACGCACCTTTAGAAATTATACTGTTTACATGTCCATGTGTAGCCTCAGAAATTTGTTTATTGATCATTTTAATTGACGCTTCAATATAAAGAAGATTAATTTCAGTTATATTCGCAGAGTATTTATCTCCTGCCGTATCTTTGAAATAATTAGATATACTGTTCTTATTCTTAACAAAGATGTTGTTCACAACTACTAAATCAATTATATTACTCTCCATAGACAATTGATTTGCGTGTAATACGTTATGAAATGTTGATTGGTCAGTTGGTAAACGTAATACCCTATTCAATTGGTCCAAAGTTTCTCCACGAGCACCTTCTGATAATAAAGTTAACATGGTTTTAATACTAGCTGCAGAAATTATAACATTTGAATCCGGTTGATTTGAGCTAAGTTCCTATGCAAATAAAAAATAATGAAGATACTAATTAAAATTTATTAAAAGGACTGATTATGAATAAAATACAAAAATGTTAAATAGTTAAATATTAAATAATACTTACTTGAAATAATTCTCTGTCAAAATAACTAAACCGCTGGAAATCAACCTCTTGTTCAAAATTCATTTTCATTTTCAACTCAATGTTTCCTCCAGCTATAATATATAATGTACACTTAGGTATATAATGTATTTCACATTTTTTAATCTGGTGGTAGTTGGGGAACTTATTTATAAACCAAACTGATTGTTTCTTGACATAAAAAGTCTCCTAAAAGCCATTTAATCAGAATAATGTTTGTTCTTGGCTTTGGAATTTAAATATTAATAAGTCCTATTAATTATGAAACTGGAAAATAAAATTTTTTACTCGATTTTATTACCAAAATACTTTGAAGGGGGTCAATGATCATTTTCAATTAAGCTAAAACATTGTAATTAATTATTATTAAGATTTTAAATTATAAATTTACATTTTATTGGAGTTTGAGTATTAACAGCTGGAATAGAAATTACAGGCGAGCCCTGTGAAAGTGGATTCATGACTTGTCCAACAAATACTATGGTATTCATTGTAATATCTTCTATCATGAATAAAAAAGGTCTATTGACTTCAAAATAAGCTTCAGAAGATGCTCCAAAACGGTGATCTAAATCAACTTCTATAATTTAATTAACAAATTATTAATTTTACTAGTATACAAATATAATTCAATTAGTATATTATAATTATTAATTAAAACAAACCAGTAGCAGCATGAGCTGTACTTCCTTGTTCATTTACTTCAAGTCCAGCTTTTTGAAGTATATTAGACACCATAAGACTACCAAATTGGCCATCATTTCCTAAATTTGTTAAATTTGCATTTTGTCCAAACATATCGGTAATACCTAACTATTAATTAGTACAAATAAATATTTTAGTTAAGTTTAGTATTATGCATTATTACTATCAAAGTCATAATTTGAATTTGATTATTATACATGTCTTTTAAATACCTTATCTTTCTAAAAACAGATAATTAGAATAAAAAATATACTGTTTCAAAAATATTCTAACCTTTTGTAATAATGGTCCAAGAATTGATGTATATTCAAAATTAAATTTTGGTAACACTAATTTTGTAGACAACATCTTCATATTTTTTATTGATTCTCCCAGTAATGATGGATTAATTCTATTAATTAAATCATCTAAACCATTAATTACATCTGGCAATATTATATACATAACAAATTTGTCTCCCTATAAAAATATTGTCAAATAAGTAGGTAATTCCTATAAAAACATTAAAATCACATTTTACCTGATATGGTAAACTTAATATTCGAGCATTGAGTGATTCTAAGCTAGCCAATTTAAAATAGTTGTAAGCAGTCATTAATGGTACATCAACAGCAGTTTTAGAGTTTAAATAAAATGTTCCTTTTTTGGTAAGATCCTTATTAAATGGAGTTGTCCAATAGCCTTTAAAATATATAGCATTCAATAAAAGAAGAACTGTACTTTCTTTAGTTTCGGCTAAAATAAACATAATATTTTAATTTTGTTATTTAATAATAAATCTCATATAACATTCATCATATTAAACTTAGATATAAACCTTCAGAAATTAGTTGTTGAATACGCCCATGAGTAAGGGTTTCTGCCCATTGATTTATTGAATTTACAGCATTTACAGGTTTACTAAAATCAACCACCTCAAAACTTGAATTATACCACTTAGATATAGTTTCAATAAACTCAGGTTTTGGTTGAACTGATACATCCATAAACAATTTAGTGCCAATATCTAATTCATAATCATCTTTACCATGACTCTGAATACAACATTAAAGTTTTAAACAAAAGAATTAAAAAAGTCAATACAAATTAAAAAGTAACATAAGTTATAAAGCAGCGTTGAAATTTTTCTTTAAAACTTTTGACTTTTGCTTGGTCTGACTACAAAACAAATAAAGGTGAGCATGTTTGTATCACTCTACTGTGCAGTAAGGATCGAGTGAGACACATTAATTGATGTGTTAAATTTGAATTCAATGATAAATCATTGCATATGAAAAACAATTCTGCGCAAAAATGTCTATCAGCCAATATAGGTAAGTATATTTTATGATATTATATTATTATTGCTATTAAGTAATTTATTTTTCTATTATAATAATACAGTAGGTTGAATTAATTTTTACCGAAAACATTTCATTTTAAAATGTCATTGTGTATAAACATAAATTTTAATATATTTATATACTTTAATGGTTTTAATTACCAACAAAAAATATTTTTAAAATACTGCTTATAATAGGGCTTCCTATTGCGGCACTAATTCACTTGTGCTAAATCCGGTCCTGCCTAGGGGCTAAGATCAAAAAATATTTTTTATAATTTATTGTCAACAATTTTTCAAGAATTATTTCTGAAGTTATGAGTACCTACATATTTACAAAATATTTCACAAATAGTTGAGTATGGACAGTTTGATAATTATTTATTTTGTATAAAATAAAACATAACTTAGTGCATAATCAAAAATTAGGTCTCAAAGCTTACATTTATATTTATAGGCCATCTCAAAATGTTATCTTGTTTAATATAATAATTTTATTCCATTGGATTTTTTCGGCAATGTTATTTTACTATGTTTTTTTAACAGCCTCCTTTTAATAAACCTTGAAATTAAAGGATTGCATACTGTATAACTACAGATAGTGCCAACGCAAATAGGTGCTTATAACTGATTTTAGAACTTAGAGCAGTGGTTTTCAACCGGTGTGCCGCGAACGCCCTTAAAGTGTGCCGCGAAAATTCGCGTATTTATTATAAATAGTGTACCATATATATGTATAAATATTATATATATAAATATATGCTAGGTGCCTAGGTATTATATCACGTATTATATGTATAATAACAATTATTTATTGTTTTATCGCGAAGGTATCATTGAATAATGAATGATTGCTTTAAATTTAAAATAAAACAATTGAACTCATAACTATTGCCATAAGATCAGTTCTTGAGTTCTTCTATTCTGATTTGACTTATTAAAGCCTAATAAGATTCATTGCGATTGAACAATTATTGTGTTAGGTACTCAAAAATACAACGCTATAAACTTTTTTTTTTAATAAGATGGATCGTATAGGTACAGAGACCAAGTATTAGAATCAAGTTCGATCATTTTGCAAAAGCTGTAAGCAATAGTGAATCACTGTAATTAAAAATGATTTTGTACTGGGCTGGGTTATAAATTATCTTCTTTATTTTTTAACAACTAGGTATCCGTAATTTATTTTTAAACTATTGAAAATATTAAATTTTAATTTATATGGGTACTAAGTACAATATAGCATAGAATCTCGATTTACGGTCTATTTAAATGGTACACAAGATCAGAGGATTAGAGGTTAAGTTAGGTAAATGGGGTGAGGCAAATTGACTGAAACGCTGAGGGGATCTGAGGCGCGATCTGAGGTTTGAGGGTTTGACTGATCACCGATATCGTATATTTTTTGCCTATTACCTATACTTTTAATTTACATAATGTTAAATAAGGGAATAGGGTGAGGGCGTAGACCCTCAAAATGTAAAAGTTATAACTTATAATCCAACATTCCGAGCATATAAGAGTTTATTTTTACTTTTTAAATAGGTTATAGGTACCAGGTTTTTTGTACTTGAACAAATATTGAAGTATTTGACTATTTCACAAACAAATTCTTTTCAAATTAGCATTTGATAATTATTATAGAATACAAATAAAAACATCAGAGTGAGCTACAAATTTGATTTGTGCACCAGGAAATCCAAGTATTAAATTGTATATTGCTATTTGTTGCATACCTATTTTAAGTACTATTTGTGATAGTTTTTAAGTGTTGGTGCTACTTTTTGCTAATATATACATAGTAACCTAAATAATATAATGATTTATTTTGCATTTTCATAAATATCGTTTATATTGAATAAAAAATAGTATAGAAAAATTGGCATTTATGTGAATCTATAAGAAAAATTACCCACATTTTCGTTTCATATTTTAATATACGTTTAGGTAGCCCACCGTATTGGCCCATCGAACAGAATACAATTATGACTTCTAATCGGTTGAACCAGACACAAGTCAAGGTTTTATTTTAAATTAATAATATTTTTTTTTTTTTTTTGTTTACAGAAGAAAAAAATAATATTATTTTGCTATTTTCATAATTTTAAAAAATATTATAGAGCTTATTTAAGTTTTTTTAGGTCATACCTAGTAATATTAGTTAAGTTATAGTCATAATATTTCAGTACTTATATTTCAAGTGCTATAAAATCCGAGGTTTAACTTAAGTATTATACGTATACCTATTATAAATAATTTATCCTTCATTTGTCCTGATAATATGACCAAAAAATTACGAATTTTGAGTTCATTTTATTAATTGTAACAGATAATTTTTTTGCAACAAATTTATTCGATACAAGTTATGAACCACTGTTCAGAGTCCACTAGTACGTAACGCTTATTAAACAAATTGCGGTAGGTACCTAATTGATTTTTCCGATGTTTAAATTATTTTTATAACCAGGGTTAAGATGTGCGTATATAATAGAACAGGTTTATATTATGATTCAAACAGGTTTTTCCATTGTTAAAAATACACACTTTAAAAACCCTAATATAGTTAACCTTGTAATTTGCTAGTCTTAAAAATAATACAATTTTAAAGATTCTAGTTTATGACGCCAAGTCTTACCATCTTGTTGTTAATCAAAAATTCAAAATACTTTGTACTTAGCAAAAAATTATAAATAAATCTTATGAGTTTCTAGTATTAATTTATCCTCAATCATACAAGGTTTTTTTTAAACTTTCTGATGGAAAATAAAAAAATGGGCAACTGTTTACCTCTTATCTGAAAAATGGTGCCCATAAATTAAAAGGTGATACATCACTTTTAAGAAAACGAGACGACGTCCTAAGACACCTGCAGGCTGCAAGTGTTGTCTCAGTCTTACAAGTGTGTACCTAACAATGCAAATTTACATTCAGCAGTCCTCACTTCTCATTTGGCTTCGTTAGTTTTAAAACGAAATCGAATTTACCCATCATCAAATTCAAAGATAACAACATACCTTCTGTGATTTTATCGGTATTTTTATTTTGAGCGTATTTAAATTGTAGTTTTGTTCGCTTATAACTTTAAATATCGTAAAAACAGTTCCATCAAACTACAGAATTTGTTGTTAGTTGTTACAATTAACAATTAAATAATAAACCATAAAATGAAAGGTAAATTCATTCTTAATATCAAAATTAACGAAGTCAAATGAGAACTGCTAAACGTCAATTTGTTGAGACGCGTTAGTAAGACAACAGCTGCAAAAATACACTGGTGAGAATAAGATCATCGATAAAAAGAATATTGTAAGCCGAATGAATGCTGCTACAGTGCTACTTGCTAACAAAATTGTTTTAATAACAATTCAGTCTCAAACAGTCAAACTAGAAGAGCATAATACAGAATGAAGCTATGTTCTCGCATCCATCATCTAGGTACCCTCAGTATTAGATTTTATTGACAATAGTCAGTAGAGTGATATTTATGTTGTTATAAATTTGAAAATAATCAGACATTTTTTTCGAAAATTAAGTCTGAACTGTTTAAAAACTTGACATATTAGTAAACCTTTCGATTTCTAATCAAAAAATTGTGTTATTTGTACATTAAAGATATATTAATTAGGTTAAATCAGTCATTTACTTGTAATGATTGGAGTTTTTGTGAATATCGTTCTCTTATATTTTGCTTATGACCACTTATTCCAACAATCTGTTCTATCTGTTTAGCTGTATTTCCTAGAGCTCCTTCATACAGCATCAACAACACCAACTTAACACTTATGGAAGATATAACTGCATTATTCTTCTCAGTATCATACAAGGCCTATTGATCAAGAAAATTAATTTGACTATCTTGAAAATTACTTTAATAACGTTTAAGTACTTTGCACAGTCTCCAATTAAATGCATGAAAATCTGGTACACTGTTATCGGATACTTTTTGAGTTTGTAATTTGTCTTTTGCATTAGTATTATTTTGAGATTTAGTAGAAGCAGAAAATGCTACTACAGCAAAAACCGAACAAACGATAAAAAAAAAAATATCTAAAATCAAAAGGAAAAAATATTGTATTTAAAAATTAAATAAGTTATTTTAAGTCAACTATTATAAACACTTGCCTTTCATTGTATCGTAAGTTTTTTTTTTTAATTTAAAAAAAATAGAAGACACAAGGATATATGCATAAGTTCAACTGAATGAAATAACTACTATATATTTGGAAAATAATACTTGCCAATATGAACCTTGTTCTTCACCATTAACTCAATAACTGGTTCTATAATTCTACGTATTTATTAAAAACAAGTTTTGAAACTGACCCCACCTTGATTTATTATATTAATGACCAGGTAGGAAAGAAGGTGATTATTATGCATAATCTTATCAGTGTAATGGTCACTAATGGAAGGGAATTCTATTAATTAATCATTACAAAACACAATGTCTTAAATATAAGTATAATATAATCTTCATACACACATCATACAAATAAAATAAGTGATTACTTTAAAACTTATAAGAAAAAAGAATACCATTTACATTTTCTATTCATTTTTTACAAATGAATATGGTTTTTTGTCAAACACAACATTCATGAATGTTTCTTCAGATGTAATCTTAAGTTTCACAATTCAAAATGTTCTGTAAAATCGATAATTGGTACTTTATCTCTACGGCATTGAACATAAATATGACCTAGTCAAATATTCAGATTAAGTGTACATTAAGTTAAACTGGATAGAAAAAGATTGAATTGTTATAAAAAAAAAAATTATAATAATCGAGGATTCAATATGTATCGCTAATCGTCTCCTGACTGTGGACTGGCATCACCATTTTTCTCTCTTGAAGGTGAGCGAGATTTTTCATCAGGTGAACGTGAATCACGCCTAGAATAAAAATATATTTTAGATACATTCACTTAAGTAAATCAATAATATTGTATTTATGGATAAATTAAATAAAAATTGATATAAACAAATATTTAGTGTATGATACAATACAATAGCTAAAATGTATTCTAATACAATACTAATTTCGATAAGTGTCAAATTTCAATGAATTATGAATTTTAAAAATACTGATTATCACATGACAAAATATGTTGAACAATGCATAATACATTAATAATTGTATGTATTTAAGATAAGTATTATGATCTATTGGTTGAGTCAAAAAGGTTAACATTTTATTTCCATTAATTTCTTTTATCAAAAATTTAAATAAAATGTTTAAAAAAAATAAAAAACAAATAATAAGCTGTTATTCAAGTATACTATGTGTACATTAAGTGAATGAGACTTACTTAATACGCTTATTAGATATTGATTGTGAGCGTGACTGGGATCTCTTTTTATCTACAGATCCTGAACGGGAACGTGATTTGGAATGAGCTGGTGATCTAAACGATTAACATAAAATATAATATTTAAATCCAAAAATATAACTCATATAAGGTCAACATTTCAAGTAAATAAAATAATAAAAATCAAAACTTAACAATGGTAAATCAAAATAAAAGTATTATTCAATTATTAGTTTAATAAAAGAATGCAATTGGAAACAAAATTAATATTCAATACTATTAAAATTTGAGTAAAAAAAAATATTATTTATTATTTGTCCACGTACTTGTAAGGAGATTTTGAACGAGACTCAGACTTTGACTTGGAATGGCTTCGTGACCTACTTCTAATCAAAAATAATTGTACATAAAATATATATCAAAATAAGAATTAGTTTAAGCAATAAATTTCACCTTGAACGAGAGCGTACACGCCGGCGTGAACGAGACCTGGACCTGGATCTTGAACGAGAACTTGAAGGACTACGACTGCGTCTGCCTCCACCACGACCACGACTACTACTTCTGTCTTCTAAAAGTCTTATGCGACGTCCGTTCAATTCTGTATCATCCAACTTATCCAATGCAGTTTTGAGATCCGAATAGGATGCAAACTCAACAACACTTCATAAAAAAAAAAAATTAACATATACCTTATACTTTATATTGTTATTCAAATATTTACCCTTCATTCTTGCGTTGTTTATGTGCATCAGCATAAGTAACTTCCCCAGCTTGGCGCATGAAGTCCTTTAAATCCTATGTTCAAACAAATTAATAAGATTAAGAAAATGTAGAAGATAATGTTTTTAAATATACAGTTACACATATGAATAACATTCTTATTGCTAAATAAATAATTCTACGCCAAGTACAATTTATCGGTTTTATAAATGGGATTGTTTTCGGAAGACTTCACTTGAAAATGAATTAATGATGGGAAGTGCTCATTTGCTGTTAGTGAACTGAAGATGTTTTTACACATAATGGGTTACGTTGATTTTGATTTTAGTGCTTTTGATGATCGTGTGGCCTTGTTGTTTTGATGACTGATACAGAATTGGTTTTTCGTTACTGCATCTTCTAGATCCTTAACTTGTTATTAATTTGTTTTTATATTTTCAAAATAATATTGTTTAAAAATTTATTTTAATAGCCTAACAAATACCAAACATTGTTTATGTTATTATTTAAATACATACCTCTTAAACACATGGAATGGTATTGAAAAGCGACTCGGTCTCGGACCATGTGTGGGGCGACATGAATGGGGGGTTAACCAAATTGGGCAGCTGATCGGCTTGTATGGTTGGGAACACCTTTTGTGGTTAGGCCGATCATCCTAGGCCCGGAATGGAATGTGTGATATCGTACTGTGATCTTTTGTGGTATTGGCCTATGTGCCTCATAGTGCCACTCTTATGTTATCGGCCAACGATCAAGCGTTTAATGTCATTGGTATGGACATCGATCGAACCCAACACATTGTGGTGGCTCTTTAGAAAAATAATATTACATTTTTTTTTTTGATTTTTTTTTGTATTTTATATTTTTTTTTTTTATTACGATTAAAATTAAGTTGTTTTCTCAAAACAAACTTAGACCACCATTCACTTTATGATACTAAAAATAAATATTAGTATATAACATACACAATTAATTACTATTATTATTATACTTGTTATAATTGGGAGATAAAGTGAACGGCAAAATGATTTTATAATTTCTTTTAGATAGCAGAGCTATTTATTACAATGTTGTTAAACCTTAATAGAATTGCAGGCTCTTTCCTCAGATAATATTATTGATTGAACGTTTATCAGCACCTCACAAAAACAAACCATATGTGAAAAAAAAGTTCAGAAGACATTCAAATAAATAAGATAAATCTCCAAAATTAACAAATGGCAAAAAAAAATTATTTTAAAATATCAAATTGAAACAAATCTAAATAAAACAATAATTAATTAATACCAATTAACATCTTAATGATTTCTTACCTGCCAGCTAACACGACTTGACAAATTTTCAACAATTAATCTATAATTAGTTCTTGTCGGTGGACCATACCTATCATTTCTGTCATCCCTAAACATAATAAAATCATATTAATTAACCAACGATAAAATATTATTTATGAATATAGGTATATTAATAATTATAAATTCAGGAGTTCAGGGGTTCTCGACACTAAACACTATTATTTAAGCTTTATAATTACAATAATTTAGCAGCCAATCTAAGGATAGTTCATGGCACACCAGTTGAGAATCATTAATATATAGTATCAACAATACCAATATCCAAAAAGGGAAATGTTTTTAAACCCAACATATGAATCTAGTTGACCTGTAATCCAACTACATATGAGCAGGTCCAAAATTGTTTTTTTATCATACACTACAGTTTCGTTTTTAAAATCTCTCACCCATTTTTTTGCTCCCCTTATCTTTAATCAAAATTTTTAATACATACCTAGCATCACGACGAGGTCGTCTTGGCGGGGGTGGTGGTAAATCACCACCTCTTCCTGAACCACGCCAAACATCACTGCCTCTTGGTGTTCCACGAGCTCGTTCAACAGAAACCCTGTAAAAAACGTATTGATTTTTAACAACTTTTCAATAATATCAATTTAAATACTATTATATTGTAGTGCCACAATTAAGTTGGGTTAACATTCAATGAATCAATAGCACAGTTAAAGATAAACTTGTTACACAACTAGTCAAAAATAGATAGCCCTTTCTCCAATTACCCATGAAAAGGTAAGTAGAACTTAACTTAACACTCCTGGTGGAAAAAAATGTGACAGTTCACAGGTATTTTACCCAAGATAACATTTAATCAAATAACAAATAATAATATAATAATAATAATAATCAATAACATTTTTTAACATAATGGAAGGGGTCATCATTTATATTATTTTACATATCAGTTGCGTAACCAGTATATCTTTAATTGTGATTAATAGTGAGCTAATGGTCCCTGAACCATAGTTGGTCCATTTAATTTCAGCGAACCAATAAATTAATCAATTTTTAGATACAACCCACAATTGGGATACAAAATTTTTAAGATCACAAAGTTATACTTTATTGATAAAAATTATACCTTTCGCCATTAAGCTCACGGCCATTCAATTCATACACTGCATCATCAGCATCGCGATAGTCATCAAATTCCTAAAAAATTATTTTGCATGATTAACATATTTAAAACAAAATTTAATAGTACAAACAATATACTTAATATTACTAAATTACCTATTTTGTGTTGGTATATATTTTGGAACATTATACATATACTTAACACTCAAAATTACTTACAATAAATCCATATCCGTTTTTAAGCAAAATTTCTTTAATACGGCCAAATCCCTTGCAAAACTTTTCTATATCCCTTTCTCGCACACCATGAGGCAAATGACCAATATATATTCTCGAACCACTCCCCATGCTGAAAATAAATTTTAAAAAAATGTACACTTACCACAAAAGCATATCCGTTCTTCATAGCAATATCCTTGACTCTGCCAATTTTCTGGAAAAACCTCTCGAGATCCCTCTCGCGAACGCGATGAGACAGGCCGCCGACAAACACCCTAGTGCCATTACTCATTTTGACCTCTTTAGGTAAGTCACCAAATGCTTAGATAGAACTTCTACAGCTGGATAGGCTTACCCAGCTCCTGATAACAACCACCATATAAACATCACATATTATAAACTGCACTAATAACTGAATGTATTGTTATCATAGAATTCTTTTGAGGGATTTATTAAATAAGATGAACAGAGATGACAAGACTACAAAAGAAAACCAATAAATCTCACACATGGACAGTGCAAAAGATTTTGAGACATAATAAATTAAGATAGTAGTTACTTCATGAAAATTACAGAAAAGTATTGATAATTTTTATTAATCTAGTCATATTTAAAAATATAGAAATGTTATATATATATATAAAAAAAAAAAAAACAGAAACCAATTTATTACTGTGAACAGTATAGGTAAGATTACTCTACCATCACATAGGCTAGAAAAAGATTTATAATATATTTATAGGTGTTGTAGTAGAGCTTTAAAGTGTTAAAGTATGAGTGTATTTTTAAATTCAATGCTTAAATATTATTGAACCAGATAATAGAAAATTGCATAATACATAAAAAGCAATTTTAATATATTAATATGTACTTTATTTATTTACTATTTATTTAACTGTTTTAAAAAAGTAGTATTCTCGTCTAATGTCCATAAAAATTATCTGTAGCTAGTAGAGATAAAAAGAAATTTAAATTACATTGCAAACAGAGAAAATAGTAGGAGTGTTTTTATTTGAACTTGTCAAAAGCATCAGTCATAATTTAATTTTGATAAAATGTTTAGTGGTGTCGCCGACGGACGTCATAAGGATTCAAAGGTTTTTGAAATAATATTTACATTTGTGATATATAAAATACAAGACAAATAAGATATTATTACTAATTGGCAGAGAAAAGAACTATATTGTTATAAATAGGTAGATAGCTTGATTAATAAACCATTGTTAACTTATACTGTTAGTCGTTAGAGCAGTATAAATATACATAGTTTATTCATCAATACTATTACAAAAATATCAGTACCAGAATAACCGAAAAGATCTGTTTTACAGTACTTGATTTATATTAAACATAAAATTATATTACACAAACACATTAGTTATGCATTACATAATGTATTGTTGAGGAGGCTATTAGAAATTGTTATGTAAATGCATTCCATAAGTAGATAATTAATTAATATATATAGTTTTAGATAATAAGATCAAAATATAGGTGTACTATATCTGATATAAACACGTCTTCGAGAAAATTATCTCTGCTTTGATGTTTGTGAAGTACCCACTTGAATAATTATCGATTAGTGAACAGAAAATTGAAGCAACAAATTGTGCAATACCTACTAACTAATCCAAAATAAAATGGATATACTTAATATTTTGTACATCGTGTAAAGGTACTGTAAAATGTTACCAAGACCTCTCTACACGTAAAATAAGTTCGCAGCATATTGATCTCTGTTTTAACAGGTTAGGTGTTCATATCAAATGTGCTCAGATGTATAAAAAAAAAAACCCCCCGTAAAAAGCATCAAAAGCGAAGATGACATATTGTATTGTACAGACGCGCAATACACGCGTGTCTCCGTCAATGGCGGGAATAAGATATTTTACGACGAAAACGTATTAAATAAATGCGAAATACTCGTGACAAACAGTAAATGGAAGTACCGATACAGATGGTAGCCTACCTAATTGCAATAAAAAACACATGGCAGGGGAATACAAAAAACCAATGTAATTCGTAGAGATAAATCTATAAAATGGTACAAACAAACCTTTAAAAACGGCGGTGGATAATAAAACAAATTACGAACAGTATAACTCAAATTTACCAAACTCAAACTAAATAAAAAAATAAGTAAAAATTGGCATTAACTCACACACGATGCATAACAAATAATAAGTAACAAGATGGCGGAGCGTGGACGATCGGCGACCAAGCGTCCTTTTGAGTACATCGAAATAGACGTTAATGCGCATGCGCCCTTTGCGTATAAAACGTTGTAAAATGTTTATATCAAAGAGTTCATAAATGTTGTATACGGACTGCGATGGTGATTGGGGTACAACTTTTTCGAAAGTACCTCGTGGAAGAATAAAAAACAAAAGATAGCGTGTTTGTTACCGTTACCGAATACATGAATTAAATTTAAAAAGTTGTAAACACGGTTCAAACCACGGTCTTAGAAGATAGGTTAGGTTATCTTCTAAGACCGTGGTTCAAACTGATTGATTGATGATTCAAAACACGGTTGAAACCACGGTCTAGTTAGATTCCTATATATTCGGTTGTAAACAAACCTATTATCATTGCAAACTGGAGTATCAAACATTGGTCAATAATATCAAAATAATCAAAAATTTTGAAATATAAAAATTTAAAAACCATGAATATGTTTATATGTGTATTACTGAATTATTGACACTTGACAGTTGATTTCTGGTAGAATATCTACATTGTATATTTATTTAATATTTAAATGTATACTGAATATTATATTTAATTTAAACTGCAAAGCCCAAAATCATGTTTTAATTCATAGCTAAGGATATCGACTATTGAATTTGAAAGAACCAGAATAATAACAATGTATTAATTCATTGTTCAAATTAAATTTATAATTTTGGAAAACCGTTTTGTTGAAGTGTTGAATTGAAAGAAAAATGTCTAATAAAGATGATATTGATTATGATGTAGGTAGCTATAGATGTGAAGGCTCGGTAGAGCATTTTAAATTCAGGTAATTTATTTATATCATACATCTAATTGTGTCCATATAGTTATTGTTAGAATTGAACAATTATACTATCCAATCAACTTAAAAAATCAAAATTTGATTCATTCCTTTAATTTAAGTTTTGTTTTGAACTAGGCTTTCAGTTAATAGAATATCATTAACATATTATTTTTTTTTATATTCAGAATATGTTTAGAAATATCTCGTACTTCATTTCACCATAAAAATACTGAAATTGAAAAAAAGTATACAAAAAGAATTGAAAAAATATTTCATTGGATGGAAAAAACATCAGATGAGCCACACGATCAAAATGATTTAGAAGAAACATCTTCATCAATTGAAGGAAAACTTTTAGATAGCAATTTAAAAACCGAATTTAATCATCAACATGTAAGATTATGATTTTAAAAATCAAATAACTTTATATGTAAAAATGAATGATTTAAACTTTTAATATTTTAGAATGGTCGTACAATTTTGCATGATGTTATGGGTCATGACAATACACTCACGGAATCATTGAAAAAAATGAGCTTAATGAAAGACCATAAAAAAAATGTGCATTTTTTTACTAAAAACGTTATTGATAATTCACCATCTGACATTTCAAAATTGCAAAATAGATTACCAAATTTCAATCAAATAATGCATGTTCTTCTTGACCTTGGAAATAATGGGTATAAGAATTACGTAACAAATAATTTACATGTGAATTAGTAAAAAAAAAATATTTAAGGAGATTAAATGCGGTGATTTTCTGTCTTTGTCTGACAGTTAGTCTAAGCACTATATATGAATTTATACATGTTCTATTTCCAACGTACCATTTGCTTTAGTGAAGCAATATAAACTCTTAAAACAGATTTGAATTTGTTGTAAGGTCTAATTGAGAATGATTTTCTACAATTTTTAATTTTAACTTCTTTAAAACTGAAGTATAATAATTTTTTAGGAGGATAAAATGGAAAATATGGTAAATTTGATCTTAAGGAAATCAATTGGTTAAATCAATTGGTATTAGAAATAGAACAAGTCTAAATTTCTATGTTGCATGTGTGTTAGAAAAATACAGAAAACCACTGCTTCCAATCCCCTTAATCTTGTATCCTCATTATTTTATTCTTGTTAACTAATGTTTATAAAGTTATTTATTTGTTTATAATTATTGTAGTACAGAAAATGAAGGAAATAATCTTGTATTAGCATCATTGTATTGGAATCCAAACAGTCATATTATGACAATATTTCCTAATTTTACCACTAACAATTGTTCAGGATATATACTGCCAATCAGTACAGTGAAAGATTCATGTTTTGAATACCGATTTTGGATAGAAAATCTATCAAATGAATCTCTAGAACTAATAACTGATACTGTAAATGTAAATGATTATTAAATATTTATTTTGAAATGTATAAATAAATACCATGTACATTTTATTTGTTAGTTTCATCTACTCAAATTTGATCATTATGACTTTTATATACCAGAAACTGATACTGTTGAAATATTAGCTGAAATAACTTCTGCTAGTGGATTTGAATATGACAATTTATTTATTCGTTATTTTATTGATCTTCCATCAGGTAAATTTTCAAACTCAGCAAAATTGTAATTTATACATTACATTTTATTCAAAGACAAGGCTGTTACAATTAATATATTTAAATATTTTATTTATCCACTTTAAAAACTGATGTCATAATAATAAATTATGTATATATGTTCAATAGGCTGGAAATGTGCAAATAACAATTCACTCAGTGGAACCACTCATACGTGTCGGCGAAATAACAATATGACATCTATATTTTCATATTTATTCAATGTTACAATAATATTACCAAAAACAAATGATCAACCTAAAGGTAAAATTGTATATACATAATTTAATAACATGATTTGAAATAATAATTTATAATGTATTTATTTCATACTTTAGATCAACATATTAACTCTGCATTTATAACATTTATTATCTATTCAATTGATTCATGGAATAAGGAACGAGTTGAAGGATATGCATCATATCAAATTCCAAAATTCTCTACACCAATATCATACAAAAACAATATAAAATTAGAAGCGTGGTTACCAAAATCTAGAAATTGTGTTGATAATTTACGTAGATATTTCATTGGTGGAACAGTAAAGTTGGCTGAACCTAATTATACAAGTGTACCTACCAATTTCAATGTAAATTATAATACCCAATAATATTATTTTAGTGTTCACTTGACTTTGATTTCTAATATATTTATATACATTTTAGGAAAAATTGTTGAGTAAATATGGAATGGAAACAGAACATAGAGGTACACTGAATATTACATTAAGTAATGTAATGCAGCGTTGTAAAAGCGTTGAAAATACTAATAATATTAATACTAGTGACATTGTATCTGCCCAAACGCTAGTAAAAAGTGTCAACAATGTAATGGCTAGTTTCAAAAGAGCACGACAGAGAATGCTTTTAGCTTGCCAGCCAATATTAAGTCCATCACATAATTAATTCCTATTTATAAACTAAGTTATTACTAATTATAAGATACTTAAAATCACACATATTATTCACTCTAGTCAATGTTTAAATGTTAAACATAAATAATTATTTTTAATAAAAAATTATTTATACTTTATACTAATTTATTATTAAATATTGTTCTATATTTGTTTTTCAAAAAATATATATACTTATCACTCATATGACCTATATTGTATAATCATTTTTTTTATAGATTTTTTATTGTTTTTAAATAATTAAACATATTTTTAATTTCATATTTGAAAGCACGGTATATTTCTAAAAATGTATTTTTTTTTGCAAAAATATAATTACAATTATTACAATATAATTATTTAATTATTAAATTATTGAAATTACCTAATAATGAATTACCAATGGGTAACTTTATCTTTATGTATGCCACTCTTGTCTCTTACAATTATATCATCAAGGTTTCTTATTATACATATTGTTTTGTTTTACACTTTTTATAGAAATAAAAAAAAATACTAATATATTCACCAAGATTACAATTATATAATATGTTATAAATATTTTATTCAACTAGACCAAGCATTTATGATTTTATAAATGTTATTTCATTTGTACGAAGAAAAAAACACTAATTTTACAATATTAAAATTAACTAATGCATATTTTAACGATGTCATTTTTAGCACTTTAACCACAAATATAATTAATTGATCTATTGCTTTTGTCAAGTCTATACTTAGTGCTGAAGATAAAATAGTTGTACATATTCACTTAATAAAATGTATTTTCTATTATGTATCAAGTACTTCTGTGTTTTTGATAATGATAATGTTTAATTTTTTTTTTATTATTTCCCACTATTTTAATTAAGGATAAAGAAGTGATAATGTTTAATCAATTTATGAGAAAATGTTAATTTGGTGTATTTAGTATGCAAGTATGCATACATTTTTATTCATAAAGTTTCAATTTTTTTTACTGTGTTATTGTGTTGGTTGTTAGTCTTGAAAAAACTTAACATTTTTATCACAATAGATTATAGATATATTATGTTTTCCATCAGTATATAGCAGTGATGCATCCTGATTCCCGAGTATAAAATCTTTAAGACCTCAAGTATTTATATAAATTAACAAGTAATACATTTTATTTGATATTGATAAAAAATGTAATATTAATATACATTAAGAAGTCTCTTTCAGGAAATTTTTGTTTGTGTTACACTATAGCTGCTTATGGTACGTACTAAAATAAGTAAAATATTATGTATAGAGGCATAGAGCATGATAAAATATATTTGTTTATTTTGTAGTATAATATACTATACCTAATACGTCTTTATACTATTAATAAATACACAATATAATTTATTATTTTATATATAATTCTATATGGATTCATCAATAATTGTGATATTTATTACATTTATATAATATTAATAATTATTAAGTACCTACCAGTGCTTGAATTGGTAAAAAATTAGAAGAGGGGCACAAAAGTGTAAAAAAAAATGAACGTATCTGATCATTTAAATGTCTTATTGATTAGAATATAATAAGAAGGGGTACGCATAAATATTTTCTAAAATTAAGAGGGACACTGTACCCCTGTGTCCCCCATCAATTCAAGCACTGGTTAGCCTTACCTACTATTTACTAACATAGTTTGAAGTTTTAAAAACTTCAAGGACTTTAATTACCTACAAGATAATAATAACTCATAATTCATATTATCTATTACTCGTATAAAAAAATAAAATGTTTTTGAACATTTTTAATTTTATCAGTTTTCTGTATATTCACATTGCAAACATACAACAAGTACAAATAGGTACCTTATTCATTGCTATTTAATAATTTCAATAAGTACCTAACTATAAAATAAAATTGAACAAAGTGAAATTTAGCTGGCTAGGGATAGGCTTAGCGTTCAGTAAATCAATTTTGTGTTTTTTAATGTATATAGAAGTGAACTTGACTAAGTTAGGAATATTATCAGCTGTGTCCATATATACGTAGGTTTTTTTTACAAAGTTTAAATTTGTGTAAGAAATACTAAAAAAATGACTATGTATAAAATATTGCAATTTAAAAATAACCATTAGGTACCTATATTAAAGAAAATTAGATATTATATCATAAATAAACCAATGTACAAACACAGATGATATGGATTGTAAATTTATAATTGGTCAATTCACTCTTATATTAAAGTTAATAACACAAGATTGAGGAAGCTGATGCAAACTTGCCATGTTACCCGTGGGTCAGAGAGAAATCAAAATATTGAAGTGCGCTGACATCCTCGATTCTCTTAATATAATATATTCTGTAAATCGCGGAAAAAAACGTCCGGTATATAAACATAATAATATTTAAAAAAAATCAATAATCATATTTACTAGGTCAATGGTCTTGTCATGAAAAAATAATTGAATTACCTAATGCACAAAAACTATACACATATGCGTAATAATAATTTCTATCGAATTATAATTTACTGCCCTCATAAAAATTATTTTTTCAATAATTTATTATTTTTGTTTTATCTAGGTCTTGAACAAGTTTTAATATTATGGCCAACAAATTTTTTTATTCTTCAATTGTAATTGAATAATTTTTTATCCTCCGGCAAAAAGTAACCACCAATTGGATTCGTGTTGTATTTTGTTTTTTTTTACCGGCTCATCCATGCTGTTTGACAGCAAATTTAATCTTACATATCTGATGCCGCTATTTTTAATCTTATTTTGTAGATGAGTGTCCAAAAATTCGGATGACTGTGGCCAAATTAGTGACTAAATCTATCCTAGTTGTGATATTGCCTATATTATATACCTACAACTTACAAGGATATTTGTTAATTTCATCAGGTAAATCATTTAATTAAAATGTATATTAATACTAATTGGACCGTTAATTTTGCATCACATCGTATTTTTCCTTTCGCCTGATTATAAATGTACCGGAATTTTTATGCTTCGTACTTTTTTACCTTTGAATTTTTCACCTCGGACTTTTAGGTAGTCTACCCGTATTCTGTAAATGATCAATATTTAATTTGTGGTGTCATCCGCACTAGTCACTAGTGCTTATTTTATTTTTGACTTAAGCTAGCTCACTTCGTCATTTCCCTTATCCTTTTTATTTGGTGTTATGTATTGTAATTTATTTTGTTGTAGATGAGTACCTATATGTACCTATATTGAGTGTGAGGGGTGACAACATCTCGTCCTAACGCGGGTTAGGCCTAAGTAATAATGAGTAACTTATTAGTTATAACTTATATTCATATATATCAATGACAATGTATCAATAATATATGGAGTAAAAATCTTGTAAGATATAAAAAATTGTTTAGGGTACCTATACTAAAAGTGAGTTACCATAAGTCAAAAATTTAAATTACGCCTATGGTCTGCTATCCGAATTACCGTATTAGTATCCGACTGTCAGTGACATATTTAAGCTTTTTCCGCCTATAGGCAATTTCCCCCCTCCCATCCTTCCCAAAATTATTTTTGAAATTTACAAATTAACTATACTTAAAACTTTAAATTTTTCGTAAGTGCAGTATATAATATAGTATAGGCACATGTAGGTAGCGGCTTAATTTTGAGCGAACGGACGCGAATGTTTACGGTTTAACTTGTAACTCTAAATTATATAACATATTATATGATTTGTACGAAAATAATTTTACTACTCAAAAAATTAGTAAAATTTGATTTTGTCAAATTAAAATTACTTTTTGTAATTTTGTTAAAAAAAATGATTAAAATTTGCCGCCTTCCAAATGTCGCCGCCCTAGGCCCGGCCCCCGGGCCTATAGGGCCTGTGCCTAAATACGCCCCTGCCGACTGTATACTCTCGAACTGGTATCTGAAATTTCAATAATAATCAATAACTATAATACATATATGATTGGTTTAATCAAATAAAATACATTTTCGGTTTCATAAAATTAGAATAATAATTATAGTTTTAATTTAAAAACTGTAGCTGATAATAAGTTCGCCCTATCACTTTCAAAGTTCCGGAATTGTCATGATATATTATGCATGTATACCTAATAAAAATTAATCAGTATGAGTCACGTCAGCATGGCTGGCGGGAGTGATGGACGATGGTTATAGAGAGGGTCGTTGGTCGTGACCGTGACGATCACTCACACAGTCATCACTCCTTACTCATTGAAAGTTGAAACGCACATATATTTTATAGTCAGCACATTCGCACATCGAAAATTACGAATCAATAAAAAAAATTATGTATTCTTAAATTAAACACATGGACAACTATAAAATAACTAATAAGCATTCTGATCGGCGTTCGGCGTGGTTATTGGTTAACGTGCACATTCAATGTCGTCCTATAGTCTAAAAAATATCTTAATCAAACTGGGAATATTGTCATCGCTGTGTTTCAATACATACAGATCATATATTCATGATTAATATATGTTTCTTTATAAACGTATGAATTGCAAATGTTGACGAAATTCGCAAACTATTTTGTCGTTAAAAATTAATTAAATTTTTAATTTGTGTAGGTACCTAATGTTTGAAAATTTAATATCTTATTTCACATAGAGAAAAAGAGAAATATTTAGCGTATATGCGTAATACCACAATATTATTTTTTTAAGGTTCAAATTTCAAATTTAGCTGAAATTCCAGAAAATCGTGATAATTTTTATTGACTCATATAGACGGACAGACCGCTGTGTCAGCTTACAATCGTTTTTTTAATCGTATATGCAATTATTATTGAGTTTAAATTTAACACATCCGTACTGTAATAGTGACTTACCAAATGACCGCGAGGTGCACTCATATCTATACTATACAGCAGAATAGTTACCTAGTTAAAATTTTTTTTTAATAATAATTGTAACTATATTAGGTATAGGTTATCTAATCACTGGACGTTCCCTTCCCGAGAGAGAGAAATCAATTAGTGCTATATAAAGATATTCTCTTGACGCAGGTTCTGCAGCATGCCACGGTTCCACCGAACCTTTAAACCTTGTACAGTTGTACGTTATAATATACCTACTATATAGACCAGAGTTTCCCAAATTGTTTACGGAATGACCCCGTTTTGGATAATTTTTAAATTTTAACGACCCTCAACATACTAATGACCATTTTTTTTTTTTTAATACATTTTTATATTAATCTAATATTAAATATTTTATATTGTAAAAAATATATTGAAATTCAAAACTTTTCGCTACCCGCACCAAACACGTAATTGCGACCCACAGTTTGGGAATCTCTGATATAGATATATATTTGTACAAAATGTACTGTTGTCGGTTATCGATAATTAGTGCAACGACAACAATATTATTGACGATCGTCCGACCGGATGCATTGCTCAGCATAAACAACACTTATATCGACTATTATAATACGAAGGTACAATAAACAAACATAGTTCAATCAATTATTTATTTCTCGTAATACCAATTACCAACTCCAAGTGAGACGCGAGTCTAACGGAGTAATCTAAGGATCGTACTCCCACAAAAAAATTAAGTATTGCGACGCCAGAAATGTCTATTGTATTAAAATTATTTTTTACAAATATTCTGTTATATAAATCACCAATCACAAAACCATTTGAAATAATATATTGGTTATAAACTTATAACACTTATAACTTATAGGTTAGTAAATGAAAATTATTAATTAATAAGCCATGTGTTAAAAATAATACAGCAATAAATCAATGTAATATATTTTTCAAGGTTTATGTAGTTGATATTTATTATATAATATATAATATATTTATATTATATTGTTAAAATGTAGGTTATCATTCATTCCATTCTGTATAATCTTCAAGTATATACCTACGCACATATTTTTACACTTTTGCATCCTCTATGATTCTACATATACTATTGTTGAGGACAATTTTTTTAATAATATTTTAACATAATACGAGTCTTGCAAAAGAACAATCGTATAATTAAATGTTTTTTTAAAAATATATTGCCATCATTGATTTTGTGACAAACATTTTTTTGAAACAAGTAACAAGTATAACTATTAACTAACCTGTTTAAATGTTAATCTATTTCACCACTTGAATATTGCAAATTTTTTTAAAAATGCTTAAATATATCAATAATGTCAATCGTCAATATCAAACACAAATTGCCCAAAGTCCGCTATAGTTATATCAAAAAAGAAAAATGTTTGGAAACTTGTCCACAACTCGTATACCTTATACCCATCACCTTTTTAGGTTTTGTCCACACCTCACATGGTTTTTATAACTTAGTCTGCAATTAGAAAACACTGCCTCATGGCCCCATCTACATTTTTTTCAATTCAAGCACTGCGTGAACTGTGAAGAACAAACAAAATTTTTGACGGTAGGAGGTAGCTATTGACAATTGTTGTAGGTCGGATGCATCTCAGTAGTCCCTTTCAGGTCACTGTGATCCGGCGGTGCTCAAAATTACAAAATTGATTTGCGTCTTTGTTCCTTAACAATATGATAAAAAGCGCTGGATAGGTATATATACTATATACCCATTATGTCAATACCCATTATGCTGTAATTGATAACTTACTTTCAGATTTAAATTTCAAATTTGATTTTAGCCTTTGGGTACTTACTAAACTAATTACAACATTGGTCTTTGATTTTATATTAAAAACAAAAATGTATTTAATAGGTGATTAATGACAATGTATGATTACACGCGTAGGTATACACTATAAACTAATAATATTATATTATTATATATTTAATAATATCAAAATATATATTATGCGTTTTAAAATAAGTAACCCGTTTTACATTTATCATTAAGTACATAAATGGCATACGTTAAATTATATTAAAATAATATGTTATTAAACTTGTAGGTATAAGATCATTCATTTGCTGAAACATTTTAAATAAACAAATAAATAAGACGTAACATTTTTCCTTAAGTCATATATTTTCATGATTCTATAAAATACATAATTCAATAGCAAATGTTGTGCTACGACTGATCCTTTAGAGAAGTAATATTTTTTTTTTTGCATTTTTCACGTAGGAAAATATACCAAAATACCAAATGTTATATTACATATCACAACAACATATTATTATATACTTTCACCGCAACTATTAAATAAGGATAATAATATATTATGGTGATGTATGTAATGTTTAAATCGGTAATACTCGAACTAATTACTCGCAGGTTGTGCGGTGTTATCTATGAACTCTTGTTTTTAATTTAAAGTAAACAAAAGGGGCGGGGGGGGGGGCTACGATTTGGGAATTTGTTATGAACTCCTAAGAATTCACGCATCTATATCTAAGAACATCGTAGACATATACGGGCCGAACAGGAGGAACGCCGTTTTACCGATATTATAATATTAATAATATCATTATTATAGTTGCCGCAAGTCGGTCGATGTCGTGCGGACAAGGACGGGACGGCGGGGCGCAGGTGACATGGAGGTTTCGATCCCGTCAGACTTACGGGGCACGGGAAATAAATCCGAGCGGTCCGGCAGCCGCGGGCGGGTCGATAAAAACGCATTATCCTAGTCACGGTTTGTATGCTCGGCGCCGGGTCGGCCAGCCGCCGCGGCACAGTCGTTGAACTGCATTCCCACTTCGGCGGCGTGGAGGGAATTTTCCCCGTCGCCGATCGTTTTCGCCGGGCAATCGCGTAACGTGTGTGTGCGCGCACGCGCCCCGCGATTCGTGACGTGTGCGTGTGCGCGCGCGCGTCTGTACGTTATTATTATTATTATTATAACATTATTGTATGTATGTATGTATGTATACCCTACCTATATATCATACAGAAAAAAAAAGATTGGGTTTGTGGGCTGCGCGCTAGCGTTTCGGTGGGACGCTCCGGTCGCGGTGCTTGTGTGGGGGGGGGGGGAGGGGACAACGCGCACGCCGTCGTCGCATGGGCACGGCTGACCGCGGGTGGGACGGCGGCGGCCGACCGTTGATCGCGCGCGCGGTATCCGCTGCAGCGCCGCGGCCGTGGCCGGGTCGCGGAGTGGGCCCGGGCCCCCGCGTCAGGGGGGTGCGACGTTGCCGCATTGCTCATTGCTTACATGCCGCCCGCATGTGTGCGTTTTATAATCCAGTTGCGCGTCGAAATAACGTGACCCCTCTGCCGCCGCCGCCGAAGCCGACGACTACTGTCCCGACCGCTCGGCGCTCGCCCACCCGCCACCGACCGGCGGACGACGACGTCTCGTCACACCATTATACTCTATACAGTCTACTCACACCCGCGCACACGCACACCGTCGTCCCTCCCTCCCCGCCGCCGCCGCCGTAGAACACAAACAATATTGTTACATCATTATAATAATAATAATAATAATAGTATTATAATTTAACGCACACGCAGCACGCATTGTACGATTTATTCCTTGAAGTGATAATGACACGGCCAAGACCGTAAAGTTTGTACCCACTCCCTCAGCGAGTCTATGACTGTGCGTGTGCGTGTGCGTGTGTGTGTGCGAGAGAGAGATTGTTTAACATTCTAGTGCCAACTGCCTATTTTTTTTTCTACGGATGTGCCTATCCGACGTCTAGGGAGAATAAAAATAATTGTAAATAAACATTATAACATTTACGAATGTAGAGAAAAATTATATTATAATATAATATTTCAAACTGCAATACCGTAGTAAACGGGTTTTTTTGGTTATAGAAAAAATTGTTTTTTTACGTTTTTAAACGTTATCAATTTACCTATATTATATTATTATATTTATTATAACTACTATCATTATTCATTGTATTCTTCAATAAAACAACTACAATACTTTTACGGATTCTCGATGTTGATAATTCAACATAATTAAAACTATAATTTAATTTACTATACTTTAATTATAACTTTTTCAATAAAATGTATAAATACACGCTAATAATGTCACATATTATATAAAAATATATATATTTAAGTTAGAGGAATTTTTTTGGGAAAGCTGTTTCTGTCATCACAATCTGTCTGCCTCAATAAAAGAATCGTTTTGGTTTATAACATTCATAGTACGTTGGTACAATTTATAAAAATTTAAGTAACAACGAACCATTCAATGACGAAAATATTATAATTCTTCAAGATAATAATATTTAATACATTTAAATATAGACTTCAAATTATTAATTATTATTTAACTATTCATAGTAATTACTCATTTTCAAAATTAAATAAATACATAATATTATTAATTTTATTATTAATTTGTATATTATAATTTGGATTCATAACATCGTAACAAAATACAAATATAACAAATATATCATATTATATAATATACCTATTAATATTTAACGAGTAAAAATGATTATTTAAAAATTAAATAAATAATAATACAATATTATAAAATGTATTAATTTAGTTTAATATTCTGTAAAATTATTCATTCTCATTAAATTATTCAAACACAATATTCTCATACACCGCGGCGAAACTTCGATATTTCGAATATCATTAATCTGTTCAAAACTATAAAATGCACATGGCCGTGCGTCGTGATATTTTTCTTTCGGTAGTGAGTAGATATCCTTCAAAAACCAAACATAACAGTCATAACTCATTATAATTTACATTACGCCATACTGATGTCTGATACTTTTCAATGTTCATACCTAATTTTTACCTTGAACCTATATTTCTATTCTATTATTATAAAAAAAATTGTATACGATAGTTTGTAATCGAACAGAAAAAGAGGTGGTATTTCGCGGTTCTAAACTTGACAACGTTGCCCAACCCGCCTACCATGGCAATTGTATAGAGAATAGACGTCTTAATGTCTTATTTATATAATAAACAATACTGTACAGAACCTCTAAAAATAAAATGACGTTGATAAATAAATACATATTTATCTCGCTGTCTTGTACAATTTTAATTACATTTTTTCCTACACACAACACTGTCAAGTTATTTAGTTATAGTATTTTTATAAGGCAACTTACATACTCCACTTTCTAATTTTCTACTATAATTTAAAACGATAGTTTTATATAAATTAGCCTAGAGCAGGTATGTTTTATGTTTATAATTGTATATTATAATGAAAAACTATTCATTGCCAGCCTAATAATTTCTTTACCCATAATTTTACTTTTCATTAAATATATTTTTATTATATTGTTTCTGTCGATCCCAAATATAAGAGTAATCATTAATTTTCGAAAAAAATATTATATACATACCTACCGCATTTATTTGCAAGGTTTGTATAATTTTATACATTTTCTGAATAATCTGAATAATATATGTCATCAGTCATCACTGATCAGTTATCATTTATATTTTACATAGATCTATCAAGTATAGTACTACAGAAGTCAGTAACTACATGTATAATAAAGTATTTATTACAATATTAGTTATTACTAACCAACTGGAAATATTGACCAATTATTACAATTATTATAAAATAATAACACGTTTTGGAAGACTATTTGGTTTTACTGCAGGTTTTAGTTTATAGCTTATAAAGTTATAATACCTAACTTATAACTTATAATTATTCAATTTCAACAATAAGATACATTTTAAAAAAAAAAACATAAGAAATTACAACAATTGTACATGTACTATTATTAAAAAAAAAAATAATTAATTCGATTAAATTTATAAATTTGATTATTCATACAAAAAAAAAATACTTATAAGTAGAATCTAAGAAGATGTGTTTAGATAGTAGTTACAAATATTTAGTTATGATACTGAAGTTATTAGTTGCGTTAATGGGTTGCACAAAAATACAATAAACAGTTAAAACCTCAAATCACAATAAATTAAATTACAATTACAATTGTGGACTTCACCCTTCCTTTTATAGTTCACCAACACTGTTGTTATTTCCTTTTTGACGATCGATTTTGGACAACGTTGCCATTCGCACAAATATCTTTAGAGACGAGTGTATATCAATTGTTACTGATAAGTTTTATTTTACTAAAAAAAATATCCTAACTTTTCAAGAATATACTTAGGTATAGAAAGTATATTGTAAATACCTATTTCAATATTAAAAAAATATTATATTTTAAAATATACAATTATTTATTATAGCCAATCAAATTAATTTTTATATAATGCATACATTTCTCAAATCATCTTCTGTCAAATAATTGGTGAATATTTTCAACATTTTATATACATCATACATTAGGTACATGCAGAATAAAAATGAATAATTATTAAAGCTGGAAATGTAATACCCAAAAGTTTTTAAATAATGCACCTATAAAATGCACTTAATTTTTATATTTCAAACAAGTTTTGAACCAAAAAATATTTTTTAATTAAATTAAATAAAAAGAATTATTCTCATTTGATTTTCTGCCACCACTCGTAATATTGATTTTCAGGTCTCATGGATCCGTTCAAAAAATTAAAATTAATACTATTTGATAAGGTGAAATCTTTGTTAGCTTGTTACAAAGTTACTTTTTTAGCAAAAGTTTATCAACATTTAAAAAAAAAACCCAGGATTTTGGTACACTAAAACAACAATGTTCTAAAAACCTTAAAATAATATAAAAATTAAAACTTAGACCTACTAATTCTGATTTAAAAATACATGTAACGTATATAGCTGTATAGATATGTAATAAATAATAATAAAACGAACATCGCGTACTAGCTTTGGAAAACAATGTAAAGTGCATCGGACTTCCAGCCCTATTAATACATTATGCAGTTTTTCTAATACACAAAAAATAATAAATATTTTTCTTACAACATAATATATAATATACTATACCTTCTTTATTACTTATCAATTTTTTTTTATATTTACTTAAATATACTTAAGTATTATTTATTTTGGGTTTTTAAATAAATTAGATTACTTAATACTCATTAGTCATTAGTTCTTAATCATGATCGTGAAACAATAAAATATTTTTTGCTGATTACTGAATAGTGAAAACTAATCTTAGGAAAAACAAGTTATCATATATTTCGTACGTAGTATGTTTTACATGTTTAACTAATTAATAGTTAATTTTTAATAATTCAAATGTTTTAATTTGTTTGATAAGATTGCACATACTAAACGTAAATCTGCGTTTCTGTCTCAACTTTCGACCATTAAGGTAATAGGTATACATTTTTTTCTTTCCATAATGTATAAGTTAGTGATAACTCATTAGATATAGATTATGGGGACTAGCACATAGTTACTTAATAGCTTATGCAGTATGCACGCAATACAATTATTATCAAAATAGCATATACATATTATATATAATTATTTATGACAATAAAGTATTGTAATTTACTAATTATTTTGTTTCAAACTTGTAAATGATTTATTTTAATGTTATTCCTTTCTAAGCTCATAATTCCATATTAATTGATTTTTTATGGTTATAACTTATAAGTTTATAACAAATATAGACTAGTCGACAGTCATAACTCATTATAATTTATAATAGTTTCGTACCTAATACGAATGAATTTATAACCTCACCAAGTTTTGAGCTTTCGCATTATTGTATATTTGTATGGTATAATAATTAATAATTAAATGTGAGATTTTACTGCGTAATAAATTATTATACGATTATTGGTGAATTGGATTTTGACTCGAGCGATAATAGCACACTATACTTGAGAATTAAAATCATCAGAATTGTTAAGTTTTATTGTAATATCTAATTATCTCGTCAATATTACGCAGTTTCTTGGACATCTCATACTTATATCTAATATTAGTTAATATTATACGTAGTTAATAAATCTTATACAATAATATTATTTATACATATTTTAATAGTTTATATTTAGTTATTTTAATAATACATCTACTCATATACATGGACTGTATTTATACTTTTTAGTACATAAATACACGTATTCAATTATAATAAATAATAATATTATGGTAATTGGTAGTATATTATTATGTGTCTAATATGCAGTAATAATGTCTATATAGCGTAATATAGGTACCTCCTAATACGTACCGTGTCGTATTTTAGTTTCATATATTATAAAATATTATGTACTATTATTATTATTATTATTATTATGCTGGCGCATGCGCTTACGAACAATAAAATATATAGTGCCGTCTGCTAATATTTGTAATGAAACTACGACGTTGCCATGTGTTTTCGGCGACCTACAAATATTTTCAAAGTAACCTTGCCTACGGCCTGAAGCGGTGAAGGGTACTGCGGCAACGTCGCTATAGCAGGTGTCGTGTTTTTAGTATATGGCGCTGAACTAACGAATTCATAAACGAATAAGACTATAAGAGAAAACCGTTTCTCTCAAGTTTTACAATGGACCAACACCAAATGGACCGATTTTAGTCTCTTACCGACCGAACACGTCTGGAAATGTTAAACCTCGACGGGTGTATGGTGTATCACGATAAAAAAACGCATAATTTCGGGGCTATAAGACCATAATTTTATCTTTATAATATTTCTTCTAATTTCTTTACATTATTAGTCTAGAAAAATGTAGTTCAGATGCACTAGCTCAGTAATAAATCATTTGAGGTTCTGCCAAAATTTCCCACCGCATTAAACTTTCATTGTACATTTCCGTTATAACAAAATATATTACTCAAGTCTATACTCTATTATAATATATTTTTTCTAGCCATAAAACTATAACGAATAACAATACAGTATTATATTTTAAAATAAATCTATTGCAATTTAAAACATATGACGTAATGTAAGCTAAAATGTTGTCAACATTTATTTGAAACAACGTTTGGTTAAATTCAATATTAACGATTTACCTAAACATTATGAAACATGTATGTTCGGTAGGTATTGATTTGGTAATAACTGAAATATAACAGCTGTATAATATGTAAACATATTATTTAAGTACTTATAAAATGTATTTTATTACTATTGTTATTATAACATTACTATTTTCAAAATTAGTAGGTACAACGCTTGTGTATACCTACGTATTCCGTACGTATACCTATATGTTTTACTTTAAAACCTGAATGCATTTAACCCGCGGAAGGTTAAATACTTTAATACGAGTTTCAAGAAGGTATTTATAACGGGATGTTTTGTTTAACTTATTATAAAAAAGAAACGCTATTAAAATATTTATGATTAGATTTATATAATAGTACCTTTTTTTTTTTATTAAAAAAAATACACATTTGCGATTGAAAATTGCCTTAGGTTTTAATATAGATTAGTTAAGATTTAGATAAACATCATACTTGTTTTTTTATTTCTTGTTTCAATGATCAGTGATTATCAAATACTTAATTTATTGTATTCATTTTTCTAGTATTTGTAATATAATATACTATGTTATAATTAATATTATTATTTATTATATATAATATGTAAATCAATTGTTCTTATTTTTAACAGTATGCACGATACTATGCGTATGGTTTATCTTTATACACCTAACATGTATAATTATTATGGTGTGTAAGTATTTAAAAAAACAAATATTCGAAATTTGACATAAAAAATATTAGTTGAACTACTATTTTGTTTACTAACATTTAGTTATGCATTATGGTTATTGCGACTTGTGTATTTGTATGTATTGACAACTCGAATTGATTGTTTTTTTTAAGGTTTTAATGTTTTAATCGTTCTGATTATATTTTATGTTACATCACTACATCGCGCATCGACTTTAATAAATATTTTTAATTTTCAATAAAATTGTATTTCTTACTTCAGACGACATTACGACATTTGTATTTAGACTGTTGGACAACATAGGCGAAAATGCTATGTATACATCATGCCCATTGCCCATATTTAGCCTTAGCAGAATATATTATAATATATTTTACATTTTAAACACTAAACAGTAATCAATAATACGGCGGTAGGTAGTTCAAGTGTTCAAAAACTCCTAATATGAAGTTGAATAATATTAACTCTAAGTACTAAGTAGTAGATAATATGATTAATAGGTAATAAAAACCTATAATTGTCAATTTTGTTAACCAATGCTAACTGTCTTCTAGACTGCTTATATTTTAAATAAACTGCATTAAGGATTTAGTCCTATAAAAAAAAAAAATGAGATTACAATCAATTGATTTATATCCAAGTCCTCTCACTGGAATAACGGTATAATTCTATAATATAGGCACCGAAGATGTTTTGGGGAAACGTTGTCCGGTGGGAGTTTTATACGAGTTATAACTTTATAAGTTGTTACAAGAAAAATCGTTTATTGCTTTATTTTTGGCGTTTGGTCGTAGTAACTACTAACTAGTAACTACTGACTATAGAATGTGTACTGCGTTTTAATGATAATATCGCTGTGTAGAAATCATTTTTCGTTAATTTGCGTGCATGTGAATGATTATACGTCGACACGTGGAATTTACGTATTATGAAATCGTATTCCGAGTTCGATAATGATACATTGTGAAAAAAAACGTGGTTAGATAAAATACACCCATTTTATGCGTCATAAAAGAACGCGGAGAGGAACACTGATGATGAGACACAAGTACACAACATAATTCGTTATATCTAATCGCATCAATATGTTTACGCATAACGAAGTGCACGTACATCGGATCCCGTATAAAACGAATGCACATAATATTATAATATAATTTAATGGATATTGACACATTGTACGTAATATTATAATATCATGTACATTGTACAAGAAAAAATAATGGTTTTCTCGTATGTTTTTCGTCCCGGACGTCCCCAAACAGTATAATATTATTATTATCGAATGTCGATACTCATCGGTGGTTGTTTAGAATATTCTCGTGGTAGGGTCGAGCCGGGGAGGTATACGTTTTTTTTATTTTACACAAATCGTGTATATCTGTGTTAAATATACACTAAATTATTAAAGATTTTGGATTTATTTTTAAGCTAAATCTGCTTTACACGACGGGCATGGCATTTTTTTTTAGCCCACGAGGGGCATGACCCTTAGATCCTTCTCCCCTCCCACGTAGATCCACCACTGATGTGTTTATGTGAGTTTGCCAACACGTCGTATATCATATTATTTTACGGTATTTCACGTAAACGCGTGCTACGCGAACAACGATCGTTACCTATTATTCAACTGTTCACCGTCGTCTCGTATATTTATTGTATTAATACAGATACAGGTACACGTTGTTTTTAACGAAACGACGAAATATCATTGCGAGTATTTCAGTATTACCTACTACTATTATCGGACGATAACACGATAATAATAATTATTAATAATTATTATCGTGTGTGCGCCCCACGCGCTTTCCTATATTATATTATACAGTCGTCGTCGTCGTCGTCGTCAATCGAGATAGTATTGTGGGTCGATCTAAACAATCATTAATAATAATAATAATAATAATAATAATAATAATAATAATAATAATAAATAATAATACACCGTTTATTCGGACGAGTATATTCTCGTACGGAGCTGCTCTTATTTATAGTTTACAGAACGCGGAAACGTGCGTGGCGGTGTACGCCATTACGTATTTCATATAATATAATAATATTATATATATATTATGTATGATGATAAAGATGAAAAAAAAAATAGCTGATATAATAACACACACGTCCGACGTGAGTGAACGTGTGGTGTGTGTGTGTGTGTGTGTGTGTGTGTGTGTGTGTGTGTGTGCGTATTTATAAATGTATGACATATACACACACGCGCGCGCTACGACTTGCCGAATATTATTATTGTTATTGTGAGACGTTCTCGTCGGGTCGGGTCGGGTCGGGTCGCCGTCGGCCGTCGCGAGTCGCGTGACGTTCGGCGTTTTATTTTCCTCCGTCGTGCTCGCCCGGTTTTTACCGTGCGGCTTTGTTACGCGCGCGCCGTAATTACCGTGCGGCCGGGCCGCACTGCCGGCCCGGCGAATCCATCGTGTTTTGTTTGGTCCGCGTTGGCGCGATCCCCCGGTCCTCCCGCCACGGATCCGCGCACCGCCGGCCCACGGTGCGCGGCGGACGCCGCGGGTTCGACCGAGGTACTCTACCTCACCCGCGGAGGCCAGTGGATTCGCCCGAACCTGTTTGGAGCTGTGCGGTTGATGTCAAGCGAGCGCGACGGCCGTGTCCCCAGCGGAGAAGTTTTTTTTTTTTTCCCCGTAGGCGGAACACGAAAATAAATAACAAAACAGTCGAAATGAGGAAGAAAAAATTTTGAAATTTCCGTCTCGCGTTTCGTTTTTCTCGACGACCGTCCGCACCGCAGTCAGTGTACCCCGCGGCGCGTCCGCGACCCGATACCATACCGCCGTGTACCGTGTACCGTCTGTCCGACCGACCGACCGACCGACCGACCGTCCGTCCGACCGACCGACCGACCGTGTATTTTCGAAGTGTGGTGTAATCTCTATCGTATCGCGTGCGACGCTCACCGAGAAATTGTGACGACGGTGTACGGCGCGTGGTCGTCCGAATAACAACAACAACGACGACGACGACGACAATAATAATAATAATAATAATAGTAGTAGTAATAACAGTAGGGAAAAGATTTTTAACACCGAGAAAATTAAAAAACTGTGCAGATGTGTCGGTTGCGAACCATCGGTACCCCGTCGCCGTCGCTATCGGACATATTCGTCACGCGGATCGTCTAATGCCTAGGACTTAGAACGCCGGAAAAATATACATAAAAGTAAATATCGGTGCTGTGTTTTTCTATACGTGCCTATAGTATTTGCGTACGCCTATTTTTTTTGTTTTTTCGCTTGTTTAACATTTACGCATAAATTTTTTTTTTGTTTATTTTTATCGGTTTTGGGTCATAGACGTTGATATTTTGTCCTCACGTGGTCCGTCCATTATGACCTAATAAAATATAATATTAAAATACCTATATCTATGCCGTCGTCGTAGTAGTGTACCTCCCCGTAGTGTTGTTCTGCCCCCGGGGTGCCAGAGGTCAGGATCGGCACGCGACACACCGAATTCCCGTCGCACAATATGGTTTTATTGGTCCGCCAACAATGTGTGTTCGCTCGGCCGTTGTGTTTCGGACCGTTTTGTCTGTACGCCGGCCGAGTACGACGACCACACCGCACACACACTCGATCGTCACCGTCGATCCGTGTTCGACCAGGATTTTGAACACCGGACACCGAGCGAAAATCAAACCGCTCGGTTTTCGTGCCGTTACGTATGGTGTTACCGAATTTTGGCCCCCCTTTTTAACCTCATGCCCACTGTCCCACGGACATTCTTCACCCAACATTGTTGACGGATAATTAAAATCATAGTTTGTGACCGGCTTATAATTCTGGTGTTTGTTGTCGTGTTGTTTTCGAATCTTGGGCACCCCCAGCAAGCGAAGGGAACTCGAGACATCGAATATTATGTCGCAAACGACAGGTTGTTTGTGAAAAAGCGAAAAGTGACCGACAGACGTATTGTAAATTATTGGTTTGGAGCAAACTACAAAGTAAATACCTACTACTCAGACGGCATTTACCATTATTACTTAAATAGTTTTTTTTTAAATATGTCCATGTATTTAATATATGTTAATAAATTATCTAAAGTATTGTGATTTTTGAGAGATTTAGAGTGTAAGGTACACATCTGCACCTTTAATATTTATATTACCAGATGTTGTGTTAATACTAGGTCTATAAGGGTGTATTCCTTTAAATACTTGGATTACTATCAAAATCTTATTTTAAATTAATTTTGTATTTTTGTGTACATTTTTGGTATTTACAATATCTCAATATAACAGTCTTATTTCAAATTAATAATAATGCATAACAACAACATTTTATTATAACATATTGGGATCTAATATTTCTTTTCTTTTATTTACCTTTTGATAGGTAAATACTGTAATTGGGTACCTCCAATTATTTATTTATACTTCATTGAAAGTGAATTTTCATTAATGATAAAGCTATGACCTATTATTTCATTAATTATTCATTAGTATAATAGGTAGCTGGTATAATATGTATACCATTACATTTCACTCATAAATCACAATATAGATATCAAATATTGATCACAATTTTAGTATTATAATGATACCAATAATTACGTTTACACAGTGACGTTTAAATGAATTTAAATCCACATATTCTCATTTTTCACTCATTGTTGTTTGAGTTATTTTATTGACCATTTAAAAACAATTATCTGTAGTTATAAATCAGTTTTATCGTCATCATATTAACATTATACATTTTTATTTGTTTTCATTCAAATCTTGATTATAGGATTTTTTACATGAGTAATTCAAAGATTGTTAGAAATATCTAAGAACTAATATATTTGTACTCCTTTTGTATTGTGCAAAAATCAACTGATAAAAAATGTGGTGTGTTGCTCAAAAATTATTTTATTGAATAAACACAAAACTTATAAACTGTAAACTCATGTAGATTAAAATATCTTGAATTGATATAAAATATTTAGTTTGATTATAATTATTTATCTTCATCATCAAACATTTGTATCTGTTTGTTATATATTAGGTATATGGTCAAAATATATTAGATTGTTTATAAACTTTAACAATGATTATAACTTAGAACTGTATAATGAACATAATGTGTCTAAAAATTGAAAATATTTTTAACAGACATTCTTTATTCAACATTGTTTCAGTTACTGTAGTAGTAACCTACCTATTGCTAAAAATATTTTTTTTTATTTGTCTTGCATTTTTAAAATTCTAAAATCTTTTATAATTAGAGTAAGACTTAATTAATTTAACTGTAAACAATCCCATAAATTGGCAAACATTTTATTCATAAACCTTTTAAGTACTAAATTAATTTATTATACTGTGTTAACCTATGTTAATACTTTTGTTATCCTTGTGTCATTATAAGTGATAAAGTAATTGTATACCTTTTTTAGTATCTCAGTTTTTAAAATATTTAAGACATCAATATCAGTAGATTTAACTGTATATAAATATATAATTATACCTAATTTTAATTTTATTTAACATCACAATTTTCAACAGTTTTGTTATCTTTGGTTATACATGCCCGTATCAATGAAAGAGTTTATCATAATTATTATTATTATTAATATAAATTTATTTTTACTTTGTCTGGTAATAAATAAGTATTGCATAACCACTTAATATTGAGTATAATTTCTTGATGAACTGAAAATATTTAAACATGAAAACATGAGTTGCATCTATAGTTTTGTATATCTAGGATTAGATATACTTTCTCACAATAGTTGATTTTTCGTCTTGGCCATAAATGTACATACATTAACTGAATCAAATTGTTATTCATTAGAAGTTAGTTGTAATATTATTAAAAACTTATTTACAATAGGTACGTATTTAAAGAAAAAAATCTGTACTAAGCATTTTAAGACTCAACTTACATTTAATGTGTAGCTTAAGATTTTAGTGTTAAAAATGTGTAAACATATGATTATACATTACAAATTATAAAATCCATTACCTAATTATGTTGGTACATATTTTTTTCTGATAAAAATATGTTTGACATAAGTTTTTAGTTACCTATACAATGTTAACAATATTATGAAAAAGTAAATAATATTTCTTAATCCCAAAAAAAAACATACTTGTATTGTTTAATTTACCTATATAACATTTAGAAGAAAACAATGAAATGATGAACTATGTTTATAGTTTATTTTATTTTATATCTTTAACAATGTTATTTGCACATATGCTATGGTTGATAGTTTTTCATTAGTATCATACTTTTTATATTATATGTATAGAAATTGTCAATAATGATTGTTGACAAATTAATTGTATCAATAAATATTATAAAAGATAACAGCTTTTATTTGATTTTTAGTGGCAAACAAAGAGATTTGGTTCAGTTAAAACTGTTATGGAAGCAGTACAACAAACAGTTATACATCTGGACCGTGCTGCCATGCCTTCACAAGCTCAAATGGCTTATTCTCAAAGGAATCCTCAAATTCATGGGTAAGTGTTAATTATACAAGTGTGTTGTAATTTTCTTTTTTATAAGTTAATTTATAAAGTAAATCAATAAGTACAATTCTGTTAACTTAAGTTAAATGATAATTATTATTTTGATGTTGAATGAAAACTATCTCAATCCTGTCTAAACGACTTTGAATTAAGAATATATTATAAGTTTATACAAACAAAGATAACAATTTAGACATAACTCTCATATTCGTGTTGTATTGGTCTGTAAGGTTAGTTATAAATAAATGTTAACCAAACATGTCACTCCATGATTACCTATATACTTATATTCATCCTCTTATTTATTATTTATTATACATTTCACTATCTTAGTAACTGGGGATATTCTGAATAATATTAATGAAATTATTGATTATAAATTGTTTAATACAATTTATAAGTCTCATAAGCTATCAGAACTAATTCCAGTTACCAAACACTTCATATTCTAATAAGTTAATCATTCAGATAAACTTAATCTTTAAAGAGGCCCTCAAACAATATACAGTGAATGCTATTGTTATGTACCTATATTGAATAGATGTATTTGATGATACAAAAATATTAAATTTAGTATTTATAATTAAATGTAGGTATATTAAATCAACTATTTATTTATTTATTATGAATCTTAGTACTTATTTGACAATATTTTTATTTTAATTATAAAATTTCCTTTTCAGGAGAAATGTTAACCATGGCGTAGTTCAAGTACCAGGAGAAAATGGGCCATATAAACCATCTCCTGGTACTGGCCAAGTTCATAATAATTTTGTTGGGTACCCGGCTAATATACGATATGTTTCTCAACCTGTATACATGTCATCTACAACCACGGCATCAAATGTGTATAGAGATACACCTTTTCATTCTAGAGCATTAAATGTAAGTTTTTAAACACATTTAATTAATTTAAACAAAATAAATAATACTATAAATATTTTATTTATCCCATTTTGATAGATTTTTTCATTAATCAATTAATCTTATCTATAAATTAAATACTTAAAAAAAGTATTTTTTAAATGTTACTAAAACTAATAGCGTAATCATAACTAATATCTTTTGATTTTTTTTAGATATCTGATAGAGGAGTTACAATAGGTGTTCCTTTTGAATTAGCAAGAAGTGATATGATGCCTACTGTAGCTAGGCAAAATCGTATATCTTTGCTGTCTGCAACAAGTGATTATTATCAACGAAGTCGTTTACAGTAAGTTTGAATAAGTTATATTGTATTATAATTTACCCACATATAATTGTATTATAAATTAATTTTGAAATTATTACTTTAGAATGGAACATTATCGAGATGAATCATTGAATCATAACTCTCACAATACAGTTTCTATGAACTTTATGAGAGAAAGACCAGATCATGGTCCTCCACCTCCTTTGAAAAAACCAAAATTACTTCATCCTATTTCGCCTCAACCACCTCTTAAAATTGATATATCCGTAAGTATACAATTTTCTTCCATTATTATTATGTATGTATTTTATACATATTATATATTGTTTAAGATTTACTACATTTATGCATTTTATATGTCATTCAAGACCTACTTTTTAAATTAGTGCTAGCTTTTTTTATTTCATTCCCATTCTAGTCATATAAGTATATTTGTACATTAGATCATAATACATGTAAAACTACTTGCAGGATCCCCCATCTACGAGTGCATACAACCCTCAAGTAGAAGCTATTTCACCAACTATTGATGAACCAATGCCAGAATATAAAGTTAATAAAGTTAATGACATTACTCCAAAATTAAATAAAATTGAGAGTGATATAAATAGTATTACTCAAGAAATTGAAGACTTGATCAAGTTAAAAGTAAAAGCAACCAAAATGAAAAAAATATATTTATATTTCTAATATCATTTGGTTTTTGTTTGTTTTTTTTTCAGGAAAATTATGAACAAAAAGAATTGAATTCAGAAGTTACTAAAATAGAACCCGAAGAGGATCCATTTAAAGAATGTGAAGAAGAAGACCAAATAAACTTTTTGACTCCAGTTCAACGAATTTATGCATCAAACAGGGTAAATATTGTTTTATAATAACATAGTAACAGGGCTCAGAACTTAATGCTCTAAAAAAAGTTGAAATTTGTTCATATACATATGAGTTAAAAAAATCTTATATAATATTATGCAATAAAACAATGCATAATTATTTATAAATTTAAATAATATACATTATCTATTAATGTTTTTTTTTATTAAATAAAAGAATATTTACAATCTGTGATCTGACATACCATGACATAATAAGCAAATAATATAATTTACTATACGAGTTAATAAATGTATAAAATATTTTAACATGAAAAATAATTTTAACTTACAGTTAGACAACATACATTTTTGGATTTAAGTTGTATGTATTTTGAAACAAAATTGTTTTAAATCAAATTTTGAATATGCAGTTGTTTAAAAAATATACAAATGCATTTTGCCTTGTCATTAAGTATTAGGAATGTTGTGTTATTCACAATTATTATTCATTAATTAATATGCTATACACAACCTTTTGTCAAATGTATACATTTGGTTAGAGTAAAAAAATAATAATTGAAGATAATATTACATCGATCTTTAGATAATTTTTTTTATATTGATTAGCTAAAAATAACCAGACTGGTTTTATATTGTATGTTCTTTATTAACTAATGTAACATTGGAACAAAATTATCTATATGACAATTTATGATTGATTGATTAATGAACTACTCAAGTCACTTTTCTACTTTACAATGTCTCCAGTGACAACTGATTACATGAATGCTATGAAACGTGGTTTTCTGAAAACATAAGCAAACCAAAACTTATTTACGTATTTAAATCATAGAATTCTTTTATTATCTATGGTTTAAATGTTTACTGTTATCAATTTTCCTCGTGACAATGGTATTATGATTATGTAACCAGTATAACAAAACCAGTTACCATATTGTATAGAGTTATATATTTGTAGATAATCGTTTATCTATAATCGTGGTAATAATGCCATACAAATTGTATACAAAAAATGTTCATGATAAATTTGTAATATCAACAAAAATATTCAATGATAAAATTAAGAATATTTTATCATTTATGAAAATTGCATATTTTATCAGGATACGCTTGTATACGACCGTATACCAGCGTATCTTATATTTTTCAAAAGCTATACGCTCTGATTGACAAATACGTTTTGGGTATACACTGTATACCTTCCAGTACACCACTGTCAATGATTATTAAAAAAATGTTAGAACAGTCATTGTTAGCTATAATTGCATATTAGTTTTACAAGGCCTTTTTTTAATACTGATGTTTAAAGTTTGTGTATTTTTAAAATTAATAAATATACATTTTGAAAAACATGTATTATGAAATGCTTTAAAAATGAAGTCTTACACAATATATCTTTTCTTAGTTTCAATCTAACTTGTGTTAAATTTAGTCATTTTAAATATTTAATTTAAAACATTTATAGAACAATTTTATTCTTGAAATTCTAAAATATATATAATATTTTTATGTTTTTTATTTAAATTTTAGAAAAAAGCATTAGAATCGAGAATGAGCCTTGAAAAATTTGCCAACAAAACCGATCTTGTAAGTAATAATTTTGTTTTATTACTTTATTAGTTCATAACAAAAAAAGTTTTACTTTTGAAGCGTGTACTAATTTTAATCCATTCTTATATTTTTAATTAATTAATTAATGTTTTCATGTACATACCTATAGATTTATAATTGATAATTTATTGTCTATTATTGTTATTATTGTTTTTTTTTATATTCCACTACATAAACAAATTCTAATGTGGACGTTTCAAAACATAAATATTAATTTTCCTTGATATTATTATTATATTAAAATTATTTTTTGTTTGGCAGCCTTTGTATAATCAACCATCAGATGCTGATATTTATCATGAGAACAGAAGAAAGTAAGAATATTGTGTTTTGTGTTAAAATTAATTGTTAATTTTCATTTAAAATCCAGATAATTTTAATGACAACATTTTCTAAAAAACACTAACAGTTAATTTTTAACATATACAGGGTGAATTTACAAAACAACTTTTTTATCCTTATAATTTTTTAAGTTTTTTACTTTTTTGAATGACAACATGTAGTTTTATTTGATATTCTAAAACTTCATTATTTTCCATGAATGTTGATAAATAAAAATCGAATTTAGGACGATTAGTTTCTGGAGTGGTGCGGGGTTACCCCGCGAAATGTTTGTTCACTACTCTGTTCATCTAAACTGTAAATACTAATAAGTAATAACTCATAAACTAATCGTCCTAAATTTGATTTTTATGTATCAAAATTCTTAGAAAAAGTTTAGGAATATCAAATTAAAACTACATGTTGTCATTCAAAAAAGTAAAAAAATTATAAGGATAAAAAATATTAAAAATATAATTTTTTAATAAAAAAGTTTTTTGTAAATTACTTGAAACTATGTAAAAATTATTTTCAAAAATATTTACACTTAGAAATAATGAGTGTTGTTTGATAAAATAATCACCCAGTATAATATTTTAATATTATATTATCTTTATAATTGCATAAAATATAACTTAAGAAAACAATTTTTTTTTATGAGTTCATATCATTAATAAATTAAAATTGGGGTTAGAAGTTGTACCAGCATTATTATTATTTATTTGCAAATTTATCATTGGATGTATAAGATACATAATTAGCACAATAAATTTGCTCACCTCCTTTAAGCTTGCTTGTGATGGAGATGAGAGTTCTTATGTTTAAATATTATAAGATAAAATAAATCGTATTTGTATTAAATGTATTTATCTCCAATAACTTTATAAATTGTGTTTAAAATTGGTTAAATTTCTTAGTAAAAACTTATTTAAAAGAACTTGCTATGTACTTATGCAAAATAATAATTTCCTTCAGGTTATATTTATTGTTTTATAATAATTGTTTTATTGTTAGGTATTCATTATTTAAGTCCACATTATTGGAACATCTAAGGAAAAAGAAAATGGAACAACTGCAACAGAAAACCGAAATTACTGAAACTTACTCTAAACTTTATAAGGATTGGAGTCGTAGAGTTGAAAAAGTTGAAAGCTCTCAAAAACGAAAAGCAAAAGAAGCAAAACATAGAGAATTATTTGAAAAAGTATTCCCTGAATTAAGAAAAGCACGTGAAGATAAAGAAAGGTTTAATAGAGTTGGTGCTCGTATAAAAAGTGAAGCAGATTTGGAAGAGATCATGGATGGTTTACAAGAACAGGAGGTAAATTTCTAAGTAAAATAATTTTAACTAATTTGTAGTAAAACAAATTAATTAATTTAGTACTTTTTAAGTATTGCGACTACTTATGATTTTCCGGTTATCTTAATTAAATTATTATGACTACACAATAATTGTTCATCAAACATATTGATAGTTATTTTGAGTTTTTTGGCATCAAACTCATATTTCGTTTATTGGAATTCTAGCTGAGTATTTTCCTTTCTAAGTTCATTTTTACCAGTTTAGTTTTTTTTTTTCGTAAAGTTTACCATATTATCAATTATTGAATTGTATATTGTTGTACCCTGTGTACCAATTTTATATAGTTATCATTGATATGATATTATTAGATTGTCTTACAATCATGTTAAGCAGTTGCATTAAAAGTTTTAAATTAAAATTTTTTTATATACCCATTTTGGTTAGTTAAAATAGTCATATTACTTTTTAATAAAATTTGGTGTTCGGGTATGGTAGTTAGGTTAACTAAATTGTAAAAATGGCCGGTAGTCCACCACATAATCAGGTAGTTGCGATATTGGTAAATAATTAAATTTTATAACTATATTTAGATGGAAGACAAAAAAATGAGATCCTATGCAGTTATACCACCGCTTTTGTTGGACCCGCATGAACGACATTTAACTTACTTAAACAACAATGGACTTGTGTTGGATTATAAAACAGAGTATAATGAGAGAAAGTATGTCAATATTTGGACACAACAAGAAAAAGAAGTGTTTAAAGATCGTTTTATTGCTCATCCCAAAAATTTTGGTGCAATAGCATCTTATCTGGATAAAAAATGTCCTTCTGATTGCGTACAATATTATTATTTAAGCAAGCCCAAAGAAGAGTACAAAAGATTATTACGTAAGCATTGATATTAAACCTGGTACAATTTAATAAAACCCTTTAAAAATAAATTCATTTTGTAGGCAAAGCTAAATGGCAAGCAAGACGTCGTACTGCTCAAAATCGAACACCTGCTAATTCATTGAATTCGTTAGATATTTTAAATTCAACTTCTATTGGTGTTACAACTAGACTCCAACGAGAGCGTCAAGGCAGTGAAGCAGCATCGTCAAATTTAGCACAAATTTCAGCAGCTCAAAATGCAATACCTGAAAATGAAGAGACTCCAGCATCTGTAGAAGTAGAAGTTGCTACTGAACAAGGTGCTAATAATGAAACTGAAAATTGTGAAAATTTACTAACAAATAAAGATCAAAGTAATGAATCTGTTAAAAATTTGATACAGACATCTGTTACGTCACATACAAGGTAAATATAATTAATGTTTTGTAAAAAATGATCAATATTACATGATAAGACCATTCAACATTTTAATTTTAACTATTAAATAATGAATAGCCTATTATATAAAATAGAACCTCTAATTTTCTGTTTTGTGAGTATAATAATACAATATGTAAATATTAAATTTAAAAAAAAGTGGGAGTGGGTACCACTCTGCTGTACAATAGTTATTGAGTGGGTCACTGTAATGGGTGTGTTAAATTTGAATTTGATGATATAAAATCATTATATACGTAAAATGGTTCTGAGTGAAAACTGTCTGTCAGCCATTATTACTAAGTATATTTTATGATATTATTACTATCGCTCAGTGCTCTAGACAATGTGTTCAATTTTCAATCCTTAGCTATAAAAATAAAACATTTTATAATTTTCAACCACAAAATAATTTGCAAATTTTTGAAATTTAGATGAATTTATTTACATTTATAATGCTTATAAGGTAAAAAGAAAGACATGAGGAATATTGTATTCAATTTTCAAACTTTTTGACCTGCAAAACATTTACAGAAAAGTAAAAAAAAAAAACATTTTATGAAAATTTGAAGTGTTTATGGTTATTTGTTTTTCAGTTACTACAAAAAAACCAAAATCAAATTTTGTCGAAAATCGGTTTTAAATAAAAATAACGGATTTTTCTTAATTTATTTTGTTTTTCCCAATGCTTTTTCTAAACGACTGGGAAATTTCAATTTTTACCCCTTAAAAGTACCAATTTGTTACCAAAAACCTAGCCCTAAATTAAAACTTGAAGAATTTTTTTTTGGCTACTTGTCATGTATATACAAAAAAAAAACACAAATCATTGTAAAATCAATACATCCATCACTTCACTCAGAATCTCAAAGGAACATTATTTGGTTTGTAATAATCAATTAGTAAATTCTGTTATCACATGATAATATAATATCTTGTTTAGGATTTATTTCTACAATATTAATAATCAATACATTAATAAAATATAACAAGTTCATATTGGTTACATAATATTATCTTCTTACATTGTTGACTAATATTATTCATAGTTAATAATTTTAAAAACATAAAAACATAAAATAAAAAATACATTTTGTGTATACAATAACACTAATTAATGAATTTCACAACAAAATAATGTATTTAGGTGCTATTTGAACAAAAAATACAAAAAATGATCATTTAAATTAAATTATATTTTCTAGTTTTTTGTGTAGTACCCTATGATTTAATTTATATGTGTTAAGTTATTATTATATTCTTTTCCTTGTATATTTTATTAATATACAACAATGATATGAACAATTTTTAGTGAATTAAAGCCTGAATCCAAAAAGAAAGAAAGACGAAAAGATGATAAGTTAAAAGGAGAAAATACAAGTACGACTGATGAAGAATTAATGGATTCTCAACGTAAGTTATATTTTTAATTTTAAGTCAATACTATGAATATTAATTTTTAATTAAGTAGTTTTTTATTGAAAAAATAAATTACAACATATTTATTTTACAATACTTTTTATGCTTATGAACAAAATAATAACTTGGAAATTTTGATCCACATTGTCTGCATGGGTAATATTGAATTGAAGAATTATTTTTTTTTTGTGATTTATCATCAATCATGTTTATATTTAAGTGTCTATTAATATGTTTTTCATAACAGTACTTACTTTTAAAAGGTTGATTGCAATATTCACAGTTAAATGATTGTTTTAGTGTTGATATCCTTTCATCACCTTTGTAGTTTTCATTAAGGACTCTATAAAACTGAACTGGTCCATCACAACTTGCTATATCCAAAATTATATTTTCTTTGCGAATTGGTGGCTTGAAATTTGATTCTTCTGATATTTTTAGTGTTCTATTTTCATTTGGTTGCTGTATTACTGATGCATCTACAAATGAAGGTAGTTTTGCAATAGGTTTTATTATATTTTGATCTTGAGTTACTAAAAATTGTCGACACATAGCTGATGCTTGTGGCATGTGAAGAGTGTGTGTAGCTAAAAGAATAGAATGTATATTTTCATTATTTATTTTAAGCACTCCTGTATAAATGTATGATAATATTATTGAAAAAGTATCATCGGTAATGTTAGGAAGAAATACTTTATTTGTTTCACAATTTTGTAATGATTTAAAATAACCACTGTACTGTGCAAGAAGTTCTCGATGAGATATAAAAGCACGAAATCTGTTATTTAAAGACATTACATAGATAGTTATATCAGGTGCCATAAAACGATTCATGATTGTTGGTAGTATCGTAATGAAACTGAAAAATGTTTGTTGTTAAAATATTCATCTGTGGTAAAGTCTGTGGCCCCTATTGGTTGACGAGAGGCGCTCTCTCTAGCAGCTTTTCCGGTCCGTTTAATTTTAATACCACTCATAACTGTTTCTCGTTCTGGCAATATTTACTACCTCGTTATCCATGTACCCTCTGTTTATCTTGTTTTCCCATGAGTCTTTCTTTAACCTTTAATTAATTAGGGTATTCAAATTATATTCTATCAGTGTTTAAAAATAAATATTAGACACCATAATATTTTAAATACAATAGAAAAAAAAAGATTTCTTGAACATGCAATAATTAATTTAATATTTAAATATTAAATACTATATTTCTTAGTATTATGCATTCAAGCATATTAAATCTTTATTTTAAACAAAGTTATTTTTTTATAATTATAAATTAAAATGATTTTTACATATTATATTTTATTATTTTTACTTGGGTGAAAATATTTTTCTGAGAAATGTTTAAATGTTATCTTTATTTATTTTATAATATTACATTATTGACTGAGTTTATATAAGTTATAGAATAATTATTAATAGTTTCCAAGCATAAAAGTTTTTTAAGACTCAAGGGATTAAAAACAACATTACTAACTTAATTAATTAGTTAAAAGAATGTACAATAAATTATTTTAGTTTTTGCCTATCAGCAAAAATGTTAAATACCTATCAAATTATTAAATTGGCAAACTGTGAAAATAAAAAAATATTTACCCAACAATTTATATAATATACTCTTCAATTAGCTTTATACCCTCTGGAATATGAGAAGTCTGTTCAATTATGCACTGCTAACACAAATGTTTCTACGGTTGGGGGAACTGTAATATTTCCTACTCTCTAGAGAATTAATGGTGCTGTGTTTACTATATAAAGTGAACATTTATTAAAAAGAGAATAACTTTTAGATTATGAGCAGAGCAATGAATGTATTGATTTTACAATGATGTGTTTATTTTCTGTCTGTAAACATTTTTTCCACCAGAAATAATGCTTCGATTTTCTATATCACAATCTTTCTGGTGGGAAAGCAAATCTAGTTGGTACTTTTGAGAGGTCGTTTTTGAAAATTTCCAATCGTTTTCAAAGGCGTTGAGGGGAAAAAAAAATTAAGGAAATACAAGAATTTTTACGCAAAATCCGTTTTTGACAAATCAAATAATTTTTTTGACATAACTCTAAAAAAAAAAAAAAATTGATACATGGAATTTTCACCAACAGTTATTTCTACATGTCATAACATTTTTAAAATATTTTGAATTTTTTAAAGTTATCAACAGGCATAAGAAAATTAGTACTTTTATTAGTTTTTTTTAAAATTATTGTCGATCAACATTTTTAATTGAATTTTAAAAAAAGTTATTAAAATATCGAAAATCTGCAAATGAATTTGTAGTTAAAAATTTCTAAAATGTTTAATTTGTATAGCTTAAGATTGAAAATGGGCAACACGATTTTTCATAAGTATTTCATACTGTAACCAAAAATCTAAAAAATATATAGTCCTAGTTTTTTTTACAGATATTTTAAGTTTAAATTTGGACAAAATTATATATTTAAACAAAAAACAATGATTTAAAAATATTATTCGTGGGTACTTGCTAACTCTTTAAGTATTATTATATATTATACATACACACTGATATTTTTAAATGCAATATTTTCAGAAATACATTTTTTAATAATCATATCACAAACTATAGTTAGCAATTCGACTGATAGAAAGTATTGTTTAGAATCGTTTTTCATATACAATGATTCTATAATATATCATTGAATTAAAATAACACACCTATTATAGTGATCAACTCGACACCTGATGTACAGCAGAGTGATACCCACTTGCAAACCTTTTGATTAATGTATTTGATATTTTTAAATTTTAAGCAGAAATTGGTATACATAATGTTCACCAAGTGTCATTTTATCTAGAGCATTGCTTTATTATTTCAACAACCACCTAGCTTGGATTTTACTGCAATTTTCTACAATAAAGCAATGTTTTGGTCGTAGCCAATAGTCAGAATAAAAACTGAAGACCAATGAAGATTATATGGTCAGGTCACCCAATGTTTCTGTTTTTTAAGATAGACTAACACGGCTCTTTAATTTACCATTTAAATCAAAATACATATTTTTGCATAGGAATTTGCATAAGTTTTTGATAGCTTAGTTTTCTTTTTTTTATATACATAAGCCTTTGTAAAGAATGTTCAATGTTCATATTTTAATAATAAAAAACTACTTTTTATATTTTATTTGGCCTAGAATTTCATCAATGTCTGTAAGACTAAAGCATATTTCTGATTTAAATAGATTGCCATTTAAACACATATGTCAGTATTCAATCATTTTCCAACATCAACATAAGGTTTGAATGTGAGAATTAATTAAGTAAAACGTGTGACCCAATTATTATTTATTTATTGTGTTAATTCTAAATAAATAAACTATTTTGTTCAAATTTTTTTTTTGAAATAATTTTGAATAAATTGTTTTTATATAATTTGTGCTATAGACTTGGCTTTTATCTTTTAATAAGGTTTTAATTATAATTGTTGCGTTTAAAATTATTCTTAATTTTTTTTATAATCATTGTAAATTAAACACTAAGTATGATATCTAAAAAACTACAAGATAACTTGATTTGTAGTTTTTGATATAAAAAGTAAAATTAGTTATTAAAATAAATAACCATTAAAAATATAAATATTACACTTTTTGCATTACACTGATAAATATTATATGTATAAAATATTAATTTCTCATTATTAATTAAATTAATTAAATAGAACTTAATATAAAAAAAAAATCAACCATGCAAACATTTATTTTACTAGTGATATATTATTATAGATGAAACTGGATCAAAAGGAGATGTACCTAAAGGTATGTGTGCAGTTTGCAAAGCAGAAAATGTGGCATGTCCCAGGACTCTTAATCCGTCAGATGCAGCACAATATGGTGTGAAGCCAGAAGATATTATTCCTGGTGCTCGGGTTTGTAACACTTGTCGTTGTAAGGTGGTTCGATCCCAAAATCGCCGTGTAATATATTGTCCATTACCATCCTGCCCTACTGTTCAGTCCAATAATAGAAGACCAGTTAAAAGATTGCGCCCATTACCTGCTAAATGGAATACTGCTCAAGATATTATTGCTTCAGAATTTCGTAAGTTAACAAATTTTTAATAATTGTTTTATTATTTAATTTAAAACATTTTTATTTTGTTTAGAAATTGGTCCAACAACAACTAAATGTTGTTCAGCTTGCTTTAATCGTATCCAAAGACGATTAATGGCACTTGGTGTAGTAGGAACGTCAAACAGTATTAGTACTGATACTTTAGATGGCTGGACCGATGAAGAGACTAATGCATTAAAAAAAGGAATTCGTGAACATGGTACTCGTTGGAGTGAAATAAGCAAATTAGTTGGACAAAATAAAAGCCACTATCAGTGCAAAGAGTTTTATTTTAGTTTCAGAAAAAAACTAGGTTTAGACCTTTTGGTGCAGGAGTATAAAAAGGTAAAAAAATCATTTTTATAATTTTCCAAATTAAAAAAAAAAAAATTAAAAAATGTTTGACCTACTCTTTTAGACAAATGGCAGTGAACAAAAGCCTGCTCTAACAGATGAAGAAGAATCTGGTTCAAGTACTTCTAGCTGTGATGAGACTAACCTTGTATTGTGTGACAGTGATACTCAAAGTGCACCTTCACCTACAAATACATTACCACAATTATCTCCTCCACGTGATACAACTAGTCCGCCACAAACAAAACTGACTGCTAAAGAGTCTCGTGATAATGAAAATTCTATTCGCACCACTGTTGTCAAAGAAGATTATGATAGTTCAGCTACTGAAACTGCAGATGAAGGAATAGGAGGTACAGCTGAAAATGAATCTAATGTGTTGCAACATTCCAATAATGAATCTGAGAAAAAAGAAAAGATAGTAACTGATTTAAGTGTGTCTGATATTTTATCTGATGTAATTGAAAAACAATTTACTAAAGAACATTCTAACCGAGAGGTAAAAAATCTTGACATTTTTATTACTATTTTTTTGGTAGATTATTCTTATTTATTTCTTCATTTATATTTATAGAAGGAAAATGGATCTATGCCTACCATATCATCTATACTACTGGATCCTGAATATCCAATTAAAGATAGAAATACAGGATCTAGCAATAATGAAAACAAACAACAGTCAATGGCTACAATATCAGTGGTTCCTCCACCACCTCGGGAACTTCACAACAAAGATGGTTTAGTAGTTGTTCAAGTACAATCTTCTAAAATGTCCGAAGTTAGAGTTCCCGAAGGTGTAACTCTCGATTTAAGTATCAAAAGACCCAGAGAAGGAGATTCTTATTCTGATCCTCTACCAATGAAACATGCACAACCTCCACCACCACCTGGTGCAATGTATAGAACCCCTCCCACACAAATTCATGAAACAAATACGTTTTATTCTCCACAGGTAACTTTTAATTTTAAAATTTGTAAAAATCCTATTATATTACAAACGGATTTCAGTATGCTGAATTGGGACGAAGTGGCAAGCAAGGTGAAATATATTGGACAAAAATATCACCAGCAAGTAATCATGTCATGGTCCATCCATCGCAGTCTGTACCCCATGTAACTGTTAAACAAACATCACACATAAAATTACCAAATAAGGTTTGTTTCTTAGAATTTGTACTTTTTGTTCACTTAAAGTTAGTTAAACTATTTTTAATTGGCTGTTTTAATAGGTAACATCACCTCAATTATCTGCGGCAAATGTTGTTTCATCAAAGTTGTCTCCTAACATATTGAATAACTCAAAAGCTACTGGATCTATCATGCATGGTACTCCTGTCTCAGCTGCAACTTTGTACATGCCACCACAATCTAACCGTTATTCTCAGCCAGCACAAGCACCTGGTGGTTCTATTACTCAAGGTACTCCTGTTCACCAACGTATGTTACACAATTCAAATCAAAATATGAATGCAGATTATTATCAAAAACGCAATCCTCAACCTCAATATCAATCAAGACAGCCTCATTATAGTGAGCAACGACAAATTATTATGAATGACTACATTACTTCACAACAAATGCATTCTAATGTTGCTGCTCAATTTCCTCGAGTTCAAAAACCTCCAGTTACTAGTCCGATGTACTACCAACCAACTCGCCAAGGTGTAATACAACGTCATAACACGGCTCCTAAAGCAGCATCTCCACAAACTTATCCTCCAGGACATGAAGCACTAGGATCTTTGGTTGATGTTGCAATAAGACAGCCCAGCTTACCTGTGCCTTTAAATCATTCTGAAGATAGACACAGAGAACAAGATCGTTATGTAAGAGGTTCTCCTGTACCAAAACCGCATATGTACAGAGAACAACAAAGACACGAGCATATGCAAAGGGAACGTGAAATAGCTGTTCAAAGAGAGCGAGAAATGCAAGCAGTTGCTCAAATTAGAGAACAGCAGCAAAGAGAACAGTATATTAGGGATAAACAAATGATGCATCATCGCCTTACTCCTGAACAACATTCTAGAATGGTCGCCGCTTCATTTCAACAACAACAACAGCAGCAGCAGCAACGGCAGCAAGAACAACCAAGAGTAATGCAAATACCTTCTACTGTTTCTTCGTTTCAACAATCTAGATCAAATACTCCAGTATCTAGACATCAAGAGCCACCATCAAATATACAAAAGTATAATTAATTCCTGGTTTTATGTGAACTGATATGACACAATTATATTTATTTGAAAATTCTAACAAGTACATTTTTTTTTAGTAGAGATAATGCTGGTAGTGGTAGAGTTTCAAGACAAGGTACAGAACCTCATGCGTTAACTGCAGCTAATTTAATTGATGCCATTATCACACATCAAATAAATCAGAGTAATGATGGAAATGGACATCCTCCTAATGCTGTTCCAGTCACCAATCAGGCACATGTTCAACAGCAACGAGCTGGTGATAAGTTATTTCAAGTAAGTTTTTTTAATAAAATGTGTTGACTGTTTTAATATCTTTTACTTTGGTAATATTTTAATTAATTTATAAATATTTTATATTCTACAGTCATTCCCAGAAGCAAATGAAAAACAAAATTTAAAACCACGAGCTAGTCCAGAAATGAGTCGTCCGGGAGAACCATACCCACCGGAACATCCTTTTAAAGAATATCCCTTTAATAATATGTTAGCTGCAGGCTTTGAGCCCCATACTTGGAAGCTTCGCCGTGCTTTACAACAAAAAGAATTTGAACAACAAATGAAAGATGACAACAGTAGAGTTCGCTTTTATCCAACACAAGCAGATATACCTTTATCGCCTTTAGACTATGTTAAAAATCGGATTGTTGAAGTAATGCGCACTTCGGACGATGACAACAAAAATGAACAGGCTTACACTTATCCATTTTCAGCTGCAATCAATATGTCTGCATCCGCTACACAAAAAAACAATGAACCATCTGATCCAAATGGTGGTGGTGGTGGATCTATGTTAACAGCCCAATATGAGCCGATGTCTGATGAGGATTAGTTCTTCCATAACACAGGGTACATATGTGTTTAAAAAGATTTTTATGTTTAAAAATCTAGTCTAGTTGTTTTTATTTTTTACTTGTTAACCCAATTTAACGATAATAATAATCATACAAAGTAATTCTACTACAAAACTTATTTATGTTTTGCCTGTTAAGTAAGTGTATCATCGTCTACAATACATTTTATATTTGTTATAAAATGTACTTATGAAATAAGTATTTATATATTACTTATTTCATTTAACTATCAGAATAGTCTATAAATGGTTAATAATTCTTGGGACACAATAGTAATTAATTTAAAAAATGACCATTTATATTCTGTAAAACTAAATATCTGATTGGTTGACACAACACATAATTGTCTTATTAAAATTTATAATATGCTGAAAAATTATCTTTTATTATACAGCTCATTTGTTATTATTTAATAAATTTAACCTAATAGTACAATTGTTTGTACTAACATTTGTTTGTTATTTGTGTCTTTTTGAAATAATTTTGCGTGTATTTTATATAAACTTCCTATGCTTATAAATTATACTTTATTTTTAAAAACTACCCTTGAAATAAACTACACTTAGATTTGAGTGTCTGAATTTTTTTTTTGTATATTTCCACAATGCCCAAATAAATAATTGTTTTGGTATGATAAGTGGAAACATTTGTATTGTAATACTTAACATAAAACAAAATTATAAATACTTTATTTTTATTTAATTGTATATTATTGATAAATTTCTATTTTTTTAGTTTCATAAACTAAAAATAATACATTTTTTATTCTTGATTATAAATATATGTTAATGTCAAACAATTCCTTGAAGTGAATAAGTTGAATATAGTATCCACAATGGTTGATCAAATGTTAATTTAATAAGGTATATATTATTTTATTATTTAATATTACTATTTAATTAAATAAAATTAATATCCATTTTACTACAAATTATATGCACATTTTGTGTTAAGTTCAATTTTACTGAAATGTAGTCATTTGATTTGTCATGTGAAACAATAGATCATTTAGTAGCGCATAAAAAGAAAATTATGTTGCAAATAAAAATGCCGTGATAATAATGTTTTGTGTCAACTGTTTAATTTATTCAACATTAATCAGTTATCATAAAATAGTTAACTTTTTACTAACTGAAAACTGTTAGTAGGCAACACATTGTTTTTTTTGTTGTTTTTTTTTTTAATTGTTAGGCTTTTATTTGTATGTATGGTAAAACCAATTATAACTTTCAATGTATATTAATCTTATTTTAACATGTAAATTCCCTCCATTTTTTTTTTTAGGTAACAAAATGTAAATAATAGGTTAAACAAAATATTACTTTTATAAGCATTTTATTTATTTTTTATCATTTTTTTTTTTAATTGTTGAACATTTGTAAGTAATGGTGTAATTGTATAAATTGCAATATTTTTAGTTTTGAATTAACAATATTTGTATTGTGTAAATGTAGTAATCATTCAAGTTGGAGGACATAAGTTTTTAAAAAAAAACCTAACAGTTGTGATAAATATATTGATCTATTATTAGGTATTTGTTATCCAAATGATTTAATAAATGTGATGAAATGAAACAATTTGTCATGTTTTACTTATAATTTTCTTATTTATTTTATGATGCTAAGTTCAAATCATGAATAATAAGTAAATAGTAATAATAGTATTAATAGTAATCATTATTACTTTATAGCTCCTGAGTTTATAAGTTTAATTGGTTTACACCGAATTTAATAAATAAACACGGCCGGGCAGCAGAGATTACGATAGCTAATAGCATTATCGAGTCGTACAGCAATATACATACAAATTATTACACTCGTAGGAGGTGGACAATAAGAGGTACCTATTTTGTTTTTTCATTTATTTACGCTATGACAGCGTGCGTCAGATTGGGCTAGCCTTTGAAGTCTGAAGAGTGAAGAGAGCTGTTTATGGTGAAAATTCTAGGGGACGTTTGGCCGATTAGCTTGTCGGTTTGATGCTTTTTCATTTTGTGTATTCATGGATTGGTGTGGTTTGCAGAGTCATACTGTCGTAGTGTCGTGACTTTGAAAAATTACTCTGGAAATACACTACTCACAGGGCAGACCTTAAGGTAAATCTTTTAAAGCATCATTAAGAAGTAATAACTATGATGCTCAATGATAATAGTGTGTGTATTTTTTTGAGGGGCAATGTAATGTTATATAGTAATAAGTAATAACACCCGCATTGGTTGTTTATTAGCAGTCCGCATCGTCAAGGTTTCGATGAAATTACGTAATAATATGCTATTTTTAATTCTTTTTTTGTTTAGAAATAAATGTTCAAAGTAAGGCACATTATTGTTTTTGTACTGAATTATGGTTAAATTTGTTTAGTATGTCAAACTTTGTAAATTGTCTTGTTGAAATAAATAATTGTGAGCGACTAGGACATTAGTGCAATATATATAGGTGCAATCAAGGCCGTATCTGAGGGGGGGTCCAAGGGGTCCGGACACCCCCCAAAATTTCCTAAATAGTGTACAAATAACTAAAATATTTATTTTTAATACCAACATAAATATTATAGTTTTTGGACCCCCCCCCCGAAAATTTTTTCTGGATACGGCCTTGTGTGCAATGAGAAATATAATGCTAAGCCCCCCCAGTAATTTCACCAAATTTCCGCCTATATATGTTACCTACCTTATAATTAAGCCGAAATCTCATATAGGACTTCTATTATAGCCTATAGGCTACTACAATAAGGTAAGACGACAATATCTTGAATGTGCCATTTAACGTGAGACACTCATTATTTCAAAAAGTATTTACGTTTTTGGAAATAGTTTTGTTACGTGGTATGAAGTTACAAAACAACGTTTTAACGTTTTTCTTACGTTAGATGGACCACACTGATATTTGATATATTATAATACACATAATTTGGGTAACAGAAAAGTTGGCACTTCGATTTTATAGGGTCGATATAAAAAAAGTTTAGGAACCACTGCAGTACTTTGTACTTACAGTAGCGTAATTCGAAAACTGACAAGACCAATTTATTGCTAAAAAAGCTATATTTTTTGAATTGGAACTCTTATTTTATATTTACTTTATTATTCATACTGTTTTCATATTTCATGTCAAATATGGATGACGTGTTTTTTTGTTCAAGCACCCAAATAGTGTGTCAAACTGTCAACTCGTGTTAATACGTACGAAAGAGAACGTGTTAATTGCTTTTTCAACAATTTTAATTTTCCACACATGGAAAATAATTTGATAATAATGTTCCTCCTATAACATAATTGTGTCATTTTATTACATTTTAGGCTCCAACAAAGATTAAAGAAGCGACGAATGTATTGATTTTACAATGTCGTGAGTTCTTTCACTTTTTCGAGCACTGAAAACGGTTTAATGATTTTCAACGACAGCATCCGAATTGCATGCAAAAAAAAATAAAGTCCGAATTGCATGACATCTCTTAAAAAGTTCTGTCCAAATTGCATGCCATTTTTGAATTTTCTAATTTTTCAAAAATCGCAAACGTATATAAGAAACGTTTTATAATATTATGGTTAAAATTACAACTGATTTGTTTTTAAATCGAAATAATTTTATATCTAAGTAAAAGTACTCAATTTGTACATTTATGATGTCGGAGATGACAATATGACGATATTATAAGTTTGTTTTTTTTTGTATTATTATTATATTAAAAACACGTAACAAAAGTCTTCGCATTGAAGAAGTATAGATGAAATTATGAATAAATAAAGTGGGTTTTGTATTTACTCCTAAATTAAATCCACGTATACATATCGAGTCTATTTGTTGTAAAGTTCTCAAAACCCCCGGGTTCATTAAGCGTATCTCTGCCGAATTTGAATTTACCTCTCCTCTAAAAGTCTTTTACTGTGCTTTTGTTAGACAAACCCTTGAATACGGATCTATTATTTGGGACCCCTCAGCAGCAACACACTCCTTATTAGAACGTGCTAAACGTACATTTTTAAAATTCGTCAGTCACAGCCTTATGATTAATTATCACCCCCACGATTACACACCCGTCCTAAAAATCCTCGGCCTTGCCTCATTAGCTAACCATGCCAATCTAGAGTTTTTATCCAAGCTTATATCCGGGGATATTGATTCTCCTACTCTCCTTTCATCTATATATCATTCAATGTCCCATCTCGACTTCTCGTAGGACACCGTAAACATATCCATTCAATATTCCTCCATCCTCTACGCTCTATGGCTCAAATATAAACCTCTGATGCGTTGTATATCCCTCGCGGTAAAATACGACTGCGCTCATTTTACCTTTTTCATAATACGAATGCGCACGTTTGGGTAAGATATAATATGTACGATTGCTAGTAAAACTTCATGCGACGTTGCCAAATTAGGCATAATTTTATTTAGTGGTTGTATTATAAAAAAAATTGAAAGTCATTTAATTTTGCTTCAGCTAAGAGTTTTTAATAATAATTTAGTCCAAATTCATACAGATTCAATGCAATTAATAATAATATAAAAAATACCCTAATATGTTAATTAATGTATACCATCAACAGTCAAAAGATAAAATGAAATTATAATATTATTTTTACGATTTCCGCCCGGAGATTGTGGTTGTCCGCAAATTTTCGGTGAGCTAACTATTAGAAGACTTTAACGCGGTTTCGTTATGCGTACAACTGCAGGTTTCATCTATTAAGGTTACCAGTGGCGTAATTATAAATGTTTTATGGGAGGGGATATGGATATTTTAAAACCATAGGCCCGTGAGGGGCTTTGCCCCCCACACCCCCCTTCAACCTTCCCACTAATTTCTTTTTCAATATAATTCATTTTAAAAATATATATTATTAAACATTTTCTTTATTACATTTATTACATTATATTATTAACAAACACTATATTATTATAACAATACATTTCAAATTTTCTTGGTTTTCGCGCCAATATGTTAAGTATTTCATCATGTTCTACATCAATATCATTATGAATGGCCAACATTGATAGACCCTACAAATTAATTAATAATCAACATAATAATAAATATTGAATTTTAGTTTAAAATAATGTGTCACCTCTGTCATACTATTTCTAAGGTATGTTTTAATTCTCTTTAAACTTGAGAATGTTCTTTCAGGTGTTTAAGTAGACACCGGGAGTGTGCATAAAATTTTTAATAAAAAATGTATATTAGGGTAAATATTATAATGTTACACAGTTTTAACGCTTCAATTCCGGTTTTTGGATTGATATTTGATTTTTTTAATTCTCTTAGTTTTCTACTCCACAATTGAAGTTCAGCTAATGAATTAGCTACATCCAGTTTTACAATTTTATCGCGTCGATCGATTAAGATAATATTATATCGGTATATATTTTGATGATGCGGTCGATAATCGGGCGGCTTGCAGAGTTACCAGATCTATTCTACGCGAATTAAACAAAACCCCCCGACTATTATAGTCGAGAATTTCGTAGATTTTCGAAGTTTGAGCTGTAAAAAATTTACTTCCGGAACAACGATAACGCGTTGACGTGCACTTACTGATGAATGATGATTGTATTTTTTGGATGACGTGGTCAATGGTCATCGTCCTTGTTATCAGTTACAGACTATTACAGTGGCTGTAGTCAATTTGCACCAAAATTGACCCAAAATATATAAAACATGTGTAATTTGCACCATTTTTTTTAAAATGCGTTTGTAATTTGCACCAAAATAAGGGTATGTAAAATTTGCACCACCCTCAGGTAGTAAGAAATAGGAATTGTAATTTACACCAAAATTAAAATCGATTATTTTTTCGATAGTATACAAAAAAATTTGGTCGATAGTACCAACTTACAATTTTCTATATCCTAATATAACTGAAGCTTAGTTATTATTTATAAAATAGTTGAGCGTATATTGTTGTAAGTTTATATAAAATCGTATAATTATGAATATAAAAAAATGTTGTCCAATTTAAATAATTATATGTGTAAAATTAATAAAAAGACAAATGTATACAAAAAAAGTTTGTCAATTAAAACAATTATATGTAAAATTTAAAAAAAAAACAAATTCACCTATATGTTTTATTTGATTTGACGGATTGTTTTGATACCATTTTATGTTTCACAGTTAATTGTAAGTGGAATAATCTGCAAAACTAAACGTATAGCTTAGTATTTGATCAAAATAATAAACTGATGTACATTATATAAATATATATATATATAACGCGATTACGACCGATAATTGGACGTAAAACGTCAAAATATTACCAGATAAGGTGAAAAATCCCGAAAAATTATTATTGTCATTCGTGTTCATCTAGTCTTGACGTCGCGTCAACGAGAATATCGATTATTAAAACTATCAATACTAATGATACTATCGAAAAAATAATCGATTTTAATTTTGGTGCAAATTACAATTCCTATTTCTTACTACCTGAGGATGGTGCAAATTACATACCCTTATTTTGGTGCAAATTACAAACACTACTTTCGACTACCTGCAGTGGTGCAAATTACATATCTTTAATTTGGTGCAAATTACAAACTCCCATTACAGTGTGCTTACGCTTATCATCCATTTCGGTAGAGACTTGCGGCCGATGAATACAAAAATTAATAATTATGTAAAAACTTCTCTCGAAAAATTAACGTGACTCAATCGATTTACATAATTATAATAATACATTAAGGATAGATTACACGATATTCCTGCATTAGTTTATTTTCACGTCAGTTGGCGCCGTTTGAGTGTTTTGTGTCAATTTCAGCAATCCACTAAATAAACACTTATTATCGTACATTTGTATTTTTTTTTTCGTAAATCTTTTAATTTAGGGTAGGCTTAATAAGCCATAATCATAAATTATGTATACAATTTTTCTTACCGCGGTGATTTGAGTGGAGAAACCACCCACTGGCCACTCTTTTGACTTTTGGCCGTCTTGTAATATGCATTTTAAAATTGTAATTTTATTAAGTAATTAAAAATAAACAATCTTCTAATATAATAAAAACTCATTTATTTTTCGGGTTCTATGATTTTTAACACTGTCAATTTATGTAAAAAAAATAATTGTAGACTGTAATCTATATAATATCAATATAATGTATATTACATTATTTAATGAATTAAAGGTTACAGTGGTGAACACAGGAAAAAATTTCAGGGGGGGGGATTGAAAAATTATTTATTAGTAATACATTTGTAGGTCAGATAATTTATATTTTGTTCCTGATATTTCAGGGGGAGGGGGGGTTAACCCTTAGCTTAGTCTAGGTCAGAGATTCCCAAACTTTTTATAATACGACCCATTTTGGACATTTTTTTAAAAATGTTTGACCCACATAATCTATGCCCTATATGTAATCTTTTATTTTTGCTCTAAAAACCATATATGTCTATAAAATATATCAAAAATTATTTTTTATTGTGGGTATTATATTTGCACAGCACACATTTTTTCATACGCGTTCAAAGTTTGTCGTGAACTAAAAAATATATCTCCGTCTATTCCATGCAAATATCAATGAAGTTTTAGTTTGAAAATATACCTGCCAAGTACGTAAGTTTTAAAATAAACTTCTCATCGCGTAAGAATTTTACGTAATCGTTTTTCTCGTCCAAATATTACGTGACTTCTTCGCGAGGTCTTGAAAAAAATTGTATTAATTTATTTAAAAATTTATCGCGACCCACAGTTTGGGAACCTCTGGTCTAGCCGTCTAGGTAGGACCTTGTCTCGTCAGGTAATGAATTATGTTGAATGAATCACAGAATAACTGTGAACGAATGTCGATGACCACAATGTTGTTTATGGAATGCTATTACTCAATTTCAAAGAAAGGTCGATGCGATGAAGCACCGAGCGTTAAAAAAAAGTTTTACGTAGATATTTTTATCGATGATGAAATAATTTAAATTCGTGTTGATAAACGTCATCGTTAAATGTATTAAAGACGGTAACATCGATCGTTCAAAATTCAAAAAGTATTTATGAGTCGTCATCGTAAAAATAACGGTTCAAGCCACGATTCCAAACAGTAGTATTAACCAACTGATAATATATGAAATTTAGACGACATCGAATAATATTGTTTGCCACGTTTCTTATTTTTGTGGTAGTAATTTTAGCGGCTCGTGAACAATATATTGGAAAACCTGTAAGACACGTTACAGAAAATATCAACTCATTTAATTAAAGGTGACTCATACTTTAATTGAATGAGAAATACATTTTAACGCAAAATGTGATGACTTCATGTGCTGTTAACAATTGCTTATTAACAGTTGCAGTAGCAGCATTTATACTTCGGTTAGAAACAAGACCAAATTTAACTATAGAAAAATATAGAATATATTAAGTACAAACCTCAATCAAAATTATTAATCCGTCATGAAAGGTAATTAATCATACATTATTAAGTATTTCTAAACAGAGTAACATGTTAATTTATTGTTCCAAATTAATGAATTTTTAATAAAGTTATTATAATTTGTACACATTGTTGACAGAATTTTAATGATAAAATTAGTTCTGCTTAATTAAAGATGTTATCAAAATGAATTTAAATGTTTATTGTACAAAAAACCAAATAATTCGAATCATTTATAAAATGATGAATTACATACATAGAAAAAAATATATTAGCTAATTGTTAACCTAACTGCTTAACATACATAATCCAAAAGGAAGTAAAACCTTAGCAGTCTTATATACAATAAATAAATTTATAAATATTTTCATGTTTAAAGTTCATCTTTTTCTTCGGCATCTCCAGCCGGTGGAGGAGGAACACCACCAGTACTGGCATATAATTTAGATATGATTGGGTTGACAACACTCTCCAATTCGGTCTTTTGTTGTTTGTATTGTTCAGGATCAGCATCTTGATTCTCATCCAACCATTTAATCTTAGCATCAATAATTTCTTCCATTTTGGTTTTTTCGGCATCTGACAGCTAAACACAAAAAAAATAATTCATGAGAAAATGTTAAATAAGATCAGAAAAAAAATGTATCCTTACCTTGCCACCTAATTTTTCTTTATCACCGATTTGGTTCTTTAATGAGTATGCATAAGACTCTAGATCATTTCTAGATTCTACACGTTCCTTCAATTTCTTGTCATCATCAGCAAACTTCTCAGCTTCCTTGATCATACGTTCAATGTCATCTGGTGTTAATCTATTTTGATCATTGGTAATGACAATCTTTTCTCGGTTACCAGTACCCTTGTCTTCTGCACTAACTTGTAGAATACCGTTAGCATCAATTTCGAATGTTACTTCAATTTGTGGAACTCCTCTAGGTGCTGGTGGTATTCCAGTGAGATCGAATTTTCCAAGAAGATGATTATCCTTGGTCATTGGTCGTTCACCTTCAAATACTTGAATGGTTACAGTGTTTTGACTGTCAGCAGCGGTGGAGAAAATTTGACTCTTCTTTGTTGGTATAACTGTATTACGTGGAATCAATTTAGTCATAACTCCGCCAACGGTTTCAATACCCATAGTTAAAGGATTGACATCCAAAAGAATGATTGCATCAGTATCTTGTTCACCCGATAAAACTCCAGCTTGAACAGCGGCACCATATGCTACAGCTTCATCTGGATTAATACCTCGTGATGGTTCCTTTCCATTGAAATATTCTTTAACCAACTGCTGTACTTTTGGAATTCTAGTACTACCACCAACCAATACAATTTCATCAATATCCTTTTTATTCATATCAGCATCTTCCATAACTTTTTGGACGGGTTTCATGGTTGATCTAAACAAATCCATGTTAAGTTCTTCAAATTTGGCACGAGTAAGGGTCTCAGAGAAATCATCTCCTTCAAAGAAACTTTCAATTTCAATGCGCACTTGATGACTGGCAGAAAGACCACGTTTTGCCTTTTCGACTTCACGTCTCAATTTTTGAACAGCACGGTTATCTTTTCTGATGTCCTTACCCTTCTTTTTCTTATACAACTTAATGAAATGATCCATTACTCTTTGATCAAAATCTTCTCCTCCTAAATGAGTATCTCCATTTGTAGACACTACTTCAAAAACACCATTATCGATTGTCAACAATGATACATCAAAGGTACCACCACCCAAATCAAATACCAGAACATTCTTTTCTCCTTCCCTTTTGTCTAAACCGTATGCAATAGCTGCTGCTGTTGGCTCATTAATGATTCTCATGACAGTAAGACCAGCAATAGCTCCTGCATCTTTTGTAGCTTGACGTTGACCGTCATTGAAATAAGCCGGTACTGTGACGACTGCATGAGTTACAGATTTGCCTAAGTATGCTTCGGCAGTTTCCTTCATCTTTGCTAATACCATAGCAGAAATTTCTTCAGGTGTAAACACTTTAGATGTACCTTCAATAGTTTCAACTTCAATGTGAGGCTTAGTATTTCTTTCGACCACCTTAAAAAAAAGCAATACAAATTATGAGTACAAAATTATAGTAAATTTATAAAAATGTGATCAATTACCTTGAAGGGGAAGAACTTAACGTCATGTTGAACATTGACGTCAGACCAATCGCGACCAATTAATCGCTTAGCATCAAATACTGTATTTTCAGGATTTGTAGTAAGCTGATTTTTAGCTGCATCACCAACAAGACGTTCTCCTTCTTTGGTGAATGCAACATATGATGGAGTAATTCTGTTACCTTGGTCATTGGCTATGATTTCTACTCGTCCATTTTTATATACTCCAACACTAAAAATGAAATAATAAATACATTAGCACTGAATTGTAAACAATTAAAATTATATTAGTATTAAAAAGAATATTAATACCATAGATAAAAATAACTGTTGAATTTTAAAAAAATAAGTTCGACTTTCTAAATTAAGAAATATTTGTAAGCTTGAACAATATTAAGAGAAATAAAAAAAATACCTTACTTTGGGTAATTAGTACTAATTAGGTTATTTCAGAAATATTATTTCATTAAAAATGTAAAACATCATTACTATAATATAGCTAATCTATATATTTTAAATGTAAATCAAATATTGTGAACAGATAAAAATCTTAAGAGTATTCAAGAAAAAATAATCCAATGCGCCACCTGTACAATATTTTTGATGATGTCACAGATTTATTTCAGGTTAAGTGTGCAAAATAATCCAAATAAAAAATAGGCATCTATTCATAAAATATAAAATGTATTCATTACGGACGACAATTAAAACGATTAATTACGAGCAACGTAATTAAATAATAATATTCCAATTAATATTATGATGTGTATTTATTTATAGACCTAGCATATGGGTCGAAAGCACATAAGAGTTATTGTGATGTTTATTTCGCGATTGAGCAAACAATAAAACGTGAATTTTTGCGGGGAAACCGAAACACGGTAATAAACAGATTATTTTTTATTACGCAAACAAATCGATGTAGTATGAATATTACCATGAATAAGTCGTGCCCAGATCGATGCCGATGACCGTGCCGAGTTCGTCTTTTGATTTCGATCCTTCCTTGGACGCGATGGGGCTGACTAAGAATAACAGTGCCCAAAAAGCACATATGGACTTTCGGTGGTCCATGCCCAGGTTTGATGTCTGTGTGGAAAAAAAAATAAAATAGAAATATCGTTAATCGTTATTACTGGTCTCCGCCGCCGGTCGCGACGACCACGACGACGACTACGGGGCATCAAGTCGACATCGTCATTCCGGGTGATTACCACCGATGTGTTTTTTGACGGCCAAAGAATTAATATAATATTATTACTCACCTTAGTTTAGTGTGTTTTGTGTGCGGACGTGTCGAACCGAATACTCGCGACGACGACGACGGTGATGACGCTGGCGAAGTGTACGAGAAGTAGACCGACCGAAGTAGTATGTGTGACCGAACGGTAAAGCAACACCAACGGGAATGATCGACAAGACACCGGAAAACTGACGAATTGGTGCGTTCGTTTCATATCTATATACAGTTATACAGATATGTGGGCCGTTGTCATTGGTCGGCCGCCAATCACTTGTCCCGTTCTCATTGGTCCACGTCCGATGACGGAGAGGCGTAATAAAAAAAAAAAAAACGCCACAATCCGACATAACCTCAACGGGCCCGGCTTACAGCGTCCCGCGAGATACCGCGGTCGGTGTGGACGCGTTACGCGGTATGCGTTAACCGCCTATCACAATATTATTACTATTATTATTGTTCTTATTAAAGTTATGATATTGACGTTGTGATTAATGTTTTCGTTATCCGTATAAGTGGAAAAAATTTAACCCTTGCCCTTCACGAAACCATTCGAGTCGCCCGCCAAGGTGAAGTTTCGATTTACTTCGCCAACACAGCTCGTCTCCACCCGGTTGTGTCGTGCAGTTGTAAATAATATACTCTTACACCCACAACAACTAAACATGGCGTTCTCGATTTCCTTCCACAAGTCTTCGGTCTTAACGGTAACTACCTACAAAGTTTTTTCACACTATATGTCACACCCCGTCCCGTATACTAAATAGTAATAATTCGTAGATCGGACACGTTTATCAGTATCAGACGGGCAACGCCTGTCGTCTATTGATTGAAAATCCCTTACTACAAAACGGTTGTGTCACCATTTAGTGTCATAATAATATATTATATTATATTATTATGTCTTTGATCCGTGCCAATGCTGTTGTATCTTTAGCAGAATATTTTGTAAAATTATACAACTTTTTCAGAGTACTGTCAAAATACTTAAAAGATCATTGACCACGACTCGCGTGTTGGCAAATAAACAGGTAAATTAAGGTCTATAATATTATATAACTAACGAATTTAGATTTGATAGATTTTACTGTCTGCTGTTTTTTTTTTGGTTATGCATAGATGACTGTTAGAGATGCGCTGAATTCAGCAATGGACGATGAAATGGAACGCGATGAAAGGGTTTTCATTTTAGGTGAAGAAGTAGCATTGTATGATGGTGCTTATAAAGTTTCGAGGGGATTGTACAAAAAATATGGTGAAAAACGTGTGATAGATACCCCAATTACAGAAATTGGATTTGCTGGAATTGCTGTTGGCGCAGCAATGGTAATACATTTAATAAGTATTAATAATAACTGAACTATTATTCTTTAAAAAGTATTACGTTGTATATCGTACAGTTTCTTATTCATCTATTTTTTTGTTTTTAGGCTGGCTTAAGACCAATTTGTGAGTTCATGACATTCAACTTTTCATTACAAGCTATTGACCATGTTATTAATTCTGCCGCAAAAACTTTTTATATGTCTGCTGGCATGGTAAAAAATTAATATTATTGTATTTTTACAAATTACTTGATATTTTAATAGGGTATTGCACTTTTTGTTTTCTTTCTTTGACCCACGTGCAACATAGATAAAACACATTTAAAACAAATTCTTTTATTTTTATGATTTTTGCAGTTATCTAAAAGTAAAATCATCTATTCAAAAATTATAGATAATGATATCATTGAGAGTTTGACCTTTAATTTTTAATTAAATATTGTATTATATTGTATTGTATATTTGTATAATTGTATATTTAACTTTAAGATAACTTAAAAAGTAAAAACCAGTAAAAAATTTTGCATGAATGCATTACCGTGTCTATGTTGTGCATGTGTCAGAATGAAAAAAACTAATAGTGAATTGATATATTCTTACAGTAAAACTTTTTAATTTGAATAAGTCCTTATTATTTACACATTTTTAAATTTTAGGTAAATGTACCAATTGTGTTTAGAGGACCAAATGGAGCAGCATCTGGTGTTGCTGCTCAACACTCTCAATGTTTTGGAGCTTGGTACAGTCAATGTCCCGGTCTTAAAGTAAATCAATATATTAATATTAATGCCTGTTGCCTAGGCTTATATTTATATACATAAAGTTAATAATAAATATATGTAATTTTTAATTTTAGGTTATCTCTCCATACAGCTCAGAGGACGCTAGGGGATTGTTAAAAGCAGCCATACGAGATCCAGATCCGGTTGTGTTCTTAGAGAATGAATTATTATACGGTAATCAATATCCAATTACAGATGAAGTATTAGACAAAGATTTCGTACTTCCTATTGGGAAAGCAAAGATTGAAAGAAAGGGTAAAACTTAAAATAAGTGTTTTGGTTAGAATCAGTAATAGCTGTATTTGTTTATTTTTATTTTTAGGTGACCATATTACATTTGTGGCACACTCCAAGGGAGTCGAATTAGCTTTGGACGCAGCAAAAGAGTTAGCTTCAGTTGGAATTGAGGCAGAAGTTATAAATTTACGATCATTAAGACCACTCGATATTAACACAATTATACAATCAGTGGTTCGAACAAATCATGTTATATCTATTGAACAAGGATGGCCATATGCTGGTATTGGATCGGAGATATCTGCTCAAATCATGGAGAGTAAGTTATAAAATCACAAATATCACGTTTATATTTGTATTAATATACTGTTTATTAATTTCAGGCGAGGCTTTCTATCACTTAGACGCACCAGTTATAAGGGTGACCGGTGCAGATGTTCCAATGCCATACACCAAATCGTTAGAAATCGCTGCATTGCCCCAAATAAATAATATAGTTGATGCTTCTAAAAAGTTATTAGGTGTTTAAACCTTACCAAAATCTATTATATTAATGAAACAAATAAAATCTGATTTAATATTTAGATGCCATTTGGCCTACTCAATTTAATTGAAATTAAAACCGTAGGACCAATAAAATATAAATTCCATGTATGTTTTAAATTAAAATCTGTGTTAATGTTTTCTTGTTAATATAATTTGTTTAAAAAAAAAAATAAAAACAAAACTAGGTAACAGTTTTATTATTTATAATTTTTTTGTTAATATTTTATTTAAATCATCATGACATTGTACCTGATTGACACAAACTTTGTCAGTGTGTCATATTATAAAAAGATGAAATAATAATTGCTTCTTACCAAAAACAATAAATGTCACTAAGAAATATAGTCTAATATAAGATATTTAGATATCTCAAGACATTTGGTATTGCGCTTCATAGACATAATGTATAATATTGTATCTCAATTCACTAAAATGTATACAATATATTGTAAACTGTTATAAATAAAATAAGACACTGTTTCAATTACCATTGTTTATTCGATTCGATATGTATTTTATCTTAAAATTATATTTATCGTACTCGTGTTATTATATTATTTTTGACAGTCTTTTGTTTGCACTGGTTTTGATTTTATCAAATTTGTCGCTTGCAAATCACCGCTAATGGCAATGTAACAAAACGCACCTCCCTCGGCCGGTTTCGGTTGGTCAGACAAAAACTCATTCACATCAAACTGTGTGGGTACAGTTATTGGATAATTGGCCTTAATCTTTTCCATGGCATTTCCTAAATTTTCCAGTGGTCCGTCAGGTGGAGGGTGTTCAAACGGTCCGGTGAGCCGCAAATCGTATAAGTAGCCCAGTAGTGCCATCATGTAATCGTTCCGTACACCTTTCATTTGTGAACACGCTATATCCATGCGTACACCGCACAACTTCTGTAACCACTTCGCCACTCTGGTCTTGTCTTGCACTGTAGTCATTAGGGCAGCATAAGGTCGAGCGATATGAAGGAGATACTGAAATTCCCAATCGAGCAATGAACTAAATAGAGCTCTTTTATTCTTACGGGTCTCTTTACTGTCCTTTTTGATATCTTTATCTTCGTCCAACTTGTCTTTATCTTCTGCAGACATGTTTGTCGTATCAATAACTAACTCGGGGTCCTCACCCTCGTCCTCTTCGTCATCATCTTCTTCTTCGGGACACTTGTCGTGTATGCTACAAATGGTCTTACTATTGTCTTCTTCCTTTAACATTTCTTCCCACATGTTATCATGTTCCCATGTGGCCAACGGCATAGTAGGTATAGTAAAACTTCCGGGTGATTTCAAGGGACCATTAGGGGGTATCACCTTAAATACACCGTACATTTCATCGTTGAGAATAGTCAAAATCATGTTGAAAAGGTATCTGTTGCGCTTGATTTTAAAGAATTCCGTTGCATATTCTGCCGCATATAGTTTCCTGACCCAAGGTATCACCTTTTCTTTATCTTTTTCTTTGCTCAAGTTGGGTGCAAACTTCTTTAACATTGCGGTGTAATACACAAATTCAATGTTGATTGAATCGCCATCTGGAACGCAGACAACTTTTTCAGTCGCACTTGCGAACATTGACGATTGACGACTTATCCCAGAACGAGTACTAGATTTATCATTGCTTTCAGAGTCTTTTTCGGAAGACATATTGATATATTTTTATGCAAAAATTAAAAACTTTATAAACTGTGAGCAGCGGATTATTTAAAAGTTTTTATTTTAATTGTTAAATGCTTATAAAATAAATCTTACAAACAATCTTAGCTGAATATCATAAATAAACAAGAAAAGTTTGGTTGGTTAAATAAGCCAGTATATAAAAATATATTAAACCGTTTATAGTTATAAATACATATATTTTTATTGAATTAAAAAAACACATAAATTTAATGGAAAGGAAAACATTCACCATTCAAAATCATGAATTATTGTTTTATTAATATTTATTTTTTTAAGTATTACATGACAAATAATACAATATTATTATACCTTCAGATATTTTTTTTAATATAATTGCTTGATTAATCTCTTTGAGCAATTTGAGTTAAATGACGATCAACTTCTTGTTCGCTCAAGACCCTGTGTTGAAAAAAAAAATATTAATTAAAATGTATACTTCAGATCATTGGCAGTGATTGGGAGGAGGAGCATGAAGGGGATTGCCCCCTTAAATTATTCAATACTTTCCTATGAAATATCTAGGTGTTTTAATAAAATAATAAGAATTTCAGTCCCCCCTCTAAAAAAAAAAATAAGTACATAAAATGTCTGCCTATGCTTCAGATGATTTTAGAGTATGCAAATTTGTTGTCTCCATTTAATTAATGTATTATATAGCAGAATGTATGTTCAGCAATCGGCAGTTTCAATTTTAGTGGGATTAGCTTCAATATTAGAGAGAATCGACCTATTCACTTCAAGATAATGTTTGTAATTTTCAGTTTGATTCACTCATATGTTTAAAATAACAACACACAATTGTCATTTTGATGCGGTATGCTAAAATATGGAGACAACACATGTACACTGTCGTCTTAATATTAAAATATTGAAAATTGTGATTCCTAAAAACATGTATTTTATTCAAGTGAGTATCGTTTATGCATGTGATGTTTAGTGGTTATCGTCTTACTAACACAAAACTTAGTAAATTAAACATTTAGTAAAATCTATTTTGCTCAGTTATTTTTTAAATTATAGTGAATTGACTTGTTATAAAATGTAAATGTAAGTATATTTTCTATAGCTCCACAGACGTTTAAGGTTTAACATAGTAGTTAATTTTAAAGCAAGAAATTAGCATTAAAGTTTTTAAATGCTTATAATTTCAAAATCAAAACAGCATAAGCCTAGTAAGGTCCTAGTTAATAAGTTAATTTTTCTAAATATGAAATTATGTTATGTTATTGTATTATTATATTATCTTATGTTGTGTTAATACAACACATGCAGGAAAATAATCCCTCGAAAATTATGAAATTTATCTATTTTATTACTTAAAATTATGATGGCAAATTATTGGATGTCATCTGTATATTATCTAAATATGATTTTGAAATTATTCACAGTAAATTTTCAAGTTAAATTTACTTTAAAACACTATTAATTTATTAGATTTTTTAAATTAAATTATAATTTTAAGTTATAGAATTTGAGGAATTTACTTTTAGTTATACCACAGTATTATATAAACATATTTTTAGATTAAACTTACACAAACTGCTTGTTCTCGGTTGTTACAATACCAACTTCAATATCACTAGGTTTAAAATCAACAGCTAGAACGTTTGACAAACATGATATGGCCAACTAAAATGTATTAAAAAATATGTTTAGCAAATGTAACATAATTAAAAAGACTATTTAGAACATAGTTAATAAGTTTAATACTTCAATAGCTTCATCTTTTGAGTATTCCTTCTTTTTTTTCAATTTTTTTTCTAAATAAGTGTTGGCTTCTGTTTGTTTAGTGCCAACCGCAATAGCATGGAATGAACAATAATATCCTGCAGGATCTGTCTTGTACACCATAGGTCCTTTTCTGTCATCAGTCCCAATTAATATCATACCTTGAGAAGAAAAACATAATTTAAGTATTCTACAGTGTTTCCATTCCTTTTAATATTTTTAATTTTTTACTAACTGCATCCAAGTGGTCTCATTTCAGCATTTTGGGTGTAAACTTGAGAAATATCAGCCATACGACTACACAATGTTTCCACAGGCATTTCAAAACCATTTTTGTATTTATATTCACATGCTTCAGCTCTAGCTCTATACACTTGAGAATGGCCATCAGCTAAAAAAATTTAAATAATACTGTATTATAATTCATATTTGTTATTTTATAAGATAAAAATAAATTTAAGTTAACATTTTGCACATAACAATTAAAACAAAATAACATTTCTCATTTACCTGTCATTCCAGTCATAACACATCCAATGTTTTTTGTGATCCGGAACAAATGAGTTACAGTTTTAGGATCAATTAATTTGTCCTAAAAAAAGAATAAAAATATGAGTAAAAAAAAAGTTTCTAAGTAATAGTCCTAAATTAAAGTGTTAAAATTTATTTTAAGAATCCTAACAAGTTTGATAATATTCATTATATTAATCCAAATGTAGTTTTGAATATTCTAACATGTAAGACATAACTTATATTTGTATGTATGAACATATGCTTTAGGGTGTGAGAAGTTAAGTGCAGATCAAGAAATTTAAATTGTTGAAATTCATTATTTAGACAATAAAACAATTAAAATTATTAACCTATTGAAGTCTACCAATCACTATATAATTAGTAAATTATATTGTATTTTAGGTATTTTCTAGAAATGACACAGTTAGGGTCAATCAGGGCCGCGTCAAGGTATTATAAAAACAGAGACTATTCTGGAGTGCAAAAATACGTCACTTGAAAGAAGGGTTGAAGAGAATATTTTTTTTAGAAACTGTCTGTATAAGAGAAAAAAATATTATGTGTAAACCTAGCTAACAGAAAGCTATTGATTAATTGATTTCGTATCAGCGAGTATTTCAAAATAGTAGTTCAGTTAAGATTAAAATGTTAAGCCAGGTTTGTATTTTGAGTTAGTGTTACTAAAAATTATACATATTTAAATATCTACAGTACTATCTGTTTTTTAAATTTAAAAAAATGTATGATTTCTCAATTATGATTAGGTTTAATTTGAGAAACAGAAGCCAGGAGTCTTTGAGCCTACAGAGATTCTGAAACACTTTTAATTAACGCGACCAAAAAGCTTTGTTATAACAAAACTACATGGGTATTATAGCAAATTTTCCTAAATATTTAAAGGTAGGACCTACTTTATTCGTACAGTGTTTTTAGTACTTATAACTTATATTAAATTAAAAGCAGTAAACACTTACTGGGACTTTACGCTGAGTAGCTACTACTGCGACATCAACTCCTTTAATTGCCACTGAGGTAAGCCCACCTTGTAAAATTGCTTTGATGGCATACTCTAAAAAAAACGTAAAATTTGTTAACTTGATTCATCATACAAATATACAAATATACTTTCATTGGTACTTTTGACTTACCAACTTGATAAAGTCTTCCTTCTGGAGAAAATATAGTTATGTGTCTGTCAAATCCGGCACTAGTTCCACGAGACATTTTCTTACTTGTTTAATTGACTTATAAATTGCAAAAAAATTAAATTACTTTAAACAACAATGAACAACTTACAATATCACAAAATTGTTTTGGATGATTTTCAAAATTATTTACTATAGAACATAACCTCAACATTATCTTATCATCAAAAGTGTATTGTCCACGTTTGTTGGTCACATTGACAAATATCCAATGGTTGGCACACCGTATTTTAACGAGATTATAGATAATAGATATCAGTAGATTATCAGTTGAGTTATCATGAGCAACAAACAACATTCGAATAAAATTGCGTTCAGCACGTTTTGTCCGTCTCCCGTCTTTGATGTCTGCGGCCGTCAAACGTGGCCACGGGGATGACTTGGCCGATGTCGCCCCGGCGGCCAAGAAAGCCCGGGAACCCGAGACCGCCGAACAGCGAGTTCTCGAGATCATCAAGTGCTCGGGCAATAAGGGTGTATCCGACGAGGATCTCATCCACGCCTGTCCCGTGCTGACGATCGAGGAGCGCGTGGACGTGGTCAACAAGCTGATCACGTCCAACGCGATCACACTGCACAAGGTAAAGGACACGCTCAGGTACAAGTATAAAGGGCCGACGGCGTCCACCCCTGGGGACACCAACACCGAAGAGCTGGTCGTGTTCAATCTGATACGCGACTCGGGCCGAAAGGGCATATGGATCCGGGACGTGCGCATCAAGTCCAATCTGGGTCTGCCGCGGCTGAAGAAGATTCTCAAGTCGCTGGAGACGAAAAAAGCCATCAAGGCCGTCAAGTCGGTGGCGGCCGCCCGGAAAATCGTGTACATGTTGTTCGACCTGGAACCGGACAGCTCCATCACGGGCGGCGCGTGGTACTCCAACCAAGAGTTCGAGTCGGAGTTCATCGAGATACTCACCAAACACAGCTACAAGTTCCTGGAAGTGAAAAAGTCAAAAGCCCTGAAGAACACCACCATACGCAGTCCGTTAGTCAAGTACAATACGTCGTACGCGACTGCCGATCGGGTACTGGAATTCATATCGAAGACCGGCATCAGCAAAGTGAGACTCACCGTGGAGGACATAATATCGATACTCGACCTGTTAGTATACGACGGTTTGGCTGCGAAGCGCGTCAACTCCGAAGGAAAAATAGAGTATCGGTCCACTAAGACTCTATTGAGGGTGAACGCTGTGAGTTTTTTGCCCTGCGGTAGCTGTCCAGTCATTAAACGATGTTCCGACAACAATCAATTGAACTGTTTGAACTGTAAACATATGAAAGTTTGGACTACGATTTGACGAGATCACGTTGGGTGATATCTAACCACCTGTGTATTCAACTAAATATCTGTTATTTAATATTAAAATAATGTTTTTATGATTAAACTTACATTTTAAAAAAAAAATCGTATTGTTTATAGACGGTGAACACCGTTTTAGTAAATATTAAAATTCATATAACACATACTGGGTTATATGGGTAATTATTAAGTTAGTATTAGACATATTTTGGTAGACAATGACGAGGATTACAAAATAAGAATATAATATATAACAAATGTTCATAAGTGATTATAATAATATACTCGCTAGATATTATAGACGTAGTTTTAAATTATGGTTTTCATGCGGATACACCGTACACGAAAATTAAACTTTTCAATAATGTTATGGGCATCAATCAATTAAAGTTCTTTTGTTTTTAAGGATATTTGTTTTAGTTGAATTCTTTAATTACTTGAATACCGCAGTTTAGATTAAACATAGATTGCATTTATTCTGTGCTTATGCTATTTAAACGTATTAAAAAAAAAAACATCGTTTATTAAGTACTGAAGTAACTTGATATCTATTTATTATATTAATGAACACCGCGGTGGATACTGGAGAAATACGCTTTATAATTTACTAGTTGTGCCGCCCGAGCCAAAGATTAAGTTAAGACTAATCTCAAGTAATTTACATGCAACTGAGCAACCTAAGTAGTCAATCCGACTGCGGATCTCGGGCAGTATGGTAGCAATATATTATAAGGTAGGCAGTCCACTGGTGGATAAGACCCCGCGAGGTGCGAAAGTAAGTAAAATTAGAATATTAGGCACACGAAAAACATCTCAACAGTGACATGTGCCAAAGATTTATTTATTTTTATTTTTAAAAATAGTATACTATGAAATATTTCTACTAATTATTATAATAGTTATAAAATATGTAACCATTAACAACCCTTTAAATAAACAGAGCGCACAGGCGCGGATTACAAAAGGGTGGCTATGGGGGCTGAAGTCCCCGCCCCCATAAGTACTTAAAATATTTTAAAGACAAAATTAATTTTCAATTTATTAATTAAAGTAAAGAAGAGCAATATACTGCCTACAGGTACATAAGGTGAGCCTGGACTAAATCTAGATCTTTTAGATTGGAATCTGTACTATCTGGTGGAAATAAAGAGAGTGAATTCGTAATGTTTTCAAGAGTAATATTTGATTTGACATTAGTTATTATGTGCCGATACGGGCGATACAGGCTACAGACGGCCGATTTGACGATTTGTACTTTGTACACCAGATCTATTTATAACATGTTATCGAGCAGTAAGCACTTTCGCGGAACGACAGTATTTCATTGTCATTTTATTATTATTTTTATTTTCACTTATTAGTTATAATATTAATATTACCCATAGTTATTGTATGATATTCTTATATCTACAATATTATAAATAAAGTAGAGATATTTTTTTTTTCATAGGAAAATACTTAAACTATGAATTTTATTGTATGATATAAATACAATTTATAGTTAAATATTATAATAAAATACTTAAAATATTATTAAATTGCCGACTCAATGACCTATCGATGATCCCTTGTGCTAACTGGGCCCAACTATAACTGTCGTGGGGGGGGGGGTGGAGCACCCCCTACACCCCACCATCAGGACGGCCCTGATGATAATGATTATTTATATACCTAAGTCCTTAATCGTAGCGGTTGGTTTGAACAAAAAGATCGCTACGTGCCGAAGTACAAAATGGTAGAAATTTGTTGGAGGTCGGACGTCGAGACTTTGGTATGTTGCTACTAAACTGTGTACATTCTTTCAACTATTTAAATACTTTACACTCTCGACTATATAATTATTAGGGCTTGGATTTAAATTCCCTAAAAATATTTTAAAAAAATACATTTATATAACCTAAAAATTCTAAAAATGCACCAAAAAATGAATTTATTCACTGTAAAAACTATGCTTTTATGTACTTGAAGTAAATTTTTTCTTCTAGCCCCCCCTCCCCTAATTATATATCCCATCAAAATAGTACTTTCAGTTTTTCCCGAATTTTTCCATTCTTTTTGTACTTAGGATAGGTCGGATAGGATGTTATTATGCCAGAAACATTCGCGGGAGTGTATTCAACAACTTCCAAAAGTTTCATGGTGATCGGATGAATAGTGTAGGAGCGCATAAAGCCATAAAGGACATATACAGGCAAACATTTACTTTTATAATATAGATATTGTCAGATGTCACATATATGGTTGTTTCAATATTTAATACACATGTTCACAGATACGGGGGGGGGCTATCCTCCTGCCGAATATAAGCCACCAATAATATTATTTCGCATTATAAATTACGTTATTTATATGTTAAGTACAACCAATCTCACCAATCTACGTGTTCATTTCACGATAGTATTTAGTTCAAATTTACAATATTTAATGACGATGAGTTATCCAGTATTTTAAGTGTCACCATTACACCGTGTAATTTACACGATTTCATTTAGTTCAGTTTTCGTATCAAAATATCAAATGATATATAGTTTAGTCAAGTTGTAGTCAAGCTATTGGCAGGATTGCAGGAGACATGCTAACTCTAACATGAAAATAAATACTGCATAGGTATGTTGTTGTGATACAAAAATAAACTAAAATTAAAATTATAATATTATATAGGTATGTCACACTATGCGGTGTTGTCCACAATCTTCGTTCGCACATCGTCAAATTGTACTTTTACATTTTTGTGGATAAATATATTATTAATAATAAAAATAAAACATTTATTTACAGTAAAAAATAACTTATTTTAAGAAAATTTAAGTTTTTATTTCTTACAACTATATAAAAAAATATTTTTAAAAATATTAATAATTTTTTTAATAAAGATTGATTTATCATTCGCGATATAACAATTACACGCATCTAAATAGTATACAAATATACCTATATTAATATTTGTTTGAAAGTTTTTTTTTTTTTGTATATTTTAAAAAAGTGTACAACTTGGTGGAATCATTAGGTATCTATCATAATATGAATAGTATTCAACGAAATCAATAGCCAGCGGAATCGATACGTAAATATTATTAATTTATAAACAGTAAAACCGGTGGAATCTTTATAAAACTTTTTTTCCGAAGCAGAGTTAAAGTTTCGGGGGGCGATATCAATAAATCCCCGTAAATTGTTCACATACATTTTTGAACGGAGTTTGCATCATTAGGTGCACCTTGTACCTATACAATGTCCTACGTGTCCTTTATGTGGTCGCTTGTGATCTCTTAATTTCACAACAATGTTAATTTGACATCATCAGCTTCGTTTTATTTTTTAATAATTTAAGTAACCCACATTTTACATTATATTATATTCCACGGTATTTATACGAGATGGCGTATCACAGTAAAAGATTGTGGACTTTGACATACGTTAAACATAGGCAAACATGTTATTTAGCCAAGGACGAGATTTTTTTAAGGACCATCACCAACGTTTTCTCGAAGAACACTGAGGTGTATAATAAAACTTAAAAGTTAAGACATTCTAAATTCTAATGAGAGTGTCTTAACATACAATGGAGAATACCTTCATTATTGTAAAACATATAATACGTTTACATTTTAATTTTAAGAAACATTAAAACTCGCATTGTTGCGCAGTACATGACTATAATTATTATATATAAAGTTACCTACTGAATACACTGCAGACACACGGTAATACTACAATATATACTGATCCTCGTAAGTTTTAACCAATTACTAAATAACTAATATTATAATGTCATCATATTTTAATTATGTGTTTGAGGGTTCAACAGCTGAACTATAGTCAATATTGTCTTCTGCATTGGAACGCTTTATTCTAGAATAATATAAGCATATAACTCATAAGTAAACAGAGTATATATTTTTTATATAATTTTACAAATTCACAATATTTATTTTCCAAATTGAGTGCTTAATATTTACTCATGAAGTTACGTCTAAACTCTAAACTTTTAATGACTAGATTAATTAACTAATAATATGAGTAGAAATAGTAAAATATAGTGTAATTCAAATATCATATGTTCATAAGTTTTTACAAATGTTAATTGTTCAAAAATATAATATTTACTATTTAGATTAACGACTATTTTCTTTATTTTATTCAAATCTGACCTCATACATTTTTGTCTTGGACGTTGACTCTCCGCAGCACCATATAGTAAGTGTATAATGCTTTTACAAACTGAAAATAATTACATTAATATATCAGAATAATAGTTATAACCAGTAAGTGAAAACTTGATACCTAGTTGGTGGATTCCTCTCTATATATCATACTGGCATGCTTTACATATTATTATGGTATATTTTATTAGACAGGTCGTAAAGATATAAAATATCGATATGTGGTCTTAAGACAAGGTAAACAACTAAATAAATAAAAATAATCTTACCGAAATGAAGGACTCGTAACTTAATTTGTACATGTAAAATCCTGTGATGAATATTGGTTTAATGGATCTCAAAATCATTAACGTCACTAATTGTCGTACTCTTTTGTCGCATCGCCACCACGGAACGTTATACAATGTCGTGTTAACACTTAATTGCTGCACACAGACATAAATAACTTTATAATAATTACAGGATGTAGGTAAGTTTATGATCCGCACTTTTTGTTTGATGAATTCGCCAAAAAAATTGTTCAAATATTGATGCCAAACGCTAATACATATAAAAGACACTACACTGATTTTTTCGATTACACTGACACTGATCTAAGTACAAAACACGCGATAAAACTATTATTTTATAATTATAATACAATTAAAACTAGTAAATTATGTAATAATATTATTATAATAGTGCGTACCGTCAACTGAAACAATGCAAATGTTACCGAGGTTATTCCATGTAAATAATCCATAAGTATAAGTGTGCTAAACAGATTACGTATATTTGATATATAACTGCAAAACAAGCAAACGACCAAAATTACAATATATATAATTGTATATGAATAATTTAAAAGTACCTACTAACAATTTAACATACACATAGCTATTATATAGGTATTAGGTGTACCTATAATATATATAATATAAATATATATTATATAATAATATATATTGTATAACATATTAGGTATACAGTTTTATGTATAATGTTTAATAATTAGGTATTACATATTTAATGCATACTCAAGGATTAGGATGTGATGTTTCACACATTCTCGGAGTGTCGAGTAGCATCGTAATTGTTGTTTTTCAGTATAAATTGAAACTTGATCGGTACACGAAGAATTTTCCACTGTAAAAATCTTGTGTTACGAGTGCTATTATAGGGAGAACCCTATTTATCGATTAAACAATTGATACTATTTGAGAAAATTCAATTCAATATTTATTGCATAGATTATTTAAAAATAAACACATGAATTAAAGTCACTGAAAATAGTATCATTTAAGAATCTACATCTATTCGACAGAAGATTATAACTTGAATAAAAACTTTTTAAAGTAAAGACTATATTATTTAAACATAATGTACCTACATGGCTACATATTGACATGAGATTATATTTATTTTATGTATTATATTATAATGAGGTAAAAATTAATTTTTAAAAAGAAATGCGATGGTTTTATGATTTTTATACATTTTTGAAACAAGCGTTTAAACAACAAACAAACTTAAGTTTAAAATGGAAAAGATAATAGTCTTTATTAATTATTTACATATAACCTGAAAAATGAATGACATTTAAATTATCTGTGGTCTGAGGACTGAGAATTGTATTTATAATCGACTAGAATAATCCTATTTTTAAATCTCGAATGACTGAGGCATTTGCAGTGATAATCATATATTTTACAATATATCCAAATGTCATCTTACAACTGTTACTAAAATTAAAAAATTAGTTTTGAATTGATTATACAAAACTGAATACAGTTATATAAAATTAATATTTTTTTAGATTTTTTTGTTTTAATTAAAAATGGAATAATAACGTGCACTTTTCTTAACAATTAAGTACGGCATTTTCCAAATATTATACAATTTTCAAATAATATGTTCATTAGACATTTGAAATTTTCAACTTTCTTTTAGTTACTTACCAATTTATGTTATTACAATTTTTGTTTATAAGTAAAAAACTTGTAAACTTAATACAAGGTTTCAACTCTTGAGTTGTTCTTACAGCATGTTCGACAATTTTGAAAATGTAATTTAATCTTTCGTAATAATTTACTACTATTAATACTTACGTAGTGCTAAAGTATTTTCGTTATTATTTAGAGATGTGTTTAGTAATTCAATTTGACCACCGATAGCATAAATAGCTCCAAACAAATACGTATCAATACCCAAGTATACAAATACGATTAACACCAACGCAACAGAAAGGCTGACAAAAAGGACTAAAAACATCCAATTTTCGTCCAACGTGAATGGTAACCAACAGCTCAACGGATAGCTTTTTGGATCGTTGTAGTATTGAAAATCTGATCGAGTACTATAATATAAGCACAGTTTAGGTAATTATTAGAAAATTTGTTGTGTAAAAATATAGAGACGATTGCTAAAATTTAATATAACCTATACAACCCGGTACCATCATCCGTTGTATCGTTATTCGTTATACCAGATTTAGATATACAGGGTGTAACAGAAAAAACTGACGAATACAATTTTAACTGTTAAAAATTAAGAGTATGAAAAAAATTATGCAAATCTTATGAATAGTTAACAATTTAAAATTAACTATAAAAACTAATTAACTTAAAAATTTCCCAAAAATAATATTTTGAAAAAAATGATTACAGTTCAAAATAATTAATTCAAAAACATATTGAGATTTTTAAATTTTTTATAAAATAAACCATTTAGTTTATAAAAAATCTTTTATATCATCAACATTTGTATTATAATCAGATTTAAATTTTTTTATTCTCTGTTACAAACAATAAAAATAAAAATGTTGTACTTTAAATATAGCTCAAGTATAAAGTATAAACTATTGATTAGAACAAAAATTATTTCATTAGTCGGTTCTTTCTGATACACTCTGGAGTGTACTGATATGTTTATGCATTTTTCGTTATTATATAGCAGAAACGGGTAGCAGATTCCTATAACGTGTAACATTAAATAGATTATGGTAAAGACTTTAATGATTTTAATTCACTTTACCCCTTTGGATAAGTCAACAAGGGGCTGACGATTATGAAAAAAGCTGCGACCATACCACTGGACAGATACCAAAAGCTGATCTTTCGTGTTTGCTTTAAATAATCGGCCGTAAACGTGTCGGCTGAGCGGCCGTACGCCACCGATCCTTGAGCTTGAATTTGCGCCAGTGCCGTATTGAGATTGGCGAATTCGCCGTTGAACGCCGCCATGTAAAACAGTTTGTACAGTCCCGTGAAGAACATGGTCCAGATGTCTATGGTCCTCGCCAACAGTGTTAGGTCGGTGGAGACGAACAACTGGACCGACATCAGAACCGTGACCAAAGTCAGGACGGTAAAAATGATCGTCCGGTAAATGTCGTAAGCAGCGCGCTTCCATTTCGTCGAGTCACTCGGAGGAAACACGCCTATCACACGGAGGACGTTGTACGCGAACGAGAGATAATCACAATTATTATTATTGTTCTGCATGTTTCCAAATGAGTATATTTTATAATATGGTGGCCGTATAGGCTACGCTGCAGCGAGTACGACTTCCAAGGATCGAGTGATGACCTAACGTAACCACTCGCGTCGTCGTCGCGGAGACATATTATTTATTTGGTTTATAATAATATATCAACCCCAAACCATGCACCTACCTACCTATCAACTTACTATTACCTTGGTTTATATTATTGGAGTTGTATCCCAAATGTTGTTGGTTTTTTCGTTGATTTTATATGCATTATCGGTTTAATACTTTATTAGCACCCACTTACTGTGTATAACATATACCCATACCTACTATAAATATACCAACCACTTTAATGTTTTATTAGACGTCGTAATAATATGACAATTCAGAGCATATTATTGTTTAAGAAATCTAAACCATACGTTTGCCTATAATAGCATAATCATTATAGACTACCTATAACCAATAACCTATATATTATAATATGTCTACATTATACTAGATTATATAGGTATAAGTACTATATTTATCTATGCGTATACAGGGTGGCCCATTTAAATACTCTAGTTTTCAAAGTTAATTTGTGTTGGATGGAAGATTATAGAGATTATTTTATTAGAATTGTGATTTTTAATTGTGGCAATGACAACCAGACACCTGCAGTATTAATAATTTTGTGATTGAAATGACAACAATATATTTTTCTTAAGAGTTTGATACTTTTATGTATCTACGATCTACCTTATAAATATCGAGTATAATATATAAACTGTTTTTACTATAACAAGTATTTTTAATTTTAAAGATGCAAACAATATAAAACTATTAAAACAACATTAAAATTTAAAACATTAAAACAATTTAAAAACCTAATACCATCGAAAAAATTATTTTTACGTAAAAATGTTCAAATTATACTCAGTTGTATATTTTATAAAATTTACTTTTTTGAGGAAACAAATAAAGTAAGTGTTAAAATAGTTAATCTTAAAAGCGAGTATCTTAAAAGCGTTGGTATTATGTCATCTGCAGTGTTTATTAATTATTATTATACTTTTTGTTACTATACCTACTGTTATTGGTGCTCCCGTGTCAAAAACGAACGTTATTTTTTTTTGAATAAATTATTCCTTCCAGGTTTAATTAATTTGTAGTTATTATTTGCGTAACAAGTATTTATAATTGAGTTTTTTCAATTTTATCGGGTCTTGGATTTATTTTTGTTCGATCAATCCCCGCTGATTGATCAAACGTTGCTAGTTTTTTGAAATAGAACACATAGAGGGGTAATGGGAAGTGCTTTTGCATGTATAACCTTTTATATTATTTTCTTGTTGTGATTTAATATTGTTTTGGTTGCGCTTTTTGTGACAATTGTCTTAAGTTTTGCTTAATTTTATCCACCCGTATTATCTTTATAGATTCAATTTTCCAAAATATTTCATCGGGTAATCCCTTTAAAATAAATGTAATAATTTGTATTTCCTGCATATTTCTGTCTACCCTACTACATTCTGATAGTACATTTAATACATAGTCCTGTATAGTTTCGTCTACTTTTTAAGTTTGTTTATATAAATGTTTCCCTAAGCATTTATTTAAGCCGCCCCTGAATTACATTAATTTAAAATCAACGACTAAACAATAATTTTGGTGCACATTCGATTGGTCGGTACAGCATCGTAAAAAATCACGTAAATTATAGTGGAATTAGTTGGTTTTCTCCATGTAACCATGTAGGTCATACATTGCTCCTTTCAGAAACTAAATAAAATTGTCAGATATATTTTACTTTGTCTACATTATTTTAGGTACATCCGTACATGCGATTATATTTTCAAACTTATTATAAAATTAAACATATTTAAATTTTTTTAACTTTTTTAAACAATAAATCGAAAAAAACAATTATTATTGTTGCTAATGGTAATTACAAATTATTTATTTTTATTCAAAACAAAAATATGATTTTTGATAATAATTTGATTCTATAATTTTGAGCTAAGCTTTTCAACACACATTGCATTGAATCGTCTACAGTGAACCTCTTCAACATAATGTTTTTTTTTAGAGTAATATCATTCGTGGATTGCTTTAAGGCCACCAGCTCTTGTTTATTTGTAAAAGGATGTATATGTTTTTTCATGTGCATGCTTAAAATATCTGCTGCTTAATTGAAAACCTTTGACGGTGACAACATTTGTAATATCTAGTGTTCAAATTTAAAATAACATTTTTTCTTTTAGTGGAATTACCGGGTTTCTTCAACATATATTTAGTGATATATAGAGTTGATTCGGTATCAGATATGAGTTTCCTTCATAATTTAGAAAAAATTAAAAACCACTTTACCAAGGAAACATTAATAGTGTTATTAGTGCAATATAAGTCACTTAATACATCTATAATAGCTGAACAATTTAATATTTTTTTGAAAAATGGTACTTAATAGTGATGGCTTAGAAGGCAAAAATATAGACATTTAAGTTCCATGTTAAAGTTTGTAGTAGGCAGTAGGCACCTAGTCATATAAAATTAATACTTAATATATCTAACAGATGAACAAATTTGTTATTTTTTAGAAAGATTTTGCTTAATAATGCTGGTTGGCAAAAATAGACTTTTACGTTCTTTTTCTGAGTTTGCAGTAGGTACATCAAATAAAACTGTTCATCAAGGAACAGATGATCAATGATGAATATAATCAATGATTGGACAAATATCAACAAGTCAAAATTGTTCAATATTTTTAAGGCTATGAATTTTTTGTCTGAAATTTTTTGCTGTGAATCACTTATCGGTTTCGTGATGTATAATTATTTATTATTTTATTATATAATTGTGTAAAAATCAATATTTTAAAAGAAATGTGATGGTTTTATGATTTGGTTGCTCTTTTAAGACTAGTTTTTTTTAAAGATTGAAAAACTGAAACTCATGTGTCTAATGAAAAAGATAATTGTCTATATTGATACATAAACAGAAAAAAACTTATAACAACCGTGGGCCGATAGTCGTTAATAATTTACTATTTTTTTATAGAAATATCGAGTCTCGAATGCTTGAGGTGCGTATGCAGTGATAACTATATTTTTTAGAATAATTCCAAATGTCGTCTTAATCCTTTTTCGAAAATTAAAATTTAGTTTTGAATTAATTATACAAAACTAAATACAATTATATACAATTTGTTTTTTTTTAGATTCTGCGATGAAAGTAGGTACCTATTATAGTTTTACTATATAAATGTACATTTTTTGTTGTTTATTTGGTCATATTTCGTTACATTTAGCAATAGGTAGTAAAAACGCTTCATATCAATGATGGTTTCCGTAAAATGAACAGAGTTAATAATTGTATATGGTTAACATTTAATATTTATTTTCAAAAAAATCGTGAGAAACTGAATAATTATTAATTTATACATAGGTACCTGACCAATTTTAGACTAAATCGATTACATATCTTTTGTTATAATTAAAAAACTATTTATATGCACTTTTTTGACAAATATTCATACGGACATTAAACATTTAAGATTTTCAAAAAAATGTTCTTTCTACCTAACATTTGAAATTTTCAACTTTCTTTTAGTTTTTATCGATTTAAGTTTATAAAATCGTTGTTTCTATAACTAAAAAAAAATCTTAAAAAATATAATACAAGATTCGTCTAACTCATGAGTTATCCGTACAGCTGTTCAACAATTATTTGAAAATGTCATATAATCTTTTAATTGACTACTAGCTATTAATACTTACGTTGTGCTAAAGTGTTTTCGTTATTATTTAGAGATGTGTTTAGTAATTCAATTTGACCGCCGATAGCATAAATAGCTCCAAACATATATGTATCAATTCCCAAGTATATGAACACGATTAACACCAACGCAATAGAATGGCATACAAAAACCATTAAAAACATCCAATTTTCGTCCAACGTGAATGGTAACCAACAGCTCAACGGATAGCTTTTTGGATCGTTGTAGTATTCAAGATCTGACCGTGTGCTATAATACGCACAATATAGGTAATTATTAGTATAATTGTATTAAAAAATTGAGACAATTGATTAGGGTGGCTAGACGTCCAGTTTTATACGAGAATGTTTCATATTTTAAATGTTTGTCTCGACAAAAGCATTCGGAACTCTTAATTGTCCCATTTTCATACCTATAAAAATATGTATTAAGACGCCAAAGAAGCATCAACTTTTAAGCAGTGAATAAGCATATTAATATAGCATTATGTAAATTCTATTGAAAGGTTTTTTTTAGCACGAGTTATTGTTTAAAGAATTTCTTATTTGATAATGGGTTCTGCAGGATTGGACTAGGTTTGAATACGGGATTTATGTTTATATATTCATTATTTTAATAAAATATATTAACGTATTTAAATTTTTTATTTTAATAGACAATGTATTTTGTCAAAAATTCAATTAATTCAGTATTTGAATATTTTTTATCTGGCCACCCTACAATTGCTTAAATTCAATACAACCCTTAGAACCCAATACCTCTGTTGTATAGGTATAGGTATAGGTATATAGTGGTATATACATTTTTTCTATTATAGCAGAAACAGGTAGCAGGTTTCTATACAACCATATATAACATTATATAGATTATGATTAAGACATTTTTATTCACTTTACCCCTTTGGATAAGTCAACAAGGGGCTGACGATTATGAAAAAAGCTGCGACCATACCACTGGACAGATACCAAAAGCTGATCTTTCGTGTTTGCTTTAAATAATCGGCCGTAAACGTGTCGGCCGAGCGGCCGTACGCCACTGATCCTTGAGCTTGAATTTGCGCCAGTGCCGTATTGAGATTGGCGAATTCGCCGTTGAACGCCGCCATGTAAAACAGTTTGTACAGTCCCGTGAAGAACATGGTCCAGATGTCTATGGTCCTCGCCAACAGTGTTAGGTCGGTGGAGACGAACAACTGGACCGTCATCAGAATCGTGACCAAAGTCATGATACCAAAAATGATCGCCCGGTAAAAGTCGTAAGCTATCCGCTTCCATTTCGACGTCGAGTCGCTATAAGAAAACACGCCTATCAAACGTAGTACGTTGTACGCAAACGACAGGTAATCATAATTATTATTGATCTGCATGTTTCCGAAAGAGTTTTTTGAATATAATATGGTGGCGGTATAGGCTACGCAGCGAGTTCGGCTTACGAGGATCGAGTGATGACCACCGTCGTCTCGGTGACATATTATATTTATTATATAATAATATATCAACAACATATCATGATACTGCCTACCTGCCTATCAACTTAATATTACCTTGGTATATATTAATGGAGTTGTGCCCCAAATGTTGGTTTTTTCTTTGATTTTATATGCATTGGTTTAATACTTTAATAGCACCCATGCGGCCATGCAGCCATGTCTATTATAAATATATATATACATAACAACTATAACCACTTTAATGTTTTATTATAGACGTCGTAATAATATGACAATTCAGAGAATATTATTGTTTAAGAAATCTAAACCATACGTTTGCCTATATTAGCATAATCATTATAGACTACCTATAACCTATATATAATATATATATATTATATATCTACATTATCCTACGTTGTATATAGCTATAAGACATAACTACATAAGTACTATAGACTATATTTGTCTATATGCGTATACAGGGTGGCCCATTTAAATACTCTAGTTTTAAAAGTTATTTTGTTTAGATGGAAGTATAATAGAGATTAGTTTATTATGATTGTCATTTTTGATTGTGCCAATGACAACCAGTATAAATAATTTTGTGATTGGAAGTCAAATTATATACTTTTCTTGAGTTTGATACTTTGATAGTTTGATGTATCTACCTTATAAATATCGAGTATAATATGTAAACTGTTTTACTATAACAAGCATTTTTTTAATTTTAAATATGCAAACAATATAAGCCCATTAAAACAACATTAAAAAAGGTCGGAAAGTATGTGTACTGCTTTGCTGCACAGTGGGTGTCGAGTTGGATCAATGTTATGAATTTGTTAAATTTGAATTTGATTTTGATTTTATATCATTGTATACGAAAAACCATTCTGAGCGAAGACGGTCTGTCAGCCTACATAATTAATAGTGTATTTTATGATATTATTGCTATTAAAATAATTAATTTTACTATTAATGACACAGTATGTTGATTCATTTTTGCAGAAAACATTGCATTAGACATTTTAATTTAGTGTTTAAAATCTAATAATTTACTTTAAAAATTTCAAGCACCCACAAAAAATATTTTTAAATTACAACAAAATAAAAACATCGTTATATTCTTCATTTAAATATCTAATTTTGTCTACATTTTAACTTAAAATGTGTATAAAAAATTATTTTTTTAATACATTTTTTTGTTTTTTTTGGTAACATTATATACTTACGAAAAACCTTGTTTTAAATTTTCAATCCTTAGTTATAGAAACTGAACATTTTATACATTTTTAACTACAAACCAATTTGCAAATGTTCGATGATGAATATCGGTCAACAATTTAAGTTTAAATGCTTATAAAAAAAAATTGTACCAATGTATTTTTAGGTTATCTGCTATTTTAACAACTTATGAGGAATCGTATATTAAGTTTTAAAAAATTTGACTCTAAAAATTTTTTTTTATTAATATTTAAAGGTATGTAGTTATAAGTACAAGAAATAACACTTTTTTTTAATCGACATGTATAAGATTTACTTTAAACTTCACTGTATTTGCGAGTATGTATTCATTTCAATGACCTATATTTAATAACGGATAGGTACACTCGGAACCTACCATACAACAGACATACTTCCCCCGTTTTTTGTTTAGTTTTACGTATAGGTTATTAATTAAGTTAACATTTTACTGGTTTTAGATAACTTTATAGGAATTTACAATATTTATTTTACATAATATGACTTATTTATCCAGATATCCTCATAATGTTATGTCTAAACTTTAAATTTGTAATGTCTAAATCAGTTAAACTATAATATATGTGTATAAATAGTATTATAATATTATGTAATTAAAATATTATATGATTATAAGTTGTTACAAGTGTTACACTTAAGTAACAATTGTTCAAAATTATAACATTTAGATTAACAACTAATTATTTTTTGTTCAAATCTGACTTCATGCATTTTTTTCGTTGACGTTGACTCTTCTCAATACCATATAGTAGGTGTATAATGCTTTTACAAACTGAAAATGATTACATTAATATATCAGATAAATAGTTAAAACCAATAAGTGAAAACTTGGTACCTAGTTGGTGGATACCTCTCTATACCCGGTTCTACATATAATGGTATACTTTATTTAGGTAGGTGTAGGTATAGTCGTATAGATATATAATATAAACAGTGGCGCCCAAATATTACTAGATGTAGCATTGAAAATAAGGAGAGAAGAATATTCAAAGAAAAATATTTAAAATTGTAAGTTTTTAAGAAACGTACTTATATAGGTCTATTGTATGATTAAATACAGTCACTTCGTCACTTTTTTAAATAGCTTTAACCACTTCCCTAAGGACACCTAAATACCTTAGTATACCTTAAAACTTACTAATATATTAACAATTAATACAACAGAAAAATACCATTACATTTTGAGTTTTGGAGATTATGGGTGGCAATGGCGTGCTCATCCTCATCTCCCCCGTGAGCACGCCGCTGATGGGTGGATAAAATACATGTCTCACTACACCTGAAAATTATGTCTTGGGCGTCACTGGATAATGGATATATAATATCTATGTAGTCTTCAGCCAATGTAAAAAACTATAAAATAAAAATAATCTTACCGAAAGGAATGACTCGTAACTTAACTTGTACATGTAAAATCCGGTGATAAACGTTGGTTTAATAGATCTCAAAATCATTAACGTCAGTAATTGTCGTACTCTTTTGTCGCATCGCCACCACGGAACGTTATACAATGTCCTGCTAACACTTAATTGCTACACATAGACATAAATAACTTTATAATTACAGGATGTAGCATGTAGCCTGTAGGTAAGTTTATAATCCGCACTTTTTGTTTGATGAATTCGCCAAAAAAATTGTTGATGCCAAAGGCTTATACAAATGAAACACATTACACTTATTGTTTCGATTACGCTGGCAATAATCTGAATGCAAAACAAGTGTCAAAAATATTATCATAGAATTATAAAATATTTATAAAAAAAAAATATGTCCATATGACTATTCTTATACATTGTGTCACCGCGTATAGCGTATATTATTATTTATTATTATCTAGATTCTAGACTCATTCTAGGAACAAGGTTATTATTATTATTATAAATAAAGTACTAATTTACCTTAATTTTAAAAATTGATGTTAGGCATAACCATAAACTATATTTTAATGACTAAGTAGTGCATGTTAAAAAATCGGCCACTCCCCCTCCCCATGACAAAATAATTTGACCACCACTGCTATAGTACATGCAATTATATAAAAATAGTGCGTACCGTTAACTGAAACAATGCAAATGTCAAAGACGTTAATCCATGTAAGTAATCCATAAGTATAAGTGTGCTAAACAGATTACGTATGTTTGATATATAACTGCAAAACAAGCAAACGACCAAAATTACAATATATATAATTGTATATGAATAATTTAAAAGTACCTACTAACAATTTAACATACACATAGCTATTATATAGGTATTAGGTGTACCTATAATATATATAATATAAATATATATTATATAATAATATATATTGTATAACATATTAGGTATACAGTTTTATGTATAATGTTTAATAATTAGGTATTACATATTTAATGCATACTCAAGGATTAGGATGTGATGTTTCACACATTCTCGGAGTGTCGAGTAGCATCGTAATTGTTGTTTTTCAGTATAAATTGAAACTTGATCGGTACACGAAGAATTTTCCACTGTAAAAATCTTGTGTTACGAGTGCTATTATAGGGAGAACCCTATTTATCGATTAAACAATTGATACTATTTGAGAAAATTCAATTCAATATTTATTGCATAGATTATTTAAAAATAAACACATGAATTAAAGTCACTGAAAATAGTATCATTTAAGAATCTACATCTATTCGACAGAAAAGAAATGCGATGGTTTTATGATTTTTATACATTTTTGAAACAAGCGTTTAAACAACAAACAAACTTAAGTTTAAAATGGAAAAGATAATAGTCTTTATTAATTATTTACATATAACCTGAAAAATGAATGACATTTAAATTATCTGTGGTCTGAGGACTGAGAATTGTATTTATAATCGACTAGAATAATCCTATTTTTAAATCTCGAATGACTGAGGCATTTGCAGTGATAATCATATATTTTACAATATATCCAAATGTCATCTTACAACTGTTACTAAAATTAAAAAATTAGTTTTGAATTGATTATACAAAACTGAATACAGTTATATAAAATTAATATTTTTTTATATTTTTTTGTTGTAATTAAAAATGGAATAATAACGTGCACTTTTCTTAACAATTAAGTACGGCATTTTCCAAATATTATACAATTTTCAAATAATATGTTCATTAGACATTTGAAATTTTCAACTTTCTTTTAGTTACTTACCAATTTATGTTATTACAATTTTTGTTTATAAGTAAAAAACTTGTAAACTTAATACAAGGTTCCCAACTCTTGAGTTGTTCTTACAGCATGTTCGACAATTTTGAAAATGTAATTTAATCTTTCGTAATAATTTACTACTATTAATACTTACGTAGTGCTAAAGTATTTTCGTTATTATTTAGAGATGTGTTTAGTAATTCAATTTGACCACCGATAGCATAAATAGCTCCAAACAAATACGTATCAATACCCAAGTATACAAATACGATTAACACCAACGCAACAGAAAGGCTGACAAAAAGGACTAAAAACATCCAATTTTCGTCCAACGTGAATGGTAACCAACAGCTCAACGGACACAGACATTATAATAATTACAATAATAGTGCGTACCGTCAACTGAAACAATGCAAATGTTACCGAGGTTATTCCATGTAAATAATCCATAAGTATAAGTGTGCTAAACAGATTACGTATATTTGATATATAACTGCAAAACAAGCAAACGACCAAAATTACAACATATATAATTGTATATGAATAGTTTAAAAGTACCTACTAATATACTATTATATATATAATGTACAGGGCCGTCCTTAGGGGGGGGAGAGCAGGGCCCAGGCCCTGGGCCTCGCGCTTTTTGCTTAAATTTGGGGCCTCGTGTTTTTTTTTTAATTGTTTTTCTTTTTTTGTAGTATTTAAATTGTATGTTTTATCACTTTTATATACCTAATTAGTAAATATGAAAAAATATATAAAAATAACGAAGTTGGTTCAACGTACAAATATTGGAATATCCATAATACAATTTTCGTAATCGCAACACATCAGCCTTGATGATGAAACTTTGAATTTTTATATGATATTGAAAATTTGAAGTTATTTGAAGATGAAACATTACGCAATTAGCAATTATTTCAATTGAACGTGATTTGTGTGAAAATGTAGACTATAATGATATTATTGAGAAGTTCGCAGAATTAAAAGCCAGAAAAATTAATTTTTGATGAATAAAATGATTTTTATTGTATTTTTTAGTATTTTAATTTGTCTGTTATTTATTGTTATATTTTATTTTTATTTTATTAAAATGCAAATTTGTATAAATATCATTAAGGGACGATTAATGAATTATATAATATGAGTAAATAAAGAAAAACATGTTAGAGTTAAACATTTGAGTCTACTATAAAATTATTTTATTTTATTTACCAAAATTATTATATTTTATAAAAAAAACCCTCATTTTTAATTATAATTAGGGAGGTACCTAACAAATTTTTTGTGTGATAAGAATTATTGATTTCATTATATGTTTATAGAATCTATAAACATATTATAATATATCTATATAATAGATAGATATAAATATATAATACCTAAAATATGTTACAAGTAATCGCCCCGGGCCTCGCAAATCCTAAGGACGGCCCTGATAATGTATAATACAGGTGTTTAATGTAGGTATATAGTTTTATGTAAAATGTTAAACAGATATTATATATCTATATATATAGATATATATAATTATATATTTAATACATACTCTAGGTAAAGAATGTGATGTTTTACACATTCTCGGAGTGTCGAGTAGCATCGTATTTGTTGTTTTTCAGTATACATTGAAATCTGATTCATATACGAAGAATTTTCAACTGTAAAAATCCTGTTGTTCAAGTGTTAGGCGGACACACTATTTAAAACTAACGATGATTTATACTATTTGGGAAAATGAAATGCAATAGTTGAATAGTTATTGCATAGATCATTTAAAATTGAACCTCGACGGAGCATCTAATTTTACTTCAAAGTTATTTCCTCTGTCACCTTTTATCATAACTTTAAGTGATTATTATAACAACAACCTATAGGCATTTGTCCAAAATCCGATATTTATTAGTTATTACTTATTAGTTATTACACATTATTTATCAACATTTTTCGAAAAGAAACATATCATCATTATTGTGCGCACGTGTGATGCCATAAATCATAAATGTCCAACCTACAGTTGTCTTAATTAGAAATCATGTTTACCATTTTGACAAACCGGGTTTCTTCGACATAAATTTAGTGATATTTAGAGTTGTTTCAATACCAAGCATGAGTTTATTTCATAATTTAGAACAAGTAAAAACTACTTTACCTAGGAAAAACTAATAGTGCCATTAGTGCAATATAACTTATAAGTCACCTAATACATCTAATAGCTGAACAATTTGATATTTTTTTGAAAAATGTTACTTAATAGTGATGGCTTGGAAGATAAATATAGACTTTTAAGTTCCTTGTCTTACTTTGTAGTAGGCAGTAGGCACGTCCAATAAAAGTATAAAACTGTTCATCAATGATTAGACAAAATATCAGCAAGTCAAAATTGTTCAATATTCTTAAGGCGATGAATTTTTTGTGACTTTCCTTGTCACTTAGGTATCGGTTTTGTGATGTATAATTATTTATTATTTTATTATAATTGTGTAAAAATCAATTTTTTAAAATAAATGTGATGGTTTTATGATTTGTTTGCTCTTTGAAGACTAGTTTTTTTTAAAGATTGAAAAACTGAAACTCATGTGTAAAATGGAAAAAATATTATTCTTACCAGAAAACATTTAACTTATATCAGCCGTGGGCCTAGAATCGTTAATAAATTACTAAAAATCTGGAATCTCAAATGCTTGTGGCGCGTATTTTTTTAGATTCTGAGATGAAAGTAACCTACTACCTATTATAGTTTTACTATAAATGACGTACATTTGTTGTTTTTTTTTTGGTTATATTTCGTCACGTTTAGCAATAGGTAGTGACAATTGACAAAGCTTCATATAAATGATGGTTTCTATAAAATGTACAGAGTTAATTATTGTATATGGTTCATATTTAGAGGAGTCAAAATAAGTTGTTAGAAAATTCTCAGTAATTTTCAAAAAAATCGGTAAAAACTAAAATAGATATATGAAAAAACCGTATAAATATATTATATACAGGATGTCCCGTGACAATTTACTCATTGCGATATCTCCTGAAATAATTGAAATATCATAATTCTGGTTTTTCATTAAGACTCACAAGAACAAGCACTACAAATAATTCATGTTTTAATTTTTTTTTATGTTTTGGTAAAAATGTTAAAAAATATATTTTTTTAATAAATTATTTAAAAAAAAAATTAAAGATGGCCATTTTGTAGAGTTCATTTTTTCAAAAATATTGACGTTTCAACATTTTAATTTCATTAATTTCCTGATTTTTAATAATTTTTCTAGTTCCTAGAAAAACAGCGAATTATTTAATACGTACGATAGTGGCATAAACTGGTAACAAATATGTGTCCCGCAACCCGCGGCTCATACGGCAGGTGAACGCTTTCAATGTGGCTCGCAATAAGTATATTATTTTACTTCTAAATTCATTGATGAGATTTTAAATAATTATTGTACAAAAAATCAATATGTACATATTTGTAATCGTATTAAATACGGTTATATTTTAAAAATTATATTTTATAATCAATAGATAAAATAAATTTATTTTGTTTATTTAGGATTTAGTAAAAAAAGGTGTTATGTCCGTAACTTATAAATACGTAATAGTTAATATTATAATCTTGTATCGTTTTCTGATAAGATTTGATAAATAACTTATTGATTAAAACATGATAAGATCGTGCACAGATAAAACTCACAAAACACCTATTTTTACTAAATCCAAAATAAACAAAATTAATTAATTTTTCTGTTGATTATAATTATTATAATATAACCGTATTAATTAAAACTAAGTATTAAAAAGATGTAAATAATGATTTTTTGTACAATAATAATTATTTATTTTTAATTAAAATATCAACAATTTTTAAGAACTAAAATATGTTTATTGCGAGCCACACTGAAAGCTGCATTCGCTGGCCATATACGCGGGCCACATGTTTGATATCACTATAGTATTAAATAATTCACAGTTTTTTCTGAAACTAGAAAATAAATTAAAAATCGGGAGATCAATGAAATTCAAATGTTGAAACGTCAATGTTTTCTGAAAAATTAACTCTACAAAATGGCCATCTTTGATTTTTTTTAATAATTAAATAAAAAAATAAATTTTTTAACTTTTTTACCAAAATATAAAAATTTAAAACATGAATTATTTGTAGTGTGTCACAGTGAGTCTTAATGAAAAATCAGAATTATGATATCTCCATTATTTCAGGAGATATCGCAATGAGTAAATCCTCACGGGACACCCTGTATATCTAACCAGTTTTAGATGAAAATGATACATATTTTTTGTTATAATTAAAAAACAAAAAAACATTCACTTTTTTGACAAATATTCATAACGGCATTGGACATTATAACATTTTCTAAAAAATATTCTTTACCTAGACATTTGAAATTTTCAACTTTCTTTTAGTTTTAATCGATTTAAGTTTATAAAATTGTTGTTTCTATAACTTCAACAAATATTATAGAGGGTTTGTCTAACTCATGAGTTGTTTGTACAGCTGTTCCACAATTATTTGAAAATGTCATATAATCGTTTAATTTACTACTAGCTATTAATACTTACGTTGTGCTAAAGTGTTTTCGTTATTATTTAGAGATGTGTTTAGTAATTCAATTTGACCGCCGATAGCATAGATAGCTCCAAACAAATACGCATCAATACCCAAGTATATGATCACGATTAACACCAACGTAATAGAATGGCAGACAAAAACCACTAAAAACATCCAATTTTCGTTCACCGTGAATGGTAACCAACAGGTCAACGGGTAGCTTTTTGGATCGTTGTAGTATTGAAAATCTGATCGAGTGCTAAAATACGCACAATATAAGTAGTTATTAGAATAATAGTGTAAAAAAATTGAGACGATTGCTTATAGGATGGCTAGACCTCCCGTTTTGTACGAGAATGTTTTGTTAAAAGTGTATCCCGGCAAAAGCTTTTGCTTAATTGTCCCGTTTTCATACTCAACGGTTTTATTTTTATATTTATCCTGAGTTATTGTTTATAGAATGTGTTATGCGATAAAGGGTTGGATTAGGTAGCAGGTTCCTATTTAACAGTATATAACACTATATATGGTTTATGATTAAGACATTTTTATTCACTTTACCCCTTTGGATAGGTCAACAAGGGGCTGACGATTATGAAAAAAGCTGCGACCATACCGCTGAACAGATACCAAGAGCTGATATTTCGCATTTGCTTTTAATAGTCAGCCGTAAACGAGTCGGCTGAGCGGCCGTACGCCGCTGATCCTTGAGCTTGAATTCGAGCCAGTACCGTTTTGAGATGGGTAAATTCACTGTTGAACGCTGTCATGTAAAACCATTTGTACAAGCCCGAGAAGAACATTGTCCAGATGTCTATGGTCCTCGCCAATAGTGTTAGGTCGGTGGAGACGAACATCTGGACCATCATCAGAAACGTGACCGAGGCCATGACGATGAAAAAGATCACCCGGTAAAAGTCGTAAGCCCGCCGCGTCCATTTCGTCGAGTCACACGGAGGAAACACGCCTATCGACCGTAGTACGTTGTACGCAAACGAGAGATAATCGCAATTATTGTTCTGCATTTTTCTGAATGAGTTTTTTTGTGTAATATATTGTGGGATATCTGAAGCGAGTTCAGCTTATGCGAATCGTGTGATGACCATCATCGTCGTCGGGGACATATGTATTATACAGTGTCACCGATGTCCTAAAAATTTAGTCGTGCGAAAAAGATTTTAAAAGACCACAATATCTGAATATTAGACCTAATGGCATACTAAAGGGGTTTTAGACTTTTAGTGGTCTTACCCTCTTCTAAATTTTCAAAGTGTCGGGCCAAGGCAGGACTTTGACATAGGGTACGGCACCATTGATAAATTATAAAATATATCAACCATATATTTTGTGTATCGATTTATATTATTACCTATTGGTTTATATATTATGGACTTTCCTACAAAAAATTGTCTCTTTGATTTTGTATGCTTTGGTTTAATATACTATAATAACAGCAACCCACTTTCATTTTTTATTAGACATGATAATATGAAAATTCAGAACGTATTATTGTTTTTGAATACTAAACCATATTTTTGCCAATATTATAGCTCATATAACGTATAGTAATATATATGTCTACACTAATAGGTTGCAGGTATTATAGTACTATACATATACTGGGCGTATAACAATTTTTACCTTTTTATACATAATATAGGTTCGAATAAATATATAAAATATTCTACATCGTTGACATGAATTAATATAATATCTAACTCATTATTGTGGATCTAGGGAGTTTGGGAGGTCAGCTGACCCACAATTTAATATTACTGATCATCTGATAAAACTGTTCACTTTTTGGGCCTGTTAAATAATAATAAATCTATACCATATGCATTTCAAGTATTATTGTATGTAACTGTACAAGTACCCTTAAATTACTATATTTTTAAGAATTTTTAAATTTTTAAAATCTACTATTTTAATTTTCCCTGAAACTTAATTAAAGTTCCCTCAAAAACGGGTTATAAATTCTCTTAAGTTTTTCATAAAAACGTCTACTTTTTTAATATAAATAAAAAGTGAGCAATTGGGCACTTATCTACAGAAGGTGTCAAGTTGGTCTTTGTAATGGATGTGTTAAATTTGAATTTAATGATAAAGAATCAATGTATATAATATATATGAAATACGATTCTGAGGGAATACGATGGTCTTCTTACATATCTGTTAGCCTCTATTACTTTATAATAAGTATAAAAAAATATCTATGAGTAGCTCAAAAAGTGTAAAATTATTATTTTAAAAATTATACCGTGTATAAAAAATGCTAATATAAACATTTATTAAAAGTTTTAAGAAAATCGTTATTATATGCGTTATGAAAATCTAATTTCGTCAAAAATTAAACTTTAGATGGTCATTATAAGAAATATTTGTGGAATAAAATTACTCTCAACTGTTTTGTAATACCAGTATTAACTTACAAGGAACTTTGTATTACATTTTTAAATCGTATGTATGATTTTTGAAGTAAACAATAATTTGCACATTTTCGAGTTTTTGGCGAAAATTATCAACATTTTAACTTCAAGCGCCTATAAAAAAACACTGTATATTTACGCCCAACTCTGTTTTAATTCCACCAATAACAGTTTATGAGGAACCTTGTATACAATTTTTAGTAAATATTTATAATATTTATAATATTCAATGGTGAAAATGCCAAGTATCAATGAGCTATGGTTATTCGTTTTAGAATTACAACAAAAGTATAGAAAATCGATTTATTGTTTCCCAATTATTACATCTCAATAACAAGCTTAATAAGACTGATGAAAACTTAAAAATTGTTAAATATTTCTGAACTATGTATTATGTCGGCCCCAAACGACTCGTGTACTCGGCGAATAATCGTCAATCGCGATGATTAAAAATAATAAAATATCAATGAATGATTATTTGCAAGCAATGGGACCACGTTTTTGTGCTAGTCATCATGTATTTTTTTAAATACAATTATACATATTATTATAAAATGTATAATTATAATTCATATTATATTTTATTTTTATATGAACAAAAAAAAATATTGACTATTGACTATGTCAGTATACATTAAGTAGATACATGCAATTTAGAATAAAACAATTTTTAACCAAGCCAACAATGATAATTTGTTGTCAGTCCTAAGCCTGTAATAATTGGGAAGGAAAATAAATTGTGAATTAATATAGGTAATAACTAATAAGTTATTGAGTGCATGTATATGAAAATTATATATTATTTTATGTTACACATAAATTATTATACATAGCATATACACATATCATTTGGTGCGCAATCGTGTTGTGATTTTATCAGGTAAGCAGGGATCGGGGCACAGTGTTCCAAATTTGGTGCGTATATTGTAATTAGTCAGGTCAAAAAAGGAAAAAGTGCGCAATCGTGTTGCAGCGAGGCGGCACTATTCTAAATCCGGCACTGGGTGCAATGAGAAATATAATGCTCAGCCCCCCCCCCCCAGTATTTTCACCAGATTTCCGCCTATGATTGTCAATGAATATAAACATGAAGTCTCATTTAATCGTTCGTAAATACCAAGCTATAAATATACAACGTCTGTTCGCTCGCATTATAATATAGTGAATAATTGTATATTATATAATATATTGTAGATTATAGGTAGTATAATGATACTAAATATGATACTCTTAATTGATAGTTTAATGAGCATACATTAATTTATATAGTTGAAAAAAAATTATCACTAGTTTTATATAAAATTAATTATTTTTTGAGTTTTAATAGTTTTTTGCATTCTCTAGCGTCAAAATCTCTGTTCTAAAATTCACCAAAATAGGTTGTTAATTTAGATAAACCGTTATAATTATGGTGACGTTACATTGAAAGTCGGCCAAGTTAATACATTTCTTTTACATTATGTGTTAGTAGACAGTAAATAAAAATATTAAATCATAATATACATAATATTATATCGTAGGTAATTCAAAATATATAGGTTGTACCTACCTATTATGTCATTTTACGGAAAATTTTTGTTATGATTATGATTTTAAAAAAACAAAAAAATACCTGTTTCTTTATTTTAATCGGGCAACTTTTTTTACACCGATTTTAAAAATTTTAAGTACCAAAAGCAAAATCAAATTTTTTTTTATAGGTAACAACTATATTTTTAATATATATTCTGGTAGAGCTTTTTTTCTGAAAATTGTTATGGTAAAATTATCGATTCTGGTTCACTAATATAGTAGTATCCACTGCTCTAGTAAATTCATTAATAGTTTTAATTGAAATAATTGGTGTACATTTCATTTATTTGAGCTAAACAATTTTTTTTAACAATCTTTTTACATAATTTCGTATTTTTTTAAACACTTACCTCGGCACCTAAAAAAACGCCCAGACATTTTTTTTTTTTGAGGCCATTGAATATCTTTTTGTCTTGAGACATGGGGATTAAAGTCGGAACAATAACGATAGTTTTGGAAACTCATTATTTAAAGAATACACTTATTTCTATTATCTGAAATTGTACCAATACTTTGGTTTAAAGTTTTAAATACAATTTTTAATTCAACTATGTGCTTTTTTTTACGAGGGTTCAGAGTTTTAGTTCAATAGACCATTTTATTGTGCGAGTTGTTTTTTTAAATTAATAATTTGTTTGATTGAAGAGCGTATAGTACATGTCATATTATTATGATCTAAGACTTAAGAGTCTTCGGTGAGTTAAGTTAAGAATACTGTCAGTACTGAGTATAGCAATCACTACTCACGTCTGGCCAAGGGTAATTTTCTCGTGACTGCTACCGGCGTTACCGCCTATAATGCCTACCATCAGCTATTGACTATTGTACCATATATTCTGCTGACTGCTAGGTAGGTACCTACTTCTAAAAAATAATTTTCATACCATGGTCCATTGCAAGCACCACGGTTTTTGTTGTTACCACCACTCACCAGTCGACAGTGGTCAGTGACTGGTATAGTGGTATGCACTATTGTTATCACAAATCTCTATTAATGATAATATCTTTTCTAATTTTTTTATCTGATAATTAAAATTCATACATTTTAAATTTATAATTTATTTTATATTTATAAATCTATGTAAAATTTATAATTTATATACATATTTATTATATAGTAGTTATACAGATTACTGAGTCTAAAATAGCTTAAAATAACTAAATAAATACTGTCAAATATTGAAATATTTATTTGATATTTTAGAAACATTTAGCTATTTTATAAATTTACAATCTGTACTGTTTTTTTGTTTTTACAATTTTACCATACTAATGGAAATGAAAAAATAATATATGAACCCAATATTTATAAGAAGTTTAAAAAACATAAAAAAATGTTGAAATTAATAAAATTACAACCGAGATCTATTGTTCGAACAATTACAACTTTCCAAAAATATGTTCCAGTTAAAAATAATTTAACAAAATATTTTCAAGATAAAATACGTATAAATGGTCCAATCACACTATCTGAATATATGCGAGAATCATTAAAAACATACTATAATAGTGGAAATGTCTTTGGGTCGGATGGAGATTTTATAACATCTCCTGAAATTAGTCAACTTTACGGAGAAGTAAGCAAACAAAAATTACTTTTAGCTTTTGCCTTTAAGTTTTATTATTTTATGTTTTAGTGTAACTTAAACTCATATATTTGATGTAAACAATATTTATAGATGGTTATGCTATGGTTATTAAGCTTATGGGAAAAAGCAGGGTGTCCATCTCCTGTGAATTTAATAGAACTTGGACCTGGAACCGGAGTAATGATGACAGATATGCTAAGAGTAAGATAACATTCAATAGTCTCATCACTTATAAACCGTAAACAAATTATACTTAAAAATGTGTTAGTAGGTACTTAATCCATGTAAATGTTTTTAATTTTTTAATTAGAGAACTTCTAGCTTCAAATCAATGTCTAAATATTCCAGTAATTCAGCAAAATATTTATTCTTTAACAGGTTAACTTCCATGCCATTTTTTAATGTTTTTTTATAACTATATGGTGTATTATTTTTGATACATGACTGAAAATAAATGCCAGGTTACTTGAACCATTTATAGTACACTCAAATTATTGAAAATAACAATAACGTGCTCCATAAACATGCTGCATTGAATGCTATATTTTACTATCATTTACAAATAAAATATTGATATTTTATCCTTAACTTTAGTTTAATATTTAAGATTCAAACATTTTTAAACATCCTAACAAAATTCTGAAATAACATAACATGAATTAATTTTGTTTCAAAAAATGTTAATTATGTTTTTATGAACAATACCAGATTTAATAGTTATGCTTGTGATTTTCATCTTTTTGACCAGAACTTGTTGTCATAAATGTTTATTTTCTACTAAGACAGGAAGCGTTTTATTTGTATAGTTGTATATAAAAGTAGCATTGATTGTAGCAAATTTTTTTTTATTATTTCGAGATAGCCCACTTCATCAAAAATAGTGACTTACAATTAATAACAAATTGTCCATAAGATCCTTATTAGTTATATTTTACAGTTATTAAAACAAACTCAATACAGCTCACTTGATCTTAGCATACATATGGTAGAAACAAGTAAAAAATGTAGTTTAGAACAAGCCGATAAACTAGGCTGTTCAAATTTACGGACAGATTCGGGCAAATGTTATTATCAACACGGTATAACATGTGAAAAATATGGAAGGAAAGAGATATTCTGGTATGAATCAATAGATGACATCCCTAGAAATACATTTAGTTTGATAGTTGCCCAAGAATTTTTCGACGCTTTACCTATACATAAATTCAGGGCAAGTATAAATTAGTACATATTGAATATTTAAATCTATAGCTATGATTATTTATTTATTTATTTAGAAAATTAATGAAACGTGGCGTGAAATAGTCATAGATATTGAAAATTATTTAAGTGGAACATTTCGATATGTCTTAAGTAAGACATCTACAACTACATCAAATTTAATATCTACAGTAAGTTATTTAACTATGTAGGAATAAATATAATATACAACATTTGACATTTCTATAACTAGATATTTTTATTAGATAGAATATTATAAATGTTCAAATCTTAGAAATGAAACTGAAATTGAAGTTGGGCTGGACGCAGCTATTGTGATGCAGAAGCTAAGTGAGAGAATAATATTAGATGGAGGAATATTTCTATGTATTGATTATGGACAAGATAAGCCAATAATTGATACTTTTAGGGTAAGGTTATAAATATTGTCTAGCATAAACAATAAACATAACAATAATACATATTTAAATGTAGGCTTTTAGTGGACACCAACAAGTTAATCCATTACATAATCCTGGAACAGTAGACTTGACAGCTGATGTTGATTTTGGTAGACTAAAAAATGTTGCTGGAATTGATGTCTTGGCTTTTGGACCAATTGGCCAAAATACATTTTTAGAGAATATGATGATTAATTTGAGATACCAAGTAATTTAAGAAGATAAAACTTTTTGTAATAAAATTAATTTATTGTATGTTTACAGAATTTGCTGACCTTAACAAAAAACGAAAAAGAAGCAACGTCACTTACATTTGGCTATAATAAATTGATGGAAATGGGTAAAAAATTCAAAATAATGGGAATGGTACCAGCAACAATGGCACCATTATTAAATGATTCTTCAGTAAGTGGATTTGGATTATATAATTTAACGAAAAAGTGAGAATACTATTGAATTACAATTAATATAAAAACGAACACATAATACATTGTATTCTTATTGCTATATAATTTATAAGCTTACAAACTATGACCAATTCTGTCAATTGTTGTTATTTTAGTCATTTACAAATAATAAAATACTAAATATAACTAGAGACATATCATCAATCAATTATTATTAAATAATAACCTGAACTCAAAATATATAATATATATTATCTAAATTATTATTGCACACTTAGGAGTTTTTGTAATTATTGCAGGCCATCACAATGTGCCTTCACTTTCAGCGTTACATAGGCAATTTACATTTAGAAATTCTTATTTACCTTCATTAGTTTTTATATTAGAGCAAATTTACCTATTATTAAACTTAAAAAAAACAGCATATTCTGTATTTGTTAAAAGTATTTTTTAATATTCTAATTTTGTATCAAATAATGAACATTTTAAAATTATTGTGATATTTTACAAACTTAAAACTTTCTTTAAGAAAAAAATATTGTAAAAACACTTTTCACAAACCATACATGCCCGGTGAAACAACCTCATAAAAAATTAAAAACCTAAAGTGGTTTGGATATACTCAACCGATAAACTTACCAACCCACTCAACTGTTAATAAAGCGATTATTGAGTAAATGATGATATACAAAATGTAAAAGCTATATTATAGTGCATACATAATTGTTCGTACTATAAATATTAAATTTTGTCACTCTAATAATGATCTACTAAAATAAATTTACGGTTTATGAAATGAAGTGGACATTAATTTGTATAAATATCTAGTAAACATATTAAATAATCAAATTTTATATATTTGTTTTTGAAAAATAACATCATTATAATAAACATTTATTTTAGAATAGAGATTACCAATTTTTTTTATGTTCATCCATTGACACTCCCCCAGGTCCTCTGAGTACAATCATTAATAAGCCTCCAATCACCGAAAGTGTCTAAACATATAAACAAATTAGTGAAACACAAAAAAAAAAATAGATGTTTAATATATAGATATAATTACTTGGAAGAAGTCATATTTTAGAAAATCACGAAGAGGTTTTGTTTCAGGTATTGTCCACCAAGCATTATAATAGAAATTTAAACTTGTTAAAAACAAAACAAGTACTAAAGCACTAAGTTTAGTTTTGTAACCAATAAAAACTAATACCATCATAATAGTTCCTAAAAAGTCTTGAACCAGCTATACAAACATTTAAGATGTTAATTAAAGGTACCCTATATGAAAACAATATTATAGTATCTTAAAATAAAAACCTGGAAAAATGATAATTCAAATTTCAATAGTGTAATGAACATGAATGCAATCAAGCATCTTCCTGTCAGTTGCATGTAATTTTTTTGTTTGTTTTCTCCTTTTAAACAATGAAAAAGTTAGTTTTTAATTCTGTATTTTAATAGAATTGCAACTTACCCAATGATGGAATACCAGCAAGTAGAGATTTCGACTCTACTTCACTATCAGCAAGAACTAATAATAATGCTCCAATTAATGCAAAGTTTCTCAGCAAAAAATGGAAATCCCACAAAATGCTGTATGCTACTGTCTAGATATAAAATTTGATTTGTATGAAAAGTATAAACATTATTAGTTAAGCATTAAAGAGTATGATAATCTTAATTTATACTTAAGTGTTACCAATGAATAAATCATAGTTAAGTCTAAATAAAAAATAGATAAATATAATATTTTAAATAATATTTTAAATAATGCTGGCTTACTTGTAATACAACAATAAAAAATAATATTCCACAAGCTATTCGAACATGTTTTTGTAGTAAGATAAGTATACATCCACCCAACTGTCCCACTAAATTAATAAGAACAAAAACAGTAGCTAAAAACATTCCACAGTTCCAAGACATATCCATGTATCTGCTCTGTTCTGTCCATTGAAAATACATTCGGAGGCCATCTTCTATGAATGTTGATATCAAACATAAACGAGAAGCTGTTGGCAAGTATGCGTTACAATTTTTAACAACCTATGAAAAAGATGTGTCAAAAATAAATAGTTTTTCAATTTTAATATTTAAATGCACACTAAATTATATTGTATGTAATTACCAGTTCTGAAATATCTTCTGCTTTGTCAATATAGTTTTTAGGTATGATTGCCATAATAGCACACAAAAATAAAATACAAATATACTTTAATAAATTATCTAATATTAAAATATTATACTAACATACTCATAATTTATTATTACAATAAACATGAAAGTAGGTCTACAGTCTAATGAAAAATGTATAATTGTTTTTAATATTTGTTTTTTGAAAAATGTTCATGTTGAATGTTGATGATGTGATCGATCGGATGATAGTAACGTTTTAGTTATCGACGTCATTCATTTTTGCACATTTGTCATTATGTCTTCTTTAATTGTAAATTTTCTAACGAAATATAAATGGGCAACTCAATCTAAAATGAATTATATCTTACATTTTTATAATAATTTCAAATCCATTTCAAAATTGTAATTTATTTTTTAAATATACTTATTTATAAGGACGAAATATTTTGGTTTTGAATATAACTTCTCACTTATCAACATATTTCTTGTTATCAGTTTTAAAATAGTTATCATGGTAATTATTAATTTTACATTCCAAATTCCAATCACTCAAAAGAAGTTTCTAATATTTATGTGTGTTATATAACAATTATTTTTACATTAAACTTCTTACATTTATGATTGTAACATTTAAGTGGTTAATTTTTTTCATCCAAATTTAAAAGGTAAAAGTTCTATAAAAAAATATAAATGTCCTTATGATTTTCAATAAATTTGACTCTAGTCAAAACATTTTGATCCACAATATTGTTCATGTTTCAAACTCACAGTCGTATTTCTTGACCTATTACCTTTATTTTATTCGTGATTAGGATAACAAATATCATAATTATTAAATTATGTGATTCATGTTTCATGTCTATCGTAATTTATTCACAAATATCTTCGTATTTTTCATCTTGACTTTCGACTTAGCAAATCAAATAATATAATATATATATATATATACAGCAGGGTCCTGATGTAGTAAATTTGCAGCTGCGTCATTTTTATTTATAGTGATGGTGGGTGGTCGAAAAATGCTGTAATATTGTTAGTTTCTTTACTGTCACTATTCGTTTTAAGTTGTTTATATTTGTATTACCAAAATTCTTTCCACCATTGTATATAATATATATGTTATTATTGTGTCTTAGTCTGTGATCATTATTTTTGTTTCCATCTACTCCTCACAGAGTTACATTATTGTGAGCTGTTAGCAAGTTTTTTTAATTTTGATTTTTAAGAACAAAACTAATTTCATTCTAATATTAAAAACATTGATTATTTATTTTTTTTTTTTTTTTATCGTAACAGCTTTAATTACTTACGATATTAGCTTTAATATTTTATATCAATTATATTTTTATTTCAAAACTTAAATATGTTGTATTGTACACAGTGTCGGCCTAGTACTTCAAGGGCCCCGGATGCATTTCTTCAGAAGGGCCCCCTAAAATTATAATAATGGTATAAATGGTATAATATATAATAATATTTAACACCTATCCAATATTCATAGTACTATCGAGGCCTCTCGACACAAATACGGTCGGGGGTCCCGGACGTGTTTGTGGCCATGGCCAGGCCGACACTGCTACATTGCATACATATTAATCTATATTTATTATTTATTGACTTTAGTGTTTTTATAGCCTATTTTTTTCAGGTTAAGGATCAATATCTTTCAAAATGATTGAAATCACTTGTAATGATCGATTGGGAAAAAAAGTCAGAGTAAAATGTAATCCTGAAGATACAATTGGTGATTTAAAAAAATTAATCGCAGCTCAAACAGGAACTAAATGGGAAAAGATCATTTTGAAGAAATGGTACACAATTTTCAAAGATCATATTAGATTGGGAGATTGTATCCTTTTAATATTTTAGTTAATATATATCAACTATAATAAATAATATATATAAATGTTATAATATTTTCATAAATGTGACAATGTATATTTTAATCTTTGATTTATGTTACAGCTGATATGTCATTGATTATTAGATATTATAATTCTGTTATGTTAGGTTGAATGCTATAAATTAATCAATTTTAACTTTTAAGTCACTATCCAGTTTATACAATTTACTATATAATGGGTGGGAGAAATAGAGAAGTCTCTTTTTGTATCCTTGTAATTTCAATTGTACTTAGTGGGTCATATATACATAGGCGTGCACACAGGTGCAGCTGAAAGTTCATGTGCTGCATCTGCATCATGTTTTAGGCCAAATTATTGGCCCAGCCACAGTGATGCAAGTTATAGTCGCTTAGCTACAGCCGGCCAGCTAGGGGAATTCATTATTTTAATATAAGTAGATGAAATGGATCTGAACCAATTTTTCCATTAGATAATTAAAACTTTGAACAATTGTACCTAGTTTTCAACAAATAAGTAACTACCTATTCAAAATTACAAATTATATTGTTGTAGCCACTGTAGTTACAATAACTCAGTCAACAATAACTTTGTATCATACAATTAATCATATTGGCTATTCAAATTGTATTCGTAATTGTATTTGTAAAACAATGGGCTGCTTTATTCTGTGTGGCATATACTGCATCTGCGATTAAAGTCTGCGCACGTCTATGTATAGACTACATGACAATCAGGGCCGTCCTTAAGGGGGGTCTTGGGGGGGTGTCTCACCCCCCCAACGAAAACACCAGTCGGCAATCGGACTTGTTTCATTATAGCCTATAAGTACCCAATTTTACCTATGGAAAATAAATATTACGCATTTCGTAAATATAGTTTATATACACGGATAAAATGTATTTAACTAGGTATTTATGAAACAGTATAATATAATAATATAAAATACAGTTACATAATTAAATTGTTAATTCAAAGAATGTACGAAACTGACACGTTTGCAGTCGGCACACGCCACACTGATTATTAATAGTTCAATAGTTGATTGTTGACAATCAGCTACGATCCTGGTATCTTTAATCTGTTATTGGGTTTATTTTTCACCGTAAATTATCTAAAAATGAACTAGAATTATTACATTTTCCGTGAATGTTAATAGTCGCCAATCGGCAAATCATCATTACAGCCAACCAAAGATAAAATATATCCAATAGGCGTATTATGATTCGTGACATAACTATATACCATTATTACAGTCAACATCTAATTTATATTTGTTTTAATTTTATTTTATGAGTGAATATTGACGACTGTGAAGACGTGTGGTTAGGTTAGGTTAGGTGTCCTATTGATGATCCTCAGTATAGAGAAAGATTTAGTGGATAAACTTAATTTGAGCAATATTGTCAATAATTGAGCATCTTTAAAAAATCGAAGAATACAATTATTGTAATAATTATATATTAATAATTATCAATATTTATTTACTATTCATAATATTATGATTAAAAAAATAAGAAAATTTTAATTTTTAATATCCAATTGTTCTTTTTTTTATAAAAATATAAGTGTGTTATAGGTTATTAGTAGGTAATTAAAAAATATTACCCTAGTAAAATGATATACAACAATTAAGATTCTTAAATTGTATGAGTTGTTAGCACCTATTTACATTTTATATGTTGATACTTGTTCATGCGTTTATTAGAAAGCATTTTTATTTAATTTTATTGAAAAAGAAAAAAACATTATAAATTTGTCATTTCTAATAGTTATTTTGTTGATCCCTATAATAACATTATGCATTTCATTATTCAAGGAGCAACATTTAATTTTTTATTCTCTATATAGGCCTGGATCTGTGTTGGTCGCAAATGATTATTAGAGGAAGTGTGTAATGTGTAAATACAACTTTCGTGTCAACAGGTGACACTCGTACGCATATATCTATGTTAAAAAGTAAAAACATGATTACATATTATAGACTAAAGTTAATTATACTACATACATTGAGTAAAAAATTGTAGTCGGCATTTTTCTATTATTCACCCCCCCCCCATGATTTTCATCTTCGGGACGGCCCTGATGACAATATGACATGGTGCTTTATTATCAGGTGCTGAGTAAAGTTAGGAATGATTATGAAATGTTTAATATTATAATCTGTGTTATTACTTATTTATAATAACTGTTAAGTAAGTAATATCAAGTTGTCACTAAAAATGCAGATTTCTTCAAATGTTATATATAATAGTATCATAGTGTTAAACATTTTTCCTTAATATTTTTTCTTCAGATGAAATTCATGATGGCATGAACATAGAACTTTACTATCAATGATTAAACATGATAGAAACTGACTGTAAATTTTTTTTCCTCAATACATAATATAATTTAACTAATAAAAAATCTTTTTAAAATAATGTTAATAGTTTTATTCACTCATTTAGTTTTGTTGTTTTAATGTAAAAAATGTAGATTAAAATTGTTATAAATAATATTACATTAAGTAAGTTAGATTAATGTAGCCTAGACGCATTAACATTATTTGTATGTACTACTACTAATCCATCTGCGAGTTCATATTGAGTACAATGTTCACTGTTTAATAAATCTCGTATATGTTGAACAATCAAATCAATAGCCACTGAAAAAAAATAAAATTATTATCAATTATAACTTTTTATTAGTTTAATTTTTTTATTTCTAAAAATGTTATACTATTTTTTATAATTTTTGAAATTTTTATATTTTAAATTTAATTGTAAATTTTTAAAAAAATAATTGGTTTTGTAACTGAAAATTATAGATTCTTACTTAATTTAATAATTTAGTTTTTAAAAAAGTTTCAATCTCAACATTTTGTTTTATTTAAGTTTGCTCATTTATAACAAATAATTATTTCTCTATGAAGATATTGGAGAACAGAAACAATAAACAAAAATGTAGCTTCTGAATTACTGAACTAGTCCTAAACTTATAGATTTAAATATATTTATAGAATCATTATTTTATACTACTGTTGTATAAAATAATTTAAAATATTAAATACAGTTTTTTACAACATAAAAATTAGTAGAATAATATACATACCAAAATTTTCTGCTCCTCTTGGTATGATAATATCAGCAAATTTTTTAGTCTGCAACATTTTTATTATTATTAATAAAACAAAAACCATTTGTAGTAGTAATTTATGAAAATTAAAATTATAGTTACTGGTAAACAAAATTCTTCAAAAGCAGGTTTTACAAAGTTCATATATTGATTTAATACTTGTTCTAAATCTCTGCCTCTTTCATTGATATCCCTAGGAACTAAAAAAATACTGATACATGTACAGTACACATAAACTAACTACACAAGCCAAACTAGTTAATTACCTCTTCTGGCTAATCTAGTATCTGAATCTGTATCAACAAACAATTTCATATGAAATAAATCTCGTATTGCGGGAAAATAAAACGCTAATATGCCTTCAACAATCACAACATCTGCAGGATAGATGACTATGTTCTCATTCTTACTCCTAAAATTTAAAAAAAAATAATCATGAGCATTTGTTATCTATGAATGATTAATACATAATTTTTATTGTCTTTTACAAAGAGCAATAAACAAAATTAAATTTTTCTCACATCATATACTGAGAAGTCTATGTATTAAATAATTGAAATTATACTCCATTCACATTAAGAAGGAACCTTGGCAACAAACCGTTTTCTTTGAATATTGGTTGAGCCATATTGCACTCGTCTTGTCAACTCCACCTGTATGCCTGTTGTGTTGATAAAATTGCACTTGCGTAGTAAAGTTACCCCATGTGTTTCAGAAGTCTGTTATTGAGGAACCTTAAAAATGTGAATGAAGTAGGTATACAACTATCTATTACAAAAAAAAAAAAATCTTAACATTTAAATAACACTTTTTATTTGTTTGTTTAGATTTATAAATCTTAATTGATAGTAAATTAAATTAATAAATAATAATAATTATAAATTGTTTTATGTATTTGTAATATCTATTATATGTAATGTAAATTTCATAATATTTACATATTATAGTGTCTTAAAATTATTTGTTTATCTAATTTTTACCTCGAATTTGTTTTATAGTTGTAAACTGGAATAGTGCAGGTCTTTCCTGCTTGAATATCGGTCAACGTTTGAAACATAAAGACTTCGTCAAATGCATCTGATAAATTAAAAAAAAAATCAAGTTTAATATAAAAACATTTATAATAATTGCAATTTACAGTACTCTATGTACGTAAGTAAATATATAAAAATAATTTTTTTTTTTATTATTTTTTATAAAATTGATAATTAATTTCACCAATACCAGGGTGATCAAAATTGAATTGTCCTTTAGAAGCTTTGATTTTTTCCGTCGCATTTAATTCTCTATAAAAGCTGTCTTGACTGATTGACACTACTTGTCTTCTTGCTTCATCTAAATTAGTTTGCCCCAATTTCTCTATAATATTCTTGCAAACGGTAGACTGTGAAATAACATCATTCAAGAATAATTGATTAATACGATCTCGAAATACGAATGTAGGTTGACCAATGAGAGACAAAATTTAGTAGGTATTTACTTTTCCACAAGCTGTTCCACCAGCCACTCCAATTAAAAACGGTGACTTGGTTTCAGCTTTGGTTAAACAGGAACTATTCATTGCTTCGATTCAAATATAGAATATTAAAAACGATTTTATTAAAAAACTCAGTTTTAAATTGAATTGTAAAGGTAAAAATTATTTCGGTCAGATAATTAATATAAACACTATTTACACAAAACTGAAAACACTGAATGACCAATCACTGAATCCCGAGATTAATAATTGTAAATTGTAATATTCTTCTTATCATATTATGATGATAATATATTACGCTTCAAACATGAACTAAGATAATATTATCTTAGTTCATGGCTTCAAATTATTGTTATCAAGCAATGAAGATAAAAATTTAAAATAATATGACAATGAGCACTGCACATAAGCGTTCAAAAATAAAAATTTTCTTCCGACGTATTTTTTTTTAATTTTCTTCTTTAGGAACAGCCAACAGGGACACCGGTCACCGACAGCCACCCCTCGACCAAAACAGAGATATTATTATGTTTTTGTTTTTTTGACATTTCGATTTTTATTTTACTTAAACCCATAGTTTAATAGTCGTTTTATCATTTTCACAATCTCCTCAATTATTTTTTATAATCATTAACCGTCACCGTGACACCGTGTATAAGCATACTGCAGGTATACGAATACGTATTATACAGTTATAAAATGTGTCCAACTAGGTACCTAAGTATTGCTGAATGCTGATGACCAGGGCTCGGATTTTGTAGCAAGTGCTTCTTTTGATGGGAGTGTGATGGAAAAATAAATCGTATACAGGGGCGAACGCAGGAAAAAATTTCGGGAGGGGTTTTGAAAAATTACTTATTAGTAATACATTTGTAGGTCAGTCAGGTCAGTTAATTTATATTTTATTCCTGATATTTCGAGAGGTTAACCCATAAGACCCCCTCTGCATTCGCCACTGATCGTATATATACCTAAATACGTTTTGATACATTCTGATTTCAATTAAGTTAACTTTATTTTGAATTTTGCGTTTTCCCCATTTGGTTATTTTTTTATTAATTTTTACATAATTTTAATGAAAAGTTAACATGTAATTATTTATATTGTACTTCGACTATATTATTATGGACAGAAATTATAAAACCAGTGAAAAAACCAGTAATAAATGGATGACTGCTAAAATAACTGTTGTTATTGTGCCAAAATTGTAGTTTTATCAAAATGACCGTAATAACAGTTTTATTTACGGAAAGGGAAAATTATCTGAATTATACCCTCGTATTTTTATAGCACTTTCAAATACTTTAGTTGATCAGTAAATATCAATCAGTGAGGTATAGTGTTCTACAAAATTTGAACGTCAAAATGCCAAAAGTTCAAAATTTTAAATTAAAACACCTTTTTTGTTTACTCAAAATGTTTTTTTAAGGGGTTATTTTGCTACAAAATCCGAGCCCAATTGATTACTGATGAGTGAGGGTAACTTTATATAGTCATATAGATCGCGTATTATGTATTAGATGTTATAAACATTTGAAAATTTGGTTCGCTTTACCTTTAATAAAAAATATTCACTGCTAATAGAAAATACCCAGTTCGTATTTCATTACATTTTCGAATTATTCGTCGTTCTGCGCCTGATTGGAAAAATGGACCTGATGTATTCTATAATTATTGCCTAACCCAAACGCCACATGGTCATAATATATTATAATTATAATATATAATTAATTTTTTTTCAGCTTTAGTGACCGGTTTAGGCCTATTGAACATTGGCTATTCCTCAATTGCTGCATCACAGTGTACACACATTTCTTTACATCTCTCTCTTTCCAATGCTACCTCCTTAGAGTGTTCCACTTTTAGTATTATTAGATCATTCTACATTATCAGAACATCGTTTCTTACTTTCTTAGATGTATTTAAGTGCCTCTTTCCTTGTGGATTCCAAATCAGGACTTCTATTGCGACCGTGTTTATATGATTAAAAAATATTAAAATAAATTATGGCTTACATATTACATATATCAGAAAAATATGGACGGATATGGTAAACCACTAAACCTAAATTAAAATTTTGAATTTAAAGTTGTACTGAAACGTTTGTGCGTGTGCGTATAATATAATATAATAGGCACCTATGTAGAAATAATTATGCATTTGTTGTGGTGGTGACCGGCGCTTTAAGCTTAATTTAAGAAGGTAGTTTCCCCTGAATTTTACATCTTTAAATTCCCCCCTCCCTCCCACAATCGGCCGTCAGTTTTAAGCTAAATTTTCACGCTTTTATAGTTTTATGCATAAAAGATTGTTTATTTTATATAAAATATTTTTATTTAAACTCATAGAGTACCTACTCAGCTGTCTCTGCAAGCTTCATTACATCAAACTGTCAGCACTTACAATAAATAAAATTAACCCCGGTTACAATAAGGTCTCATTAAGTGGAATTCATTTAAATTACAAATGTAACATGTACTCGCAATAATTTACATTTGACATTTATATTAGTAACTTAATAATAATATTCCTATTCATAAAGATATTTTAAATATGGGTGCCTCAATTATTTAATAATATGGTTGTTCCGTGTACCTATATACACGCATATACTTTGCGACATTGTGCTGCAATACTCCACTATCATTGGCGTGCGGGGGGGGGAGGTTATAGGGGTTTGAAACTTTGAACCACTACATTCATCGAAATTAATGCTTATAATATAGATAACTAGATAGGTACAACTATTTTATTATATTCGTTAATACTGTACATCGAAGTTTTGCAAAAATACTTACTATCTGCAGGCTTCAAAGTGTATTTATTCAATTTAATCTATCTTGATTGTGTATTGTGTGATAAATATATCAACATTTTATCACAAATTTCAATGTATAATAATAATATATTTGCTATCGTTTTATGATTCACAAAAATATTCACTATGCATAGTGGACTATGAGGGTTTATATGTTTATAATTTATAATTATTTTTATTATGTTAATATTTTAATTTATTCAGAATAAAGATTCACATAATATAAAATGTATAAATATACATATAATATGATTAAATTGTTATAATACTATTATAAATTATAATTAATTATAATTTGCATATTTTTAATCTAATGGTTGACCACGACTCCGTACTTCATCGGTGATAATTACTAATTAATTAATTTTTAAATTAGTCGTTGATCAAATTTTTTTTATTGTGTTGTAAAGCTATGAGTTGTATCTATATTTTGTCTGTAGCTTTTGAATTGCACATACCACATGGTATTATATTATGTACCTATAATATATTAATATACTGTTTAACCATTTTAAACTGTAGTCTTGTCACATAACATTATGTTTATATTTTTGTGTATTTTGTTATTATTGTTTACAATTTAATGCTCCAGTCTATAATAATGAACATTCAATATTGAAATACGTGGCTTAATAATATAATAATCTGCGATAATACCTACGTCATTTGGCTAATAAAATATGATATTATCTTAAAATGCTATTCATTCGCTGACGAAATCAGTTTGAATATAGATACACCTACAGTGTAATCTACAATATTCACAGCATATCGCCGTTTATCTATTTTAATTTAAAAAAAAAATCCTTTTTACTATATATAATATTAAATATTATATATACTTTTATAAAAGTTAAAATTGTAAAAATGTTTAGGTGAAGTGTCGAAACTATAGTTAAATAGTAAATATTTAAAAATATAAATTGCGTTGGTTTAAACTAGAGTCTAGAGAGCCTTGATATATGTATAAATATAATATAATGTACCAAGGCTCTCTAATTAAAACGAACAATTATTGACAGCAATTGCTTACACAATAGGTGCACTGAAAAAAATATTAGTTATGGTAACCATTTGAACAGTTCATATAACTCAAAAGTCAAAACTTTAAGTTAGCAGAGCGACAGCTATTCATATTATAGTAGTTGTTATTTTACATTTTTACCATTGGGTTTTACTGTTTAGTTGTATACTTATATCGATGTAGTAATACGAAACCACAAACTATAAATTAATGTTATTACAGCTAAAAATATTTCTATGAAAAACAGTTGTCGACATAAGTCGAGCAGTATAAACACGCTTATTCTAATTTTTTTGTCCATTGATAATTATTAATTTTATATTTTACTACTTCATATAAACTTTTTGATTTGATTAAAAAATATTTTGGATACGCATTTATATTGTTTTTGTAATTTTTTGTAAAATATAGTATATACAATCATAAATTGTAAAATAAATAACAATAGGTTGTTTTCAGCAGAAAAACGTTGTACAAAAAAATGTTGTGCGTGGAACGCACGCGACGAAAATACCAGACACTCGGCTTATTTCTTGGCTGTTTTTTGCCTAGATTCAAATATTAGGAACGAAAGATCTCAAGGTCAACCGAGCCTATCGGGCTGCCTCCCGCATACACTGGTATAATAATAATAATATTTATACGACAGCTTATAAACATTCCTCCCCCCCCCCCATCCAGGGTGCAGCAACCGGCATTCGTACCGCCGGAATTCGGCATTCGGCCATCGACGTACGGCCGCCGTACGGGATACCGCCGAGCAACTACACGAGTACTGACTACTGATTCGCCCGCATGCGGCGTGCCGGTATTTCCACCACTATCACTATAATAGACGGTGAGAACATTTATTTGTACCGTTTGGCGATTTGGCGAGTGACGACTGACGGCTGACGACACCAGCTAACCCGAGACTGAGCTCGCCAATATCATTTTTCACAAATGTCATAATTCATTTTTATTATTTTTTTTGATTCGGTTGCCGACCGGTTCTCTTTACTCCTCTCTTCGGACGGTATATTTTGAAAATTTGAAATTCGTTTCGGCGTTTTAAGTGTATAGTCTCTGCCCTTTTTCCTCCGGTATTGTAGACGCCAGACGGCAATTTGTTAATATTGTTGTATACTTATCTATGGTATAGACGGTACTGTCCGATTGTCGTCAGCGCCTCCGGTCAGTGGTCAGTGGTCACTGCCAGTCGTGGACAGTGGACTGGTTGGGACGGTCGCCGTCATGTTTTCTGCGTGTATACTACCTCCTATTACTAATAAGTAATAACAATAAACAATAAATTATGCTACTTAAGAATATTATCATCGGCATGATGGCATATTACGTGTGATGTATCAATTATTATAATATACTGTCATTCGTAATTAATTAGGATTTTTAACCGCGTTAAATTAAAAATTAATTCGAGTCTCGTTTTACAATCGTAATAATATATACTTAATTGTTTTACCAATATTAATGTCATCGAAACTATTAATAGTGTGCGCCTCCACTAACCACCCGATTGTATATTTCGATATATTATAACCACTTACGAGTTTTATATTTTTATACTTTCGAACGAAATTTAATACGTCGATAACGATTTTTAAAATAATAATATAATATAATAATATGATGATTCCAACTGCAGTCGTCGTTGAAGTGTGACGTGTAGCAGCACCCTACCTACTTCTTTACTACCGTCGGTGACAACTTATTCTCCAAACGTTCTGGATCGCACCTGTTGCAGTCGTCTCCGGTCGTCATGAGCTTTTTGAGTTTTATCGGACTCGTCGTGGTGTTAAAGTTCATAGTGTATTTCGTGTTGTTCTTTACCAGCGACACCGACCTGGAACTCTGGTTTTATGACAAGTTCAAGAGAAATCTCGGTAGGTACCCTGCCTACAAGCAGAGTAGGGTTTACATTTTTGTTAAAAAACAACCCTTTAGGTAAATAAAATGTTATAACCTGTTTGAAAATTATTCCAATAATTGTGATTGAAAATTTGTCCGAATCAATTTCTACATGCCATTATAATTTATTTTTATCGCAACTATGTGAGGTGTAACAATGTGTGTATTTGGTGTAAAACTGTAAGGTTCATATTAATTAAGTTTTTATAAATATTTAGTTTCAAGGGTTAAAACCCCACCCCCTTAGAGTTGTATTGAAATGTGTTTAACAGAATTCATTCAAATGTTTATGTAAGACAAATGGGTTTTGACAGAAATCTCAATGTTGTGTCTTGAGCAACACACAAAAAAAAAAAATACAGCCACCTACTACTCCAGAATTTAGACTTTAGTTTTTACACAATCCATTTGGCCATTTACTATAATAAATACAATTGTAAATTAATTATTATTATTCATTATTGATTGTATTTTGTTCATCTATTATAATATATTAATATGCACTATATTGCACTATGTTCAAACAGTTACTGGTATTATGATGTTATTTTAAATTGTTTTAATTTTTATTTAGATTCGTTTAAAGACAAGGTAGTTTGGATTACTGGTGCTTCTAGTGGAATTGGTGAACACATTGCATTGAACCTTTCTAAACATGGTGCCAAACTTGTTTTGTCTGCTAGAAGTAAAGACAAATTATATCAAGTTAAAAACCGTTGTATTGGTAATTTTTAAAGCATTTTATTTGTTACAAATTGTATTTTAATTTAAATTTTGTATTGTAAAATGTATAGAACTTAGTGAAGGAAAGCTAACTGCTAACGATATACTTGTATTACCAATGGATGTCACCAATATATCTAAACACATTTCATTATTTGATAATGTCATCAGCCATTTTGGAAAAGTAAGAATAACATTATTAAATTAAAATCATTTACTATACATTTATTTTATATATAAATACATTTTTGAAAATGTATAGCTGATATTGTTATTTTGCATTTATATTTATTTTTTAAAAGTGGAGATGTAGTACAGCTATTTTTTGATAGATCTCATAATTATAGTTGAGTTATATTATGAAGGTTTATAAAACAAATTGTTCTTTTTACATTTTTTATATGTTGAAACAACCAATTATTTTATGTAGGTTACGTAATATTTTTTTTTTTTACATGATCTGGGAATATTATCATATCCAATAACCTTAACCATTTGTATAATTGTATAGCTCGATATCCTTGTAAACAATGCGGGTCGTTCACAACGAGCTGTGTGGGAAGATATTGAACTTGGAGTTGATCAAGAATTATTTGATTTAAATGTATTTCCTATTATAAACCTATCAAGAATTGCTGTGAAATATTTTAATCAAGTCGGACGTGGCCAAATAGTGGCTACTTCTAGTATTGCAGGAATTATACCTGCTCCATTTTCTGCAACCTATGATGCAACTAAACATGCACTTCATGTAAGTAAATAACTATTTATATTTTAAAAACTGTAATATTTTTAAGTGTCTGACAGCTGTATGTGGTATGCTTGAGTCTAATCATTAGGTTATAATTTTTATTGTTTATTGTAGTTATGACCATAAAATAATTTAAAATTAAAACATACATCATTTAGATAATAATTTATAATTGTTGACACAAAAACTCTTAAAAAAAATGTATTTATATAAAATAAACTAGTAATTTTTTAATTTTTTTATTTATTAGCTTTTAATCAGTGACTATGACAGCTCAAACTAGTAATTATAATAATTATTTTGAAACTAAGAAATCAATAGTACTTAATAGTTGTATACTATTTTATATTTATTTTCAGCCAAGTTAGTTTTACCATTTAAGAGGTAAGGTAAAATACTATTAAATCATATTATGTTAGATAATGTACCTACCAAGAATCAACATTTTACAAGAAAATCAAAAATCTACCCCTTTATTTTCTTTATTTGTGGTTGGTTATAAAAAAAGTATACCTAACCTTGATAACCATTGAAGATATCTCTAAACATAAAATCCCCTTCAAACAGTCGTAATACATAAGTTTTATTTATTTTAAATTCCAATAATTTTAAGAATTTTAATTCTTATTGAAATTCAAATAACTGAAAACATGAGTTTAATTTAGTTGAGAAAAGTCCTTACATCCTTTTAATAACCCACACCTGGTTTTAAGTATTTCTTTTATATGGAAAAAACTTATAAAATAGTTGTGTATCTATTAGATAAACATTTATTAACACAAAAACCAACAAAAAAGTGTTGCAGGTAAGGTTTGGGTGGTATCCTGCTTTGCTTAGGAAGTAAAAAGTACAACTATCACCACCCCGGATTATTTTCTAGATATTCTTTACTGCAGATTTTATTAATTTTATTATATTTTCATCATATAAAACTAATAATGTGTATATATTTGTTTGTTAAAAGGGCTATCTCGGAGCTTTACGTCTAGAAAAATTGAACTCTAATATTCATGTTACTCTCTTATGTCCGGGTCCCGTTTTTAGCAATTTTCTTAAAGAAAGCTTCACAGGTCAACCAGGAGAAGTAATATAGATGAAACATAAATTTGTAATTTGTCTAAAATATTGTTAAATAATTTACAGAAGTATGGATTAACCCATTCGCCAACAGACAACAGAATGAGTACTGAGAGATGTGCACATTTGTCATGTGTGGCAATAGCCAACAAATTAAAAGAATCATGGATGGCAAAGTTTCCATTTATTCTTATTTTATACTTTTCAGTTTATTACCCTGTGATAGCATACAAGTAAGACGATGAATTAATTTTATTTGTTATCCAACTACTAATTTGATTGATCTTAGCAATATTTTGGTACCTATATCATTGTTAAATTGTTTTAAATTAAACAAATTTTAAAGTAACAGAGTTTATGATCAACAATTAATTTTTAGACATTACTATTGTAGATAATAGTTGATTGAATTGAAATCAAATTGAGGAATACATTGATTTTACAATTATCTGTTATTGGTTGTGTCCATTATTGTATTTCTTTTACCTACTAGGAGTGATTTTAACACATTGACTACCATGCTTCCGTTGGCGTCTGCACATTGTCATTATATATAAGTAATTTTACGGATGTCGGTGGTCACAGCTTGCTATTTTTTGTATGCCTAATGACTACGAGCTGTCATAAAGTATAAACACATTTATTTATCAATGGAATATTTTTCGTGGCGTTTGATTAATAATAAATATTTTTTGATCATAGCTTTAAAGAGAAAATGTTCATCAAATGATATTTTAGTTGCCTTAAATAGATTAAAAGTTAAACTCTAAACAATTTATAAAATATTACTACATGATATATATTTAAAAATTATTTATTTAAAACATCGAAAATATTGCGTGGCCCTGTAGGAAAAACAGCCATGAGACCACAGGTGGTCATTGGTCAATGTGTAAATAAAATTGTAATATTTAATAAATATAGTGGGTAAACTAAAATAATAATGCTTTAATAATTAATATGTAAATACAAAGTATATAATGTAATAATTGTTTTAAATTTATTTGAATAATTAAAAAATCACTATATTTTACAGATTTTATGAACTCTACGGCTACAAAACCATCAATAAACTACGAGACAATCATTAAACAAGACTTCAAAACTTTCAAACTTGAAGATATCAACGCATATTACTTGAATTAATATTTATTCATTTTATCATATTTTTTTTCAACAACTTTAAATACAAATACATTTTTATGTTACAATGGTGTTTTATTTTTATCTAAGATTTCTTTTCTAACTTTTTTAGCCTTAAGAATAACATTTTTAAATAAATCACAATAAAGATTTATAGCACTTGGTGTATCATCATTGCCTGGTATTGGGTAAGTCACAATATTAGGATTAGCATCTGTATCTACAATAGCAATAGTTGGTATTAACATTTTTGCAGCATCTGAAAGAACACTATGTTGTCCACTATTGTTTTTAGATGTACTGCTCAATGTATTTAATACTATGCACAGATCAGGCAGTCTGGTTTCAGATTTGAAAATCCTTGAAGAGTTTGTAAACATACCGTCACGCCAATATCTTGTATGAGCGAATTCACCACATTCTTTTGCACAATTTTCAACAGTCAAACAATTGAGAGGTGATTGACACAAAAATAAAATGACTCCACCCCTAAAAACATCAACAAATATATTTATTTATTAATATTTCAAGCATATACACCTATTAATTGGTAAAATATATGTGGCGTTTATTTTTCCATTTTACCTGTATGATATGTGTGCAGTTACATTAAGGGCTTGTTGTAGAAGTCTTTTAGTATGATTAAGATCAATAATTATATGTCCTAATCTGTTACCATACAAATATTGTTTCATTCTATTATCTAATGTTCCTTCAGTATGACCAAAATGCACGCCAGCTTCAAATAGGCTTTTAATTCTAACCATATTTTTTACATCAAAAGCATCTGGGTTGGACAACTTAAATTTGGATTCTGAAATAAAAATATCCAACAGTAAGTAAAACTAATTCATGATGTACTATAGAAGGCTTACCATCAGGCAAAGATTGTACATCTTGTGCAACATCAAGTTGTGGTTTAGTTAATGTTGATAGATATGATGGACAAATTCTAGTTTTTAAGTTGTGAGTAAGATTTTTAGCAAATATTTGTCCTGAAAAAAAAAATATTGTTATTTAAGAAAAACACAGGTCTAATTCAGATTTTAAACATATACAATTATAATTTTGTAATAAGCACATAATATAAAACCATATTAAAATTATAAAGCAATGGTAATCAAACATAATTATATATTTCTCAGGACTGGAAAACAGATTGTATAATTAAATTTTAGGTGTGATAAATTGATAATAGTAATAGTAAAATTTATAAGATTGAAATACGCAATTATAATTTTAAATTGTAATTAAATTGGAAAAATATATAAATATAAAACAGTTGAATTAGTATAAGAAAAAGACATTTCATAATCAATTTGAGTTGTAACTGTCTACATTCTTAGAAGTCTTAATAATTTATATTTTATTTATTTATCATATCATCTTATTTATTGGGACTCAAAAAAAGTATACACAATTTTTTCTAATAAAAATAAAATCTTAACAATTCGCAAAATTGTATAGAAAATAAGTTATGGAGTTAAAGCGACTTGAAATATTATTGTTTAATTAACAAGAAATCGATGATTTCTATTAGCCACAACAACACAACTCAAATACTCACTACAATAATGTGTAGCCATATTGTTTTATTAGCCGGCGGCTGTTATTTAAATTATAACGCGAATACCGATTTCACGAACCATTAGCTGCGAAAGTATTAAAATTTAAAATTGTAAATTTTATTTTCTTATCAGTAGTGAAGAACGTGATTATATTATTTTAAATTAATAATTTAAAGGTTAAAAACGTCTGCGGTAACCACGGTCTACTAGGGTCAAATAATATTCACGTCGCGACGATTTCGTTCGATTAATAATAATTGCCATAAATTGGGACACAATATCAATACGATATATTTTTACGACTCGTATAGTATTATAATATAATATGGTGTCATTTATTTTTAAAACGCATAAATTGCACTTTTTAACATTCAAATTTAATCGTCCGTCTCGTGAATCGTGATAAGGACGACGGCCGCGGCCCGCATTCCTGAATAACGTCCTACCGCGGCGGCGCGGCGAACGGGCGAACGCCTGATTATTTTGATATCTCTCGGACGGCAGCAGCAGTCCGTTGTTTCGTTAAGTCCGCCGTAACGTTGGTAATAGTCCATGGGCGGAATATTCTCCAAATAATCAGATACAATTATTTTCTTTTACACCTATTTTTTTTTTTTTTTTATAGGAGTCATATTATTATAGTATAGTTGATACTAACAATAAATAAATGTAATTATTATTATACCTAAGTTTTTTTTTTTTTTTTTGTAAATCCTAGTGGGTAATTTGTAATTTTACTATAATATAATACAATAGTCTGTAGTACTAGTAATACCATTACGCGTTTAAGATCTGTTTAGTGTTTGTATAATATTATAAAATATAAATAACATAGTGAAGTTTTACGTGTCTAATTAAATCGATATTGTGTACTAGCTCATTATGTTTATAATAGTAAAATTGTCGGTTGTGCTGTGATCGACGAAATCTCGGCTCAGCAACTCGAATTTCATCAGAATTTCTATCGCCGCACTACCGAAGAATTGGGTTACATCGAATACCTTAGTTTTCGAGATATTGTCTTTCGTAGATAAGTATAGGTAAGCCTCACCTATCAATAATCATTGTTTTTTTTTTTCATCGTTTATTCATTCAAGGCTAATTATAATATTATGTATGACTACCTCCCATACACATATATTATTTTATATTAGTCATAGTGAAGACATAAAAATATCTAGTTGAATGTGATGGTTGTTATTATCATTATTATTTTACAGCTATGTTAAGCAGTTGGACCAAACATTTACTTCATTGTACCTTATTGGTGTTTGTAATATCGGTGTTTGAAATCTGGTCGGGTGGTGTCAAACTATCGGCAGATGTCCAAAATACTTTTAATTTTAATCCATGGGAACGCTATGGTCGTATTTGGTGCTTTATGTTGTACCTGCTACGATATTTGACCTTCTTACCATTACCACAAGTACTATTGAATTTCGGCGGTCTTACGCTGTATAATGCTTTTCAAGACAAAGTCGTTCTAAAAGGATCACCTTTGTTGGCTCCATTTATATGCATACGTATAGTCACGAGAGGAGATTATCCTCAGTTAGTTAAAGCAAATGTTGCCCGTAATATGGCTCGATGTTTGGAAACTGGTAAAATTTAAATATAGCTTTTATTTTATTATTCATTATACAGTTCTAAATTATTTATTATTTTTAATTTTAGGATTGGAAAATTTCATTATTGAAGTAGTGACTGATAAAAGTGTTGGACTTCCTGTACATAGGCGTATAAGAGAGGTGGTTGTTCCAAAATCATATAAAACAAAAACTGGTGCACTTTTCAAATCAAGAGCCCTTCAATTTTGTTTGGAAGACAATGTAAATATTTTGGCAGATTGTGATTGGGTTGTACATTTAGACGAAGAAACCCTATTGACAGAAAATTCAATTAGAGGCGTTTTAAATTTTGTCTTGGATGGTAAACATCAGTTTGGGCAGGGTCTAATTACATATGCAAATGAAGAAGTAGTAAATTGGTTCACAACCTTAGCAGATAGTTTCAGAGTAGCTGATGATATGGGTAAACTTCGAATTCAACTCTCAATGTTCCATAAGCCACTTCTTAGTTGGAAAGGATCATACGTTGTCACCCAAGTAATTATATAAGTTGAAATGTATTTACTAAAATAAATAAATAATCATAATTCATTTATATGCATTATGATATGAATTTAAATTATTTAACTATTTAACAACAATTACATAACTGTTTTAAAATTTTAGTTGGGTGCAGAGCGTCATATTTCATTTGATAATGGCTTAGATGGATCAATAGCAGAAGATTGTTTTTTTGCCATGCGAGCTGCAAAAGAAGGCTATACATTCAATTTTGTGGAAGGAGAAATGTGGGAAAAATCACCATTTTCACTATGGGATTTCATCCAACAACGTAAACGTTGGCTTCAAGGTATTCTATTAGTAGTCCATTCAGAAGCCATACCTAGAAAAACAAAAATTTGGTTAGCTTTATCATGTTATTCATGGGTGACATTGCCACTGTCTACTTCTAATTTAGTTTTAGCTAGATACTATCCAATTCCGTGTCCAGCAATCATGGATTTTGTTTGTGCATTTATAGCCGGAGTCAATATATATATGTACATATTTGGTGTAGTGAAATCTTTTTCATTGTATCGTTTTGGTGTTCTTAAATTTACATTATGCATAATAGGAGCACTGTGTACTATACCTTTTAACGTAATCATTGAAAATGTTGCAGTTATATGGGGGCTTTTTGGCAACAAGTACAAATTTTATGTTGTACATAAGGAAATCAAACCACTTATCACTGTGTAAATAATTGTCTGTAATGTGTTAATTTGCATTGGATCTGATTTTTGGGAGGGAAAGACTATCTTGCCATTAAAAAATAAAGCAGATGGATAATACATACATGTATGTATGTATCATTGACAACTCTATGGCTTATTATAATTTTTGAAATTTTAAATACTCAACACTTGATTATTATAAATGCTCAAATCTTAATTCAAAAAATGAGTTCAAACTATTTATCAAAATAAGTAATGGTTATTTTACATTTAAAGATCTGCTAATCGGATTGTGGTTTTGAAAATCCTAAATTATGAAATACTGTGTTAAAAATCTCATGAATACATTTTGAATAATTTAACACTAACATTTTTTTTCTATTACAAAAATACAAATAACTAATTAATAAGTATTTATTAAGCCTGTGGATGCCATTGTATTTTTTTTTTTTGCGAAGGCCAAGATCTCTGATTGTACCCTTGATAAAGTTTGGCAAAACTAGTCATCACCTAGTTTTATGTTAAGAGTTTTAACTGTTTTAAGTTGAGTATATTGTTTATGTTTATATACCTAGCTAATTATAAGGAACAAATGCACACAATCTAGTAACCACGGCAACAAAATAGATTGATTACTACGATAAAATTTGACACTTATAAACAGCAAGATTGTATTTTAACACCCATCACTATCTTTTAATATTTTTACTGGCAGCATTCATATCCCTATTGCTTTCAGAAGTGTAGTTGTGAATTAGTTTGAGTAAATCGATACTACTTAATTACGAACAAATTTTTTTACATTTGAATCGATATTCAACATTTTTGGTATGCTAGTCATATTAATCTCTGAAATTGTACATGAAATAAATTATAGTTTTCTACTAAACTTTTGTTTATTTTATAATTTTCCTTTTTTTTTTACCCATCATTACTATTTCAAATAATATACATATATAATATAATTTATGTAAATATATAAATACTAAATTATAAGTTGTGTAGGTATATTTATATAATAATATTATAGAAATCATTAAAAAAGTAATAATGATATAAGATAGTTCAATGAGCTTCAATTAATTGTAGTTAATAATTAAATAAATATTATCTACTTATTGTTTAATTTTTTTTTTTCATATCGTTTATCCATGGGTATTGTATAGGCGGGTTGTTATTGTTGTTGTATTTAAATCTAAATTTAAATTTAGCAATAGTATTTTCATTACTTTATACTTAATATTAAATAGATATTAATTGTACAAACAAAAATGTTATTATTTACATGTTTTATTATGGTTGATTTGTACCAACATCTGTATTTATGCATTATATAGTATTTTGTAGATTAACATTGTGATCTGAATAACTTAATACTTAATAATTTGATTTTTCATACAAACACAAAGAGTGAGCCTCCATATCATTTTTATTTACATTTAGCCATTCAGGTATTAAATAGTAATCATAATTTCATAAAAGCTTTTATTACATATTAAGTTTTCTTATATGCACCATTACAATTTATTTAAAGTATTATGTATACATGTATATTCAAATAAACTATTATTTTTTTTCATTAATAATATATAATAACAAATAAATTAACAAACGTTGTTTTTGTATAATAATGTAAATATTTTTTTAAAATTATAAAAAAATATTTACATTGACATTCAATTTAATGTGTATAAATTATAAATATGTTGATGATACATTTTATTTTAGGCACATAAAAGTATGCCTAAAAGTATTTAAATTTATTTAATTATTAATTTTGGCAGATTTGAAAAACATAAAGAATATTGGGTTGCTATACGTCATAGAGTAATAGTAATAGTATTACTCTATGCTATACTTCGGTTTTTATGGGACTGCATAATCTTTTAATCTTTTACAAAACATTTTTTGTTGAAAACAGTATTGTTTGTATATATGATAACTTATAAGATAATCAATATAATAACTGCTTATTTTGTTATTATTTAAAAATATTTTTCATGAGTGCTTGAAACTTTTAAAATATATTATTGTATTTTACACACTCAATGACATTTTCATATGTTTTTGGCAAACATTATTTAACCTTTAGTATTATTAATAGTAAAATGAAATACTTTTTTAGCAATAATATCATAAAATATGCAATGTAGCCATTTAGGCTGACAGACCATCTTCGCTCAGTATCATTTTTCGTATTACAGTGGCTCCAAATCTACTTCTCAGGACGGGTGGTATTATATTATGATAGGTGGGTGAGTGGGTGGGTAGGTAAGTTGGTGGTTGATCTGTGATCAGAATAGTTTGGTCTTTGGTGATATTTCATATTGTTTAATTTTAAATGAGTAATGTATTCTTGACATAATTCATGATGATTTCAAGTGAAAAGGATATTCTAATCATCACCAAACGATAAAAATATCAACATGTTTTTTATCATATAGTTCTTTTAAAAACACTCAACCACCAGTTTTAATATCCTATTTCTTCGAATATCACATACAATGTCACAATAATCAACAAAATTTGTGTATATGACGTATGTTTATAGGAAAAATGTAAATAAATGCAATGTTCTAAATCCGAGTAACAGACTAAAAAATCAACTAGCGATAAGTAATCGTCAATTATTGTCGTCACCAAGATGGAAAAGATTTTAATTTTATTATTTTGTTATTTATCAATATTTAACTAATAAATTAACTTTATAAATTATTTGTAAATTTTCGTGAATTGATTATTTTTGTAAAATTAGAAATTGAAATGCTTATAATTAAAAAATAGTGCCTATGTATCTTTAATATTATTAAATATCTACAATCACAACTTATGAGCAGAGGAACCTTAGACTTGTCACTTGTGACATTTCGCATGTTTTTCGATCACAGGTTCGACATGGAGTGTCATACTGTCATTTGAAGGGGATATCACATGGCCATACTATAGCTGATATCCTATAGCCGAGGTTGTGAGACCGGAGCGTATGGGAGTTTTGTATTTTTTTTTTTTAAATATTTAGAACATAGGGAAAAGGGAACAAACAAGTATTTAATAATAATAATAACAATAATAAAACTCAGGACACATTAACAGATATAGAAAAAAAATGAATATATTGCGGATAAGTTGATTTAGAATGCTGAAATCGCACGCCGGGCACGTATCATTTAAAATATAAGATAAAATGTTTAACCTTATATTATGTTTAGTGATCGCCACATACTATTTATTAAATTTTTGAAATTTGTGACTATTAAACTCCTAGTGATTGAAAGGGTGTGTTGTGGTGAGGTCGCCACCTTTTCATATTTATAACTTTAGGTTAGCTTAGGGTGTACCAAGTATGAAGTCACACTTCTTGATAAATTTTAGTTATAGAGAACTGATTGAATGACAAAATCTTTTATAAAATGAACTAGGTACTCAGTTTAGTGACGCATATGTTCATTCGTCATCATTTTGATCCCTTTAGATTAAAAATTTGAACAGAGCGATGAATGTATTGCAGATTTTACAATGATGTGTTTTTTTCGTGTGTACTGTGTACAAGATAAGTAGACGAAATAATGCTTCGATTTTCAACTTACCTAAGTACCTATATTTTCTGGTGCTGAAGTGAATTTAGTTGGTAGTTTTGTACTTTAAGAATGTCAAAATAAAATTCATAACTATTAAAAATTTTCAAAAACGTGAAAAAAAAAATTAAGGAAAAACGAATTTTTAAGCAAAACAAGATTTTGTTTTTTTGGTGTTATTCAAAAAACGATAACCGGTAAATACATGCAATTTCCACAGAAAAACAGAACGTTTATATTATAAGAATTTTGTATATACCATAACGTTTTCAAAATATTTTGTCTCTTTTTGAGCTATTTATATAGGCATACAAATTTTTCGATTTTGATTAGTTTTTTATTTTAAATTATTGATAATGAAAAAAAATTTGCTTTGTCAAAAAACTTGAAAACTTAATTCAAAGTTCCTCGTAAGTTAGTGTAATTTCAAAAAAAAAATTGAGCGTCTAATTTCACAATAATTTTATATTCTAAAGTTAGAATTTTGATCAAATTCGCCAAAATCCCCAAAATTTGTAAATTATTTTGAGTTTGAACTTCATAAAAATGATTCATCTAAAATTTCAAAATTTAACTCAAGATTCCTCGGCATGTTCTAACGAGGGATCTACCATAATTTTGGATACAACAAACTTTTTTCTATGCATGGCATAATTTAAAAAGTATTTTAACTTGTTGTCAAAGATTTATAGTTTTGAATTTTTTTTTTTATAAATAATTTAATAATGTTAAAATTGGATGTCGAAAAACCTTCAAAATGTAACACAAGGTTCTTCATATGTTGTTTAATTGCCGTTTACAAATATTAAAGATACGTACCTAATCACGGTTTTTTTTTCGTATAAGCGATTAAAGTTGAAATTTTGAAAAATTCATTAAAATTACGAAAATTTGCGGATTATTTTGCAGTTAAAATTTTATAAAATATTAATTTTTTATAGCTAGAGATTGTAAATTTAAAACAAGGTTTCTCATAATTCATTAGTTATTAATATTGTAACCAACGACTAACGAGTCTAAAAAATATATTAACACAGTTTTTTTTACATACATTTTAACTGCTACAGAAGATTGGTAACCACTTGTCTGCCTTTTTATATAGGTTTAATATATACTTATTTAGGGTAACTAAAAATGTCTATATATTTGGAAACAATAATGTTTTGATAAATAATATGATAATCAATATAATATAATTTTATTTAATAGCCAAATTTCCTCTGTATAGATTAATATATAATATCATATATTTGTATAATATAAGTAGGTACTTATCTATATGATTACTATACCTTATAAAGGATATCGCTATGTCTAAGAGTCTAAGACTATTGCGTTTGGTATTCCAGTTTCGAAAAAATAGAATGTTAAAACTGGTGGCTTACCTACTGTTAACAAGAAGTAAAATTGTTACCATAAAAATTATACAAAAAAAAGTTAGTTCCAGCTTAACTAAGTAAAATAAAAAATGGCAACCCTATATTTAAGACGCCGGTTATCCAAACATTGGCACTGATTTTAAATGACTGTTTATGAGAAAATCAAAAATCAACATAATATATGATATAATCACTAATCCGATGTGGAACTATCAATAGTAGTTAACTACAGTGATTTTTTTTTGATTTCACACTTCTTTTAAAATTATTGTTATTAAAAAAAAACTTACTGTATAGATTTAATGTTGTGGTTTTTTTATTTTTACATTTATAATTTATGCATATATATTATATACTACATGCAGCATGTCAACATTTTAATTTTCTGGTTATATATATATTACATTTATTATGAAACATACAGATACATTAAATAAGCACAATTTTAAAAGCTTAATGTGATACCTAGAACAGATAAAAAAAAACACAGCATGAGTGACTTGGCAACTTGGGAAGAAGCCCTCCACTGACAACATTTCACGGCTGGTCCGTGGTCACTGATCAGTGATCACCATAAAGTATGGAGATTTGGCGTCCTACTAAGTATGTGAAAAAGTAATTGATTTTTATTTATTGTCTATATTTACCTACCTATTTATTTAAATGCTACATAAAAGCCCACCGTCCATGTGACTATTTTTATTATTTACCTACTATCTTGAAATTTGAATGTGTTATTATATAGTCAATACATCCAATACAAAATTAATAAATTATAAATTTCTTAGATGTTTCATAATTTTAGTTATAGTTAAATTATTACAAAAATAACTTAATATACTTTAAAATTGTTTTATGTGAACAATAAACATCGTTCATTGACTAGTCTGTGTCAAGAAAACTGGTGGCTGGCCGCTGTACCATGAACCTCACTCACTGTGTAGAGAGTGGTTCTCATTGAAACAAATATTTGAAATTGAACAATAGCGTCAGTAGGTACTTGCTACCGTTTCGGACCACATGTGGTGAAATAGAATGAGAACCCCTGTCTTCACATTGAGTGAGATCGGGGTACGACAGAGGCCTGTCGCTAGTTTTCGTGACGCACTGATGTAGACTTTTGTTAGATGAATAACACATATCACCAATATTTTATGAATAAAAATAATGATGATATTACATTTTTATAAAAATTTCAATTAAATTTATAAATGGTCAATTATTTGTACAAGTAATTAGCTAATAAATATATTTTTTAAGATAGTAAAAGTAATATTACTAATTTTGTTAATCGATAACAATATCTTTTTAACTTAATTTAATATTAAAATAGGTACCCATAAACATAAATAATACATGATATTATGTATGGATGCCTATTAAGTATTGAATACACAATTTATATTGCCATTATTATCTTTTAGTGCTTATACGGTTATACCTATACCTACCTATGATTATTAATTACATAATATGATATAATCATAGAAATAATAACTAGGTAGTAGTATTATGTCTACGAATATAATGTACAACATAATAACATATAAAACATAAAGTTTTAAAAACAGAATTGTTTTAAAAAAATTAATTTTTTAGGTTTTAAAAATTTTTTTTTATAATATTCTGTATAGACCTATTGTCCTAGTTAATGTAAACTATGCTGTACTACAACCCTTGCCTAAACTGAATATGTCGAAAAATAAATAAATAATTCACATATATCTTGACGCAATTTGTGTCTCAAAAATCGTACTTTTATAAATAAATTGAAAATAATCACTAATTTTAAATTTTAAATACCTAGATAACTAAGATTTTTTTGCAAAGCAAAGTATCACATATTTTTCCTAAAACGTACATTTACTGGTACAGAGTTTTGTGCTAAAATCATCATTGTATTCATTCACTTATTAGTTATTACCTACCTATTAACCTATGTAAATGTTTACATTCAGTATTTTTTAATGATATGTTCTTATTTTTTTCTAAGATTAAAACACTTTATTTTGGTATTACAAACATATTTAATAGGCACAATTATGAGGAATTGTGTTTAACACTAGTATCATACGATATAAAAATTAAAGCTATGGATCTTATCTGAAATAATATACTGCTGCCAAGAATTTATTTAAAATTGTAATCTATTTGACCGTTGAACTAAAGAATACAGATTAATAATGGTTCTGAGTTTTCGACGTTCTATGCAATCTGTATTCCGCGATTACACTATAAAAATTACATTATACTTAATTTTTATAGATTAACAAGACGTGTCCAATAATGGCAAACGAAAATAAAAATGATACAGTACCTAGGTAGTTAAAAATAACGATATAGAATTCGAGTTTAGGAAATGGTTGATTGAACCATTATATTATATTATCTAATAAAATAAAATCGTAAGCAGTTCTCAAAATATAATAAAATACGAGTATTTAGGTACAACCAATGTAATTGCAATAATAATAAATCATAATGAAGTACAAATGTACAATATATGTACGTGATAAAAATTGTACTATAATCTGCGAAGGTCTGCATACTTTCCGAAAGTCGATTAAGTATAATTATTATATATTTATATATTGTATACATACATTGTTATAGCTATAGGAACTTGGTTAGTAGTTACTACTTAGTATTAGTGTATTGTAATAATAATATTATACATTTATACATCATACATTATAGTATTTTACGTAATCCAATAGGACAATTAAAAATACTATATAAAATACAGATATTGAGATATCGTAATTTTCAATAGAACTATTTAAAAATTAAAGACAATGACCGATGATTATTTTCGTTCAGTACGGTCAATCCCGTTGTTTTCTACACTGTTCTGCGTCTGGAGTCTGTATCGTTGAAATTTTCCCGCCATCCAATTTTATCGCTCCCGGCTCTCTTACCCCTACGACGAATACCAAGCCACTAAGGTCTACGCTCTACAGGTCTACTCTGCGACTTGTTACTGTTTGACCGGTGGCTGTCTGCAACTGTCAACTGTGTGGTTACCAAATCCCGGTCAGTGTATCGTGCTCCTCGTCGATCCGAGACAATTTCACATCACAGTGCAGGTTTTCGATCGAAATATCTAATCAATTCACCTATCACCTATCGGCTACACGTGGACCTGTTGCACGTCGGCGAGCGGAGCGCACTGTTCTCCTTTCGCGCATGTCCACCTGACTGTACAGATTCCAACCGTGGACCGTTTGGAACTCATATTGGAAATCACTTTCAGAGTGGTCTGTAACCGGTATTATCCATACATGATGGGAATTCGTCGCTATTAATCGTATTTGGATAATAATTAAAAATCTTTACAAAAAGAAGTATAATATTTATTATACCTACAGGTAAATTATTTACCAAGACTTGCGCTTGAACCTGTTTTAATACATATTGCTTACTTTTAAGCCGAATCAATTAATGTTTAAGTAGTTACAGGATGGCTATTATACAATATTTTCGAAAGTCACAGCATCTACCGATTCGAGAATCACATAAAGTTTTAAACCTCAAATCAATATCAAAAGATATATACAACATTCAAATTGAACAATGTTTTTACATTGACATTGGGGAACATAAAAATGTGTCCGCGGAAGATTTAAAGAAATTAGAATGGTTGTTAACGGATCCATTAGATCGCCATGGACTGTCCAAGAGCAAATTTCTAGATAAAAAAGACAATAATAGCATTTTGATTGAAATTGGCCCCAGGTAAATAAAGTATTTAACATACAACATTTTCAATATTTGTTACACAAAACAATGTTACTAATGGTATGATTCAATTTTAGATTGAATTTTTCAACACCCTTTTCGAGCAATGTTTTATCGATCTGTAAATCAATCAATTTGAACTTTGTAGGACGTTTAGAAAAATCTACTCGCTATTTAATAACATTCACAAATAACCATATGTTGACAGCTGAATTGACCCAACAGGTTTTGTATTGGATATTATATTATTATATCTTTAAACACTTGTACTTAATTGGATTATTTATATTTACATTTTTACAGTTAACTACTGCTTTATGTGATAAAATGACTGAAACGGTTTATACATCTCCTTTGCTATCATTTAAAAGTCAAGACATTAAAGAAAGTTGGTATGAAGTTGATATACTTGGCAGAGGAGTTGAAGCTATGAATGAAGTCAATATAAAACTTGGTTGGTAAATGTGAAAATTACATTTTGGTTGATAGTGAAGTAATACTTAAATACTATTTTATATGATAGTATTTATGATGACGCTGACCTAAACAACTTAATTTTTTTATAATTATTGTAATTTGTTAAATTTAAAGAAAAATAATTAGTCATTTGTGGTATTTATTTGTTTTATAATTTATACTTATTCATTTAATTTACCAATGAAATTATAGGTTTGGCATTTGATGAATGTGATATTGAAAACTATACTAACATGTTTTTAAAGTCCAACCGGAATCCTACTACTGTAGAATGTTTTGATTTAGCTCAGTCAAACTCAGAGCACAGTCGTCATTGGTTTTTTAAGGTAGGTATAAAAAAATATTTTTTAATTTTCCTAATAATCTATTAAATTGCTTTACTATAGGGTGAATTAATTATAAATGGAGAATCAATAAATAATTCATTGCTAGACATGATTATTGAAACACAACATTTTTCAAACCCTAATAATGTTATAAAATTTAATGACAATAGCAGGTTTGTAATATCATTAACTGTGATTTGTTTAGTTAAATGATTAATTAATTTTTGTTTTATGTTTTCAGTGCTATTACTGGATTTAAGGTCAAACAAATAAAACCAGCAAAATCAACTGGGCCCAGTCATTATATTTCTGAGTTATTAAATTTAAATTTGGTATTTACTGCCGAAACTCATAATTTTCCAACTGGAGTTGAACCATTTAGGTATTTTACTTAGAAATGATTTAAGAAACAGTGCAATAATATAAATATATTTCCTACAGTGGTGCATCAACTGGTACAGGAGGACGAATTAGAGATGTCCAGGCTGTAGGGAGAGGTGGAATTTGTGTTGCTGCTACTGCAGCTTATTGTGTAGGCAATTTATTCATTCCTGGTAAATTTTTGACTTCTTTGTTATACATTTTTTTTTATTTGGTTTATTATAATTTATTTTCTGAGCAAAGGTGGTATGAGTCAACATTTTGGCCATGGTAATTTGTTAAAAATAGCAACCCACATTTTGAAAATTCAACAGTCTAAAAAATGGTTTTGCATAAAATTTATATAACAAACAGGCTAAAGTGGCAATTACCACATTACCACCTGTGCCAGTCCACTTCTTTTAGCATGGTCATTAGGATGTTCAGACAAACTTAATAATGAAATGTACATATTAGTATTATTTTAAGATTTATCATTGATATTCATGAAGTTGTATTTCTTATGACTTATACAATTTGTGGTTTTCTTATTTATTATTATTATTTATATATTAAAAATCAAAAATCATATTAGTCATAAAACAACCAAAATTCATATTAATTTATCATTATAAAACCAATTTCAATTGATCATAATTATATTTTGATGTACAATATAATATATAAATTAATAATTGTTTTCTAGGTTATGACTTGCCATGGGAAGATAAATCATTCATCTATCCTCAAAATTTTGCAAGTCCACTTAGAATTCTTATTGAAGCATCTAATGGTGCTTCAGATTATGGAAACAAATTTGGTGAACCTGTTATTAGTGGCTTTGTTCGCTCATTTGGTATGATGACAAATAATGAACGTCGCGAATGGATCAAACCTATTATGTTTACTGGTGGACTGGGCACAATGCTGGCTGAGTTTACTACTAAGCTTACACCATATGAAGGATTACAAGTAGTGAAAATTGGAGGACCAGTTTATAGAATTGGTTTGGGTGGAAGTTCAGCAAGTTCATTCCAAGTTCAGGGAGTAAATAAGACCAGTTTAGAATTTGAGGCTGTACAAAGAGGTGATCCAGAAATGGAACAGAAAATGAACCGTGTTGTTAGAGCTTGTATTGAAAATCCAGGTTATAACCCTATATTAAGTATTCATGATCAAGGGGCTGGTGGAAATGGTAAATACTAAATAGTAAATTAAATTATAATAATATTCTACATTACTTTTAATTGTAACTTGACATTAAATTATTTGTTATATTTGATTTTACAATGTAAGATTTATTTTTAGGAAATGTGTTGAAAGAAATAGTAGAACCAGCTGGTGCTATAATTTATGCAAATAAATTTGAACTTGGTGATCCTACTATTAATGCATTAGAGCTTTGGGGAGCTGAATATCAAGAAAATAATGCTATTCTCTGTGATGAAAAAGATTTAGAATTGTTAAACAAGATTTCCTTAAGAGAAAGATGTCCAGTTTTACCTGTTGGTGTTGTTACTAACGATGGAAAGGTAAACTATACTTATTATTTTTACCTTAGAGCATTTAAAATCAATAACTGTTGTATACAATCTCCTAGGAATGAATATTTTTGTATCTGTTGTGTACCTGTGTAGTACTTATGATATGTGTTATGTGTATGGTACATTTCAAAATTAATTGTAATTAATTTGGAATTGTTTTAGGTTATTTTAACTGAAGATAATAATCCTATTTCTGAAAATGGTAAATATCCTGTAAACTTAGATCTGGATATGATTTTAAGTAAAGTGCCACGTAAAGTTTTCAAACAATCATGGCAACCAAAAGAAAAAATACCTATTGTGTTACCTAATCTAACAGTTATTGAAGCATTGGGCAGAGTGTTAAGACTACCATCTGTAGGTAGTAAAAGGTATTTGACAAACAAGGTTGATCGTTCTGTAACAGGTCAAATTGCTCAACAACAATGTGTTGGCCCATTACATACTCCTCTTAGTGATGTCGCTGTTACTGTTGTTTCTTTATTTGATACAGTAAGATTCAAAACAATTACCCTTTTATGGTTGCTAAAAATTTGATTTTAATTTAAAGGTCGGGATCGCAACTTCCATTGGTGAACAACCTATTAAAGGTTTACTTAATGCAGATGTTGGAGCTCGAATGGCGGTTGCTGAGTCGTTGACAAATTTAGTGTTTGCTCCAATATCATGTTTAGAAGTATAAATTATTCATATAGATGTCAAACAGGGAAATATGTTTATATTTTTAAATTTATCCTGTTTGTTTAAAATTGTAGGATGTTAAATGCAGCGGTAATTGGATGTGGCCTGCTAAATTGCCAGGTGAAGGAGCAGAATTATTCTATGCTTGTAAAGCTATGTGTGAAGTAATGAAACAACTCGGAATAGCTATTGATGGCGGTAAAGACTCTTTAAGCATGGCGGCTAAAGTTGGCGAGGAGAACATCAAAGCACCTGGTATCAAGTTTGCATTATTTAATATAATTTAATATTATTGTAAATTAATTATAAACTGTATAATAGGTTCTATAGTTATCTCAACCTATGTTCAATGTGAAGATGTAAGATTAGTGATAACTCCTGATCTTAAAGGACCGAGACAAAGTCACAAAAATGAAGAAGCCAGTTATCTTCTGTTTGTAGACTTATCTGGTGGTCAACGACGACTTGGTGCTTCTGCTTTGGCTCAATGTTATGGACAATTAGGCATTAGTTCACCTGACTTAGATGATCCAAGCATGTTGAAAAAAGCATTTAAATCTATTCAAAAACTTATAAAAAGTAAAAATACATTCCTAATTACCTACTTATAAAATTTGAATTCTATTATTTAATTTTAATGGTTTCAGGCCAAAAACTATTATCTGGTCATGACATAAGTGATGGTGGGTTGATAACATGTCTCTTAGAAATGGCTTTTGGTGGATACTGTGGATTCAATGTGGATTTGAATAAAATTAAAGATGCATCCAGTGAAAATATTATAGATTTATTATTTGCTGAAGAATGTGGTTGGGTTTTAGAAGTGGATGCAAAATATGTTGAGGAAGTACTCTTGGAAATAAATGTACCTGTATATGTAATTGGTCGCACATCAACATATGGTAACAAATCTCGTGTATGTCATTATTAGAATATTTTATTTTGTACAGTAAATTAAAATCTTAATATTATCATTAGTTTTAAAATAAAATAATTAATTATTTCACTATTTTATTTTTCTAGATTCTAATAGAAAATTCAGGGGAAACTATACTTGATGTTAAACTTACTGAAGTGTTCAAAATGTGGGAAGAAACAAGTTATGAATTGGAAAAAATCCAATCAAATGTTGTAACTGCTGAAGAAGAATTTAATTCCTTAGAAACCCGTTTAGGACCAGTTTATTCTTGTAATTTTGAATTACTTAATTCATTAGCTGTGCCAGGTATGTAGAATAATTGATTAACTTTGAATGTCTGACATAAACATTAAACATATTATATGACTTACAGTATCCTATTATGAGGTGTTGCTAAATATCTAGCAACACTCTTTAGTCCTCCCAATTAATAGTCCTCGGTTTCATCATAAATAAGGTTAATAATAATTAAGTTCCTAACCATACTTAACTTTGTTTTTAAATCTAAAAAAAAAACAATTTTTCTACCTACTGTTAAAAAATCAGCTGCTTATTTTCATTTTTGTGTCCATAAATCTCATATAATTCATACCGTTCTCTTAGTAGAATTGGCCCAGGTATCTCAATATTTAGCTACCACAATAAAAATTGACAAAAAAAGTAGTGTCTGTAAATTGCCATTACTATCATCAATTCTTGTAGCCATATATTATCAATTTTTATTTTTATGTTTCTCTTACACATATTGTATTGTTAATTGTTATAACTATATTTTGTTTATTATAAACAAAAAATAAAATACCAATTACATAAATGATTGCATTTTTATATAGATTTATCATTGAAAGTTGCTGTTATTAGAGAAGAAGGAACAAATGGTGACCGAGAGATGAGTGCGGCTTTGTTTATGGCTGGTTTTGAAGTGTGGGATATTACTGTTCAAGATCTCTTAAATGAGGCAGTTAATGTTGATCAATTTAGAGGTTTAATTTTCCCTGGAGGGTTTAGTTATGGAGGTATGGTATTATAAAACATGTTCATTGCGTATTTGTGTCATTAAACTTGTTTGTTTTCACAGTCTGCATATTCATGTATTTTCAATAATATATTTTTTAAATTGATAATAATTTGGTCAGCATTAGCCTTTAGGTATTACGCTCATTATATCCATCAGAATTATAGAATAGATATGTGATCATTAGTTTTTCTATTTTTTTTTTTGTTATTTATTTTAATTTATTAAATTGTTCATGTGTACCAGGGAACAAACATACAAAAATGATAAGCAGCAAACATGTTAATACTAATTAGGTAGTAAACATTATTATTTATTATATTTATAATTTATTACATATTTAGATGTATTGGGTTCAGCCAAAGGATGGGCCGCAAGTTTAGCATTCCATCCCAATGTCAAAAAAAGCATAGAAAGTTTCATGTCTAAAAAGAATACATTCAGTTTAGGGGTATGCAATGGCTGTCAACTAATGTGTAACCTTGGATTAGTTGGTAAATTTTTATTTAATTTAACTATTTCGTACAAATAGTTTAAAATAAAAGTTTAAATATGTCTAGTTAAATATAAACATTAATTTTAGGTGAAATTAATGAAAGCAATTCTTTAAATATTGATGATCCTCCTGTAATAATGTGTCATAACAAATCTGGAAGATATGAAAGTCGTTTTAGTACAGTTAAAATAAATCCTTCAAAGGCTATAATGTTCAAAGACATGGCTGAAAGTATACTTGGAGTATGGATTGCTCATGCTGAAGGTAATTGATTTGAAAAATAAAATTCATAAAAATGAAAACAAAAATATAGGTGATCGATTTTACCAAAACAGTAAGTTACAATTAAGTTAAGATAATTTAATATTTTACAAATATAACACTGTTAAATTTATTGAATTCAATAATTTAGTACCTATTAATTATTTTTCTATTTTTAAAGTTAAAAATGTAATTAATTAATTATATTTTAGGTCGTTTTGAATTCCGAAATTCAGATGTCAAAGACGCTCTTGTTACCAATAATTGTATTCCCATTACATTTGTTGATGATCAAAATGTTTCTACTGAAAATTATCCAATGAATCCTAATGGTTCTCCTGGTAAGTAAAAAAATTTAAGTTCAATTTTGTATTATTTATTCAATGGTTTATTGGAAAACATAAGAGACAGCTGCCCCCTTTAACACAGAAATTAAATTATAATACAAATATAAATTTTTAAATAGTGATTCATGAGCAAATAATAATTTATTATTTTATTATTTATACATTAATAAAACATATTATATTATAGTATTAAACTTAAAAAAAAAAAAAGGTCGCAAGTGGGTACCGCTTTGCTGTACAGTAGGGGCCGAGTGGGTCACTGTAATGGATGGTATTAAATTTGAATTCAATGATAGAATATCATTGTATACAAAAAACAATTCTGAGCTGAGACCGTTTGTCAGCCTAGGATAGTTTATATTATATTTATATTGCCATTATTAATAATTTCAAACGCTCATAAAAAATTAATTGGACTTTCCGGTAAATTTTTTTTTAGAAAGTTAGAAAAACTCATAGAGATCCTTCTGTTGAATTTGTAAATCTTAGATTTTAATAGAAAAAGATTGCAAAATGTGGTGATGTTTACGTATTTTTTTGAAATTTCAACTTTAGATGCTTATAAAAAACTATTAGAGACTTACGTTTCACTATTTTTTTAACTACCACTTACAAAATAGCTTATGAGAAACCTTGTATTAAATTTTTAAATCTTAGGTATAAATTCTCAAAATTGTATACATTTTCACTACAAATTAGTTTGTATATTTTCTTGTTTTTGACGGATTATTTAAAAATTTTAACTTTAAACGCTTATAATTTTTTTACTGTTTTCCTATCAAATTTTTTTTATAGTTGTCGTTAGAAAAACTTATCTTAGAATCTAGTGTTGAATTTTCAAACCTTAAATATGAATAGAAAATTTTTTATGAATTCTTAACCACAAAACAATTTGCAAATATTCAATATTTTTATGACTTAATTTTAACTTAAAATGTCTATAAAATGAGCGTTTGAATTTATTAATAATGGCAATATAATATAAGATGTCCTAGGCTGACAGACTCCGCTCAGAATCGTTCTTCATATACAATGATATTCTATCATTAAATTCAAATTGAATACCATCCATTATAGTGACCCACTCGACCCCTATTCCACAGCAAAGCAGTACCCACTTGCCGACCTTTTTAGTTTTGATACTACATGATGGTGGCTGTCGAAACAATATTCTTAGAATAGCTTATCTTTAAAACTAACCGCCCATTTGAAAAACCAGTGACGTATATTATTAAATAGTATACAAGATAATGAACGTTACCGCTGTACATTTTTTATCATCCGTATTTCAGATCAAATTTTTTTCTTCATAAATATAATTTTAAAAAAAATTGTTCAGTATTTTCTGTTGCCCCCCCCCAACTTGGACATACCTTGGGGCCCTAGGGCCTTGGCTCCGGTGGCCCCGATTTAAATATGCTCCTAATGGTAACCTGTACTCTAAAAATTCTGAAAAATGTATTCTGCCATCTGCTTTTCTAGAGTATTTATTTTCTATAGATGAGGATTTCTATACCCCAATACCTTACTTATACATAAGTACTACACATAGATATAGAAAAAAATGGTATAAATGTTTATAAAAACCTTAATTAAATGATTTTTTTAATAGTTTTGGTATTTTCTTGTTTATTTTATTTTTGAATTAAATTTTATGATTAGTCATGTATTATTATAATTAATATTATCAGTTTTCTAAAATACTGATTTGCATTTTATTTTATGAGCATTTAAAATTTAAACTATGTTGAAATTAATTATTTTGATGAATGCAATTATAAACTACTGTATTGCTTACAGTTTATAATTGTCCATATTTTAAGTATTAAAACTTTAAATTGTAATCCAAGGTCGTTTAATGTATAAAAACGTACTTATATTTTAATTTAATTAATTTTAAAAACCTTAACTCATGATTTGTTTACTCATTAACAAAAAAAAAAAAATCATGAAAACTAAAAACTTTGTACATGCAGTATGGTAACTCTCGCGTTTAAAAAAAGTCCGCTATAGGTATAAGGTCTAGTGTCGCAGCAAAAATAATTTATAAAAATAAATACCATAATAACTATTATGCAAATTTTAAATTGCAAATAGAAATAACCTCTGAAGACGCTCTATTGTATGGTAGGTATCATTGAGTCGATAACTGTAATGAATGTGTTAAATTTGAGTTCCAATGATACATGACAATTATTCTGAATGAAAATAGTATGTCAGATTATATTTCAAAAAATATTTTATTATTTATTTATGTATCTTTAAGTAATTAATTTTTCTATAGTGATACGGTAGGTTAAACTAATGTTTGCCATTAACAAATTACATATACGAGTATAATACCTAATTATTATAAATTATAATATTATTTCATAGAATATTACTCGTTAGGCATATAGCTGTTATTAACTTATAAGTAGGGCTGTACATTTAATGCACTAAAAAACCGTAAAAAATGCAATAAAAGTGTCAAAAAAATGCAATAAAATATGCACTTAAAATGTAAAATATGCACTTAAAATGCAAAATATGCACTTAAAATGCATAAATAAAGGAATATAAAATACCAAAAATTATAGTATAAAATTCATTTAAAATAAATGGTTTTTAATTTAATTTTTATATTTATATTAATACATTAGTACCTACATTACATGCATAAAAAAAATTTATTTAATAAAAAATAAAAATAAAAATGTTGATTGAATTTGAATTTACATTTGCATTAAGTAATTAATGCTATGCCACAAATAACTTCTGTAGTTATCTGTAGCAATTACCTTATTTTATCGACGACAAAAACAAATTTTTTTTTCAAACATGTCAATTGACGGAATTTGATTAAAAATACCGGAAAATGAACTAAAAAATGAAAATATGACCTAAAAATTCAATAAAATGACCTACAAAATTAAAAACGTCAAAAAATGCAAAATAAAAGTTTCATAAATGGATTCGTAGTAACATAATTCAAATTATGTACTTACATAGCTACGTTTCATAATCACCAAAAAAAAATGCACTTTCTTACAAATTCACAGCCTTACTTATAAGTGATAATTCAATAGGTAACTGTCATACAGTGTATCGATGTGAATAATTTCATGTAATAAATAGCTTAAAATTAATCTAAATATTTTGAAAATTGTATTATGTATTTATGTATGTATATAGTCAGTGGTGTATTGGTAAATAAATGTATGGGTATACGCACCTAAAAGTACCTAAATGAATATACCTATATATAACTTCTTTAAAAAAATTTCTCGATTCGATAAGTTAAAAGTTAACAGTTAAATAAATAAATCATGAATTTTAATTAACTCAATAAGTTATAAAAGTTAATTCAGGAAAAAATATTAACTCAGTTTAAAAAAAGTTAATCTACTTTTTTAGTTAGTATGTACAATGTACATCACATAAAGAGTAACTGCGTTCTTGAGAAAGATCTAATTTCCTAAATAATAATAATCAATTTTATTGAATTTTTTATCATAATGTACAGCAGTGGCGCCGAAGTGTTAGAAAAATACTATGACATTGTACATTAAGTGCCCACTCGGCACTCACTATCGTATTTATTTATATATTTTATAGTTAAAATTCTTATCATTATTATTAGGATTATTTAAATGTTTATATTAATATTTACGTATAAACGAAAAATGTCAAAATTTTTTAACTTGATGGATCATTTTTAAATCAACTGTGAAAAACTAAGTTATTTCAACTGCCGATTAAACTAGTTAAGTTTAAAAGTTTATTAGATAATAAACTAACTCGGAAGTTAATGCCCACCTTTGAAAAAATGAAAAATAGACGTAGGTACCTACTTATTTCTTTATTTTAATCTAGTAATTTTTTTTATCCCGATAACAAAATGTATAAGCACGCAGTTTTACCAAAACTTAATCAAAATAAACTTTATGTTTTTAAACAATAACAACTATATTATATCGCTATTTAAAGTATACACTTGTTTTTATTATCTGAAATTGTACCAATAGGTATAAAGTTTTAAATTGTACTAATAAAAGTTTTTAATTAAATTATGTACTTTTCATAAGTGTTTAGAATTATATAGGATATTTAATTATGTGAGTTGTTTTTTAAATTAATAATGCATTCGATGTAAGAGCGTGTCGAGATAACTTGTATGGTTCGACCAATAAATGTTTTGTTGAAACTACTAGATAGTGTCGTGAGACAAAAAAAAAACAGGAAAAATCTCTGAAATAGTTGAAGACAGAAATATGAAAATATAAAGGCTTAAAAATTATTAATTTGGTCAAGAAGTATACACTTTTCGGGTATATCCGAGGTTTACCTATATAGCTTTATATGATTAGCTTATTGCTTATATATTATAGCTCGCAGGATATTTACAAACTCGATGATTTCCAGTAGGGTGTTTCGTTGTTTTTTTTACGCTTCAATATTAATTATTTTACAGGTGGAATAGCGGGTATATGTTCGTTCGACGGCAGACATTTGGCGTTGATGCCGCATCCAGAACGAAGTGTGTTCACCTGGCAGTGGCCCTACACGTACGGGTTGGCAGATGGACCCGAAGACGGCGGCGATCGTGCCCCTTGGATGCAGATGTTTTACAACGCCTATGAGTGGTGTTCCCGTAATTAGCCGAACAAACCCTTTTCGTTGTTGTATAAATCGTTTTATTTTTAATGATGATGATATATATATATATTATAAAAATATAACAACCCGTCGGGACAGCGTCGTATATAAATATAGATTCCATATACCTATGTCTACAAATAAATCTATATACACGCATATAATAATATATATGTATACCTTATACGCGTATTATTATTATTATTGTATTATGTGTGTGTATAAAAAATTAAAAATGTTTTTGTTTTTTCGACCTTATGCGCATCATATGCGTCACACGCAGGTAGTCTTAGGCTTTTGTCGTCATACCTAAATACCTTATGTGTATACCTATACGGCATTTGTACGATCTAGCGGATCGATTGTGTTTCTCGGCATAAGGTCATGAGATTATCAGTACCAACGGCTGTGTTGTACGTAGGTTCGTATTAATAATATTATTTGTACGCACTATATAATGAACCGTCGGCCGACCGTCGTTCAGTGTGTTCTGGTCGGTAGTCTCACTCGTACACGTTTTTGTTATACGATTCGGGTACCTACAAAGCGCTGCGCTGTCGCTGTGTTACAATAACAACGACGACGATGGTTTCCTATTTTGATTTAATTATTTTTTTTAACGTTTTTATCGCCACGATCTCCGCTTCGGACGCGTATATTCCAGACGCATCGTTGAGTGTGGTAAGCATGACAACACAATCGAGACGTTTTTTTGTTATACCTATACGTCCTTTTGTTTTATAAATATCCTTTTATAATAATAATAATACTATTATCTTCGGTTAAGCTCCTCCGAAAAATCGTCCTTGCTTACCTAATATAACGAATATTTTTGTAAGTGCTGGAAACGTCTTTGATATTTCTCTTTTTGGGACGACCCGGAGAGTATTTCCTCCGTAAATTCGCCGAATGGATTTTGCACCTCGTGACTTCCGGCTGATTCCCAACCGAAAATTTCGACTCAAAGGTGAACGTTTATTTGTATTCAGTCTCGTTAAGTATTCGAATACGTGTTTTGAATACTTTTTGACAAATGTATTATAAATAGGTACTTGAAAATACTTTTTCTTCGAATTTGTATCCCGGAATACTTATACTAACCTACTTTTTTTTCGTTGTACTGTTGTATTCGGATGACCAATTATATTTTCTTATTTTACATTTTGTTTCTAAAATAATATTTGATAATATAGTTCTAAAAATGTATAGTAAAATGTCATCAAATAAAAGCAGACAACAGAAAAACTAACCGGGTCGGCCCTGAATCTAAAATGTTTGAACCTATTCAAATATTTAGATGCGGGTACCTATTAACTATTTAATTGAAATATTTTTAAATTAGTTTAAGTATCAATATTTGTGATTAACTTACAAATATTTCAATATCGAATTTATTGAACTAAAAAGAAGTATTTGTAAAGTAATTTGAATATTTTTAAAAAGTAGATCTTTATATATTGTATATTCATATACTTTTGAAAGAAAGTATTCAAGTACAAATAACACCAAAAATATTTAAATAAGTATTCGGAATACTTCAGAAAATTATTCTTAACGAGCTGTCGATTACTTAGACATCTAACAGCCAAGCCAATGCGATATAAATAGAACTCTCCGGGGCCCGGGCCATTCCAGGGATATCAAATAGATGTTTCCCGCTGCAGTTACGAATTTATCCGAGTAGGTACCTAATTGAGGTGTTTGTGCCGAAGAACGATATTTCGAAAGAGTTGAAACTTAAAATCGTGATTGGAAAAAAATCCGAGGAGTTTTGTTATTACACGTACTATAGATGATGTATTGATGTGTGTATAATATAAACGCTATCATATTATTGCTCATATTCTATATACTTTTATAGCCAAAAATAATTAAACGCCATGGCTATCCGTCCGAAACTCATATCGTGGAGACTAAAGACGGATATCTACTGGAAGTCCACAGGATACCGCACGGAAAAAACACTAAACAGTACAGAAACTTCCCAGTGTTCTTACAGCATGGAATCGTGGCCAGTTCTGCAGACTGGATAATCAACGGGCCCGCGAAGGCGTTGGGTAAGTTTCGATTTAGGTACAAGATCGCGTTTATATAGGTAATATAATAAACTTCAGGCCCGGATCAGGACTTACGGCGCTGGTGGGTTGTGAAAAATGTGGTGCCCCTTGCAGGGGAACTAGTCGAGTGTTCGAATGGACTTGTGTTCGAATAGTATTATGTACGAATGTTATATTTTCCTATTTGAACATAATAACGCATAATAACATAATAACATTATAGTATTATACGAATATCGTTCATAGTCACAGATATAATTCACCTAATAATTTGTTAATATAGCCAGATAATAGATATACTTTTATGATCGCGCGATAAACCAGCCATATTAAATGTATATATAGAAGTGTGTAGTCATCATTCCAATGACTATATACAACGATATCGGATAATCGAGATTACATTTTATTCGTATCGGAACATTGACAGTTCGACCAAACAGTTGATTCAAAACAGATTTACAAAAAAGTTCAAAGAGTCCAAACAACAACGAGAAGAACGCATTAAAAATCTTGTTCTAAGCTGTAAAAACAATGCTGACAATGCTGATTTTAATATTTTAGAATTTTTAAGGGGAATTGCTTATAATTTATCTTTTTAAAACATTTTTTTTTTTTTAGATAATATAATATCATATTTAATTGTTTAGTTAAGATTAATAATAATAAATAATAATAATAATAATAATAAATAATTTTTATACCGAAAAATTACATTTTGTTGATTCCACAATAAAAATAATATTCGAACATTTAAACTTTCTAACAGATAACATTCGAACACTTTTAATTCAGACACACTCATTCACACATAATATTCGAACATTTAAATTTTCTGACATATAAAATTCGAACACTTTTCATTCGTACACATAATTTTCGAACAAACAACCCCTTGCCCCCTTGCAGGCTAAAATATTTTGTAACATTTAATTTGTATTTATTTATATTTGAACAGGATAATGTTCCTCAATAATAGTCTTAAATATATCTAAGTATAAAATAACTACGTGCATTATTAAACAGAAAAAAAAATAAAGATTAATGAGTTTAATAAAAAATAATTTACTCGTGAGATCTAATAGTTTAATCACAAAAATACTCAATAGAGTTAAAATCGAATAAATCAATTTGGAAGTATCATTAGGCTAATCTCATAGTTGTGTGTACACACTGTACACTCATTGTACGGGCTAAATAGGTGCATTCAGAGCATAATTAGTTTTGAGTATTTGTATATTAAGAGCATATTATAGTAGACATGCTGGTTTGGCATAATCGAGGGACGTGGAAATTTAAAAAAAATAGAAATTCCGAACCGTCTATCGTCTATACTTTATATGTATCCATTTACCAGCCTATACCTATACAAGAATTTTAAGAGGACGCCACACCCGCATGTGTTGTCTCCGTCTTACAAACGTGTAACATACCAAATTTACGCTCAGCAGTTCATGTTTTATGCCGTTAGCTTACAAATTAGAGTGAATCGACCTATTATAAAAGTTGATGGTAAAAACGTCATCTGTGTTTTGTTGGAAATCTTTTTACTATAATTCAGTTTTTAAGTGAGTTATATGTGTATAATAAATGTAAATTAAAAATGCTCATAACTCACTTAAAAACTGCATTATAGTAAAAAGATTTCCAACAAAACACAGATAAAGTTCTTACCATCAACTTTTATAATAGGTCAATTCACTCTAATTTTTAAGCCAACGGCATAAAACGTGAACTGCTAAGCGTAAATTTGGTATGTTACACGTTTGTAAGACGGAGACAACGCATGCGGGTGTGGCGTCCTCTTAAATCAGTTACATTTTTTCTGACATCGAGATTCGAGACTGCTCATATTTAATGCGTATAACAACGGCTGTCAGCTTATATGTCATACTGTCATAGTTAATGAGGTTGACGTAGAATACCACATGTCCACATGTGTATGATATTATAAAGCAATAAGGATTCGATTTTGGATAGCTTCAAGGCATTGTTTATGAATATTGGCAGAGGGTGACCAAACTTTAGAATTATAATACATTATTTTTGAGTAGAACGTACTAGTGAAAAGTACAATGTTTTTAAGCCTTTAAGGTAATGGGGTTAGTAAAATCTTTACAGGTACAACTAATGAATTCTAGAGTCAATGACGATTTTTTTGTTGTATTTAAACAATGCCTATTAAAAGATAAAGTCAAGTCAATCCTCAGATGACAGTCAGACGTACCACAATCCTCATACACGCCTAGATCGCGATTTTCAACCACCCGATGATTGTCGTGTTCTATACAAATATATTTCCATAATATTAATATCGATATATTAAAACTCAATTTCTTGATATCGATATTTGTATTCAAAAATATCAATATTTGATATTTGAAAAAAAATCTGATTGATACAAAAAAAATAATTTATATTATAAAGCTTCCATTATAGCTTCCTAATGTGACAATAACTGTGTTTATGTGTATGTTATTGAAACTTTAATATATCAAGCTGTGGCCTGGAGCCTTAGAAGGTGGACAAATATTGACAATAGACATTTGGAATTTTTTTGTTGTAAAAAGTAAAGATAGTGTTTTCTGTGGATATTTTTGTAGTAATTTTGAGTCCGAGGAAAAAAAGGAAAAACAGAAGAAAAAATATCAGTGATTTATCAATATTATCGTATGTTTTAAGTATCTAAATATATCGTCACATTAAAGCAAAATATCGATATTTGATAATATCGATATATCAAGCTCATGACTGCCGATGAAGTGAAAAATTATTTAAATAAAAATATTGTGGAGAAAAGAAGCACATGTAAATTGCACAAACGTCTGCAAATATTTCAATCGTAATTATTCATAAGCCCAAATTTATTTCACAATAATATTTTAAAGTGGTTGTATACACATAAGATAAAAATGATTTTACCCATGCATAAAAATTAAAACAATAAAATGTAAATTTCTACATGGGATTTATTTTATTTTGATTGTACTCTGGTCCCTCTGAAGTAATAGTTTCAATTTAATTACAATTTACAAAGGTACAGACGCAGGTACAGAGTTTATGATAGATACTTATTACCTGTAGATTAGACTGTACCGTAAACTCTATAGTACTTAATCAAAACAAACATTTTAAACGTTTTCTATGGAATAAAATATTATTTAATACAAATAATATATCGTGGACGGTCCGACGGTGCCCATAAATCCATGGTTAATTACGATTCTGTACACTGCTCATGCGATATGTCTTGATCCAGGTCTGTAAATTATTATAGGTATTATATTGATTTATTTGTTAAAAAAAAATTGGTTAATTATAAACCAACAATTTTAAAAATCAATATTGTTTTTAAATTTACGTATAATATATGCAAGGTCAGAGGTGATTATTTAATTACTAGGTATATATTAGGTAACGAGTATACCAGTCGTGCATTTTCTCGTTATTTATACTTGACTAATGTATGATTTTTTATTTCTTACATGATTTCTTTATGATTTTAAATCATAACACATTCTTTAAGGTTTTTTACTTTTAAAGATGTCAACATATACCTATACATATTTTTTATTTTCATATTCCTCCAACTATAAGCAGAATATATTTCAGAGAATTTCGGTACCTACATGGCTACATACAATGTATTTTTAAGCTATATGAATCTATATAAGCTAGTATAATATAGTTGGTTATATATTGCAGTAATGCAGTATGTCCTAAAAGTCCTGGATCACCCTTAGTACCTCCGTGGAAAATCGATGTATTTATACAGTTATAAGTATATGGAAATTCGAATTTAATGGCACAAGATTCAATTTTTTTTCACAAGTTCAAAAATGTCTAAAAGAAAAAGGTTAGACAATAAGATTTTTTAAATTTTCAAAATGGACATTTTATTGATCATTTTTTTCAAAAAAATTCAAATTCAAATTTAGTGATAATTGTTATAGAGACAAAACAAAAGTGAATCATTTTAATTAAAATTTTAAAAATTGCTTCATGTGTTTATTATTATAAATCACATTTATAACTAACATTAATTTAGGCCACGGCTTTCGTCCCATTTCGTAATTTTAGGACCATTTACAATTATTAAAATATTTACAATTAAGTAACAGATAAGACTCAGCTATAAAATCAAAACTTTGATTAGGTGGTGTTTTCTCAGACTGAAATAGATATATTATTTAATTTTTGAAATGTAAGACAATTAATTATTTTTGAACTATTATTCCTAGAAAATCAAAAACTTAGTTTGCTTTATCTTGGTAAATGTCCATTCAATTTTAATTTTTTATTCAACTGGCTTAAAAAATATGATAAAAAAATGTAAAAACTTCATATTTTTAAAAAAACAATTAAATCTGATTCTACTAAATTTAAATTATAGTATATAGAATTAAAACTGTATAAAAAAACATAATTTAAATAATAGATTCACCACTGAGGGTGGTGATATGGGACTTTTGGGATATACTTCTGTATATACCTACTGTATATTAAGAATTTTATAATTCTAGATAACCAAACTTTTCATTGACTATAGGTTCGAAATTTGATTTTTATATAAATATTAGGTACCTTGAAATTCTCACAAAAAATATTCTGCTCACTGTTAGAATGTGAAATCAAAAATGTACTTTGTAATGATTTAGATACTGGGAAAATTAATGAAAATTAAGTGATTAAAGAATCGTCTAATATATATATATGGCACGCCTACCTCTATATTTATGTTTTATATAAATAATAAAAAGTATGTTATTTTTTTAGCTTATCAATTAGCGGATAATGGTTTCGACGTGTGGTTAGGAAATTCTAGAGGTAACACTTATTCTCGTGCTCACAAGAGCCTCAGTTCAGACAGTGAAGAATTTTGGAATTTTAGGTAAATACATTAAAATTTTAAATATCATTTTACCTATTATCAACTCCTAACCACAAGAGAAGAAATCGAGAAAATCGATTCTCGCATGAGACGCATTGTTTTTCGGTTGGGTCAACTAAACTTGGTACCTAAATGGTAATCGCCAACTATAGGGCACAATATTGGCGACGGCGGGTTTTTTCTCTCGTGGATCGGATTATATATATAGTGGTAATTCACCAAGCATGGTCACTTTGTGACATGTCCAATTTCCCCCTATAAAATTATCCAAATTCTGATTTTTGGATTTTTCAAGTAGAATAACTAATAAGTACCTAAGAACCATATTTTTAAATATGTACCGTTTAAGGAGAGTATATGGTGTCCTGTGGGCTGTGGTGCTACTAACTTTTTTTTCCACCCTTCTCTGTGTACGATACGTAAAATGTATACTATTGTAAATTGTCAAGCAATAATCATTTATCAGATAATTTTTATTTTTGAAAATATTAAAGCATCTCAATCGAAATTCAAATGAGTTGAATCCATAAATTATTAACCTTTATTTACTAAAGAATAGTAATGATAATTATCGGTCCATGATATAGCAGGTTTAGAAGATATTGTGGCTATAATGATTTTAAAATTATTACATTATGTATAGTTAAAATTAGTTTAGGTAGATATACCTATCTTTATGGGCCTAATGTTCGTAGGCCCTAATAGGCACAGTGCCTATATGCGTGCCCTAAAATAGACTCATTAGCTCCCTCTCAACTTTAAAATTGTAACCCTTTTTCTAACTAAACGTTTTTAATATTTGATGAATGCGAGTTAAAAACGTTTTATGATGGAGAGCGATGGGTCTCGGGTACTTGCCCCCTTAATCTGGGCTTAGTAGGTAGCAAGTTACATTTTTTAGTAGGTAATTAAAATACAGTATACACTATGGATTATCTTTCAACGTTTTAATTAAATTATTCTTAAGTTATTATTTTTTTTTTTGATCAAGTTACATTATTTACTTATGAGTTAAATTAGCTTTTTATTTTTAAATAGCTATTCTATTGCCTACGAACGTTTTACCGTCTGAAAATTGTACCTAAGTATATGATATTTTTACATAATAATACATAATATATTATCCTATCAATTTTTTAAAATGTGTTTGAAAAAATGAGTAATTTAGTAATTCGATTACAAAAGAGTAACTCATGAGTTCATGACTATTGCGTATAATTGTATAAATTATTTACAATAAAATTTAAAATTAAAAAGTAATTTCGAACGGTAACTTGTCAAGTTATTCCTCGACACTATTGCAGTGTTGCAGGTAGATAACAGATATACATATACCCGATTTAGATATAGGTACCTACGAGGTAAAGTAATTAGGTAACTTCTTCTTTTTTTTTTGTCATAGTTTTCACGAAATGGGTATCTACGATTTGCCGGCCACCATAGACTACATACTAGATCACACGAACCAAAGTCAATTGTACTACGTCGGCCATTCGATGGGATCTTGTATGTTTTTCGTCATGTGCTCTCTGCGCCCCGAATATAATCATAAAATTCGAGCTCAAATAAGTTTGGCTCCGGTGGCTTACGTCCATCACATGACTTCCGTTTTGAACAGTTTGGTTCCGTATGCATACCAAATACAAGTGCGTGTAAAAGCTTTTAAAATAATAATTTATTCGTCTGCCTATATTATAGGCAGGTATACCTACCTATACGGCTATACCTACTCTTTAATGGGTGTTACGCATATTATTTATATGCAAATGTGTAATCATTTAATTCCAGAAAGCTTCGAATTGGGTTTCAAAAGGAGCGTTTTTGCCGCAAAACGCCGCTAGCAAATTAGTGAACAAATATTTATGCGGAGACGACGCCATCAACTCGGCGTTGTGTAAAAAATACATTGTTTATAAAATGTTTGGGGAGGATACAGTTCAATTTGATATGGTAAATATTAACTGCAGTATACGTAGTAGAGGTGGCCCATATAGAAATAATTTTCGGGGTGGGCTACAAATTACAATACAACTATACAAGACGACTAAAATATTATAGCAAGTGAGCTAGCATCACTCTCTGTCCAGCGAGAGAACACGTCGCGGACCGACGAAAATCGTCTCTCCTGCGCATCCCCATGCGATACCCTCAGGCCCGGATAGGCCACTAGGCCAGTTAAGCATTCGAGATGATCTCGAAGGGCCGCTAAAATATTGGCCTAGTAGGACTCGAATACTATCTATATTTTATAACAGTAAACAAGGTTTAATGCCTTATTTCCTATTTCGTTAACAAATGTGATAAGGTCATTTTTATTTATCAGTATTAAAATTTGGTCAATATGGGCCACTATAGCAAATTACGGGCCAATAGAAAAATATTTTTCGAAGGGCCGAGACTACCCAATCCGGCCCTGGATACCCTGCAATAGGGGAACCTGTTTCGACGGCGGGATGGCGCGGGGAGATGCTCAGAATGGGCGTGTTCTTGCGCTGGATCGAGCACAGAGTGATTAACTACCACGTTTTTATAAAATTTAAGCGACCCACTAGGCCCATCTAGATTTAAAATCATAGAGATGCTATTAAACCACTTAAAAAAAAAAAAAATGTTGTTAGCTTTATCACAGATTATATAATATAATCTGTGACTTTATTTTGTCCAAGCTTTATCCGGTTGGTTACTAACTGATTTTAAGAGAATGTCGCATCCGCATAATATGTTGTCTCCACCTTATTGATGAACAACATAGACAATTTGAGTTCAGCAGTTCCAATTTTGTGCTGTTAGCTTTAGTTTACTTTACTTTAATAAGTAAATTGATAGAGTAAAATGTAAATTGATCTACAATCAAACTTCAACCATTATCTGTTTGACTGTTTATTATTTCATAAATATTAAAATATTGCAAACAACCAACGAGAGAACACAGATAACGTACTTACCTTGAACTTTTAAGTTTGATGGTATTTATTTAATTATTTATAATCTATGTAATTCACTCAAATATTTATGCTAACAAAATGTAAATTTTAATACTTATGTTATGCGTTAGTTCTACAGGGGCAACACAATATGTGTATAAGTTATTTTTTAATCCCTAGTACCAGATGTATAAACTTTCTAGTCAATGCCTAAGTTTAAAATATTAAAAATTAAATTATGTTTTTTTTTCTAGACCTTACTTCCTATAATATTAGGTCACAATCCAGCTGGCACGTCGGTGAAAACTTTAATTCATTTCGCACAAGAAATCACTACAAGTAAATATTATACTTTGATTTTAATTATCGACAATTTAACTTGAATAATTTTTTTTTAAGAAAATTTTCAACAATTTGACTTTGGAATAGAAAAAAACCTTGAGGTTTATAATTGTTCACATCCGCCAAAATATAATTTGAGCAACATAATTGTTCCCATCGCTTTCTATTATGCTAAAAACGATATACTAGCAGATCCTACAGTAAGTAAAATTTAATTGTATTTGAGACACATACTATTTAAATTAAGTATTAAATCATTCAATATCTTACAAGTGCCAAAATATTCAACCAATATCATTAAATATTTAATTTTTTTTGTGTTTAGGATGTGGTTGAGTTATATTCCCATTTACCAAACAGATTAGGCTTGCATCTCATCAAATTCGACCAATTCAACCATGTTGATTTCCTGTATAGTAAAAATGTTACTGATATGGTATATGAAAATGTAATGAATACAATATTTAAAGCTGAATTTGTTGATTGGGTACCAGAATTTGATAATACAACGGCATTCAAGGGATTAAGTGATTATGTTCAATGTAATGACGGAAGAAATCCAAGGAAAACAAATAATGGTTTTTGGCATAAAATTACTTCATTTATAAAAAAGAAAGAAGTACATCCATTAAAAAGTTATATGAGAGAAGACTTAGAAGAAAATGTCAGATCAAGGAACACAATTTTAACGTCTTGGAACCAAACATATTATGAATAATAATTTTAATAATTAAAAAACAATTAACATGTCATTTTTTTTTTATTATTGAAAATTAATTGTCTTCATTTTTAATTGATTAAAAATACAGAAATTGCATAATTTATTAATGTATGTATGTACAACTTAAACTAAGAACTTCATTCACTTATTTTGTTAAAATTAAAATTATATTAAAAATAATTATCAATTTTACACTTCAAATCCTTTATCAGTATTTTGATCTTGACCTAAAACATATAAATTCAATTTTAATTTTTAAGAAACTTGTTTAGTCTATAAGAAAAGTTCTACACCTGCTTTCATTTTATTTTATGATTTTTTTTTATAAGAGATGTTTAAAGAACAATACTTGCAAATTACAAACATGAGTTTTGTAATGTATAAGATAAATGAAAGTAGTAGTAGACTTTTACATTAATTTATAAATAAAATAATTTTTAGGACAAAAAAATACAAAAAAAAAAAATTGTTTAAAATTACTTGTAATCATCTCGATCTCTTCTTTTACTGCTACCGTATTTTGGACTTCTAGAAGAGCTAAAATCATAATTATTTATTAGGTTTTACTATAAAGTAACTAAAATGTATGTTAATTACCTTTTTTTATAATCATCTCTTCGACTTACATAAGGTGATCTAAAATTAAGACAAAATAAACGGAATATCATTAAATTGAAGACATATTTATTTAGTGCAATAAATGTAATTCTTTTTAATGTAATAGTATAAATTAAATTACCCTTTAACAATTATAGAAATAATTATTGTCCATTGAACACTTCATTTACCACTATTTATATATATTTTTTATGTAATTAATATTATTTTATAATATTTGTATGAAATAATTATTGTAGGTATGATGCTAACTTACAAATGCATTTATTTAAAACTCTGAATAATAAATATTTTTTCTTTTACTTCCTAGTACATTTATGTCCGGAAAAGTTTGAAAACCATTTTTCTCAATTTATTTAAATAAAAAACAACTTTCCTTTATGGAAAAATCTTTAAATTATACATTTAGTAGCCACCAAGCTTTGAAGACTTGAAGTGATTACTGATTAGCACATAATGTGTTTAATAGTTATAATTTATAAATGAGTATAAAAATAATGATTTTATGATATTATTCTAACCTTTCTCGTGAGTTTGCATGACTAGGCTTGCGTTCATAATCTCTATCGCGATAATCTCTATGTGATCGTTCTCTACGTTCAATTCGTTCTCGAGGCCTTGAAGTGTCAGATGAATCACCTCTATTTCTATGGTCATCTCGATCCCTACTAAAATATTACATGCATGATTAATTTAAGATAAATCAAATAAAAAACTAATATTGTATTACCTGAAATTCTTTTCAGGTACATTAATCCTTCTAGGTGCTTCTTCAACTACTGGAGGATACTTTTCAATCATTTTTTTCTCCATTTGTTGCTGAAAACAATGTGAATGATAATTTATATTTTTCATGATATACATTATTGTAAAATTGGTTTTTTAAGTAATAAACTGGAATGTGTTTAGCCGACATACCTACCTGAATGGGAACAGGGATTCTAGGGAATAGTGTTGAATACCATTCTAATTTGAACAAAAAGCTCTTTAATATATTGCCAATTGTCATTGATTGACCACCTCCAGCTCTTACGTCCATTTCCTAATGTAATATCAAGTTGTTAATTATGAATGAAACATGTATAGAAATCAACATAATCATCAATTTACTTAAAAAAAGTTTACCTCTTCATCATCTAAGAAAGATTCATACCAATCCCATAAATCACCAGGGGGCTGAGTATACCTAAAACAGAATATTTAAAAGCTATTTAATTTAAAATCACATATCTGGCAATTAATTGTATACATATAACAGGAAATAGGAATACTTTCAGGATTGTTATTATTCTTGAAACATTTATCCTCCACTATACACTTTGGGATGTTTGATCAAAAACTTACCTGATGTACATAAAACCCAAAGCACGTATATAAGGTGAATCGCAATGGGTAATTAGCCCAGTTACCTGCTTGCGAGTCAATTTCAATGTGAACAGTTTATAGAGAAGACAGAAGGCTGTAGATACTATTCCACCGGCACCAACTCCTCGGACCTAAATAATATTATAAATAACAATTTAGAACAAAATCAAATTAGGTTAACTGTAAGAATAATTAGTTAAATTAAAACCTTACACCGCCACACATTCCAGTCTGTCCAGAGGTCTTACGACTACCTTTTTCCCATGGCTCAAGATGTTGTACTTTATAATAAATTTCATCAATAACTTCATGGTAAGTTTTCAATTCATATAAATTTACTAAAATAATAAAACATTTATTTTTTAGTAAACGAAAGTATCCAATGGATATCTTGAAATTGTAAATCAAGTTTTGGGTAAATGGTGAACAGAATTAAACAAAAAATGTAAAGCATGCAACAATTTGATTATTTACTAATTAAATCATTCAAAATTACCTTTAAAGTAATGAGATGATTGAATATTAGTTAAAATTAGGGTATTTAAATTCATTGTACGTTCATTGCCCCATACTGGCATAGTGTTGTTTTTTCTAGTCAAAATACTTCCTTTAGATTTAGACTGATAATCATTGTCATATCCTAAACAACAATTTTAACAAAATGTAATTTTTTTAACAAAACATAGATAAAAGTAAATTTAATAGAACATACAATTGGTAACTATAATCAGAACAATTTTAGTTTAGCAACTAATTTTGATCTTAGATTATTTGTCTGGCTTGAAGACATTAAAAGTTGTTAGTCTTGCGACCAGAGCCGGCAGGTGTAGGGGCCAGTTACTTGAGTGTTTTACTTTAACTAACAATGTTACAAGATAATGAAATTTCTACAAACCAGAGCGGGTAGATTAAATGTCTTTAACTCTAAAACTAAGATGGATAGACTAATTTTGACTTCACAAAAAACTATTTAAAATTAGAAAACAAATAAGTAACATTTTTCAGCTATTTTTCAAGGTTTTTGTGCAAAAATTTCAAAAGTAAGTATAGTTGATTGGTTTTGATTTTACCAATCGGTTAAGCATTGAAAACCACACATTTAAAAAAAAACAGTAGTTTATGAAGTTCTTCACCGGTTACATCCAAATGAAGTTCATCCGACTTTTTTTTCATTTTTATACAACTGTTAAACATTTTGAAAAAAACAATCGAAAGGTTGCTAAACTAAAATAATTATGCCCTATGATCTACTAATATACAATTTACAGTAATACTCTACGTCGTAGCACCATCGTTAAACAATATCCAATTTTGAAGATTATATAAGTGTACACTATGATTATTTGGAACTTATAAAGTTGAATATTGTATATTTTCGACCCGTTTATGGGCGATGTGCGGTATACATTTCACTTCATGTGCATGCAGTATTCTTTAGTGATAAAATAAGAATATTTTTACAATAATTATTAACTAACAACACTATCTTATGGGTTGATGTATCCTTACCTTCATTTTCGTAACTCACTTCCATGTTTTTAGGGGTAAATTGTTAATCTTTTGCTAGCAGCAATTAATAATAAGCAGTATCGAGTAAACAGTACTTTTGGTTACACACGAATCAAGACATTAAAAAAACAAAATATTAATATTTTATTATGTGTGTTTTGTATATACTTTAATATTTTGTACAATGTACAATACTACAATAACAATAGCCATAAGGTTTGTAAAAAAAATATTACAAGGTTTACGCATGCGCCAATTACGTTTACAGTGTAACCGTTAGTTAATAATTATTACCGTAAGAAATATTGTACTCGGTTGATAAATTTGTTCTAAACACGACGTAGACGGTAGACACGACGTCGTAGAGAAGACATTATTTGTGTGGTTTAAAATAACTAAAATAATTCAATTTCGGTTGAATGCATTTCAGAATAATTCGGATTTTTGAATTTATGACGATTATTCGGGATAACATAATATTGAATTGGAATCAATTCTTTAATCCGCAATTTTTAGTTTTGTCCATACGCGTAGCATAAGCTCATGTCAAATATATTATCACCGAGGTTAGGCAGTATAAGGCAATAACCCACATCCTTTTATACCAAACTGGCCACGATTTAGGATATTATACCTACTTCAATTAAATACATCACGGATTATACACAATATTTCACATAATCTGTGAATAAATCTTGATTTGTGCTTATACCTCAATCCATCATACTTGTAAATTAAAAATATATTAATTTAAACGTGATATTATTGTAATGTTGGTCTAGGGTAAAAATATTTTCTATGTACCTACTTATTTTTATATATGCATTTTGTTCACCCATAATGTAACACTATAGTCAAACACTCGAATTCAAAAGGTTTACATCGTCCAACAAGTCCGATCTGATTAAATGTTGAATTTTTAGTTGAGGGGTTTAAATAACCGTTCAATAATATATCACTAATTGTCCAAAATGACAAAACGTCATCAGACTGGTGCAAGTTTAGATTTTCAGGACCATAAAATTAAACTTCTTCCCGGGTTATTAAAAATACTTACTAACCATAATTTATATTAAGTTATCGACTAAATTGTTTCCTAACCTCATTAATCCTTAGCAAAGATCCAGTAATAAGGCCATGCTGGTAGTGACATCTTAATCTAATTCCAATTTATACTTTACCGCGGGATCAAGGTTTTCATTTTAATATGTCAATATGGTGTACTTACTGTTTAATTCATTTCGGCACACCATAGAATGGGTCATAGGGGGTTCTAATTTTTTTTTTATATATCCAAGTTAAATTCACTACAAAATGTATGATAGAAAATACCTACGATTGGCCAGCAAGAATAATTAATTAATGATAAGTGAATATCAGAAAATACATTTTGTTTATACGAAGTTGACTTTCTAATTTCTAAAAACAAATATTTAAATTAACATTTCTACATTCTGATTAGCTGTTAATATTTTTTAATTTTTATACAATTTACTGGTAAATAGGTCATGTTTAATTATGAAAAAATTATTTACTGTTTTATTTGTTGGACAGAGTATAATTATTGTGTGAAAAGGGCTCAATAAAAGGTATTTAAGTGTAAATTACATGCTATAAGTGTTGAGGGTTACCGAAAATAAAAATTAAATGGTCAATACAAAAAATCAATTTTTTCATGTTTTATTAGGTGAATGTCATTTACATAAATCTTATTGTTTTTGCGCCAGTTCCTTTTCTTTCGCTTTTTCAATTTTGGCGAGACGGTGCGCAGATTTAGCACCCAAAACACCACCACCCCAATGACGTTTGAATTCATCAAACCGTTCATTAAAGTTGTTCTTAATGGATTCTACCAGTTTAGCTAGGGCAGCCCGATCACCGGTATCAACCTATTTTTTAAAAAACAAAATTAACTTTAGAACTGTTGGAAGCACACATTGATTATTAGAAAATGTTAATATATTTACTTGTGTAATAGCCAAAGCAGTACAGTTCTTACGACGAACAAGGTTTCCTAACCTCCATTTGCCCTTAATGATGCAGTAAGGTACTCCCATTTTGCGGCATAATGCTGGTAGATAAATAACCAACTATAAAAAAAAATTATTATGAATTGCAGGTTTTCAATTTTTAAAAATATTAAAATAAGAACCTCCAAAGGATCGACATCATGAGCAATAATAACTAATTGCGCTTTTTTTTGTTCAACAAGGTTTACAACAGTGTTGATTCCTTGACGAATAACATTTGGACGTTTTGTTGGTGTATCTTCCTTTGCTTCTATTTTATCTTCAGCTCTTTTCTAGAAATATATATAAAAAAAAATGTTATAAGATAAATAGTTTTTACATCTTAAATAGTTTAATAAGTACCTGCAATCTCCTTTTCTTCATAGCAGCTGTTTCAGGTCTGTATTTTTCCATCAGTTTAAATAATGTAGTGACTAAAAATTTAGTATAATAAATATCATACATATTATATTTATCAAAAAGTTTGAAATATCAATCTTAAGCTTAAACTCAAGTGTTTACCAGTAGCTTTGTCGGCAGCGTATGAAAATTGATTGATTGGTGGAGGAATTTTGAGCCTTCTTTGAAGAACTGACTTTTGACGTTGAATACGGATGTAATTTGGCCATTTCACAAAACGACTTAAATCTCTCTTAGGTTGAATATCCTGGCCTATAAAATGAATTAAGCAACTTTATTTATATTATTTAGACTTAGGTACATCACAAACAAGAGATTAAAATTAAATTAGAATCGTCTGATTTATCCAATTTAAAATAAATAATATGTGTATACTATGTTTTTTTAAAACAATATTTTCTTTATATTCTAATTGCTCAGTGTTAAAAAGCTCATAAATTATACTCTCATATATATTATCAATAATTACATAAACTCATCATAGCAATTTCAGTAATAGATAATTAATATAAGTAAAATAAAACAAAGAAATAAATAGTAATATTGCATTAAATAGTCTGTTGTCACAGACCTCAACTGTCTACATATTTTTTTGCTCAGGGTTAAAAAGCTCATAAAATTTATTTTCATAAAAATGTTCAATAGAAATGGTTAACATCATAGCAATTTTACAATAAATTTTGTACAGATATTAAAACTAATTCAACATATTAGGTATGATGGCCTCATTTAGCAGTTTTTTTTATTGACGTAACCTATAGGTATTATTTCATAAAGACCTGTATACAAGTGGTGCATAAATATTTAAATAATTGAACTATCAAGAACAATTTCTTCAGCAAAGAGACGACTATATACAATATAATCAGCAGCAAAATTGTAATATTGGATAATTATTTCTAAGTAATGATTTGATAATGGTGAATATAAGAAAAAAGTAATTGAATAAGATAGAGATCAAGTACTACACATAAAACTATAAGTTAAAAAGATTTGTCAGAGTTAAAAAGCTCGTATGTGTATTTGATTATCACTGAAAGTCAATTAACAAACAACTCATCATTCAACAATTTTAATACATACAAGCTCAGAATGTCATTTTCAACATTACTCTGAACATACATTGTTTAATGTATGAAAAGTTCCGTTGAAGAAATTCAGGCATCATTGCTTAAACTAATGTATTTTTTCAATAATTGTAAATTATAATATTTAACTCTAATCTGTTCTTATTTTTACTTCTTTCTAATAAATACAAATTTAAAGGCAATTATTTGACAAAATATTCTGTGCATCTCATCTCAACATAATTATCTAAACAAACTATATTCTAAATAATACAATACATAAATTAAATTTGAAATATAAATCATATTCTCTTCAGTAAAAAAAAAAAAAATGATTGAAATCAAGTTCGCTCAGTATGTCAATTACAGCATTACTTTTAATAAAACTACTAAGTAGACTTTATTTAAACTCAGGTGAAGAAATTCAAGCATCATTGCGATCACATTCTTTTTATACTCAAATATACTGATATACCTGGCTAAATATTTTAAGCGCCTAATAAATATATCGTGTATAATATCAATCCACTTACCAATTCCAAAGTTCCTTGGTCTTTTTTCAAACAAAGGGTTAACAACCTTCTGTTTAACAAGTTTTTTTGGTTTCTCGCTGACGAGAGGTGCTGCGGCGATCTTTGATTTCTTTCCGACCTTTTTACTGGAACTTGGCTAGAATTCAAAGTCATGTCAGTTTTAAATTGTTATTTATATTTAAATTATAAGAGTTTAATAAAACAAAACAATGATATTAATTTGAAAGTAACGAAGTTATCTAAAAACACCAAGTGTTCTGGACACAGGGTTTCGGATGTTGCATTTGGGAAATTAGATCAACGATATCGAATTTAAAGGTACGCGGACATGATGTATGATTAAAATATAGTACAAATACCTTCTTTGGAGCCATGATGAAAGAAAACGAAACGATCAAACAGATAAACGAGGATATAAATGCGAATAATCGCAAAAGAAACTGAATAGACGGAACTCGTAGACACTACGGTTCAAGAAGAACATTTGTCAATTGTAGGTTATATTGACATACCTCCGAACAGCGCTGTCGGTGTCTTAGTTCTCGGAAGAAAAAGTTATAGGAACAATTTTTGTCATGGATGAATAGACTATAAATACTCACTGCAAAATATATTCTCTGATAATTCTCGAGATAATATTATCAACATAATATTATTATTATTATTAATATAAATTATAAACAATAATTATTATTATTTAATAAATAAGTTACTTTAACCGTTGACCAAATTAAGTTAATCTAAATAATTTTTTTTTGTCTTTTCTTCATTATAATTTATTGTAATGCTGCATTAAATATTAATACAATAGGTAATATATTTTATAAATTTCAACAATCATTGACACTAAATATTTACGTAATCTTTATTCCTAATCCCTGAATATTTATAAATTTAAATAGTTATAAAATTGTTTTTTGCAACTTTAATTAATTAGTTATTATTGTATGTTATCTGTTTTAGGTGTTTATTATTTAGTGTTATTTATATTTAATTAAATATGTCTACCTCAATGTCTGTCACCAAGTCTTATACTAACCGTTTAAAAAGTGATGTGAAATGTATGCTGGAAAACTTTGAAGGTAAGTTATATGTATAATTCAAAATTTATGTTCATTTTAATTTGATAAATAACCTTCAATTAAAAGTTTAATTTTACTTTATTGTATTAAGTTTATAATAGGTAATATTTACATCTCTTTAATTTTTTTGTTATAAGTTGCTTCTATACATGATTCTTAAACATAATATGGGGAACATTTTGGTATATTATTTTTAGGTAACTCATTTCATGTCTTAGATACTGATCAGAGCATTGGAATGTATAACATGTAACAATCTTGGGTTTTTTTTTATTAATATTTTTGTGAATGGCATTTGGAGCAGAAAATATGTTCCCGTATTCAATAATTGTGGTAGTTTCTTGTAGCGATGCCCAGATAATTTTATTTTTATATGATAATGAGAAATTAGTACAGACATTAATAGAAAATATAATTGAATCGAATTATTAAACCGTATAGTTGCTATAACTGCAGTAGTCAAATGTTAGAAATCCTAAACCTCGGTAAGCCTTGCTTATCCGGCACTGCTTGTAGCATTATACTTTGGTGGGGAAAGGAGGTCCACTTGTAATATGTTATACAATTGTACATAGTACCTTCCTTAATAATTGAGAAATACTTCAGACTTTTAGTATTTTTTAGACATGCTATAATGATTAAAATGCTTTGGATTTTACTGAGCTATATAATATAGTTAATCTTTGAATTTGTTTTATTTATATTTGTAAATGTTTTGTTTTCAGTAAAAAACATGAACATTTTAAAGAAGATTCTTCATAACTTATTCTTACATCAATTCAAAACTTTTGAAAATACATAATCACAATTTTTTTTAGCTAGGTTTTTGATTGTAGATTTGAAACTTTCCTCCAATACATACTATTAATTTCCATACCCAATTAAATTTTGAAATATTTAGACTTAGTAACTTATACTATGCACTTTTTCATACCATTCTACATTACTGACTTATTTATAATATTTTTTGGTAAAAATTAGTTTAACCAAGTAAAAAACTAATAATAATATAAGTGTAATATAATTAGTATATGTTTTATAGAAATAGAGGCTGTTCCAACCATTTTCTTTGCTTAGAATTATTAGTGTGTAATAATTATTTATTTATTTTAGTATTACAGATATCATGTGACTGTTGCTTTTTAAAAATTTAAGACCAAATACAGTATAATTAAAGATTTTATTTCATATTTTTAGGTATTGTAAAACTGTGCAAGACTGACGATGACCAAACACAAATTTCTAAAGCTACTAGAAGCGAATTGATAGCATTTGAAATGGAAGTCAGAGCAGCCAACATTGTCCGTGCTGGAGAATCACTTTTGAAACTGGTTTCAGATATGAAGCAATATCTTATATTGAATGATTTCCCATCAGTCAATGAAGCCATTGCTCAAAATTCAAAACTTTTTCGCACTAAACAAGTGGAATGCGATCGCAAACTAACAAGTCTAGTTGATGATATGTCAACAGAATTGTATGAACTTGAAGAAGAATATTATACATCAAATTATAAATAAAAAGTAGGTTCTAAAGATTGTTATTTATATATTTTAATAGGTATAAAGTTTTTTAAATAATTTCCCCCCAGCCATATTATTATTTAGTATGAAATAAATTACTTATTAATAATTATTTATAGAACATAAAAATATAAAAATAATAAAATAACGAAAACTGCTGCAACAGTGAGTTTTATGTACATTGATTTGAGGTTGAGATTGGTAGCTTCTTTTTTGTATTTTTTCGATAATATAGATAAATTTTGTGCTTTTGTATCAAGTTCTGAAAAAGATAATACAGATATTATAATTCAGTCAATTAAAGTCTTGTTGTAATACATGCAATTTAATAATATTAACGTATTATTTCTATAATATTTAAATTTAAGAATTTTATCTCATTCTTTATTTATCATATAATTAAATTAATTTAAAATTCAATTAAACTGTTTGGTACATTTTAAATTTTAATCAGTTACTATAATTATTTATTTGTGCTATAAAAACTTACTCATAAATATTGTTTTGTAATATAGATTGCAATAATGAAACTAATGAATGGAATTCTACAATTTAAAATTTTTAATTAAATCAAATCAAGTTAAGAAATGCTGAACATTGGATTTATTCAAACAAAAACAAACTACTTGGATTTACTGTGTTAATGCAAAATATAAAGTACATGTAAAATACTTGTTACGTAGTTCAAGATATATCACTACAATTTCATTTTATATAATTTTTATTTTTATTGGTTATATCATCCTCTCGTAGTTTTTAAGTTATAAAAAATATTTCAATATGATATTATAATTGAAAACATTTAAGTTTTTTTTTATTTACTGATTGCAATTTCACCTATATCTTAAAGACTAATTTATTTTATAACTTTACAGAATTTGTATTTAATACAATTAAGATAAGTTTAATCAAAATTATATATTCCTGAGAGAAAGTGATTGGTTCAAGTATAATATTATATGCTATTGTGATGGCTAGAGACAAGTTTTATTTAATACTTGCCAATATTCACTAATCAGAACCATCTTTTAATTAATTTTTAGGATTAATTGACAGTATAATAATATATCTAATTATACGAAAAAGACTAAACTGAAACATTTAAATATATTACCTGATAAAACAGTGCCTCTTTGTAATACATCATCAATATTTTGAACCATTATTCTTTGTACATCTTGAAGATCATTATTTAATGAATTTAGATTTCTTCGTACTCTTGAATCTATATAATTTTTCTTTGCTTTTTGAATGTAATTATCTAAAATAATCATAATAAAACATGTTTAACTAATATATTTATTAACAGATTATTACATTAATATAGGTATTTAAAAATATATTAATCTTTGAATAATAAAAACAATATCAATTCAGTCAAGTAATACTCTTAATAATTTCAATTTCTTTAATCTACATTAAACTTATAAGTTACCAAGAATTGACTGTACTCGGATACATAAAAAATGAATTACCAAATTCAATTAGTGTGTAAGGCCGTGAAACTGTTGATACTTGTCGTCCATACAGCTTATTGAATTCAGCTGCTATATCTTCCAGAAAACTGAATGCAGAACGTTTTGAGAAGTTTCTTTCACACAATACCAAGTAACAAACATCTCTTTCAATTAAATAGCTTTAAAAAAAAATTTCATATTATGGCATTGATGTTTGAAAATAGTTAAATTATATTTGTATCATACTAACTGAAAGTAATAAGGGACAGATTCAATTGTGCACTGTTTTGGAGACTGAAAGTTTAATTTTTTAAAAAGAAGTTTTGCTTGATTTTGATATTCAATTAATTTTCTCCCGACCTGTATGAGAAACAATTTATTACAAATCGTCACATTATTGTTTTTCAAGAAATCATTTACAAAACATTGATTTATAATTAGTTATAATATATATATATATATATTAGTTTCTAAATTGTTCTAAAAAATATTAAACCTGTTCGTCATCTTGCATAGATGCGGCTAATGGTAATCCATCGGGAATTCTCGCTATCATAGTTAACAAAACCATATTTAAACGCAAATAAATCACTCGAATAATACAAACACAATGTAAATTACAAGTGTGCTTAGACCACTATTGTCACGATAAATGTATTGAAAATTTAAAAATTTAAAAATCGAATGTAATATTATGAAATACAGGTACGTGTTGGAATTATTATTTGTTATCCAATCGGTGTTATCATCGTCGATTTCTCGATAATCATAATACTCACTGACACGTATCTCTGTTATAGTGTTATCTCATTCGCTCGGTACGGTATAAAAAATATTGTATCTCCAACTCACAAAAATTGTAAGTTGTACCATACTACTGTATAAAAAAAATGCGGTTCTTAGTACAAAGTACAACCACTAATGTGGTTCTATACTTCAATATATTCTATTTTCTAGTCATAGATTGTTCGAGTCTCCGAGAACTTTGGAGTCTAAACAGTTGTATTTGTTTATTTATTATAGACTACATTATTAAACAGACATTTGATGTCATATTGTCAGTGACGTAGGTATACATAACTTTTTCTTGGGTGGGGGGGGGATCGGTTGCAAACAAATTAATAATTATCACGAAAGGAAAATTGTAAACCTAGGTGGGCTAAGTGCCTGCACATTAAAATAATAAAAAGGCCCCACATCATCCCCTTGTAAACGCCCTTCTTCCATATCTTACTGATTCGGTTAAGTTAGGTACCTACCTACATAGAAAATAGATTCAATTTGAGTATTGCGAGTTACCTAGTAGTTTTTACTTACTAATTACTATGTAGTAACTATAGTAAGTAATTAGTAGTAAGTAGTAACTATACAGTTAGTACACTTATTCGTCTTTTATTTTTGTAAAAATGGCCGCCATAGCAGTAGGTAAACATAATACCTACATATTATATAGCCATTTAGGTATACAAAAATAATTTATGATTTTTTTTAAAATAAACAATCCGTAAAAATAACACATCATTGAGTAGATCCCTACTCCCTAGTACCTATACATACTTAATATTCTTGTGCATAGTAAACAACGTAATAAATATCATATCTTGATTCTAGGTAGTAATGAAATTCAAAAATTTTCAATTTTGTACGTATTGCGCATGATATTTAGATAGTATATTTACTGAAATTTATAATAAGTTTAAATGCACCTACGATTCATATAACCTGCAGAAAATAAATACCATATACGATAGTCATCACTCATCATCATAGACATAATATAAATATTTAAATTGTGTACATACAGAGTGATTCAACAAGCATGTTTCACTTACATTTTAGATTCCAAATGGAGCGATAAATGTACCTATATTAATTTAAAAGAATGTGTTTTGTTTTAAAAATTGTAATTGTATCTCTCGTCACCTTTTGGGGCGATAAGAATGATTCGATTTTCTACTTCAGTATCTTTTCTGGACTTCTGGTAGAAAAGTGAATCTAGTTGGTATACTTTGGGTGGTCAAAAATAAAAAGTTGATAATTGTTTTCAAAAGCGTCGGGAAAACAAAAACAAATTTTAAAAAAATGGGATTCTTTACTCAAAACCTGCAGTTTTTGACAAAATTGATTTTTTTGCCGTTACTCAAAAACTAATAACTGCGTTAAATTGTACAAACTGTTTAAATGACCAAGATACAATTTTCAAAATATTTAACCTCTTTTTAAACTAATTATACGTATAAGCAATTTTTCGATTTTTTTTTCCAATTATTATCGATAAATAATATTTTGCTCAGTCAAAAAACTTGAAAATTTATAATCAAGGTTCCCCATAAGTTGATATAATAGCAATTTAAAAATGTTAAAATATACATACGCACGATTTGTTTTTATAAGCATTTGGAGTTAAAATGTTGACAAAATCAAGAAAATTTGTAAATAATTTTGAAGTTAAAATTTTACAAAATGATCAATTTTTATAGCTAAGGATTGTAAGTTTAATACCTACACTGTTTCTCATAAGTACAATAAGTTAATAAATAAGTTCTTACTGTAATCAAAAAAAAATCTTAGAAAATTATAAACCGTTTTTTTCATGGGTACTTGACTTAGTAATATAGACGGACATACTTCGCCCAGAATTGTTTTTGTTTACAATCTTATAATATCATTGAACATTTGAACTCATATTAAACACATTACACATCCAAATGTTTAAAATAGTTATCGGATTAACAATTTTCAGAGAAAAAGAGTGGTTTGAAAAATAAAGTCGATGTCGTCACTCGTCATGGCCCACAGGACACTCTTAAGTAGCACAACAAATCTCAAGAATTTAAAAATATGATTTTAAACAAATTCATTACTAAAGAAAAAAATAGGTGATCAGTGATCACCCTGTATACATATTATCACGTCTATGATCTACATTATTACAATCATTATCATTCATTAACATATTATAATTAGGTATACATCATAATTTATTTACAGTACCTACCTACCTACCTACCTAATCATAATTAGGTAATGGTTATAGAATGTTTACTGCAGCGATGCACAGGAACCTCATAATAGTATAATACGTACATAGGCGGAAATTTGGTGAAATTACTGGGGGGGCTGAGCATTATATTTCTCATTGCACGCAGTGCCGGATTTAGAACAGGTGCCACCCTAGGCCCTTTTAAATAAGCCGCCCTACCCCACTATAATCCACCCAAAATGTAGTATTTATTACTAATAAATTTAATATTTTATATAATACAAATATATATATTAAATATTACAGTAATATTTGCAGTTACATAAATGCATAAAATATTTATATGATTTTTTTTCATTTCTTACAAAATTTGCAGCCCTAGGCCCGGGCCTCATGGGCCTATGCGTAAATCCGGCCCTGATTGCACCTATATAGGCACTAATGTACTAGTGTCGCTCACAATTATTTATTTCAACAAGACAATTTACAAAGTTTGACATACTAAACAATTTAATCATAATACAGTACAAAAACAATAATGTGCGTGAGGTAATAAGGTTTGAACATATTTTATTTCTAAACAGAAACAACCAATGCGGGTGTTATTACTTGTTATTTATTATTAATATTACATTAATTACGATCTTTCCAAGTTATAATAATTGACAATAAGTTTGTAAAATCTTACGAATTTAATTTAATTTTCATAGAATATTTTTTTATCATTTATTTTTTAATCCAGATTTTAAAAATGCATTTTTCAATTATACTAATTATTGTATATTTAGTCACATTAAAATTGTGATGGCCAGGGGGGTTAAGACCTGTACTTTAAACTTCTGGGGGGACTTAGTCCCCTCTAGCCCCCCCCCCCGATTTCCGCCTATGAATACGTATAAAGTATACATATATTATATAAATTGACATATGTCATATAGTATATACATATCTACTTCAATGTAATACCACAGACTATATTTTCATATAGTCTGTGCCCTGTGGTAGTATATGTTTATGGTGTATTGTGTATAGTGTATTATATATTATAGTCGTGTAGGTGAAATATATAATTAATCAGTATTACCTGTTCTGGTTGTTCTGTTAAAAACGACTTGTGCATTAATAAATTGTAAACATTTTTAATTCTAAAAATAGGTACCCATACAGCCCACTTATATTACGTTTTCATTTTTTTATTTAGTTTATATTTTATAATACAATATTGTCGTTTTTATTTTACTTTAATACGGCTTCCTATGCCAAAAATGTCTAGACAGTAGACACACGAATGGTAAAAAGTAAAAACATCGTGATATTTCCAGATTTTCTAAAGTTAAATATCTGTCGTTTATTATATTATAGGACTCGTCCAATCCCTTACATTATATTATAGGTATTGATGTTTAATTATTGATTTTAATCAATAAATCAGTATTAAAATGTATAGATTATTTATAATATAGTTGGTACGTGAGGTAGGTATTGCAATGTTTTAATAATATCATAATAAATTTACCTAATTGGTAAAATATTTTTTTTTAGTTTTCAACATTTTGGAACTAGCTATGGCTTGGGGTACAAACTACAAAGTACAAATATGTGAAAATATAATTCAAATTATCATTCGATGAGTTAATACTGTAATAGGTAATTAATGATTAGGTACATACTTTAATACTATTATTTAGTTATTACTTACACAATTACACACCAGTTTACCACCCAAAAAATCCTAGGGATTTGGGGCTTTCGATTTTTATAATATATGGTTTATTTCTACGTTTCATTTGTGTGTACGATGAATTGTAATTTAAAATACTATGGAATCTGAGTTATCTCAAATGTCTATATTTTTTTCATAACTAATAATAATTTAAATATCGTTTACGAAATTGAATAAAACACCTATGAATAAAAAAAACGTCACGCTGAGTCTATGATATACCAAGTATATACATAATAAATAGTTATTTAGAATCAAAATATGAACTTTAATAATTTATTTATATCAAAGTTTTAGTGTCTTTCCACACAATATAATATCATCACTATTCACCAACCATGGCAATTGGCAAGTTATTTATTTCTCGCCACCATATATCGATATAGTTGTAGTATATATTATATTAAAAAAATATATTTCTGTTAACAATAATATTTAGTTAGTACTGCTTACATAAACATTCCTATTTACTAATTTTGCTCTTCATTAATATTAAATATTTAAATAATTATTGTTTGCTCGGTAACTATTTACTGTGCTAGAATAGTTGCACCTGCAGTAGACCATATTATTATATTATTACGAAATTAAATAAAGGGCTACAAAGACCGTTCAAAAATAAAAGTACGATAAAACACGTAAGTCTGTATTGAGTTCAAAACCAAAGTCAAGTACACCGTACATTCGTATACTTTTAATAACATTCCGTCTCGTACACATAGTTATAGATCATAATATTAACTACATATAATAATAATATATAATATAATATAATATAATATAATATAGTATATTAAGACATAATAAAATCGTATTATAATGGACCACCGCGGCAGTCTTGGTCATTCTGATGTAGCCGCCATACACCATGGGCAGGTACAATATTGCAATATTATATTTAATACAAGCGTGGTTGCACTGCGCCTTGGCCCTTGGTCTTCATCTAACCCACAGAGTAATGGTATTTTGCATATCAATTTTTTCACTTTTTCAGTGACGTGAACGATTCAACTTTTTATGGATTTGTGAAAGTAGTGGAATATTTTTGTTATTTCTACTCTAGGTAGTTTGTAATCGTTGTATATTATGGATTAAAGTATACACTGTACAGTGAAAATAGAAACCTTCAACTCAAAAGGGTAAGATTAGTTAACACCGTTTTTGAAATTTTTAAGTATCATTTAAAATGGTATCAATACCTCTCGATTATTCGCAAATAGATAAGCAAAACTTTTAATAAAAATCTATTTGAAATTAGAGCGTAGACTTGGAGTATAGAATATGTCCAACAATAACTTTTGGGGTAATTTGGATTCGTATTCAAACTTGCAACAGCAACCAGTAAGTGTTGTTTGCTATTTTCATAATTCATTGTTCGTTTGACTAAATGCATTTTAAATTTTTGTCTTGTATAGGCTGAGACTCCACAACCAAATGACGAATGGAGCTGCAGTACAGACGATTGGAATTATATAGATCAGTCTTCAACAAATAAAAACACTAATCCACAGAAATTTAATTCTACTTTAAATTCAGATTTAACTCTGAATAGCTATTCTGTTCCGGAAACTCATATTGGAACAACTCATTCTCTAGTTAACTCAAATAGGCCGACCCATAATTATAAAAACGGAATTGAAAACGAACAACATACCTCCCCCGTTGTTAATAATAAATGGTTTGATAAACCTGAAAGTCAATTTGAACAAATAACCAATGTCCAACATACATTTGGAAATCAACATACTGATAATAAGAAAAGTGACAATATTATTGAAACTGAAGACAATTTCTGGGCGGATGTTGAAAATAGAGAAATTCTTCCACCAGAATCATTCCAGAATGAATCACTCCAAGTTGCAATGAATAATTTACAATTAAGTAATGAGGTGAGCAAATTTTGATTTATTATTCTAGGTTAATTTTTTTTAAAAATAAACATGAATTATTTATTAATGAAGTATAAATGCAGTTTATTGTATACTATTTTTGTAGTTTTTAAAACATTACATACCATAGCATCAATTACAAAAAAAGAAATTAAATTTTATTAAGATTTCTAATAAACTGCATTTTATATTTTATAAGTATGATTTATTCCTCTCCAGGGCATATACGTGTTTTTTTTTCGACTTGTGTTTTAGCATCCTACCGGTCTATCCTAACCTGTGAAATCACCACACCCCATCTATGATTTTACACTCCAGTATTTTACAAAGAATTAACTTAATTGATTTTAGATTGTGATGGTGCAAGATTATTAGTATGACTAATTCATATTTCTAAAAAGAATTAACAAATGTATAATTACAATGATTTTATATAAAAATTTACTTTTTGGTCTTAGATTTAGTTTTTTAATTTTCGTTGATTAATAAATCCACATTGCCTCACACAATTTTAACTTATATTTTAATCATGTTTTATTATTCATCAAATTTTTTTTGAGAAGATCTCTTGTTTTTCTGTTAAATGAGTGGTTATGTTTGATAATTTAATTATATTGACTTGTATTATATTAGTACAGACCACTAAACTTATACCTAAATCATAAATTGTTATCTCGATTAAATTGTTCTTAAAACATAAAGCCACAATATGTAACTGTTGTATGAAGTCAATTATTTTAATCATAATTGAAGTCATAATAATTATTTTATTATATATAATATTTGTATACATTTTTAGGTAATGCACTCTAATATATATGACAACAATATGACTCATAAAGATACTGCAATCACAAAAATGAATTCCGCAGAAAATGATGATGGTATGTTTTTAATTAGTATTTCATGTAACATAAATTTAAGTTAACGTTTAAATGATAGGTAAAATATAAAATCTTAAACATAACATTTTTTAATTTGTAAGGTTGGTAATTTGAATTATTGTCACCTATAAATAGGGCTGTAAAGTGAATGCACTAAAATACCTTAGAAAATGCATTTAAAACATTAATAAAATGCACCAAAATTCTAAAATTATATTAAATGTATTGTACCAAAACAAATAATATATTTTAAATAACTTTAATTATTTTACAACATTAATAAAACAAAAATTATAAAATATATGCAATATGTAAAACATTTGATCGTCAAGAATAATTATTAAAAATATCAAAACAAATTAAAAAAAAAAAAACAAAGCTGAAAAATAATAATTTAAAAATTGGATTTGGTGATATCTAATTTAAATTTTGTATTAGGAAATCTATGACTTACAATAAACTAAAAAGAGAAAAATTTTCTACAAAAATGCACAGCTCTACTTAATAGCATTTATAAACATAAAAATAAGAATTTAAATTTGTCCATTTCATGATTTATGTTATTTCTATTCTTGGATGTAACATAATAGATACTCTATACCAGGGGTCGCCAACCTTTTCAAACAAGTGAGCTACATTTGAAATTTTTAGTCCCAGGTGATCGACTCCAGGAGAATTTAGGTCTTTAGGAAGAGGTTTGTTTTATGAGCAAAAAAAAAAGGTCTAAGCTCTAAAGAATAAATATTTATTGTTTCTTCATGAGAATAATAATAATAATAATTCCGAAATAATATCCGATTATTTATTACGCGATCGACCGATAATGGTAAAATTAATTTTTATAACGATCGACCTATATTCCTAGAAAGATCGACCAGTCGATCGCGATCGACTGGTTGGCGACCCCTGCTCTATACAATTAACATCTTAATTAGGTATTTTACAACAATTAAAAATTTGACATAGTTAGGTAATGAGTGTTTTGTTTTAAAACATCACCTTGTATATATATCAATATTATTATTGTTTATTATTGTTATTATCAGTTGCATATTATAAATATATATTAATTAATTTTATTTTATGATTAAGAAAATAATTTTTATTATTTCAATTTGGTTTATGTTAAAAGTTTTTATTTGTTATTTTTTTAGACAGACCACCTGTTGGACTTCATAGATTAGTTACTGGGCAAACAAAATCATTTGAAGATTATTCCAATCCTGAACCTTGTGGTCCACAACCATTTGATGTCCGAACAGTACTCGGCCAATTAAGTGATGATGATATCCCTGTTCAACGACATGTTACGGGTTCCCAAATTGGAGCCAGACCAATAGACAATAACTCCAATTTTCAAAGTATTGATAACAATTCAATTAATTCAAAAAGGCTTCCATTGTTAGAACAATTTCAAAATCAGTTTGAAGGTCATTCTAGACAAGTTTTACATAGGGATGTTGAAGATTTTGTTAACCAACCCAATGATAGTCAAAAACTGGACGATTCAGCTAGAAATATTTCAGATATTGATAATTATTCATCAACTAGAAATGAATCAAAATCAGAATTAAAAGAACCTATTACAGTTATAAAGAAAAGTCGCCCAAGAATTCTTGATCGTGAAGTTTTTGAACGAACTGGACCAGATGGTTACATGAATGAATCAAGCCCATACTTAAGATCAACTACTCAAAACCAAATAAAACCTATAGTAGATTCTCAACAAGATAATAGTCTAAAATTAACAACTTCTACTCAATCAGATAGCAATGAAAAGTTTCAAGACTATGACAGAAATGAAAAGCGAGTAGAGAAGAAACATTCACCACCTCCGCCTGGATTTCGTAGAATGGTTGAAGGTAACATTGGAGAAGATTCTGTTCAAAAGTTGAACAGGATGCCGAAAATTAACCAAAAAAATGATGAACGACAGAGACGGCATTCAATTGATTCAGATTCATCAGTTCCATTAACTAATGCTGCGTCTGAAGAAGGTCTTAAGAGTATCCGGAGAGGACCACAACAAAAAAAATATCATAAAAATGTGGAGCAATATCACAATCGAGATCGAAGACATTATCGTCATCCTAGAGAGTAAGTACTAAGTAGAACCATTGTTATTCCCTCTCCCTCACATTAACAATTCTTATAATTTAAAACAACGTTGTTCATTTATTAGTTATAAATTATCTTTTTAAATAAAATGTGGTATATTAATATGAGTTATATGAATAGTTAACATAATATATTTTATATTTATAGAAGTGAAGAAGATTATTTTTATGAAGAGGAGGAAGAAAATGCTTCATTAAGTCCTGAAGTAGAACCTGAATATCGATCGCACCGCTCTCGAAATCATCCACCCAAGCGATACAGACAAAGAATGCCTAATGAAAAGTATTTAATGTTTTTGATTTTAATTATAAATATTAAGTGAATTTTGTTTGCTCATTGAATATTTTTTAATTTGCAACTAACCAATTTCACCCTTCCTTTTAAATATTTGAATACTTAACTTACATACCAAACTGAGGCATGTTTTTGTCCTGCTTTGCACAGCTACGACCACTCGGACACAGAATACCAAAGTGAATATGATGAATATGAAAGACGAAGGCGATATAGGTAATCATTTTATTTAAATTAAATTAATCAGAAATTATATATTCATCATTATGTAAAATGTGTTTTCCAAAATTTAGTTGAAAAAAAATTGGCAGTTTTATGTATTAAGCTCTGTTTGGATATTATATATTTTAGAACCAAACTACTAGTAATAATACATTTTATCATGTAATCAAATATTTTTCCAATACATGTATTTTAATATAATTACTTAAATAGTACATGTACTATATTCATTTATTAACTTTCACAATACTTTATACATTAAAAAATAAATATAATTGTCTTAAACTATTATGTATATTTTAGTCTTGATAAAGGTAGATATAGATTTTTCCTGCACTAAATTGCTTATTTATGTAAATTAATTGTTTTGGTACCAATGTTTATATTTTGCAATGAGTGATTGTTTGATTTCGTTACACATTAATATTACTTTAAATTTGGAGTGGTTTTTATTGAAAACTGATTATGATAATATTAATAATAATTTTTCAAAATGCACTGTTTTATTTATTTTTTGATTCTGAGCTATAATACATAGCTCTGTTATTATAATTATGTATATTTTTTTCCAAAAATTACTTTAGGATAGCCGAAAAAACTTAAAATTTAAAATTAAACACAGAAATGTCTGTTTCTTTTTCTTATTTCTTTTTTACTTAAAATAATTAAATTTACTATTCATTTATTGTCATAAATTACTGTTTATGACCTCAATACTTACTCTTTATAAAGTAGTTGATTTTAAAATATTATTTTCAGAAGTCCAGAATCAGATCGATATAGAAGACCTCCCAGAAATTATCGTGATAGAAGATACCAAGATGAAATGAGGTATTATTTAATTATAATTTTCGAAAACATTTTTTATCAATATTTCTTTTTAGCGGTCAGTACTATAGAAGAGAAGATGTCAATTACCGTAATAGACCTTCAAGTAGAACAGATTCAGATTATCATAGAAGATATTCACCTGTACCATTTCAAGATTATTCAGCTCATATTGAAATGCTTGACCCATTAGAAAGTATGTTTTACTAAAAATAAGCTGTTTTATATAATATATATACATTCATTGTTAATGCATATTGTTATTTTAGGAAGAAGTTTCCTCTTAAAGTTCAGAGAAAATAACCCTAAAGCATACACTGAATGGTATACAAATTATAAAGCCAAAGTTGAAATGCAAAAATTAATATCAAGGACTAAAAATGGTTCAGAATGTAGTACACCAGTATCAACTACCTCACATGACGTGTACGTTTTTGATAAAATGTCATTATTTTACCATGTATATAATATAAAATAATTTTTTGTTTGTTTAGAGGATCTTTAAATCATATGGCTAGACTTGAAAAAGAAAATCATCGAACTACTCCTCCAAGATACCAAAAGTATCATGTAAATGGTAATTTAAAATAAATAAATTATACTTTTTATTATACACTGAGTTCTAAGTTTAATTTTACTTAAACTTATATGAATAATAAATTATTTAAAAAACCTATACTTGTGTGTGCAAACAATAATGATTTTTTTGAGTTTTCATGCTTGTTCCAAGAGATATCCTTCAGTATTTGAATTAAATCTTTTTTTTTCAGCAAAAATGAATATGGGTTTTGGAAAATTATTTGTGTTGGACTCCTCAAATGCAACTATAGATGTTTTTAAAGCAATGCCAGAGTTGGATGATGTTGATACAACAGAACTGTTCAAATTTCCCACTCCTTTTGTATTGTTAGTACAAACAAATTTTATAACATTCAATTTTTTATCAACCATTAATAGATGTATTATTTAATCAATTGCTAATTACTATAACTATTTAATAGAGGTAAGACACATAAAAATGCTGTAGCTCAGTATTTGAGTAAATTAGCAGATGAGGCATCAAATAATTCAGAGCGGCTGTTGTATGAATTAATTTGTATGATAACGAAGCGTAATGGAGTAAGAAAAAGTATAATTTGAATAATCAAAAGTATTAGTTTACACATAATATATTTTGTTAATAGATTGTTGATGGAACTGATATATCAGAACTTTTAATGGAAAATGTGGCTAAATTCCCAGTTGACTGTATATTATTTGATAATATGAGCTTAAAAGATTCCAAGGGAATGTCAGTCAAACCATTAAATAATTTCAGAGAATTGCTTTTACAAGGCAATAAGTCTGAAGCTTTAGGTAAGAGAACGTTTTTTTTTTATTAATTGAATAATAACAATGAGTCGAGAGAAATTAATAAACATATTTAAATTTATTCTGGTTAAATTTAATTTTAAAACAAATATATTGGGTATATAGATTAAAAATGATTAATTAATTGATAACTATTAATTATGATTAATTACCATAGCCAGGGGAAGCTTTTATTAAAGCCCTTATTCATGCATTTACATATTTTTCTTATTTGATCTTATTGCATGTTATGTAAGTACAAAATACAATTTACAACATTGTTTAAATAACACACATTTTTAGTCACATATATATTTGTATCATTTTGATTTAAAGGGGTTACTTTGATGTTTTAGTATATATTTTGAGTTAGTAGGAAAGTCAAAAATTATTTGATTCAATTGCGAGTTTATCATAGTTTGAGACCAAATCTTTAGAATCAATAGGTCATTTCGATTACAATAAACTGTATGATTGAAATGTGTTATAATTTTTTTGAAGTTTCAGAACGCATGTAAAATTGTTGATTTATATTATTAATTATTATTATGTTAAATGTTTTATAGAATTTGCTGTATTAAACCAAGACTGGGGATTTGCATTTATATTAGCATTATATATGGATTCAAAGGCATTGAATTATGTTAGAGCTAAATATTTTCAAACAATTCCACAAAATGACACTTTACAAACATTCTTCCAACTTAGTAGTGGCAATATACCATTATGCACAACTGTAAGTAATTTTATTTAAATTTTGTATTATCATTTTAAACTGTAGTTAGAATTTAGAAAAAAATATGTATTACATGTATAGAAACGTTTCAATATTTTAACATTTAAATTTTAAATTGAATTTATTTTAAAAGAAATAAAATCAAGCATTATACAAATCCTAAGTTTTACCATATAAAATGAAATTTGAATGCTGATGTTTGCTTAACAATTCATATTCATTCATAAACCAACTATGTATTAGATATCAGTGTATTGTGCTATTCTTGTTCGTAGTCATCTATCAGGGGGGTGAGTACAATTTCCAAAAATATTTCATCAGAACTGTATTTTAGCAAAAAAATATATTATAAGAAAAATATTTTTCTAACAAACCAAAAGAGGAGGATTTTAATAAGACTGGGTGTTGAGGAGATGCTCTGACTAAACAATTATACTTTTTATGTGATCATACTTATTTTGTCATGATATCATAACAAAGACAAGTACCAAAACAGACATAACAATAATGAAGTGCATATGTCATGTTAATAAAAGCACATACATTTCAAATATCGTTTATATAGTAAAAATTATTACAAAAATAAAATATGTGAAATATACACATACAACACTTAATTAATAAAGTTATTTTTTTTTTTATAAAAGTGTTGTACAGATAACAGCTGGGGAGATTGGAGAGAACATTTAGCGATGATTTTGAGTAATCAACAAGTCAATATAAATAATGCTCGTAATGCCACCATTCAACTTGGGGACACTTTAAGTTTGTGCATTTCATTTTCCACAAATAACATTAGTTAAATTTGCTTCATTATTTCTTTTTAGATGCTAAAGGTGATGTGTTTGGTGCTCACTTTTGTTATTTGGCTATACAGATACCATTAGAATCAATCGGATTATCTTCAAAGTTTACTCTTTTGGGTACATCTTCTGATCAAGTATTCAATACTAAGATCACAAATCGTGCCATATTATTAACTAGTGCTTATGAGTTTTCTATGCGATTAAATCTGAGCCACTTTCATATTTCTAGTCTTTTGGTAATTTAAAGTGTTATAAATTATTTTCATAATTATTTTTGTATTCAAAGCTAATACTATAGTTCAAATTACTTTTAGCCTTATAAATATTTGCTGGCCATTCGCTTGGCCGAGTATGGAGAGTGTGAAAATGCTTTACATCATTTGGAGGCTATCGCAACACAGTTGATATCATCACCTGAACTGGTAAATTTGGGATTTGTTGCCAATGTTGTGGAATTAAGTACAGATTTGCATTACACACAAATATCAAATAATAATATACCTGGATGTATTGATGCGTTGGATTGGTTAGAAGAATTAAAACGTATTTTAATAAGTACTCGAAATGTAAGTAAAAAATAATAAAATGTTTTATTAATATCTTCTAAAAGTCATTCTGAATTATAATATTGTATGTATATTTATAAACTTTTTAGAATTATAACTCTGGAGAACACATATCACCAATACATCAAATAGACAATTATCAACCACATCAAGTTGAACATTCTGTTGTACCTAATGAACAGCAAACTGTAAGATTTAAAGCAATTTGAATTGAAGAAATAATCTTAATATGAATATATAGGTTCCAGATACAAGTATAGATTATTCTATTAATTATCAAGCACCACCTCTTATTCAAGCACCACCTATTCAAGCACCGCCTATTCAAGTACCTATTAATCAAGTACCGACTATTCAACCGCCAAATTTTCAAGCGCCACCTATTCAAGCACCTTTACATGTTCAACAGCCACTTCCCCCTCCAGTGAATACTTATTGGCAGCCTAATGTCGTTTCACAATCAACTGAACTTCCACCGCCACCTCAAAATGGTAAATTTTAAATTTGTAACTAATATATTTTATATTTTAAACTATAAATTAAATTAGAGTTGTGATTTTTTTTTATTGAATATTTTACTAAATAATGTTCTTATAGTTGTATTCTTCAAATTCTATTTCTTAAAATAGTACAATTACAAAAAAATATATACATTTTTTTTTTTAATAAAATTAACTATATTTTCTTATTTACAATTTTAAACATATAACAATAATACTTATATTTGTTTTATTAAAAAAAAAAAGACTATAAATATATTAAAGATTCGTATTTGTAACGGTAAATATTTTATACATTTGTAGAAAATATTATGGTTTATAGACAATATATAGAAACAATTAGATTAATGCTAGGGCATTTGTCAAATTAGAAAATAAATGGTTTAATTAAGAGTAAATCGGTGGTTAATTTAAACTATATTTATATATTATTGTATGTCTTATTACATTTTTTTCTTTCTATTCTAAAATATGTGTGCATATTATAATTGACCTTGTTAGTTGTCACTTAGTGACTTGGAAAACTATGCAGAACAAAAAATTGGGCCTTTTCATAAAAAAACAAAAATGTTTGTAGTAATTAAATCACAAATTATTGTCATTAAAATATAAAATTTGTTAGTGTCTTTATAAAAAAAAATGCTTAGTGTTTTGAATTTGTTTATAACTTTTTTAATATCTATTTCCGTCTTCCAAAATCATTTTTTTTAAAGAAATTTATAATTTATAAATAATGAGTTCTTTAAGAAAAAAAGGGCCTTCAAGAGGATTTAAATGAGCCCTTTCTTGAAGTTGCGCGGTGTATGCAGTGATAAGTTAAATTATTTTTGTTTTTTTACAAAATTTAGTTCATTCATATACTCAGAAGAATATTCTGCAGTAAGTTATGATTTAGTTTTTTAGCATCTCCTATTTTCATATATTAAATATGTTTAATCATGTATTAATTAAGCTGTAAAAGAGGAAAAATTATATGATGTATTGTATTTAGTTTAAGTTGAATGACTATAATAAAAATCCAGACAGGAAACGGAGACCAAGTTCTGAGAACTCGTCCTCCTTCGTTCACCTCGACACAGGAAAGTGGTTTTTTATTATACATTTTAGTCTAAAAACAACAATTCTGAGCTTGGCTCACTTAATACAGCTTTTGTCAAAGTGTCTTAAATGTTTTTTTGTTTTTAGATCTGTTGATTTTTCTTACTATTGGGAAATAATTGAAAAATTTACCATCTAGATAATATTTTGTGCTTTATGAGACTTAAGCCTATTTTATATGCCAACAAAAGAGTTAAAATGTTAAAATGATACATTCCTTGCTTTGTGCTTAGGATGTAAATAATGATGTACAATATACTTAACACAATATCATATAGATGGTTTATAAAATACCTAATTAACTAATTAATTATAAAAAATTAATAAACAAATATCAATCTTAAATGACCAAAAATATTATAGCAGAAACAATTCAAACAATATTGTAAACATAATTTATATTTGTTAATTTAAAAAAATAAATTACAATTTTATAATCAAATTAAATTATTTAATATTTGAATGTATTCTCGAGTCTTGATAACTTAATTCTTTGTCTTGCCCCTGAAATATTTATAAGATATATTTGAAAAATGTAACTCAAAAAACACATCAGTTAAATTTATTTTTATATCCCTTGAGATTCAAATGATTGAGACTACTGTGTATTATGTTATGTGCATAGTAAATAAAACAAAACAAGTAATTTAAAAGGAAGTCATTTTAATTTTTTTTTATTTTCTCATACTAATCATTCATTTTTTTTTATTAAAAACTTTTAAATAATTTTACTAAATACAGATACATCACCTTATCTGGTTCATAGACTAATATGTTGTATTATTTTTCACATTAATTGTTATAATTTTGGTTGTCTTATCGATTTGTATTAAAGTACGGTCATAATTAATTTTGTCTATAAAAAAAAAATGTCTATATATTATTTAAATGGCTTAGAGAGTGGAAATCTTATTAAAAAAAATATATATTTAGTCGATGGTCATAATGTTGAATTCACAGTTTTATTTGTATATAATAATTTTAACTAATATTACAATTTTACTGTGTTATAAATGTATAAGTCACATATTATATATTAAACTGATTATTAATATGGATAAAATATTTAAATTCTGTTTCTGTGTAACTGAAAAAACATATTATATTAATTTATTACATTTAATTAAAAAAATAATGGAATAGTAAAACTGGTTCACTTACTTTTTATACTAAATTATAAAGTATTTATTCTTGTGATTTTACAAGAATTTAAAGTGATAGGATAATGGAATCTGTACTATAAATTAAAAATTATTATGGGACATTGCATTTTAGCAATATATGCATTGTATGTAAATACAATAATTAAAACATTTGTATTTTTCTAGAATATACACAATACTTTGATCCTACATCTATGATTATGACTGGAGAAATTGCTAATCATAATAATCCAAATGAAATGACTTCAGAAATATCAACCATTGCTCCAGATCTCACTTTAATGGCTGAATCAGAAAAAACAATATCAACAGAATCAAAATTTGGATTTTTCGATCGTCAAATGGCTGAACTGGAACCTAAAGTATGTTAATATATTGATGAGGTCCATATAAAATTAATAATTATAAAAACATTTAAATTTGTTTGCTGACAGGTGTCTGGTACAGTTGAAAAAAAATCACAAAAAAAAAATTATTCAGACGATAAACGCCAGCAAAAAGAAAAAAATTCCTGGCTTGGAGGCTTAACTAAATTTTGGAAGCCTTCAAATAATATAGATGTAAATAACTTTCAAAATGTGTTATTATTTTATCTTGACACTATAAGAACATACAATTTTTTGTTTAGTCTATTGGGGAAAATTTTGGTGCTGAAGAACCAGTTCAACAAGCTGCTCCTCCTTTGGATTCAGAATTACAATTTAATCCAGTGGCTAATAGTTCGCCTGCCCATCAAAATCATAACCAATTTAAAATTCAAAGAAAACGAGGTACTCATTAATTAAAAATAGGGCTGCAGCCTGCTCAGAAAAATATGTTCCATTATTTCACTATTTTGAATAGTTAAAAAATAAAGAAACAAATCATTTAATTAACATATTATGAAATCTTTCATTGTTGTTTTAGGTGTAAAAGATATGTATGTAAATGTAATGAGCAACAGTAAACCATCAGAAAATATATTATCTCCAGATCCAATATTCCAGACAAATCAAACGCCTACTACCATTTACAATCCATCTCAATAATAAATATACATATAAAAAATTATTTGTATTTGAATTCAAGGTAACAGTAAATTATAGTAATGATAATAATGAAATATACAACATTTATTACTACAGTTATTATTCTATTTATTAAAATATCAGGAAATTTGGATTTTCTATAGCTTTATTTATTTTTAATTTGTCTACAGTATTTGTTTGTATTTTTTTTCTAAATTTCTATTTATTCCATTTATAATTTCTGACCTAAATTTAATTTTGTAAATTTTACTTAGAACTTCAAAAGTTTTATCGGCTATTATACATTTGATGAAGTTATATTATGGGTCTTTAAATTTATGTTAGTGAATTATTTTATTTTACAGTATATTATATGTATCAACTATATTATAATCATTTTTGTAAATCAATATTTTGTTATATTAGTTTTAGTGTTATACATTTTTATTTTGATGGTTGGGATGTAAATGTAAATGTATATTCGTATATATTATACAAATTTTTTGTTTATTTCTTAAGGGATTTGATAGAATAATAAATATTAATTGAAGTATTGTTTTATTTAAGCATAATTATTGATTCATATCTTATAGTAATTAAGAATATTTAATATACAAAGTACAACCAAAACTCGTGATTACCTACTTAAATTGAAAATATATTGTTTCATGTTAATTATTAATTAATTTAATCTTTGACATTTATTAGTTAGATAACAAGGTTCAGTAATTATTATTTGATAAGATGATATCAAAAATATTTACATATAATTACCACAAAGCTTATTATAGTCCCAATATTGAATGGTAATTACTAATTATGAATAAAAAGAAACTGGTTAACAATTATTGTGTGTTTGAGGTGTAATATATTATATGGGCTATCACGAAATACACATAGAAATAAATAATACTATAACGTTTATTGTTTCAACTGTAACAACAATAATAACAATAATAATAACAACAATATTATGTTTAACAAAACAACAGAGGTATAATAGGTATGAGATTTCCTCGGCGGGCGGCCGCCTCGTGCATCCGACAATCCTCGGCGATTCGGAACCGAACGTGGGTGGCCCAACGTGTACAATATAATTAATTATTTTATACGGACGCCGATTCGGATTCGGACGTGACACGTTTATCCCGCGGACGTCAGCAAACTTTGCGGGTTCGTCCTCGAGTCCTATCGCGCGAATTGACGTGTACACGGGGGGCCCGGGAGTAACGGAAGACTGTGCGGCTTGCTCGGTTCATCACGTGACGTAACCGGAAGTACCGCAGTCCGCCGACAACACCTTCAGGTATCCTCTCTCGTTCGGCGTCAACGTGTACTTCATCAGTCTGGTTTTCCTGTTGCACCGGACGTTGTACGCGCACACGCACGCTGTACTCAGGTCCGGGCACGAGGCAGCGTGCGTCGCGTTTGCCTCGTGTTCCTGGATGATGGTGTCCCCGGTGTAGTCGCAGTTGGAGTTGATCAGCGACACGGTGACACCGGGCTCCAGGTACATGGACTCTTGGTACGATTTGCAAACGCACCCGCAGAGCTTGCTGGCGTCCGCCGGAAAAGTCACTTCAGAAACAAAATCGGCGTACATGTACACGTTGGCCTTGCACAAATTCCTTATTCTCAATTCCGGAAACTTTACGCCTGTAAAACGGTGCAACGATCTCATATATTATAATTGAAAACCGATCGGCGAGACTACTTACCTACAATTATATTGTATTATTTAGAAGTTAGAACTCGGCGAATCGTGGCCGCAAAGTATTTGTTATTATCGCTAGTATACGATATTATTGTATTCAATTTAGATTCCTGAATATTTATGAATGTATCGCATACTATATTACAATATTATTACAAATATAAAAAAAAAACCGATGCAGAAGAAATAACTAAATATAGATATACGTGTAGGCTGCACGCTCACGATGTCGCTTCAAAATCGAAGTAAAAAATAGAAAATAGATACATGTACGAACCCAAGATCTCGAGTGGGTCTCTGAAGTTTCCATCACCGCACGGTGGTGCATTGAAACATCCTTCTCCTCCAGTGTTTGGTTTCTGGTCCGGCATTTCCTCGTCTGAAACTATATCGGTCATATATTAGGTATATACATCATACATCTTAACCATATCAAACATAATTATTGTAAAATACTTTTTGCACGGTAAACGGAACTTAGTAGACGATAGTTATTAAAAATTACTATAATATGTCAAAATCAATTAGGTGTTTGTTTTAGAACTTAACCATATTTATTTATCGGGATCGGACTGACGATCTGTTGTAGCAGCAAAAACATTGCGGACATCACTCGGAACATATTGCTTGTGGATAATTTGGACTTTTAAGTTTCAGCTATTACAGTTCTGTATTTGTAAAGAATAATTCGCGTTGACTATATCGTGTAGATAAAACAAAACTGACAAATAAATTGTATTCGGAAGTCTAAATTATTATTTATATAATTATAACAATACGTTACTATAGTAATGAAAATAATATGTTTGTGACTATTTGAAAACGTTTTAAACTAAGGGCTTAATTTGTTATACATAGGTAGTTAATATGAACATTAAAATTTGTAAGTTTAGGTTTGAAAAGTCTTATGACGTCAGTTACTCTGGGTACAGTTTCACCATTAATAGTTAATACTATAGGTTGTCAAAAAAAATTAATAAACTAATAAATTTGTATAATGAGATATGCAGTGAACGATCTTGGAGTTAAATTGTATTTTGAATTTCCATATTTATGCATCATGCTGTAAAGCTTTGAAAGCTCTCGGATTTCTTAAACGGATTTGCAATGAATTTAAGTCACTATAGCTCCACTAAAAGCGTTATATTGTGCGCTTGTTAGGTCTATTTTGGAGTATGCTATTGTTATTATGGGGGCCCTTATACCGCAAGTGATATGAACCGACTTGGAAGGATTCAACGAAAGTTTTTGAGTTTTACTGCCTATTTATTGAAAATTTAACATTGACCTCATGATTATGAACCAGTATTAAATAGGTTACGTTTACAGTCCTTAGCTAATCACTTGTCTTTAACAATATAAGGTCTTCCTACGCAAACTTATTGATGGGTCGAATGATTGTCCTTAGTTTCTTTCTATGGTCAACTTAAAGACTTCTTGTGTCCAGGTCCGTTCTCGTTCTTGTCCTAACATTTTTCTTTGCCACTGTGTATGACAAACTATTCCCTTAACCGACCAATGATGCCGTATTGCCAACGAAGATCCGTAAGTTATCCTATTGCGTTATTATTTTTTTTTCTATAGGTATCTGACAAATTATATCAACTATATGCAGTATGCACTTTTGGATTGTAGGCATATCTAATTTCGTTAAATTGCTATCTGTACTTTGGGCCGTGGCACGTATTGAAATAAAAATAAAATAAGCCATATTATGGGTATACACTAATTAGGTATATATAGATAAGGATTTTAAGTTTTTTAGTTTTTATTTTATTTTTTAGGTTTTTTTTAACTGTAGCATAAAATATGAATACTGACATTATATTATTATTTATTATACATTCAAACCATGTAAATTATAAATATATTAACACAAACATTGACTATCATAATTGTGCATATTATTAAAATTAAATTGTAGAGTGAAAATAATTGACAATAATTATTAATGAATGAACATTGGTAAATATGAAAATGTTGACGATTAATGGCGTTCATTATCAATGATAACAGCCAGCCGATAGAAAATTTTCACTGCTGAGTTGGACATATAAAAAACAGGTAAATAATGACTTACGTTAATTCCTAAAAACGAGATGTTACATCCATACACGAATATAAAAATGGGATTGTAAGTTCATAAACCCTTAACAATTAGGTACCTATGTAACGTCCCCCTCCCCCCATGGCAGATATATAATTTGGTTATCGCTTTCATACAGGAAAAGCTCAGTTTCTTAAAATTCAAAATATAGGTTACGCTCTTAAATTTAACCTAGAAAATGACGATGTAGGAAAATGGTTATTCAATCCAGAGGAAATGGAAGGATATCATATAAATTAATAAATAATAAAAAGTGATAAGTTTTGAGTCACTGTGGATAATATTTTTTGTATTACAACAAAATTACTTAAATATATTTTGTATTTTGTTCATTGGGTCCAACCCGTAAATCATATAAATAAATAAAATACCTATACTAAATAATGTTGTACCGCGGTTTACTCTAAGATGGCGCGTTAGTTAGAAAATGTTGGTGTCATATTTTATACAACGAATTTGAATTCGTTCCTAATGCGAACTCACACATTTCCGAATACAATTATGTAACAGAAAAACGTCCAAATAACATCTTATTCAGCAGCTATATACATCTGTACTCATTTGTAGGGATAAAATAATAACGAATTCAATTTTTCATATATTATATAATTTTTTGATTTATTTCAAAATAATATAATAAAATTTATTATACTAGGATAAATAAATAAAATATGTTTAATAATTTAATAATTAATATAAATATTAAATATCATGTAAACGTCACGTCGACATCCTAAAATAGGTTTTATATTAATTATAATATAATATCATTCAAAATGTCCGACCGTCGTGACAAAATCAAATTATGAAAATCGTAGTCAAATTTTCGTCGATCATAGCTTATTATTAGGTATGATTATTATATCTGTTTGGTGCACACCAAACTTTGTGAGCGGCGGATATACGATTATATCATTATATTATAATATAACTATTATAGAGTTCGGATGTCGTGGAGGATAGGCATTTGCTTTCGGATAAGATTAATTTCGTCTTGTTTGGTGGATCGATATTCGATAATTTAATAAAACGGATAAGAAATCAAGTGTCGTGATATAGGCACACGCGGTTTAAAAGTATTCAGTCATCGTCCCGTCGTGTCACCGCAGCGTATTTTTTTCCGGGATTGTTGTTCTGCATTATTTGCTGGAAAAAATGCCAAAATGCCAAATATTTCATACCGCACGGTCACGTTATCTAAATATAGTAAAGGAATTTGGAGAAACTATTTTGACTCTTGACAGTTCAGTATTTCAGAGGTACCTATATTACAATTAATACACGCGCACAATAACACGTATTAAAGTGCTTTTATTTAGGATTTTCGGTGGATTTTTTTAGGAGGTTGAAGTGTTTTTTAAATGTTTTTATTTAGAGCCCCGACATGATCCGAACTCCAATCGTTTATGATAATATACTGCATAATCGCGGTCCGGTGCGCTGTCTACATGTCGATGGTCTCGATGTCGGAACCGTTGCCGCCGTCGTCGGTGTCCTCCCACACCGGTCGCTCCACCTTGCCGGCCACGTACACGATCCCGTTGGCCACGTTGTACAGCGCGTACGCGAACGGCCGGTCCACGACCACCGACTCCTTGATGACCCTCTGCGACGTGAACGCGGAACCTGAAACGTTTGGTAAACCGTTAACGACTGCATCAGTGACGTTCGGGTCCGCGTGTTTAGTAGCCGTATCGCCGTAAGACATACTGGTCAGCGAGGAGGACGAAGTGCCGTCGACGCATATGCGGAGGTTGGCCTGCTGGACTACGTCGTCCAGGTACAGCTTGTCCGACGACAGTTTCGACAGGTCGGCCGATTCGGTGAACACGGCATTCGTCTGGGATCCCTGCAGTGGCGGCGCACACGACAGACGGAAAGAGAAAACAACAATACAGCGATGAGGTGACGTTATAAAATATATTTGTTAATAACTATATTATATTTGACGCAAATAAATAAATATCAAAACTCCCCCTCAATGGACGACAAAGATAACAGTCGGCGAGAAAAAAAATTAGTCTAGTTTCAAAAAAAGAAGTAATTGAATAACCGCTGTACACAAAGCTGAGCGAGTTGGTAATTTTTATCAACAAATGTAAGTTATACTTCGACACTGAATCTAATTAAGTCAGAATATAAGTTAGTTCCTGAAATTTATTAAATTTCTAACTTGGTTGGAAGTTAGTTGGTAGCTATTAAATTAAATTAATAATTAGGTAACAACTATATTTATATCTTAGTTCGTCATTATAACTTTTAAGAAATGTATCTATGATCACAAAGTATTAAGTATTAAGTATTAATTATTATTCAGTGAGCACTCAGGAATTTGGGAGCTTAACGTTTAACGTAAAATTGAGATTTTGTAGTGTAAATAAAACTACAAATAACTAGGCAGTTATCTTTTGTTTTTAACGCGTTATAGATTATATTATTTTACACAACTCGTTAAGTTAAAAAGTTATTATGAATTAAAACCAACCAACTAGTTAAGTTTAAAAGTTACTTTAAAAGTACCTAACTTTCTAATTTATCTCGAATTTTTTTGAGGTACCCTAAAAATATAAATGTCTATACGTGTATATAGGTCTCATTTCGATCGCCATATTTTTAAATACGTCCTAAACAAGTAAATAATAATTACGTCAGTTCTTACAAACCCTATAAAATAAATAAGAAACATCGGCGATCAAAACTTAGTAAAATGCTACCTATGGCAAAACTTTTAAAACTCATAATATATCATTATTTAAACAGCACACTCGTCGTGGTCAAGGGGCGAAAGACTGCAAAACATATATTATAGATATAAAAATGTTCGGACAAAATATCAACAATGATATAATACAATATTTGCATCTATAAATATTATAATATATTAATATTCTACCATCATCACATATCAAAACTTGCTATGATAGTTTATTTAAATAAATTTATATTGCTATATCATAATGATTGATATGGCTATAGGTTATAAGTACCTGTTGCAAAACCGTTTTCAGGTGGGTAATGTTACTGCTTTGGAAACACGGCATGGTCACGAAACCGGGCTTCATCTCCATCGCTTTGGTCAGTTTTTCGATACCGTGTTCCGGCTTAAGTTTCTTCAGTACTTCGTTCAGCGAGATGTCTTTGCTTTTCGGCAAAAGCACTAGCAGGGCGTAGTCGGTGTTCTGAAACGCACGTGGAAATGATTATTATGGCAGTGAGCGACCAGCGGCGTAAGTATACGTCATAATAAATAATAAATAATAATAATTCATATGTCTGATATATTATTGGTAGCGCAGCAGGGCAAGGACGCTAGCAGAAAATTAGTTAGTGGGTGCAAAAAGAACAAAATTTTATGCAGTTTAGCATTCATGATCATTTTTTATTTTATTTTATTTTTCAAAATTTCTGTTTCGTTACTTCTCATATTATATATTATAGGCTAAGAATCTGAAAGCGTTATTGGTAAAGTTGTCCTATTATTGTTGCGTACAAGTGGAAATTAAAAATAAAAACCCTCGTGTGGAGGAGTATGTGAATGACAATGTACCTACTCCTATATTTAATCAATGTGGGTAACGATGACAATTTAACTTACAATTACGTAAGTTTAAGTTTAGAAGTAGGTTGTACGGTGGTCATAATATTTAATAGTTCTGTCATATTACCTTAGTGTAAAACCTTTAACCAATCAAATAACTTTTTGAACATACCTATACCGGCTATATACAATGATTTTTTGAAAAAGAAATCAATGGTTTCCCAGTTTTTTTGAACAATTTGTCGATATAAAAAGACATTTTTTTCAAATACTTTCAGACTAGTGCATAAATATGTGTTTTACCTACCTATATTATAAAAACGTTTTTTTTTTTTTAATGTTCATGGTTACCCATACTTGGCTGTTTTTAAATCAAAAATACTGTTAATACTAAATATTCAAAAATAAAAACCGGAAAGGTTTTTTAACTGGGTCATTTTTGTAAGTGATTTAATTTTTAACGATAATAATATTAAGATATAATAGCTGAGAACGATTTGTACGCTTATTATTGAATATTCAAAATGGTACATTTTGTTGGTTTTTTTTATCTCAGTGGGTGCATTAATATTGGCGGGCACACATTCACATTAAACACTGCATATGACGAATTAAATTTGAACACAAATTATATTTTACTCACGATTTAGTTTGTGTGAACAAATTAGTTATAACTAAAATTAACACTGAATTTTTCCCTGCAAATCATTCTAAGCCAAATATATTATGAAAAAATCTACATTACATTGGAACCGGAATAATATAAGTAAATTAACTGAAAAGTGAAAACACCAAAATACCAAAACATCGGTTCTGGTTTCTAAAATATTAAAATATTTAATCAAGGGTTACTCGGTTAGGTTAGGCCGGGTTAGGTTACGTACCCTGTAGGGCAATCTCAACGCTGTACACTCGAGGGAAGATATTTGGCCGATGGCAAAATTTCCTGCTGCGCCGAACGCTTTGATCACGTTGCCGTTCCACGACATTGACGTCTTGTGCCACGTGCTTGTCGGCCAATTCATGTCCAATGACATACCGTTGAAGATCAACAGGGCGTGTTCTTTGAAATCTACAGTTTACGCAAAACAAATTTTCAGTATATTATATTATGCAGCATATTATATATTCTCTAATCAAATAACATCCGATCATTATTTCAAAAAGTATTGACGTTTATGTACATACAAGTTTAAGTCTTTACAAAATAACATTTTTCGTAAAAAAATCACAAGTCTTTTCGTTATCGAGTTTTTTCCGGGGATCAAATCAAAATAAACATAATATATTGTATTTGAGTGATTATATATCTTAAATAGATAGGTAGATACGTTATTTTTATTCCAAGCTTAATGTTAAAATCATAAATATAATATTATTAACATCTATAGAATTGGACATCCATGTCATGTGAAATTGGCTGACTTACAGAAATAATAAGTAGTACAACATTTAATGGTATTTATAAAAAAATCCAAAGATACAATATTTTGAAAGAAAAATGCAAGGCTATAGCTATAAATTGGTTTTGACATTAAAAAATAACGAGTAATTAATATTTACCGCAGAAGTGTCTAGAGTAGCTCCGGAAAAATGTTCCTAAAATAAAATACTACCCCTTCGATAGTGTTTTTTGTGTACGTCATTCGCGCAATGTGTATGTACCTCGGAATTTTCTAATCGCTGGCGCCATCATCCGATTTATCGCATGGTGTCGGAATTATTAACGATTTTATAATTTAAACCGGTTGGTGTAATAATATTATATACTATACGCATTATAACGGTGTAAAATTATTTAGTCAAAAACTCGAGACAAATTTAACACGATGTGAACTCCGCGATGTGATATTAGCATAAACAAATCAGCAAAAATTATAATATAGGTATTATTTTTGCGTGCCTATCATACGTACATTATACGCGTGTCGTTAAAGTCTCCGCGAAACATCGAGTAAAATCGTTAAACATAAATTACTCTGATTGTATATTTTATGTAATAATTAGAGATAGGATGTTGTTGACATTTGCATTTTTTCCCTTTGATCCTTTAAAATGCTATCTTAGCTAAAGATTCGTTTCATGCTCCCCTGATTAAGAATATAGGTACTAATTTTATTTTGCATTTTTAGGCATTTTTAACTATAAATGCATTTTTTTGTTTTGAACATCATTTTTTCATATTATTCAAGACATTTTTTGTAATTTTTGTACAATGTTTGTCATTTAAAAGAAAATTAAATATTCAAAAAAATTATTTTATTATTATTATTATAGGGGGTTTTTGTTGTGATAATTTATCTAACGGGTTTTCTGACCAGAGCAGGTATTTGATAATAATATATAATAATATGTTCATAATAATTATTTAAAAATATTCATTATTATTTGCACGCATATCGAATGCGATTTATGTACAACTACACGTCTATTGTACGTCGTCACGATACTTGGCAAATCCAGTTGGACGAGACCACTCGCTTCGTCGCCGTCGTGTATATAGTTTGTAGGCGGACTTCACAGCCGTTCGCCAAAACCCGGTTTCCGCTGAGCGAGATTAGTAAAACGAAATAAATTATAAAAATAATAATATTATATTAAATTGTAGTACAAGGCGTGATAGTAGTCTCGATTCGTATTCGTACGACGAACTCGATGGATGCGATTACAAGACAGTTTATTATTCCGTACGTTTTTTCCATAGAAGGTAGAATATTATATTAATATCTCGAACTGAATTAAAAAATATTGTTTTTACAAGATGATATTATATAGTTTATTGGACGAAACTAGTTTTCATAAATCCAGCGGTTCTTAATTATTCTAAATTCTAAATTAAAAAATTCTCAATTCGTCATCATAACTTTTAGACTTTTAGTACAAGGCGTAATAAAGCAGTACAAACTTGGTCGAGAAATACGCTTTTTATCGACTGATAGACGATAGTCGCTCACAGGGTTTAGGTAAAGTGCTCGACTCGTATCGCAAGGTATCTATGCAAGTAATTTTTGTGTGACCTCATCGATAATATTCTTACCCTTGATAATAGGTCAATATTCACTCTATACTATGAAAGGTTACTATATAGACAAAATTGAAAATATTCATGACAAACAGGTTTTTCAGATTTGTCTACATTAAAGGTATACCTATAGGTTACAAAGAAAAAATTGTTCAAATTATTAGTATGAAATTATATAGATAATATATATAATTTTTATTTAAAAAAAGATTTCGCGAGTATATTATAACTTATTATAATATTCTCTAAATTTCTATATTTATCAACAGAAAAAGTTATTTTTTTGAAGGCCTTTGTAATGTACCATACTATACCACCACGTGCAATCTGATCACTCTATATTTTTCACGAAATCGTTCAGAGTGGACTTCCGAGAGATCTCACGGTGGCCTATTATTTCCATGGGGGGGGGGCACACATTCGATTTTCCGCTTTACCGTCGAAACTATCGAATGATTTTTTTTTGACGAGCGAAGCCCACGACGATATTTTCACGAGTTAGTATAGTTTTATTATTATTGTCATCATAAAAAGTTACCGGCTGTGGAATCGTCGTCGGCGAAGACGGTGTTGGTCGCGGCTCGCTTCATTTCCAGGTCAGGTCTCGCGACGCTCCTCACTTGCGTCAAGTAATAGTCCCGGGCGAGTTGGGCGTACGATTCGTGCACGCTGTAGTTCTTGTACACGTACAGGAAGTTCTTCAGCACTACTTTGTTTTGCGCGAACCCGTCCAACGAATAGCCCTGCGCCATAAAAATGGGGGAAAAAACGGTTTCATATATACAATTTTTTTTATCGTGTACAAAGTTTCATAAGATTATTTTGTTTTTGAAAATTCTGATTATTTAATCCCGATCCCCCTTATATATTGTAAAGAACAAAAAAATAAAATATTTGCTGAATTTTTTGTCTATTGTCCGAACAGTGTACCTATAGGTACCTACCAATAAACGTTAAGTATCAGGGAACCTTAGAACAAGCAGGACCGTATATTTCAGTGCATAATATATACACACACAATTTCAATACACTTATAATAAAAATAATATAGCTTAGGTACATTTTATGTTATTTTTTTAATACCTAACCATCCAAATCATAAATAACTTTAGATCCGTTACAGACATTAGTATAAAATATTATGGATATCGTTATAGGTATTACCCATATGTGTATTGCTTTGTGCTGTGATTTACTTATAAATCTTCTTATCGCGACTCGTATATCGGATATGCTTAGGTATAAACTGCGTTTGATACATACTTTGATGGTCGTGAGCACTTCTTTGTAGGAATTCTTGTCCGGTAGCACGCCACCCATGGTCGCCACGAGTTGGCTCTTGGTTTCCGTGTCGGCTCCCTCGGCCGCAAGCGCCAAAATCACCGAACTCGCGAACGGGGAGACCACATAATTGAAATTATCTTCCGACGTGGCCTGCGATGAGACAAGTCAAATTTTTTTAAATCATTTTTGCATTCTCTATCTTTACAAACTGAGTACAAAATACAAAACTAAGATTTTTGTACTACTTGTTTAGTGCTCTGCGGCGATACAAACTTCTGTTTTCCAAATAAGAACCCCCCTCCTCTCCCTTTTATCACGGTTAAATATTGAGTAGATGACTTTTTTGAAAACGTTGAGTAATCTCATTCAAAATTCAAAAAGAAGTTTCTCAAAATGTTTATACTAAGGAATAAGGATAATCGTCCTTAAAAAATGGTTTTACAAAAATAGAAGATAGATCATGATACTAGGTATACTTGGATTATTTCGACAAATTATAAATGTTGACAGATTAATATTAATTGCTACAATTTTCAATTCGCTATACAACCTCAATATCTTCCGAATCCATTATTGCATCGCACTGGCTTATTATATCCTTATAGTACACAAAGTTAAATAACTCAAAAAGGACTGGTTCAAATTTTAATTTTGAAACGTCAACATTTTCAGAAAAATTATCCTCTAAATAAGAATTTACCTTAGAAAAGGGGGCTCATAGTTTGAAAAACAAAAATTTGCAATACTCGTACAGGACATTCCTTACTATGAACGAAGCACACAACAAATCTTGAAAATTTTAAGACATGGCCTTTGAGAGTCTATAAATTTCGAAATCCCAATAATCAGGGTTCAAGCGTCTCCGTCTTCAACCCCGGCTTAGCCCTAACAACGTACCTTCAGCAGGATTCCAGCCATGGCTTCCGTGGTTTTCGATATGTCGTTTTCGGATAGCTCCAGTTCACCGGAAACGGCGATGGCCAGCACGCCGAGGGCAAAGGCGGCCAACGAGGCGCGGACGACAGACGTCATATTATTATTATTATTGCTGCCGATACCGATATTTTAATAAGTATTATATTATATATAAATCGGCTATTGTTTTGTTAAACTTTATGATGACGTGATGTGTACGATATTGTGTGCGCGACAAAGTTGTGCTGGCCGCGGATGTGCAAAACTGCAGCTACGTTGTTTCGACGAGAACGCTGCCGAGATCAATGATCCTTTTCTTTCGGTACGGAAAAACGAAAACAAAAAAAAAACAAACGGAATACAAAAACGGAATAGTAAGAAAAAAACGACTACATAAACCGGTCGAACTTCATTATACATTCACGCGCAGAGACTATTTATGTATAGGTACACACACACACACATATATATATATTATATTTATCAAATATGCGGTTTGAGGTAGGTACTTTCGAGCATCTATATATAAACGACGAATATAATATACACAGTGTATACTTAAATACATGTATACAGGGAGATTCAAAATTTATGTTATAGCCAATTTATATCGATTCGGAATAGAGAAAAATGTACAATACAAAAGCATTTTGATTTAGAAACATCTAAAACGATTTGTACATTTTATCATTTTTTACAATACTTTAGGAGGGTTTTGGGCGGTCGACTTTAGAAATGTTAGCACTAAAAAGTCTTCATATTATATTTTCAAAAAAAGTTTAAGTTTCCATTTGAGTTTCTAAAGTGGACCCACTAAAATCCCTCCGATGTATTGTAAAAAATTATAAAATGTACCTATAGGTATACAAATCATTTTAGATCAAAAAATCAAAAAACTTTCGTATCATACATTTTTTCTGCATTTTAAATATTTATGTGATAAAATGGCTGTAACATACGTTTTAAATCACTCTGTATATACATACAATATACGTATATAATGTATACATTATATTTATATATTACTGTACATTATTATACGTTCGGTATGTATATGAATATTAATATAACGCCACGGAGGCGGCGTTGACAATCGTGCCCAGTAGGAGTCTTTTATACTAATATCGTTATAATAATTATAATCTTTCAGTGCGCACAGACGAGGAACTAATTTTTTTTTTCACGTGTACCTATTATATTATTTCCAGTAGAAAGTTTGGTTTCGAAAGCGCTCGCCCGTCGACGGATATTACAATATAAATTATTATAATGAATAACATATTATAACCTTACAGCGATGCGTTCGAACTACTTTTGGGCCTCGATAAATTATTTTATCATAACAATATCAACAGGTGTTGTTACCGATTCCTATACACCAAAAAAATTTAAAAATATTTTGAGCTAATTATAGACTTAAGAAATTTTTGGTTTTTCAAATTTTTTTTCTTAAAATATCGATAAAAAAAATTTTGTTGGGTCAAATTTCTTGAAAACTTAATGCAAGATTCTTCATATTAAGTTGTTTAAATAATAGATTAGACCAATTTTTTTTATAAGCATTTGAACTTCAAATTTTGGCCGAAATTCATCATGGAACATTTGCAAATACTTTTGTAGTTAAAAATGTATAAAATGTTCAGTTTTTATAACTAAGGATTGAAAATTTAAAACAAGGTTTTACGTAAGTAGTTTATAGTGTAAGCAATAATAAATCAAAAAGATATATTATAATTATAATTTTTTATAGACATTTTAAGTCAAAATTTGGTCATCAGAATATCGAACATTTGTAAATTGTTTTGTGGTTAAAAATTCATAAAAATGTTTCTATTTAAATCTAAGATTTTAAAATTCAACACAAGATTTTCTATAAGTTTTTCTATCTTTCTAAAAAAAATATTTACCCGAAAGTCCGACTTATTTTTTAAGAGCGTTTGAAATCATTAATAATGGCAATATAAATATAATATAAAATACCTATACTATAGGCTGACGGATCGTCTCCGCTCAGAATCGTTTTTCGTACACAATGATATTCTATCATTGAATACAAATTTAACACCATCCATAACAGTGACCCACTTTCACCCTACTGTAAAGCAGAGTGATATCCAATTGCCATCTTTTTTTTACGTGTTATTATGGATTATTAATTATTGAATTATTTTACTATTAGTTGTAAACAATATAATATTGTTATTTAATTTTATTTAGAAGTTTTGTTATACTCTATTATAAAAAATATTATATTACTACAGATGGTCACTATCGGTGTCATGGCGGGGTGATACATTTTAAACAGCATGGTGCCCAAGTGATTACAGACAAGTACCCTATGTTTAAACTCAGCTCTGAGGTATGCTCTATAAATTGAAAAATACCACTCATGTATTGGTAAGTTGTTCCAGAGCTGATCGGTTGCAAAAATAATCATTTCAGTATTTCATATAATAATTTATAGATAAATAGTTAATACCAATATTTGTTAAATAACTAAATATTTAAATATACACATAAAAACCGATAATTGATTTTAGAACCTATGCTTATTTTAACAAACTTTCTCAGTCGTTTTAAATGGAAATAGAAAACAAAAATGAAATTATATATTTTCTGTACACTATTTCAAAGAGATTGCTAAGTTTCAAGTAACCATAATTATTGTTCAGAAATTCAGGCTAGTTGATAATTTTTCTTAATAAGTGTAAATAAAAACATACTTATATACCAACCAAATAATTAAAAAAAAATCTTAGCATTAATGATTTTAACTAAACTTTGTTAAATTTTTTATCGAATTTATTAAAGATACAAACCTATACTGAGGCAGACCAAATACCCAACTTTACAAGTCTTTATATTCTATGTCATTTGTAATAGCATTTGGTACAATGTTTGAAAAATCTACATCAATAATTATTAGTTATACCCTCCCTGTCCCGTTTCCGGTTTTCTCCGTCGTAGGTACCTATATAGTGTTGTAGCCGGTGACGACAGCGGAGGCGAATCGCTCTCTTCGTTGTCGTAATAAAAAGCGCAGCACGTTTGGGTACAAAGCATTTTTTTTTACCTGCAAATGTAGAACACATTTGGGTACATAAACATTAAACACATAATATGTTTGGGTGCATAAGCTAATTGAAAATCGCGGTCGGTGCATCCGAGTTGAGTCCCAAGTACTATATAGCATCTAATCGCAGGTACTACACGCTAGTTGGGTCCGGTATTATTTTAAGGTTTAAATTTGATTTTGTAAAATTAATGTCTTATACATTTTTACCAACACCCATGCGATAACCTACCGCGATAAAACAGAAACGATTAACTATCTTTGTAAGGTATTGGTTTATGAAACTAACTAATGTTTGAAAGCTTCAACACCCAGTTCCGATTTGAATGTACAATCGACAATATCTTTATAAGATTATTTTATTTTTTGTAATTATGAACTTAAACATTTCTGATGTTTTTGAAATCCGACGTAGGAAAAAGTGAGTTGCGATTAACAGTTATAAATTTAGAGAATTAGAGAAAACAAAGATACAACTTAAGTTTTTCGTTGCACAAATCGTAGGGCACTGTCACTGTGAAATCAACTGGCAATTTAAAAACGGTGATTTCACTAAATGGAGGACATAATCATGATGAATTATTTGAAGCTATATCCACTATACTAAAATATTTTTGGGAGATTATAAAAAGAGCCAACCTCCTCATGGTGTCTCCTGGATAACGCTAATAGGCAATTAAAGGCTTTAATAAAACAAATTATTATTTCAATATAATGATTAGTCGTACATCAATATCTATGTACCCAAACGTGTTATTTTTCTAGAGATATGGTGTACCCAAACGGTGTATTAATTAATAATTTGTATACCTAAACGTGTTGCGTTTAGGGTCTAATGTACCCAAACGTGTTGCAGCCGTAATAAATTGACATTAAGATCCGGTCGGACGACTGTAATATATTACTTCGGTGTTGTACGCAAGCTGACGTAGGACTTAGAGGTATGAAAGACCCGTGTGGGGTGTAAGTACTTACCGGCTGTGGTAGTGGCACTCACAATATGTTTTTCAGGTATAGCAAGGCATTATTTTGGGAGTAACCTAATTGGTTCCTGTTTAAGAAAGGTATTTTATTTAGTCGAGTAGTTTGATAGAAGTATGTCACTTTCAAAGTTCACCGTTGTAATATCGATATCGCGGTCTCCGGTGTGCCGGACCCACACTAATTATAGAGGCATTGTGCCACATTATGATCAACCCCTCACGCAGCTTTGAATATTATTCAAAGTTCGTCTTGCGAAAGCCATCGTAAACTAGCACTTTGCCGCCCCACAATTTCGTTGATCGTCTGCCCGCAGTCTTGTCCGATATCAGTCATCGGCGGCTGTATTGATGACTCTCTTTAAAATATTAAGACTAGACTTAATTTCGCAGGAGACAGACGAATTCGTTTTTCCGTCTATATATTTATCACCGAATGGCTTACCACTGTTTTAATAATTGTCAACCGTCAACCGTTGAGGTACTATATAGTTGGTAGGCGTTCTAACGTCGATATTAATTATGTACAGTATTAAATGTCAGGCAAACCCAAAATATTATAATATAATATAATATGTACTGATAAACATTTTATTTTGCATATTATTTCGTCATTACAGAATACAAAAATCATATTTAAATACCGATTTAATAGCATTTTGAACATATAGTAATTTGAAATTGTTCTATATCAAAATGGTTTACTAAATTGTAGTCATATTTTTTTTGTAATTTCATCTTCGTGTAAGACGGTAGCAATATTATACTGTCGCATGTATAATAATATTATATAGAATCAATCGTTCACGAGTAATATTCTATACGCCATACACTAGTTATACTGTTTTTAAGTTCCACTTCCAAAACCAAATAAAAAAAATAAAATCGAGAATCATAAATATGTATTATAGGTAAGTTTTATTGTGTAATATTATTCTAAATTGTTTTGTATAACGATAAATGATCTGCAGCTGATAGAAAAACTGCATCGAAAAATCCAAATGCAGTTTCTATCAACACTTTGGTTTTAGCGAGGTACCACGAATTTAAACGTCTCGTCGGCATCGGAAGTCCTTATACCAGTGCAAAACCGTGTCACTGGTAAATCGGAGGGAATAACCATCTTCACACGAGACGTCTCCTGTAGCAGCGGGCGGGCTCCCCGTCGCTCGGCTGCAGGTCGGGCTGGAAAATTGCCTAGTCTCATCAAGGATAGGACTATTCGGCGCTTGGCTTCGGTACCATATATTTTTACGCCGATTTCCAAACCGACTGGGAGACGGGAAAGATGCGGCCTGCAGAGGGATTGAACCGGCTGCTGTCTGTATGCGCGGATCCACCTTTCTCGCCGCGGGCACATCCTTCTTTATCGCCGTGGGCACATCCTTCTTTATCGCCGTGGGCACATCCACCTTTAATGCAGCTGGCGCATCCACCCTTTTCGCCGCGGGCACATCCACCTTTAACGCCGCAGGCACATCCACCTTTAGCGACGCGGGCACATCCACCTTCAATACAGCGGGCGCATCAACCTTTCTCGCCGCGGGCACATCCACCTTTAACGCCACGGGCACATCCACCTTTAGCGCCGCGGGCGCATACATCTTTAATGCAGCGGGCACATCCAACTTTAATGCAGCGGGCGCATCCACCTTTTTCTCCGAGGGCACATCCACCTTAACCGCCGCGGGCACAGCCACCTTTAGCGCCGCGGGCGCATCCACCTTTAACTCCGCGGCCGCACTAGGCTTTACTGTAGTGGTGTCGTTGTAGTTTATGGCGAGGGTGATGGGGCTGACGGAGCATTGATGTACCGTCAGTGCCTCATCGGGCCACTGGAGGTCGGACAGATCCATTAAAAAGTGTAGCATTAGTTTGAATAATGCTACAACGAAGTGGTACGCAACCCGCAAAATTGTAAACAACTTCTTCCAATAAGTCATATTGTCCTGAAATTCAAATCGCGAAATTAAAAATCTTTAAATTGTATATTATTATTATATATAGGTATATTTTACACACAATACGTTAAATAATAATTTATATTAATTATCCTAAACTATATTTTACTAATTGGTTAGCTGGTACTCACCATGTTTAAGCTGTAACTATCGTATCGGCATGTCGTGTCAGCCACTGTAGGCCGTAACTCGGCGCCTTGGACGTTACTAAAACTGTTCATAGTGCCAAAATAAATATACAAAAGAAAACTTAGCAAAAATTGTGCTTACGAGTAGCAATACTGTACTATAAAGTAGAGGAGTTGTTACTCTGTTAGTAGTCAAAAGTCAAGTGTGTGAATTCCCAAATATCAAGACATAATCAACTAGATTTAGAGTGTTAGCGACCATTGGATACGGTCAGTTGTTTTCATTATAGGCCAGAAGCTTGTTATTTTTAAAACGGTGTTGATTGCGTCGGATAAAATAAAATAATATTATATTATACGCCTGGGATTTTTTATTTTATTTTAAAAAATCATATACAATAATTTGTAAAAAAAGCTTTAAATTGTCTTTTTTTTAAAGACTTACTATATTGGCCACGACCCAATTTGTGCGATTTTTCGACGTACATTCCAATATTACGTATTGTAATGTCCTCAAAACTTCGAATTAAACTTAAATCAAATTCGTATGCCCTCAAGTACATATTATTCTGCAAATATACGGATGATATGTTACTCGGTGCACGATGAAATAATCACCTGTTTATTTATTAGTATTCATAATAATTATATATACACATCTAAAATGTAACAAAAATAGAATTTCTAGTGTTCACATAAAAAACGTATCAACATAATATACATATAAGTATATATTTTGTTTAACAAAAATCCGATTTGATATTTTTCGTGTTCGGTCCTTAAGTCCTTCACATTCCACAACAATTAGTAATGACTATCATTAGTCATTACTAATGAGCTTAATAACTAATAACAAAGTCTATATAGTAATATTATTATTTAATTTCGTACTGGGGTAAAATAGAAAAATATACTTTGGTATATTATTATTATTATTTAATAAATAAATAATAATATTTTTATAATGAGTGTGTATTGAGAGTACATACGTCCATCACACGGTGTTTTGACCGACCGACACATTATTAATTATCATATTATATTATTATTATTATTATTGTATCGATCGGAAGTTGTGCGTTTTGGTTTGTCACACGTTTTGTATTTGGCGAGAAAATCTTCGCCGTTGGGCTGAATCTTTAGTGGATCGTCTTCGTCCAGTTCCGCCTCCAAATTGTCGACGTCGTCCTATATACACGAGACGACGCCATTAATAAATATTATAAAATACTTATTATATAGTCGCAAATGTCAAAATACAAATTTTCGAATAATTATATTTATATGATATTATAATAAATTAAGTAGACAATATCCTTATTGTATACCCGTGCAAGGGATGAGAATCCGAGCAAGGAAAACTATTTCATATTTATTTTATTTTGAAACTTAACTGCAGCTTGATTATAATTATTTGTGTACGAAGAAAATTGTTAAATATCAAAATACACTTAATTTCAATTTTATAATAGTTTTTTATGAGCTTACTATTCTGAAGTCAGAATTTTGAAAAAAATTTGTTAAAAATACGAAAATTTGCAAATTATTTTTTAGTTATTTATAAAAAATCTTATTTTCATAGCTAAGATTTGAAAATTTAATGCTCTCTTCACAAAGAAAAATCGAATTTCTTGTTCATTTCATCTAAGAAAATTGTTCCGCCCCCAATGTGTGGCGCCCCGGGCAATTGCCCTCCGGCGCCTCCCCCTTGAAACCGTCCCTTATTATATGATATAATATTAACAGCAATATTATTTACGTCGTCTTCGTCGGAATCGCTGCTGTCGTCCTCGTCGTTACCGCTGTCGTCGTTGAAATAATCGTAGTCGTCGTCCGACGACGACTGATCGAAAGCCGGATGCTCGTTTTGTAGCAACATGTTCCTCACGTCCACTAACCGCTCCACCGCCGACGGGTACGCGTTGATGTTGCTCTCGATCGTTTTTTCGACGACGCCGACCATTCCTTCCTCTTTGGCCACGACCATCATCTCCGGGTTTTTGAACAAATTGTACAAGATACCGGATATGCACGGCATGATCTATATAAACACCAACGAGAAGGGCTGCGTGAAAAATCACCCGAGTAGATAGGTGAGCATAACTGAACGCGTGTGTTCGCCTCACCTCCTCTTACTTTGTCCGAATCGCACTGATGATTTAGAAGATATCGTTAGTCTTAGATCTCGCGATTCGTAAGTAATTGTAAGCGTAAAGTCATGAACTCACAAATTTTAAAAGCCGACTAACTTAGCCATACAACTTAAAGATGCATGTTTTTAATTTATGATTTGGAAATTGGGAGTGGGAGGTGGTGGAGGTTACTTTTTACTAGGGGTACATATTTACATAACAACCCATACCGATACTATTATGAACACACGGCGTTACGGATAGGCTTTTTAGGTACACGACTGCTGTAATATGGTCCGTTTTCCGGCATCTCGTAAAACATATAAAAACTTTGTTTTCAAATAGTTAAACCTAGGCGTGGAAAAAAATGCTTAAAAACATTTTTTAAAATATGTGTCACGAGGGCATTTTCACCCATTACGTGTTCACCCCCATTTTTAAAAGTTTGTTTGGTTTTTGAACTTTTAAATATACTTATAAGGATCCTATTTGTTCACGTTATTAACAAGCGTCCTACAGCGATAAAAGCCGTTCTTTCTTTTTAAACTCGCATCACGTTTTTCTAATGTAAATAATCGTTAATCTAATGATTTTTTGAAAATATCGATACATCTTATAATGATCCAAATCGAAATTCGAACTAGCAGTTTCCGAGTCATTTATAATTTGTAGGCACTAAGGATAATAGCTTATGATAAAAATAGGTTTATAAGATAGGTACTATAATAAATTATTTGGAAATAATACATTAATTAATATCACGCTGCTAAAGTCTTTTAATTTGTAAAAATTGTCGGAGGTGTAACGAGTAGGTACTAGACAGAATATAGCGTCATATTATACGGGTTAATTAGACACTCCTTAAATGGTAAACAAATCCGAGTATTTGAAAATAGGTCTTTGGAAAAACCAAAATTAAAAAAACCGCATCGTCGAAGGATGAAACGGGGGTTGAAGGGAGGCGACCGTGCTCGACGAATGACCTTGCTGGCCTGTACACTCGTGTTGTTATACGAATGATAATATTAATGCTTTTTTAGGTTCTAACGTGTCCGTCTATTTGTATTTTTTAGTCACTCACGTCCACGTCCAGCGTCGTCATGAAAACGCTCAAGCCTTTGAACAGGTTGCGGGCGCGCGAGCCACAAGCCCGGACGGCCGACTGGCACTGGCAGAGGTTCATGTACAGCCCCAGACTGTATTCCAGGTCGTACATCTCGTATTTGTTCCGGTCGCCGGTGAATTCGCTTTTCCGGACCAGCTGGTCGGCCAGCCAAGTGGTCAGACCGTTTCCGATCATCCGTTTTCGCGCTCGCGATCTATTCGAATACCATAGACAAATATTAATATAATACCTATAGTGAGCGAGAAATGCATTACATGTATTGACGTGCCACGCCGGGTGAATATAAATTATTTTGGGAATGTACCGGGCTATAATATAGGTACTCGAGAGTTTTTCTACCTGCCCAAAATTTGGGTAAATATTTTTTTGATATTATGCTTATCGATCGTAGGCGTGAGCAGACTTTTGATTCAGGTATGGCTAGATTTTATCTGACCCGCAGTGACCACCCACTCTTCCGCACCGGTCACGCCTCAATGAAATTAATAATTATAGAAATTTCATCGCAAAAAGCATCGAATCTTTCTTGGCTCATCGGTTTTAATATATAATAATGAGTTTAGTCATTATATATAGTTATGACTTAACTTAATAACAATGTGAGATTTATATAAATTTCGGACGAGCTTCATCCTCTCATCCTCACTGTATATCGCCACTGCCAAATACCCATCCCCTTAAAAAAAAATGTTCAAGTGAGGCTAAGCCCAATCAGTCGTGTGCACGCCCATGTTATCGATATTATTTATGGCTATCTCATTTTTATCGATTTACCGTGTTCCTTGAATGTCTGTAACAGTTCGACCACATAATAATTTAACTAATATTAAATTATCTGATTTGGTATAATAACATCGGGCAAGTTGCAGAACGATCGTATTTTAGAAATGACATTTTTATACGAAATCTAGTTTTATGATATTAAATTAAATTATTTACTACTATACTGATGGTATAGGTAGGATAATATTGTTATCCTTTTACATTTTATGTATTTATGTAGATATTTGATACGTACTCAAGATAACTATAAGAATTCAAAATACCGACTATCGATCAGTATTGATGTATATTATTTATATTCACCATATTTTATAATTTGTATACAGCTGGTAATAGAAATATTATTTTATACAGTAAAATCAAAATTAAAAAATAACGAATTCACCCGATATGCCGGGTAATTACCCGTTAAATATATTGAGTGCCAGCTATTTACCAACAATAATGTTATTTACCGGGTATTGAAACGTAGTTTCTTATGGCGCGATGTGAACGGAGGGACCCTAGCCCAGAAAAAACGTGCGTAACGAAAATAAAAGCGTTAGTCGCTATCTCTCTTAGTATTACAATATTGAAACCGTTCACAACAAAATAAATAACACAGAATCTACAACAAGAGACGATGACACCACTATAATTGATGCTGTTTTTTCACGATATTTGGAAAAAATTACGTCACAAACATACGTGTCTTATTAATTCAGTTATCACAGACCTTTCATTTCGATGATTGAATATGAACAATAATAATAATTCAATGTATTTTTCAACGTTCGTAATTTCAACGAATTAAATAAAATAAGAAAAAAACCTGATAACATAATATATTTACTTTCATTTCGAATAGTTCCACTGAAATTAATCTGTAACCCATAAGACTGCCAAAGAAACTACGTTTCTACCGGGTGTCCCGTGACAGCACTCGACTTTATTTTTTTTACTATATACGTCTTGCATAATATCATTATACAGGGTGGGGCAGCGAAAAGGGCGATATTCCTAATGCATAGAAAATCGCCCTTTTCGCTGCCCCAGCCTGTAGTATAATGCGATATATATGTGTGCGGCTGGGGTCTTACCCCGTACTGAGCTTCTGCAACGTTCCCAGCAACATGTTGTTGGTGATCGTGTCCCAAAAGTGTTGCGACGATATGAGCTGAGTTATGATCAGGCGCAGTAAAAACGGCGAGCCCGCCAAATACCCGCGGCCCCTGTTGAACGACGCCAGGGCGTTCAGCAGTCTCGACACCATCTGTTGTAGCGGATGCGGCCCGTTCGTCATCATCAGCCATTTCATGAGTCCTTGTTCGGCTTTGGATTTGCACAAGTCCAACAGATCGTATTTCTTGATCATCGCCACCGTGTCGTTTCTGTTTTCCGATTTCGTCAACCTCTTCAAAAATATTATTATACAAACAAATCCGGATATTATATCATCACGTAATTATGCAAGCCTTTAATATAGACACACGATATTTGAAAACGATCGTATGATTTAGGCATGTCGTCGGCTTAATTCACAATTATCGTAACTCTAAAATGACTACTTTTCAGAAAGGTTAGAAAAATAACATCTTATTAATTTAAAAACATTGTTAACGGATAATTGTATTGATTAAATTTATTATTTATGATTTTGTTGATCTTTTTTGAATAATTTCGTCGGAACAGCTCATTCATGGAAGAAAAATTGTCTAACCAGAGTGAGAATGGTTTGAAATGATGCGTTAATTTTTTTCTAAAAATAATAAATCATAATCTCAAAATTATCATTTTGGAGTTACGATAGTTGAGAATTAAGCCGACGATGTGTAAATAAATATAGTTCACTACAAATGTCAAATGTCAAATAATAAAATATATTAAAAATTGAAAATTATAAATAATTATCCAAGGTCGGAAAAAAGTCGATGAAAAAAGTGAACTCGAATAGTTGAGCCGAGTCAGTATAACACCATTGATTATAGAATATACTTAAATATACTTATACTATAAGTATATTCTATAATGAATGGTAACACTGAGCTGGTAACAAACAAAACATTTCTCTACAAGTCTAAAGTCAACAATATTATCTTAAGTATTAAAATGAAGTTAATTAATATTTTTTTTTAGTACGTATATTATGTGTAATATTTTGTATTTATTTACAATCTCGTATTAATTGGATATATCCAATATGTTGTAATAAAATAAATAAATAAACATATATGATCATTGCGAGCACGACCAATCTCCATTAATATTATATATTATAATTATTGTCTTAAACGATATATGGGTATGGTAATATGAGTGTGTGACTAAAATAGCATTGATTATGAATATATACTCATTAAACTGCACTATAAATTACCATTTTTATTCGTATAGTAATAAGTTTGTTTTCCTATCTATACGCGTGTGCATTTTATTTAAATAGTTTATTGTTTGTTAAATTCGAATATCATCATCATCATCATCATTATAATATAATATGTTATTGTGGTCGTCAATAATTTTAAAGAGATTAATAGTGATTGTCTGTATTTGTCTGATTGTAAATCGAACACCTTATGTCAATATTGTTATTGTAATTTTAGAATCGTCCTATATAATATATTCTTTCATTCGAATAACAGTACCACCACGTTGCAGTGGGCAGCTCGCACTTTAAATTTAAATACAAATTATTGTTTCTCTCTTATATAATCAACGCTAACTATATATTATGTAGGTACAATACTCATTATAATATCATATTGTAATATCATAATATTATTACCTATATAATATATTAATATATTGCTCTGAACTCACCCAACGCAGGGCTTGCAGGATAAGCAATTTGTTCTTGGTACTGTTGCCGTCCCGGAGTTCGAGTTTGATTTTGAAAATGTCCAAATCGAATTGGTCGTCAACAATTTCTAAATTTCGCTATGATATTATATTATATTACCAAAAAAAAAAAAAAATCATTGCGAGAATAATAGAATACAGCTGATATGACGGCGAGTAAATATATTTCAAATTGTAGGTACATATTATAAATATTATAATAATTACACAACAAAAACAACACTAACTTCGTTGTCGTCGTCGTCGTTTTCCACCACGGCGTTACAATTTTTCAAAATAATTTCCAAGTTAATCGACTGTCCCCGAATCGAATTCTCCAAAGCGTTCAACAGTTCGGCGGCCAGAGCTAATAATATTATTACAACAATTTATATTATTGCGCACCGTTATCGTTATCATACACATTATAAGTCGATATAAATAATAATATATAAAGGCGTGTGGGTAGAAAAAAATATGTCAACAAACCGTTTAGCGGTCTGTATTCCTTGTATAACGTTTTAAATTTTCTTTTCGTCAGTTTTCGCTTTCCCGCGTCTTTGCCGGGCACTAATGTCACCGACGTGCTGATAGCGAGGTCCAGAATAAAGTCCTCCAATCTTTTGTTCAGCGAATCGCACCATCGGTTTTCCTTGAGACCAACAAACGTTTAAAAACCATTCGAATTTCTTACGTTTTAGAAATATAGAAATATTTTATGCAGCAGTGTACGTATAATACTATAGTCAGTGCTCGAATTGCGGGGGGGAGGGGGCTCAGCATGGAAACTCAGCTCCTAAACTAGCTTTTGATTTTAATTAGCGTTCACGTACTACATTTTCTTAAAAGAACGCACGGCGATGGAAGGTACATATATAGTATTAAAATATTAAATGCAAACAAAATATGTTTTTTTTTCGATGTATTTAATTTTATAAAATATTAAATAGGTACCATCCATTACCTAACTCATAATTTAAAATGTTGTTTTTTCTTATTAAAAATCAAAATTGTTAATAGTTTGATAAACAATTCAATTTAAATCTGGTTTTGACATAATCTCACCAGTTATCTGACTTTTTTGGATAAAACTATCAAAGTCATTTGTTGAAAATATAAAAATTGCACGTTGTTATAAATGATAACAAATATTTATAAAGGTTTTTGTTGTGAACAAATTATGTCATTAACATACTGTTTTTAAGTTACTACCATTTATTAAATGTTAAAAATGTATTAATTTCGTTATGTCGTACCTATACGTTTTTAAATTGAATATAGGATCTACCTATATAATAATGACTTTTTATTTTTAATACAACTAGGAAAATAAATGAAAGTTTGAGATGATGAAAAGTGTAAAATTATCAACACTTAGTTAAAAGTAATATATATTAGGAATTATTTAGTTTAAAACGTAGTGGTAATAATTAACTGTGGTGGAGGGGCAGGGAAAACACGGGTTGGTGTTAAATTAATGTTCAATTGGAACGATGTCTATATTCAATTTCTATTTGAGTTCTCTTTTTTTGAATTTCGAGCACTGACTATAGCTAAATGTGTACTCACACTGCGGTATGTCGTAGATAATATTATGTTATTATAATGTCGTACTTTGAACAGGTTTTTAAACGAAGGGTGTTGCATCGGTTCGAACACGTACGGCAGTGCGAAATACGGTAAAAATTCGTTTTCGGTACTGAACTCGGCACCTCTCTGGAGCAGGAAAGTGCGAAAAGCGCCCATCGAACTCTCGTCGTTTCCGTCGCACTTATCGTCACCGCATTTTTCCGATTTGTTCACTCGTCTTTTACATTCCAATATGGTGTAGTAGACGTGAAGGTAAAACGTCAGCTTTCGATATTCGTCGATCTGCTTGATCTCGTCGGCTAAATCGCCCCACGTCTGAAAATATTGCACGATATAATATTATTTAACCACGTTTTCGTATAGCGTTTATTTCAATGACTTTTCAAAAAAACATTTCGTATTAAAATAAAAATAAAATCACTTTTGAATATTAATAACTCAGGACGGGTACTTTTAATTTTTTGATTTTTTTACCTTGAATCTAAATTTATGTGACATTATTGTGTGTACAAAATATAACAATATAAAAGATTAAATTGCCCGCGAATAATATTTTTAAGTTATGATAAAATAACAAAAATCGTCGTGCTTCGAATATCTAATATCGTTCGGATTTGAACTTCAAATGTCTATAAAAAAAAATCATTCCAAACTGAAATGTACTCAATATCTAGATTTTTCAGATTTTTTGGTTCCAGTATGAAGGAGGATATTACATAATTTGACAGAACGACTATAAACGAATACTTTACTAGGTATAATATAATAAATATTGCATATAAATCCTATCCCTTTGGACGGGTAGTGATAATAATATATCGTTATACCTTCATGAACGTTGACCTGGACTCAGATTTAAAAGCCTGTATAATGGACGCTGCTCGATCTTTGGACAGGTGGACTGGATTGTTATTGTAAGTTTGGGTCGATTCGGCAGCAACGGACGGTGCTGCCATGTTCAGTTTGTGGCATTCCTCGATGAAACAAGCCGAAGTCTTCGTCATGTTATTGGACAATAAAAACTGTCAAACCATCAAAGTATAATTATATATAATGACTTATAATAGCAGTGAGTTCAGCTGGAAATATTACCCCATTCATTTCGCAGTGTGTATCTCTAATTAATTTTAGGCAGTCTAAACCAGGATTTTTTTGTAATACGCTGTGCATTTTTTCAAAATTACACGTCTAAATAAACACCAATCCATCGGGAGTAGTTTACGGATGCCCATTATTTTTTCTGGTTTGTCTTAGGGGAGAGGGCGGTCAAAAGTGAAAAATTCCCAGTAATCGGGATTTAAAAAAAAATATAATAACGATTTGATAATATTTTAATATTAATAACGATAATAATAATTGATGTGCTGAAATATTCCAAATCCGAATTAGCTTAAAATAACAAGTTTAGTGAATTTAAATTAGTGTAAATACATGCAGTTTTACTCGGAGAAGAATTTTGATGATAAAAAAAATAAATATACTTAAACATAATCGCAAATCGGTGACGAGTAGAGGGGGCTAAAATTCATCTACAATATTCTCAAAACGTATAGACTCCACGTGTATTATTACTTCCACGTGTATTCTATTTATTATTATTTGTTTGTATTAAATTTGAATTGCTTATCGAAGACGGCACAGGCAGAACCGGTACCAATGCGTGTTTAACAATAATCACGAGGCTTTTTGTGAATTAAATTTCACATAAATATAGTAAAAAATATCCTAGACCCGCAGACTTTCTCCGCTCGTTATCGTTTAACAGGTGCAATCATTTCAACATCGTTGAATTCAAATTTAACACATACATTACGCCGGTGACTCGATCAATGACGAGGTACATTCCACAACAGTTATAATATGTCCCTATACTTATAGCATAACGTTTATTGCCTACTTGCCAACTTTTTAATTTTAACTTAATTTTCATAATAATATTATACAAAAATTGAAGACTTTATAATTTATTATATAAATTATAAATATCATTTGAATTGATTTTGTTGTTACGCAATCAAATACATTTAATCGTTATTTAAAAATAATCGGGGACGTCGCTCTGCTGTATAGTAGGTATAGGTATCGAGTGTTTGGCGGAGTAGGTCACCGCAGTAACGGTTGTGTTAAATTTGAATTCTGGTCGATAAATTATCATTGCACGAAAAACGATTCTTAGCGATGACCGGTCTTTTAGTCTATATTTCTAATAATATTTAATCGTAAATTTTAATATTGGTAAGGTAGTTTGTAATACACGTGGCAGATAAACTCATTTTTAGAAAAAAATACATTTGTCGAGCTATACAACAGTTTTAACTGGAGACTAATAATAATAAAAAAAAGTCATTATTTTAATATTTTAAATAGTTTTATAACCAACTAACTAGTCAATGCCGACACGCGAAATAACAAAATGTAATTTTAAATTTTAAAATTAGAAATTTCTGCAATTGTCACATAACATAGATTTATATTTGAAAAAAAAATCTGTCGCAATAGATCCTATAGGCACATATATTTAAAACAAGAAATGTCTTCGGGTGGCAACTCTTCAATGCCTAAAATATGCAACTTTTATGCAAATATCATAATATAGAAATATGCAAAATAAAATACTAACAACCGGCTCTACACATTACGAAACGTCGACATTTTCAATCAACATTATTTTAGCCAAATTTTAGAAAATATGCATTTGCATAAAAGTCCTCATTATGAGACCAGCCAATGAAGCTAAGCAAAAATAATTAATTCTGTTCTTTAATATTATTATCTAAGATTTAATTAATTATTGTACAGCTATATAATATTGTATAATAATATGCAATATTTTTTTTAATATTGCATATTATTTTGCCATGTGACATATATTATAGTTATAATATGTCACTTTTTTAACTCGGCCTTACGTCAGTTTGTATTTAATAAATAAATAAATGGCATATTCAAAATGTATATTACGGCCAATTCATCGATTCAAAACAGAGAAAAATGTATGATTTGAACATTTTACGATTTTTTACAATATTTTATTGGGGGTTTTGGGCGGTCAAAATTAGAAATGTTTAAAAAATTTAAACATCTCTCAAACATAGAGTTTTGAATTAATTAACGTTGTTCAAATACTAAAATGTATTGAAAAAATGTCTTTTAATATTGTGTTTGCAAAAAAATAGTATATGTATAGGTTCCACTTGAGTTTCTAAAGTTGACGACCCTCTAAAACACCTCAAAATATATATAGTAAACAATTATTATAAAATGTATACAAATCATTTTAGATGTATTTCTAAATCAAAAAACTCGCTCGCATCGTACTTTTTTTTTCTGGATTTCGAATATTTTCGTGATAAAATGGCTGTAACGTAAAATAATTTGAAATCACACTATATAATATACATAAAATATATATGTTATGTACCTATATTGGTATACGTACTTCGTATATGTATTGCAACGTTTTCGCTTCGCTCGTCGAATATTTTCTCAACCTATCCATCGTCGCCCGGTATATATATAGCCGGTAGGTGGTACAGCTGCTGGTATAGGTGCGTGGTACGCTCGTAGTATCGGAACCCCGCAGAACGAGACAACTGTCGCCGTACACGCACCAGAGCGCACTAACCGGGTTTACGCTGGTATATCGTGCGATTTCGAAAAGATTAAAAGCTTTTGCGTATTCATTTTATGTTATAAACCCGCCTTGGCGCGTGTGTTGCGGGTCGAGTTAAATCGATATTGTCGCCAACCGACGGTCGTGTACACACAACGGCTGGGCACCACCTACCTAAACTATAATATTATGTATATATTGTTATATGACGTGTTGTGCGGTGATACCATTCTTTTATCGCGAAACGCCGTTCGATATCCCTTAACCCATATATATATATAACTCGGGGCCGCGGTATTTGGGAACTCGCCGACCTGGGGCAACAAAAAAAAAAAAAACCGACTTATTATATACCGAATAAATTAATTGGATATCGAAAAATATATAAATAATTAGCCGCCCTCTCGGAATCAGCACCCCGTTGCTCCCCCCCCCCACCCCCACCCCTTGTGATTCTTGTGTATATTATTATCTACGGCTTTCATACGGGGTATATGAAACTAGCCCCGGCGTCAGTGGCGTGTACATGACTTTTGTGGTTTTGTATGAGGGTGAGGGTTCGTAGTAATTACTATAACTACATCGAGTTAATTTTAAAAAAGTAGGTTAAGTAGGTAAACGTAGCATGGTACTTGATATTTTTTCTTCGCAAGGAAAATCTAAGAATCGTATAAAATATATGTTTTTACCATGTCGAATATCAATTATACGAATAATAAATAATAAGTAACAAAATGTTAAAAAGTATAACCATGGTAACGAACATTTTACGAAAATTGGCCTCGAAAAAAAAGTTGTATCCATCCGAAAAACATAATATATGTATACGTACGTAAAAAAACATATATTATTATTTTTATTTTTATATAGTTATATGTTTTGATTCGAGAAAACGCGAGTCGATTTAAACGACGAGTAGCGCAGGAATACACAGGTAAAGGTGCATTGTAAAGGTATCCTGTATATTTAATATAATAATAAATATAATAATTGCAGTGGACGATCGTCGCATCACGACCAATAATGATGACAATAATATAATAATATTATAATGACGACGACGAGTAAAAAAATGAAATAATATTGAAAACATCTCCTTATTATTATGTGTATACCATATAACAATGTTGGTATAGGTACTCATAATAATATTATGACAATCGGTGGCCGTGACCGGCAACAATAATATATTATACGACCTTTACTCGTATAATATAGTGATGACTGATGATGAGTGTAAATCGAAAACGTTTTGCACATACATATAAAAGACGTCATATAACATTTTTAATTAATCGCATTTCGATTTCTATCGGAGTGCTGCATGTGTGCGCCTTAGTCATGTTTTTTTTTGAATATCATCGGTTATATCTTATATAGGTACCTATAAGGCTGCAGCAGTAACCCTGCAGAATAAGATGACAATTATTATTATACGTGCGAAGGACACGTTTGTGCATCGATATAATATATATTATTGTTACGAATCATATTATTTTTTTTGGTCCGTTTTCGTATAACTGTATTGCTATAATATGTTAAATACGTTTATAAATTAATTAAATTAAAAGTGATTATTTTATTTTATAATAATAAACGGGTTTCAAACCCTTTTGAAATGTATACAAATTACATAATTACAATAACACTCATAACAGAGTATAAAGTTAAATTTACAAATAATGGTAAACAAATAAGGTTAATTAAATTTAAGTCATTAAAGCAGATTAATATTAAAAAAAAAAAAAAAGAGATTAACAAATAGTAAAATTAAAGATCTATATAGAGGGATCCTCATTGGGCATTAACATTAAACGTCTAATAGGCTCATTTTTCATACAATTGCTCGGACATATATAGGGACATGAAAAGGAAGACTGGAACGGTTTTGACGGGGAGGGACCTTGAAATTGGGTAAGGATAATAAATCAGATGAATCAACTTGACCAGACAATAGTCCCTTTAGAGACTTTTACAAATTAAACTCGTTAAGTCAAAAGTTACTTTAAAAAAAAAGTTACTCGCTATGCAACTTAGTTAAAATTAACTTAATTTCAACTTTTTAATCTCATTTAAGTCCAGCTTTGCATTACAGTAACCCGCAGTGGCGTATTTAGGAATTTTTCATGGATGGGGTCCACGTGATTTTTCCAATACAAAGTTGTGGGGAGGGGTGGCAAAGGTTTTTTAGATGATCATTTTTTATACACTATATAACAATTATTTTAATAATATTTCGCCTTTTTTAGCTAATGCCTAATTGTAGGCATAAGAATCACAATAAAATAAGAAATGCATTTCCTGAGAAATCGTTATTTTACGGGTGAATATCGAATGTCTTATTTCAAACGCTCGTAAAAAGATTTGGGGGGCTTTAGTGATTTGGACGATTTCAGTAATATTATCCATGAACATTGTTAATATTATCCATCAACATAAATAATTTTTAAGAAATGGTCCAAGTATAACAAATCCAATATTACATATTATATTTTTTATTTTTGTAAAACCATTTTTTTAGTATAAATATTTTGATAACTAAAAATCTACTCATTAAAATTTTGAATTGAGTACATACAATTTTCAAAAAAATTATGTTCAAATTTTTAACGGGTTCTCATTTGTAAAACAGAGGATGTTTGTCACAAACCCGTCCTTAAGTGGTAAAAAGAAAACCGAACAATTTGAAAAAATGTGCTTTGGCGGGTATTTTTAAAAATCCAAAAAATTAGAATTTGAATAAACGGTTTGTTAAAGCTAAAAATGGTGGCGAGCATCCTGTTCAGGCGTAGATTTGAAAATTCAACCACAAATAGTCCGTTAAAAAGGAATACAATTTTATATTTTATTTTTACTCGTCACGTTCAACATAATGTACACTTTAAACATACAATAATGTGTAAATATATATATATATATATATATATTATAATAATGATTAAACATAACGTATAACAGTTGTAATAACAATATATTATATTAATATATAGTAAAATAATCTTACAAGTCGACATAATATTAGAAATATAATGTTATATAATAATATGGTGATAATATAATATCATATCGTCGCGATGATGGTTAACCTATATATTAAACGAACGGCGGCGGTTGTAAGTATACATATTATAATTACCGTGAAAACTCGATATATATATAATATAATATAATATAATATAATATACACACACACACACACACACACGTTTCTATTCGTAAAAAATATATTAAATTATATTATGATTATATAATGATGAGCACGCGATAAACGCCCTCTCGACGGACATCGCGGGATGATTATATAATATATATATATATAAAAAATATAGTGTCGTCGCGATCGACAGATAAAAACTATAATAATATGGCAGGTAAGAGTCAGATTTGATTTTTCTCCTCGAGGCGACATAATATAAATATCGTGTTGTGATATTATTACATTGCGTGCAAACGATCGCGCGCGCCGTTTGTCGTCGTATCGCGATCAGACGCCGTCGGGCCGCCTCAGTTTTCGGTTGTCTTCCCACTTTTTGACTCTTCTCAGCGGGTAGCAGATGACGGCCGACATGGTCAATATTATCCCGGACAAGTAGAAAGACATGTCGTAGGTCCCGGTCCAGTCTTTGAACAGCCCTGCACAGACGTAATATTATATTTCGTGAGGTAGGTACATATTATAATATGGAGGTGTTGATATTCAATAATCGCGGCTGCGGAACGACTCGTGTCCGGTGCGATGGATTTTGAAGCAATTCGAATCGAGAAATATTTTAATCTCTTAATATTCGCTATTATTTCAATCGAAGAAACATCATATTTCAATCTCGTGTGAAACACAATAATATGTATGTATAATTATATCTATAACGACGTTATACATTGTACACGTTTCTCGATTGGAATGTATGACTTACCAAAAACAGTAAGTTAATATTGTTAAATTATCCGATTTGGTGTGATAATATATCGGACAAGTTTTAGAACAAAATATAACATCTTTTAGAAATGAAATTTTTAAACGAAATCTAGTTTAAATTTAAATTTCGACGATAAAACTGCACTTGCCCAATAACGGAGATCCGACGGCAGCTGCGACTCCTTGGAACATCAACAGGACGCCGAAAGCGTTCGTAAGCAATTCGAGACCGGTCAGTTCGACTATCATGGTGGATCTCAAAGACGCGAAACAAGCTAGAAAAAGAAAATGTCTTTTTAATTTTCGCATTCGTGTTATTCGATATAGGTAATCAAAGACGGCCAACATCATAGGCCAAAATGTGGAGTTAAATATGCGTGGGAAAATAATTTATGAACGTTTTGTTTTAAAATTATCGATTTTGTAACACCTACCTGTACTCTGTTTAGCGATAGAACACCGACGAAAATCGGTTCTCCTCCGCTTCCCCCAACCGCCGCACCATGCCACAGAGGAACCCGTTTCAATGTCAGGGTTACTCGGGGGGATGCGCATAATCGGCGTGTTCTCTCGCCGAACAGAGTATATATGATATACGCTCCAGTACAAATCCTAAAGAAATTCGTCTAGTGGCTTGGTAGAATTTACTTCAAAAGTTCAATTCACGCGTATAACGAATTGGTTCAAAACCGGGCAAATAAAAGCAGACCGATTGATTTCATCGATAAGTTAAATATTTCATACATTTGAAAAACTACCGACGCATGCGTGGTACCTATGCAGCCAACGATGCGCAGTATTAAAAACGTTAAGACGAGGTCGCTCGTTTTTTAGTCATAAAAAAATGTTAATATGTAAGCATTCCAATATATTGTGAGTCGAATCGAGATCGATGTTGAAAAACGTGTAAGGGACGCCATGACTAAAAAAAAAATAGCACCAAAACTCATAATCTGGCCCCGAGTAGTGTATAAGTGTTTTAAGACGATGTGTGGCGTCAATGGTTTGTAATTTATTTCGAAAAGGTATTGCAGCAGTGTTGTGTTCGTAAGACTTTTTTTTTATTTACACATACTTAGATAAGATGATATGCTCTGCAGAACTCAACAATTATCTGGATATAAATAGATAATGAAAAAATGAAATATAATATCTAGATAGACATTTTTTGTTCTTACATCTTATATAATCTTAAAACATGCGAGATTTAGTCACGTATATTTCTAATTCATACTATTTAAACGATCGTGCAAATACGACTTGATCTAGACGGCCATAATTTCCGTCGTATATATGGCAGTTTATATATAGCGTGACCAGTTCGAATGTGATCGGTCCGAAAGTCATGTGTTCGAAACTGGCCGAATGATCACATATTATGTATTAGAAACGTTTTGTATACCCACGAAAGGTCGAGTGTTCCAACATTTGAAATAATATATTAAAAAATTATAATATATATTATAACGTTTTAATAATCGCTTATCGGCGAATCGCCCAAGCAGCAGCGTTGTTGATTGCGTCGGTATTTCAGGTTATTCGATTTATGTTCTAAATGTTGCGTTGCTAGTTCATTTGATTTACATGATTATTGTTGTATCAAATTAATTTAATCTGATTTAATATATGAGTATCGAAAGTATTCAAATTATACCTATAGTATTCATGGATGAGGCTTTTACGACTGACAAAAATGTTTAGTATTTTTATATTTAAATTTAAATTTGGAAAACCTAATGTTTAATTGTTAAGGTTGAATTGAAAAAATACAAAAATGTTTTTAATATTTTGAACACTCGGTCGACTTATTCGTACACAAAACATTTCTGGCAAAATAAAATGATATCATTCGGCCGGCTTAAATTCGAACACGCGGCCTTTCGGACAGACCGTATTCGAACTGCATGGGTAACCACCGCTAACTCGTTTATGATATTATGGATACCGATTTCGTGATTCATTTCGAAAAGATATCAAACTATATAGATACGACGATTTTATCTAATACTATATAGATAATAGGTAGGTATCTAGAAAAACGTATACTGCAACTATTTGAGCCGGCCGGCGGCGGCGTGTCGTATCATAAGTGTGAAGACCGACCCGCTAAGCCCCGCGATGCTCACCCATTGAAAATCCGAACAGCGACGCGTACAAGTAGTACGAGAACACCGAGTACGGCAGAAAAGGCAGCAAAACGGTGTACAGGCCTCCAAACGTGAGTGACACGTTGTTCACCAGGATCGGATCGATGGACTCGTAACTGGATATCCATCCGCAAATCACTCTGCCGAACGTGTTTGTCAGACCGGTCGTGGACACCAGCCACACGGCCATGTTTTTTTCCATGCCCATGCTCACGGCTTTTTCTGCCCAAAAAAAAACGTAAATTTAATAAATTATAATATATACTATGTCAAAATCGATCGAAATCGGTGTGAATACGTAAAAAAATATTCGAGATTGGCCTCCGCCAGTCGAAACGTCCGGGGGGGGGGGGGCATACATGCTACGGGGGTAGCCTGCAACCGGACGTATGCAAACCCTGGCACATTTTAAGTCTTATAAAAAAACATAAGCTAATAATTTGATAATAGAGTTGGACGTGAGGTCGTGAAACGTGTTATAATATATTAGAAAAACTGAAACCCAACCTGGGTAATAGATTTAATATGATATGAACATGGTTATATAAATTATAATATCGATGATGATGACGGACACGTATCATTTACGTATTATTATTCGTTTTTTGAAAACTGTTTATTTTTCTTCTTTTATTATTATTATTATTGATGATTTTTTCGTCCTTTTATGCAATGGTTTGATTATTTTTAATTGACTGCTGATTATTTTTATCATAATATGGTTTCGAATTATATTGTTGAATAGTTATTAAAACTTTAAAAAAGTATAATTATATTGGTACGAACGTGCGGAAGTACTCCGCGAACGGATACGCGTATGACTATTCGATTTCGCTCGAGTCGAAATCGAATTACACATTTTATTTTTCGGCGATTGACTGAGGGCGCACATCCGTTTACTCGTTTTTGCCGACCTCCCCAACTGCTGCACAAGACGTGCTGTAGATGGGTGGGCGTGCGCGGTATAAAACATAACAGCACGACGCGTATAATATTAAAATAATAATAATATAATACAATATGATGACGGTTACCGCTAATGTACATGAACGGTACAAAGAATCCCAACAGCGTCAAGAAACCGCTGCACGTCAACACGAAGAAGGACGGAGAGGACAGGATGGAAAAGTCCAACATCGTAGTGAGCGTGTGCATGGCCGATTTGTAATACTTTTTCATGTTTCTGCGGAACGAGTTGTTCTTCGAACGGAGCTCCTCGTCGTCGCCGTCCTCGCCGTCGTTCCAGGCCGGCACCCTCGTCACCGACATCGCGTAGTTCAACGAGCTCACCTGAAACGATAACATTACAATAATATTATATATATTATGTCCGGGGCCGGATCTAGGGGGGGGGGGCGAACCGGGGCACTTGCCCACTTACCCTTTTTTTACACTTAAATAATAATAATTATTATTAGATGTGGGCAGTATTTTAATTTATAGTCTATAAGGTTTAATCACTTCCCGACGAGATCCGAGAAAAGCGATGGGGGAAAAACAATATTGTACCCAATACCTGTGACGAATACTGCGGCAGCCTGGACAGACTCCCGCCGAAAAATCGGTCGTCCCTGTCCATTAGATGCGCAGACACGGACGGCCTCCTCAGACTGACGGCGGACAGTTTCTTCTCCGGCAAGTCGGGCGTCAGTCTGTCCTTCAGGTACTGATTGTGGGTGTTGAGCGAATGACAAGATATGCTCTTGGGCCGAGGCTCGGGCGTCAGGCGACCCGACAGGTGGTTGTAGATTTCCTCGGCCGTCGGGGCTCCGATTTTCACGGCGGCGTTGTGCTTGCTGTCCAGCGACATCTTCCTCTCGGCGATGCCGTTTTTCGTCAACAGCGGCTCGTCCTCGGGTATCTTCGGTTCCATCACGACCGGATTGATGGTCGGCACTTCCACTATGGTCGGCTTCAGCGGACGGAAAAGTATCCCGGCGGCGGCGCAACTCAACGCGAGACCTGAAAATACGCATAAGACGATAGGTTTTGTCGTTTTGATGGGGTTATATGAGTATGAAATATTGAAAAATATATTTTTTTGATTTTGTGTTTTTTGGGTATATGTTTCGTAAAGTCATCACTAGACGGTCACACAGATTTCATACCTGATAAGTGATTACTGATAATCATTATTAATTATTATTATTATTATAAAAATATATATATGAAATACAAATATAAAAAACATTTTTAAAACATTTCCCAATTAACACCTAACCAAGTGTTTACTGTACTTCTTAGTTCCTACTTCCTACTATATAGTTTTAAATAAAAATTTGTTTTTTTTTTAGTTTTCATCAAAATGAAATATTTTATGAAATTTTTCTGAAATATTAAAAAAAAATTATTTTATGACATTTTATTGACCCTATAGGTATTGAAATTTGATCATTATTTTTTACCCGTACAATCTCACTTGTAGGCAGTCGATCGATAGACAAAAAAAAACTTTACACGTTTAATAAATCAAAAAAAAAAATAATGTTTGTATAGTTTTTGATTGTGGGTACTATAACTGACGTGAGATTGGATTTTTACTCGGAGGCGCTAACTGGTTTTGACATGTTTTAAGAAATGCATTTTCGATTCACTTCTATATAATATACCACTTTGTGATATTTCATTGATCGTGAAAGTAATCCTATCATTATACCACAGTGGTCATAATATTTTTGAAATAAAAACAAGTTTATGACATTAATGAAAAAACCGATCAGTTATAATATCTTTATAACCATAGACGACGTTACCTACTCGAAAGCACGACAATATTTCCTTAAAAAAAAAAAAAAAAAAATGATTTACCTGCTTGGACCATAACGGTAACTCGCCAACCGTAGTTTTCCACCAAAAGTGCGTTCAACGGTGCAAGTACGAACGTTCCTATGCCGGATCCGCATACGGCTATACCAGTTGCGAGTGCTCTCCACTTGTCGAAATAAAATCCGGGTATTAATACTGCGGACACGTATACCATGCTGAATCCAATACCTGAAATGACGATAGAAGAAGATCAATATTATGCATTTAATTTTGTACCCTAGTATTTTTAAATAGGGACGATTAATAAAAATAAAAATAAATCATATATTATTATCTGAAACCGTGTATTTCGATGGCTTAATGCGAAAACGTTGTAAGTACATTTTTGACGAAAACGAGTTTAGTACATAATATACTACTATTCTAAAAGAATAGGAATAATAAATTTTTATTGTTTGCAAAAACCTGGTACTTATGTGAAATAGTGCATATTTGAGCTAATAGATAGCGCAGCGTTATGTGATTTAAGTAGGCACTCCGGATAAATATAGCTATTTCTAAAATTTGTTTTAAGCTCAATGTACTGATAACATTTTACCTTCGAATGTATAATATTACAATTTGAGTTTTTCAGTTATAATGTGTTGAGTGCCGAAGTGTGCTCTTATCACCATTTACCTGTTGATATCCAAAGGTGGGCAAGTTAATGAAAATAATTAACTCAAGTTAAGTTAAGAGGACACAAGATCGATAAGTTAAAAGTTAACAGTTAACAAATTATAAATTTAACTCGATAAGTTAAAAGTTAATATAGAAAAAAAAATTAACTTAACTCAGTTTAAAAAAAGTTGATCTATTTTTTTAAAATTATTATGTTAATCAAATAAATAGTGAATGTGTCTTCCTATTTTCTAATTTATAAATTATAAAAACAATTTGATTGAACTTTTATCATAATGTACACTGTATACCCTTTTACTTTTCTATTATTTATTAATTTAAACTATGCTCATCTCAAATTAATAATTTAACAAATACATTTTTTTATATCGTATAGCAATTGAATGTCATAAAACGTGAAGTTGAGTACATGACCTTCATATTATAATATATAAGTTATATAACATCAAAACATAACAATTGTCCATTTGTAATTTAAAATTATTAATTTTATTAAAAATATTATTGCAACTCGCATAATATGTAATTTACAACATAATTCCTATATATATAAATAAATACCGCACACGGTAGGTAAACGAATGACGATTATGATAAAGTACGATTACGATTTACAAACAACGTAAGGGACTGGTCGATGCAAGCGCACTATAATTCATAATATTGTCTACAAGTATAGACCTGCATAATATTATCATGTATATATTATACACAACTATAACTATATACTTTAAACGATAATTTAGTTTTCAAGTTATTTTTAGAATTTTCTTTCCAATTTAAGTTTTATTTTTATTTTTATACTGATAATATCAGATAATATTTCGTTTATACGTAATACATTATACGTATACATTTTGAAATTTTTCATTTATACGTAAATATTACTATATTAGTAATATTTACGTATAAACGAAAAATTTCAAAATGTTTTTAACTTATTGGTTTTTTTTTTCAAATCAACTGAGAAAAGCTAAGTTATTTCAACTGTAAATTAAACTAGTTAAGTTCATAAGTTGATTATAAAACAAACTAACTAGATAAGTTAAAAAGTTAAAAATAAATTAACTTTTTAACTTAACTTTAACTTTTTAACTAGTTAATGCCCACCTTTGTTGATATCTAAAGGTTTTATACACTGATACAAACTATATACTAAACTCGCAGCTATTGTAACCAAAATATCTAAGTTCAAATTTGGAGATCAAAATATCAAAAATTTGCAAAAAATTATTTTGTACTTGAAAACTTAAAATTTTCAATTTTTATAGGTAATAGTGTAACCGAAAAATCTAAAATATATATGTACATGGTTGATTACTTTGGACATTTTAAGTTCAAATTTATAGGAAATTAGATATTTAAATTTTAAATGATAAATAACGATATAATGTTAGTAGTTGTTTTGTTGTAATTGAAAAAATATTTTTTGTGATTGCTTAAAAATTTTAAAGTGTTTTATTATATTTTGTACACTCAATGACATTTTCAAATGTTCAATGTTTTCCGCAAAAATTAATTCAACCTACTGTATTATTAACAGAAAAATTAATTACTTTAATAACAATAATATATCATAAAAATATATTCAGTGATGTAGGCGTCAGACCGCCTTTGCTCAGAATCGTTTTTCGTATACAATGATTTTATATCATTGAATTCAAATTTAACATATGACCAAAAGTTGAGGTTAATTGATCTTAATTTATCAAAAATCTTTTATTTTATATAAATGTTTTTAATTATTTTGTATTTTAATAAATTTGACTATAATATTGTTATATCTACACATAATATTAATTGTTACGTATAATTACGTTACGAAATGTGGTGTGTACATTAATATATTTTTTTAAATTGTAAGTGCATCACTTTCAACTTAACAAAAGACCAGAATTTAACTTATAAATATCAAAATATATCTGTCGATTGTTCTTAAATAAACAATCTGCTCTCGCGAAAAAAACACACTATTTTGTACATACAAATACATTTTTGCCATCAAACAGTCGATTTTTTTTCTATTTTCTAAATGATAAAACAATGAATGAACAACAATCGATACAATAATAATAATTCGAAACCATAAAATATGTAATATGCAATACAAAATACTATACAGTCGTCGAAAGTTTCATTTTGTACTTGACCTAATGAACATTGGTACCTCAAGCTATGGAAATAATAACATAATCGTATCACGTCTAATAAGTTATTATCAAACGACGTGATTGTAATGTAGAACAAATAATGAGTAAAATGCATTGGCATGTTTTCAATAGTTTGAACACGTCGTATAAATGTCAATGAGTCAGTTATAATATTCGAACGCCTTGGGTTGTCCGACAGCAAAATATTAACACGCCTTATTAATAATAAATAATAAATAATAATAATATCGATTCTACATCAATAATCGACCCTTATAAACGGAGAAAACCGTTTGAATGCAAGGACTTATAATACCTAGGTACTAATATGACATTGTAATTTTGTAAGATATCTACTTAATTATTGCATATAATATATGAAGTTGTTTTCATAATACAGACATCACATAGATCAGAGGTTCCCAAACTTTTCCTACTCGTGGTGCCCTTTTAGAACTGAAGTTTGCTCATGGCGCCCTTCATAAAATGTACGACCTTTTTTTAAATAAAATAGATAAAATAACAAACATGTATAATTTTCAATATAGATAACATGGAAATATTTATTTTATATAATTATACACTGAAATATTTAATTTTAATTTTATTAGGTAAAGTAAATTAGACATAGTTTATTTGTAGAAAACAATTGAATTAGCGAGATTTTTCGGCAGCGAGGCACAGCCGCGGCTCCCCTGACAACACACCGCGGCGCACAGTTTGGGAACCTCTGACATAGATGATGTAACGAAGTGCGAACGGTCATTAATATTGTTCTCAAATAGCAAAGTATATATACGTCGTGGTCAGAGTAAAGTCAACATTTTGGGGTAGAACAAAAAATTTATTTAGAAAAAAATGCCTTCTGTTTATTCGAAAAAATGTGTATCATTATTTTTTATTACATAAATATATACCTATTAATTATTATTTGTACATAATTGATTTTCACTAATCACACTGTGACAGCGAGTACATTATTTTGTACCCCCTTGGTCTCAGAATATTATATTATACATTTTAACAATAATTAAGAACTTGAACAATAATAATATCGAATACAATTTTTTGAGGTGGCAAAACAATACCCTTGCAGCTACCCCAAAAAAATTGTGGCGTATACTAAATACTTTTAGTGACGCCTATCGTGGCGGTCAGAATTTAAAATTCTCAATACTTTCCTTATTAATTGGAAAAATAAAATTAAGGATAAAGGGAACTATTTTACCCAAAACTTGCGCAGTTTTTGACGAAATCAATTTGTTTTTTGGGTGTAATTCATAAACGAACAACCGTAGATACTTGAAATCGTCATCAACTATTTAAATTAAAACAAATTGTGTATGAAAATATTCTGACTTTTTTTGAGCTATAATTAAACATTTGAAATTTGAAATTTTTTTAGTTTTTATCCTATAAATGTTTATTTAATATTTTGTCGATGGACCTAAAAGCAAATTTAATACAAAGTTCCTATAACAACATGAGTTATGTTTTGAGATTCAAAAATATTATTCTCGGGATTCAAAACTTTTACGTATATTCATGTTTAAAGTCATTAAAATAAATTCGTCAGAATCTTCAAAATCGTCAAAATTTGTAAATGTAATACAAGATTTTTCGCATGTTTATCTACCTGTAATAATAAAAGAAGTTTAAATGAAAGTCACATTTTATTTTGAAGTTTGATGTTCAAATTGTAATGTCATTATTGGATATTCATCCGGAAATTAAAAAATCGAACGATTTTCTTGTTTTGTTGAAATTAAAAAAAGGATTAACCGTAGATACTTAAAATTGTCAACAAACGTTTATATTCACTTTTTAAGTACACGGTATAGTTTTAAAAATATATGTTAACTCTCTTTGAGTTATTTATAGACATTTGAAATTTTCGATTTCTTAAAGTTTTTTCCTGTTATTATGGATAAACATTTTTTCACTCAGTCAAAAAATGAAAAATTTAATACGAGGTTCCTCATAAGTTGTGATTGTACATATTTAATAATATATTAATTGTACATAGGCACAATTTTTTATTTTAAAGCATTTGAATTTCCATTTTTATAAAAATAGTCAAATTCTTGAAAGCTTACATATAGTTTTGTAGTTAAAAATGTATACAATTAACTATTGAATAATTTAGCTGATAAATGATAAAATAACATCAAGTCAAAACTCTATTTTAAAATTATTTTTCCGGCTCGGTGACGACAGTAGTTATTGGTAAATACGTTATACCTATTAGTTGTTTTCCCGTTCCCACACGAAATTTTCGATATTATGATTATTATCGCTAATCGATTTTTTTGCCGGCCACTAACGATTTCGATTTGTAACATTGAATATTTATTTACATTTTCCTCGTGGGCGTGTATGTCATAATACTCGGGCCCGAATCGGGCCAGCGAGCTACCTCTAGTAAATCTCGGTGGGCCGGTTTGGTCGTAAATTTATTTCGCAATGAGTAATTAGCGCAAACATATTATAAGTAGTAGAAAATATTATAATCGAATCGAATCATTAAATCGCACCTTAGTCGCGTAGCTGTGATCGAATGTCGGGAATCCTATATTAGACTCGCGGTGGGTCGATATCTTGCCTATAATATCCGACGCTGGTAATATATACGTTCGTATAGCGCTGATTATTATACCGTGTGCGGTATTCCGGTAACCAAAAAAAAAAAAAATAGGATGATAATCATACGGTGGTTGAGCGTTTTTTAGATAGCTTTATCTAACTGATTGGTCCTATATATGGCGAAAAATATAATATATGATCATTTGACTATGTATGGTAAAAAAAAAACATTTGATGTTTTTATAATCTGTGTTATCTGTAACGTCCTTTTCCCATACGAAATCATCGTGATAAGCGATTACAAAAATTCGCATTTACCCATTTATAATTGAACGATATAAACTACCACCGTAGACCGTCCTGATTAACCGCCAACACACCCACCTATCCACATCATTTGGGGGGGGGGCAACTATTAACCCTCCCGAAGAGTGAGTTCAACACCACGCTGCTCACATTCAAATTTTTTGTTTCACGAAAACTGAATTTCAATACAAAGTCTGAAGTCTTGCAGGTTGCTTTGTATGTTTTGTCGTATTTTCGGAAAACTGCATATTTTTCAAAATATGTTTTTTATAACCGTCGTTTTTAATCAAAATATTACCATCTATTTTACTATTTTTTTACACGTACATATTATATAAATGAGAATAAACACAAAATATAATTATGACTTACCTCCAATGAAGCCATAGCAGAACATCAGTTGGTACAACGTTCTTGCATAAGCGGCAGAAACGAACGCAATACAGGAAATCACACTTCCAATTATCGTGACTGATCGGAAGTCCACACTATTCAGAAGGGCACTTACAAACGGACCTTTAATGGGAAATTTTTAAAATTATTTCTGTAAGACAGCGGTATTATGATATCGCATAAAGGAGAAGACGGTATAATATATTATATTATTTCGAATATTATATAATATAATAGCGAGTAACGCTTAAAATTTGAATATTATATATACTCTATTCAGCGAGAGAACACGGTGACGAAAATCGGTTCTTCCACGCAAACCCGTTTCGAAGCAGGCTTATGCTTGGGGGGGGGGGGTGGTCAGAATCGGCTCGTTCTCTCGCCGAACAGAGTAGTGTATAGCCAATTATACAGGGTGTCCCAGGTCTATTTGACTAATGCAATAACTTTTTTTCTATTCAATATTTTTAAGTTTTTTTTTTTTTATGATTTGTAGAGCTTTGCGCTATAATTTGTACATCTCATATTTTATTTTATTTTTTTACAACAAAAATAAATAATTTAAATTTTGCGTTTAATATTTTTCTAATAATCCAAGATAGCTATTTCATAAATAAGTATTTAAAACCCATTTTGGCGTTTAAAACTTTTAATTTGGTTAAGTCGTTAATTTTTAAACATTTTTCAAAGTGTGTTAAAATTCATAATTATTTCTTGCTAATCACTGTTACTGCTGTAAAAGTTATTGCATTAGTCAAATAGACCTGGGACACCCCGTGTATTATTATATATCGTATTCGGGCCTCGGTAAACTCGAATTAATAATATAATATTTATTTTACCCGCGATCAAGTAAAATCCGTTCAACAGCGATCCGACTATTGTGATCTTCGACTCCGGCTCGAGGAACGTGTTGACCATGTCCGTCATGAGCATGCCAAACGAATAGATTATTCCGTCTACGACGACGTTGCAGTAAAACGCAGCGAAAACCACTACCCATCCCCAGCCGCCGTCGGGAGCGACCACGATCGCCAACGATCCTCCAGCTCCTTTTTTCATCTGAAAACAAATATAATATAATATATTTTATTGTCGTAACGACCGCGACGGCGGTATAATAATGCACTGCGTGTATATTATTTTGCGATCATTTTTACGATGTAATAATATAATAGCTGGCTGAACCCGATGTTATAATAGACAAATATTATTATTATTATTAAATATACGGGATATAACCCTTTAACACAATTACACATTACATACATATAGACATTAATATAATTACATAACTCAAAGAAGTATATATAGTTAAGCAAAACAGCTATAAAGTAAGTAGGCACGAAGGGTCAACATTGGTATTACTCATCATACGCTAAATCGGTTCATTTTTTTGATAGTTTGTGGAGGCGAAAGGGACATAAAAAGGAGCAACAGATCGGGAAGGACGTTGAGGAACACGAAAACAGATTAAGGAAAGCAATTCGGGAGAGTCGATAATTCCATCTTATAAATTTTTTTAAAAAATTGATGTCCGCCAACCGCCTATACGCTCAGCCAAGGAAACCAGTCCTAGCTGAGTAGCGACTGGTTCGTAGTATGAGGTTCCCTGGGGATATTCAAACGAAATCCAGCATACTTCATGAATTTTCGTTGAACCCTTTCTAGCCTGACAGAGTCATTGTTGTCGTGAGGATTCCAAATAACAGCACCATATTCTAAAATAGGGCGTACGAGAGTACAATAAAGTACCTTAAAGGATAGGCCTAACCGAAAGTCTCTACATATAGTCTCAATACGAATCCCAAAGTTTTAAAAGCCTCGCAACAGATATTATGTTCAATGTGAAATAGTTTTTTTTTCAATGCTATAAATATAACGAAACGGTTTTTTGTTTGACTGACGAGAACTGCAATCGGTCTGCACTGGTAGTCTAGAGTGGCAGGTTAGCCTCTGATGAGTTCATTAAGGGGTGGTGGGTGCAGGGTATATGGCCAATACTTTATAGTACTAAGACTATAGTGTTTTAGCAATAACAAGACGTATGTATATAGTTATACAATTATCGGTGCTTCTACAAGAGTAGGTGAAATATTATATACTATAGCCTCTGAAAATTTTCAAGTTTACACTGGTAAACTTACATCTTACCAAGTTTATCAACAAGTATACCATAACCGGAAATCGGTAAGAAAAAAGAACAACGGTTTAAAAATTAAAAATATATTTATTTATTATCATCGGCAAAAAAAATTGATGAAATCAAATTATAATTATTATTTATCATCGGTAGCACGCTGAAAAACGTGTAAAAAAGCTAACAAGTCTAATTATCTATACAGTACCTATCAATATCTATTCACATAAATGTTTCGTCATTCCGAGAAATATTGCAACCATCACACATATCTTTTCAAAAAGTTTTATGTCATTAAAAAACAACATTTTTCAAAAGAAATGTATTTTATTAAACGATAAAAGCACTGCAAACAATATTGAATGATGATAAATAAAAGATATATTGCAAAAGTCAATTTTTCAAAAAATTATATTAAGTTTACGGTTTTCTTAATATTATTTTCATTTTTCTGTTATTGTTCTTTTTTGCACTTTCTTTTTTTCCGTATTCTTTTTTTCATTGGTTTTTTTCCATGATTCCCCGCATAACAATATCTATTCAACGCTGTATTTTAAATCAATTTTTTATTTTTATAGACCATGGGCATATTTTTCTCGAATAGCAATAGAAAAACAAATAACCGCTCAATATAGCAGCGTTTACTTTCTGTTAAACCGACAAAATAATTACTATATGGCGATGAATTCAAGATTTGTCAGACCTGCAGATCCTGCTGCAGTGGGTGGCAACGACTCGAGATTTTTATATACCGGATAATACGTCAAAAAATGCAAATGTTTTTAGAGACACAAACACGCTACCGCATAAAAAAAGTAATGTAAGTACATAATGATTCTTTATATATTATATTATATACCTATGTTACGCGAATAACGTTTATGATATAGTAAGTATAGGTATATATGAAATACCTGTATACGCGCGTTAACAGATTAATATTATTATAAATAATTATTATGATTAACATTAATATTATGCGGCTCGATCGATTTTTTTACATGTTTAAATTATTCACAGGCAATAAACGTTTAAATATAGGTCTTGGTATATATATATAATAATATAAAAATATTATATAATATTTGTTTTCCGCGACCACCGCGCGCGCGCTCGAGCTCATATAACTACTCAAATATTTATAAGTACTTTATTAACGCAGTTATTTATTTACGATATTATTATAAAAAAAAAAAAAAAACCTGTATAATCCACATAAAATGCAAACTCTTGATGTATACCTACATAATAATACCTAGGTTCGTGTTGTGAAGTGATTTATTGCGCGCACGACGTCGAAACGCTGCACTCGTTAAATCGACTCGATTTTATGTACCTCCGCGGCGGTGGCGGTGGTCTCAATATAATATAATATCGTGTGAACCATATAATATTATTTGTTTTGTCGTTTTGATTTACTCGTCAAAAGCATATTATATTATATGGCACTTGTATGTGTACAGAGATTGTACGACATAAAAATAAAATAAGTATATCTTTATATTATATATAATTCTACTGTGCGTGTGTATGTCACGCTGAAGTCCTCCTAAACGGCTGGACCGATTTGAATGAATTTTTTTGTACGCGTTCGGGCGAGGCCCTGCAGGATGGTTTAGATTCACAAAGTGCGGTGAGGTGAGGTGGTGATGTGAGGTGCTCACACAGGGATTTTGAGATTTACGATGGAAATTTTTGTTTATATACGGTTGCTATTGGTAACCATGGTTGCTATGTACTGTTTATTTATATCGCGGTCAATGGTTACATATTATTTATATAAAGAGGAAAGATATGATTGTTTGTTTGTATCGAATAGGCTCCGAAACTCCTGAACCGATTTAAATGAAATTTGGTACATAGATAGTTTAGACACAGAGAAGGGATATAGATTACTTTTTAATACTAAAAAGGGCTGTAAGGGGTTGAAATATGGAATGGTATGTATTTTGCCATCAACGTGACACCATTATTATTTTTTTTTAATGGGCAACGAAGTGCACTTGATCAGCTATATATATATTTATAAATGTAAATATTGATGACGGAAGTCAAAAATATTTTAATATTTCAGAAGTAGCTATAGTATCTTTATGTATAGTATACCTAATATTATGTACGTACGTACCTACATATAATAATAATATGTAAATGGTCAGAGCGGAAGTTTTCTGTGACGCAGTAAACTATATAATAATAATATAATTGCACAATTTCATTGGACACAATATTTTCAGGTACCTACAATATAATTACAGGGTAAATACGATTATTATATTATTATTATTTGACGTAGGTACTATATACGCACGGCGGCGGTTTGACGAGCCGATAAAACCTATTCAATATTATATTATTGTATACATAATGTGCACCGATTATTATTATAAACCGATAATAATCGTTTGAACACGAATAATATTATTATTTTAATGACCGTCACATGTACTGTCGGTGTGGTACGAGTTTTAAACGACGACGACCGTTTTACCCGTTTCAAAACGAATGCGATATTATAATATATGGAGCACGACCAGTGGCGTAATTCCATAACATTTCAGCAAGTGAAAAAATTTCATAGGTCCAAATGGTCTAATAGGTAATCAAAAAGACAAATTTAGGTATACTCTCAAAATTATTTTCAAAATAATCTCTATAATATTTTATGTCAAGGTGTATTATATATTAATCCGCCTTGGTTTATGTATTTTATTATTTGTTTAATTCTGTAAGTTCTGTTATCTTTTATCAAAAAATTCAATACAACGATGAAGTAGAATTTTATTTTTATAGGATAAGAGTTAAGTTTCAGCAGGTGCAAAAGCATATATCATATTGCACCCCCGTAATTACGCCACTGAGCACGACAATAATATTGCTTTTCCGCACACCTGTAGCAGGAGGTCTGTGAAAATTCCCAACTCGTATACGGCGCATGAATTGTCCAAGTGCAAGAAAAAATCTAATATCGTAGGTATAATAGATAGGTATATACCGAGGTATAATATTTAAATATTGCTTTATATAGGTACCGACTTCAGTCATAAGAGTGTTCTCGATAATATATCCCGCAAAAGTTGCATCCACCACTATACTCCACTCGTCTAAACTTTAAATGCAATTATTGATTTAAACCGAAAAACTCTTTATTCGATATATTTTAAAAATATCAACATTTTTACAAAATATGTACCTATTCTGCTTCTGATTATGAAATCAAAAGTTAATGTGTAGGTGGCCATGAATAACGTAAAAAAAAAAAACTTCACTATAAAGACACCATTAGACTATTTTGTGAAAACGTGCGGTGTTGTAAGTTCTTTTAGAACATTTTTTTTTTTTAAAAACAAAAAAAATGGACTTGGAAGACCAGTGAAGTCATTTCAACAGAAATAATTGAATAATATTGCTCCGCATAATATTTACAAAATGATTTTTGTACCAAACGTGCGATCTCGATGATTACATTTAATACAATTAATACATCAGAATGTCATCTTCATTCGTGTGAAGTATAACGAAATCGGAGATATAAATGGAATTCGAAACGTCAGACACCTACAAATAATTACAATACAGATGAACAATCAAATCAAGTCTATTGTACTTGCGATATACTTTCATCGTATTATCGCGATAAATTCTTTATCCTAACGCTCTAAAGATCTCCAGTCGTTGTTGTACCATTGAAGCTACTCAGTTTTTTTTTTTAGAACGATTCAGCATCCGTGTTCCGGGTAACAACAGACTTCAGGATTAATTTCACCTGCCAGTAAGTCAGATTGTTTTTGGCGAAAAATTCTCGTTTTATACGAATAAACTACATGTCCATAGCCAATAACTAATCGTATAATTGATTGTACCTACATATGTAGTAAATATATATATATCTATATTCGGCTAACTTTAATACATCTTTTTCTTATAAATAATATTCGTCACACTGGTTTTAAATGAAAATATTTTGTCATTAAAAAGCCAAATGCCGTCAATACCCATAAACAAAATGATATTATACTATTCTGTGTTTAGAACGTTCCTTTTCGGAAGGAATTCATTCCATTCCTCGTTCTTTTTTTTTTTTTTTTTAAAAAAGGAATTCTTTTCGTTCTGTTCTTTTTGAAGAAAAAAGGATTCGTTCTTTTGCCGTTCTTTTGAAAATGAACGAGTTCCATTTTTGGTTCCAAATAGAACAAAAAAATCTCCTCCAATAGTACTCCCGAGTCCCAACCAGCATCATAAATGATTTATGATTTATTCAACGTTTTATACTGTTTTCCGTCGACGCGACGACAACGATTTCGAAGAATTATAATATACTTTAAGAAATATTAGTATAGTCTTAAATTGAAACTCGAAAGGAATGAACTTGACGTTTTTTTTCCTTGAAAAAAGGAACTCGTTCCTTGTGTCCTTTTTTTTTTTATAAAAAGGAATTGGAATTCGACGTTACGGTCTTTAAAAAGGAACTCGCTCCAGGAATCCGTTCCTTTTGGAATTCGTTCCATCCGAACACTGAATCATATTTTGTCACGATGTCGTGCTCTGCCGGAGACTCGACGAGAGACTGCAGCAGCTAGTAGACGGTAATCATCAAACGTATACATACAAAATACAAATTACCGAAGACATAATATTAATTTATTGTCTGTGTGGATACGAAACGACGTAATTGCTCGACACACACACACACAGGCCCATCAATAAATACATCATAATATTAAAACGATAGCCATAACGCAGTGTTATCGTCTCAATTATCAAAGTATATTACGGTGTATTTTCGAAACAATACAATAATAATAATTACAACCGCGATAATTGTTAAAAAGGCAATTCCTGCACCGCCGTGTACGCAATGAACACTAAAAAATAATAATCATTGTTAAACTATATATAATATTATCATATTGTAATCGTGTACATAATTTTTTAAGTTGTTCTATAACATATTGTGTGTGCTGGATAATTGGGTCACAATTACGCCGCCGCACAACTCGTTCGCTCGTATTTTGCCGATTTATATAATAATATTTTTTTTCACCTCGCGACAGCTTTACGGTCGCAAGTTTTTCCATACACCCCGACAGGCGACAGGCGATAATAATAATATGCTTAATATTCTTCGGATCGATATACCTACCTAATAATAATTAATCGTTGTACAACGATATTATAATAATATATAATGCCAACAACTTTTCACAAAGTGCACCTAAATATTATATTATATTGGACGCGAAGTATTATAATAATATAATAATTAGACAGTGTAATAGCAGTTTCGACGGCTGATGAATTATAACACGAATACACACACCTACCCGCGTACGTCATATTACTACGCTATACGAGTTTATTATAATTATTAAAGTGTTGTAAGTCCGACACGCGCGCGTGTAAAATACAATTACGATCATAATAATTATACTGTTAAAAATACCGATGGCAGGTATACGAGTTTAGTGTTTTTTGTTTTGTTGTTGTCGAATATTCGTGCACGATATTATACAGAGCACTGCGACAAAGCTTTTCATTATAATTCGATAATTTTTGTAATCGACGATATATTATTATAATATCACCTCCTACGTATAATATGCATCGCATTAATAATATATTGTACGATCAGCTGCAGCAGGCGGCACTTCTGGCACGGCTATAAAGTGAAACGGCCAATCAATAAAGATTAATAATAATAATAATAATAATAATAATATGCTTTATTCTGAAACGAGACCAGATTTCAAGGGTACGAATAATAATCGACGACGACGATGCATTGTGTTACGATATATTATTATAAAATGATCTACGCGTCATAGACATATGTCATATAATATGCTGATAAACCATATATTATATAACGACTATTGTTCAATTGAAACGCATATTTACGTCGCGGGGACAGCCAATTAATATTTCCGGAGGACCAGTTTAGGAATAATTCCGGAAGTATTTTCGTTCGTCAGTGTAATGTCGTAACGTAGTCTGGCCCGACCGAAATCGTACTCTACTCAACCCATTTCGGCGGCCGATTCACTATTCGACCAAAACAAAAAGTTTAATAAATGATAATATTATATTTTGATACAGAGAAATGTAAACATTTTATATGATTTTATTAACATAATATTATCATTATTATTATAGAAAATTAATAAATATATGAGTTGTATAATATAAATAATATATAATATATATATACAGTTGTACATTATGTGTATAATATATAATTATTAATTTGTCATTAATTATATTTTGATCGTCGGTCGTCGTGTTTGGTTGTGACGCCATACATGGGTTATACCAATTAATAATGATAATAATCTATATTTTATTTAGCAGTATATTGATGTTTAAAAAATGGAGTTACATATAATGTATTGTTATTTTACTGTTTCGTCCATCATTTAAGATAAAATCCTTGTTTTAATAGACGAGAGTCTCTTCAAAAATGATAGTAAGAAGAATATAATAATAAAACTGACAATAATAACAGAAATTAATTAGTTATAAAATATACATGTTTAGCTTATATTATTGTATTGTTAAAGAGTGTCTGTATTAGGTACATTTAATAATTATTGACAACAATTATATATTATTATTATTATTTATTTACATATTATTATATACACATTTTACACAACTTATATTTTTAATAATTTTCTATAATATATGTTTTCTATGTATTCAAATATATGACTATTTATCAAACTTTTTGTTTCGGTCGAAAAGCGAATCGGCTGAAAAGGGCGAAGGTTACGATTTCAGTCGAAAAGTGTCTCACCCGTAAAAACACGCGCTTTTGTCCGAAAAAAGTAAAGGCGAAATCGATAAACTGCAAAACGAGAACTGATCAATTATTATTATAATTATAATTGAATACACCGTCGAAAATGATATGATTTAACAAAAAAAAAAGGGGGGGAGGTGGTTTTTGTCTGGGTACAAATTGGCCACGATTTGCTCATTTTGTGACTCCCGATGTATACGCGAGCGTACATATACCAGAGATCACCCCAAGTGGCGCCACTCGGACTACAAATTTTATCCGCAGACAAGGAAAAAAAATGCAAAACCGATAACAATACCGTGGTTCTATAGTGTGGTAATCTATATCGTTTTTGATTATTGGTTTTTGGTAGCAGATATTATAGTGCGGTTGCGAAGTATAGGTAGGTAGGTATAGGTATAGTACATCTTATCGGTCGTATTATATTATTTTCAAACTATATTCGAATAATATTATTATTGGGCGACGGGGCGACCGTTTGCCGATTCCGCGTACAAAGCCAGTCCGTCAATTACCGTTGACCCGCCTAGACTTTTTTTCAGATCGATCCACCGACGAACTGCACCTTGAAATGATAACGCGAAGATGGCGTGCATCGATCTGCCCGATTTCAAGCCGTCTACAGTCGAGTGCAACACTTGCTTGCATTTTTCCCGCACTAATCGATTTTTTATTTATCATATTTTATTAATACATTATTTTAGCGTCGATTCAAATATTTGTACGATATTTTTGAATTGAGTTTTCATTACTTACAATTTTATAATAATAATCTATAATATATATATAAAAATAAGTGTACATTTTTAATAAATTTTATAGCTCAAGATCCACCGAACCGATTTCGATAAAAATTTCAGGGCATGTTAAGATTGATATGTAGATGGTTTCTGTGAAGTTTGTACGCTGTGCGATATGTGATTCCGGAGTTATGGCTTCTTAGGTTAGTTAGTCGATAGGGTCGATAGGGTTTTTCTAAGACCGCGCTAACCAAGAAAACTACTGGACCGATTTGAATGAATTTTTTTGTATGCATTTGGATGACGCCCTGGGTGGTTTAGATTCACAAAGTGGTGAGGTGAGGTGGTGATGTGAGGTGCTCACACAGGGATTTTGAAATTTACGATGGAAATATTTGTTTATATACGGTTGCTATTGGTAACCATGGTTGCTATGTACTGTTTATTTGTATAACCATTGACAACCCTATAAGTTAAACCCTATAGTTAAATTGAAGAAAATTCAGCCAGATGGAATTGATAAAATTAATATTTCTGCCGAGATACCGAACAAAGACAGAGATCCTATACTTTATGAAATAGTATGCAAGAATATGATTCATGGCCCATGCGGCGAGTTAAATATTAGATGAATAATGGAAAATGTAGTAAGAAATACACTCGCAAATGTTTGCGAGCAATGTTTTTCGTGTACCTACTTAATTCTGATATCACTCACTTACGCACATCACGGGGCCCGCAATCCATCGGGAGATTGCAATATAGTAATAGGATCCATCAGTGGATTGCCTACCTAGGTGGTTTAGATGCACTTCAGGTTAATCTTAACTTAATATTTGGCTTAGGCGACTAAATTGAATACTGCTCAGTATATTATTTTAACCGTTATTTTATAAAATAAATCATATTATTCATACAGAGGTGGCATTATTAATTTATTAATGGGCAACGAAGTGCACGGGATCAGCTAAATATGAAAAAAAAAATACACACGGGCGAAGCCGGGTAATTCAGCTAGTAATAATATATTATAATGTTAACGATATAATATTTTGCTCTTTAAATTGTATGGCCCGCAAAGTGTCCAGATTCCCAATGAGACGTGGTCCTTCGAAAATATTAATTGATGACCCCTGCAGCTGGTATGTACAATATACTAATATTATTATTATTATTATTATTATTATTATTATTATGCTATTCCGCAGCGATCATCGATTATTGTATCATAGAGGAGACCCACATATCGAGTGGTTGTAGACCACGACACGCGTCAATAAAACAAACAATCAAAAGGATAAAAAAAAAAAAAATCCAATGGCTAAACGATTGACTCGTATATTTGTTTCGGATATTAAATGTTTGACGCGTTTTGTTATATAATATAATACAATAATAATAACACTTTCGATTTTAAACTGAGGGGAAAAAACACCCTTTGAATTTTACTATTGTTGAAAAAAAATTGTACTACTGGCGCAGAGTTTTACGATACAATATTTGGCTACACGTACATTTTTTCCTCTAGAATTAATACATAAGATTTTTGTACATTTATTAATAAAAATTATTTTTCTAGAAAAAAAAAAATAAACAAAAATTGTAAGTATAGGAACAAACCGTACAAATTGCGTGTACTCTGTGATATATATCTACACGAATCTCGAATTTCTAAACTATTAATATAGTCGTTATATTATTGATGACTATTGATTTTTTTTTATAAATATTTGACATGCTTATCTGAATTCGTGAAAAAAAAACTTAAACCAAACCAAAAATATTTCTAAACATTAAAATATTATAGAAATTTATTACAAAGATTTTTTTCCCCAATTTACATATAGGTTTTATAATATTTAACCTGGCAATCTAGTTTATTATCTATATACGTATCTGTGATTACATTATAATATTTATTATTTATATTGAATTGATTAATATTATCATTTTGGTTTTTTGGTTTTTTTTCCTTAGGGTTTTTTTCTGCATACCATCTACACGCTTACTGCACTATACGTCCTTATATATATATATATATATATATATATACCAAAACTATAACAGGTTTTTGAAAAATCACAAAACACACTTAAAGTGTTACGACAAACTGTTAAAAGAAAAAAATTTTATTTTATAATCAAAATGCTATTAGGCCTACAGTTCTCTACATATAGCAATCCACCGTTCCTATATTATACAATTATAATTTATTATAATATATATAGCTGCAGCAGTCAGAGAATCTGATAATAAATTTAGAAACTGAATGTATACACAGTCTTAAACATATATATAATATGCGATTTGAAATCAAATCCTCGTCCACATTTCACTCATATATAATATAAAACAGTATATTATTTAAATGGATTTATACACTCTAAAACATTTTATCCGTTAGATCAAAAATATTTTAAATACTATAGACCTATTATAACGATAGGAAATATAATATATTATTATACTAAATAAGCGTCTTGTAAAATGAAACATTATCAAATATATACCTTGGTGGATCTTTGTGACAGTTAATTTATAATGCACTCTTATCATTATATACTTATATAAATATTATTATTTTAACAAACGATGAAAATCTTTTTCATGTCTTAAAAATATATTTAACCGCAGTGAAAGTCTTTCAAAATGTAAGTATATCAAATGTATAATAAATAATATTTTTTTCGTTACGTGACAAACAAACCCATTGGCCATTATTATAGGTGGTAACAATATAATATGAGTTATATATGAGATAAACACAGTTAAAAATATTGTTAAAACGTATAATATACATATATGACAATATATTTCCATATAAAACGTATATTGTTTTAACTAATATAGTTAACTATTGTTATGTTGAGTAATTTAAAATCATTATTTTATTTTCATGGTAAAATTTAAACAGATAAGAAAAAATAATTTCATAAATGGACAGTGACTTTGAAATCACTTCTAAGCAATCGAAAGTGGGTAATATTTCTGCGATAACATAATACATTAAAATGACGATGGATAATATAGTCCGCTCTAATTATAATAAAATAATTAATTTTATTCTTCTAAATACATTTTTTTTATGTGTTACTCGTAAAAATGATTTGATGAACTAGAACTTCGGGAAATAATAATTAACCGTCCTGATTAAATATTATTACGGACAAAAATTCTTATCTTGTTAAAAAAAAATTCGAATTCGAACTTCTAGGTATCGTATAGTTATATTGTTATTGTCATATGTATCGTCTATCAGCTAATCGTCGAGTAGATAATTGTATTTATGGTACTGAACACGAATAGCGAATATCACGGGATTAAGAATAATAGAACAATAATATTATATCGGAGTGCATTATTATTTACATTGATATTGTGTTGAGCGCTGCTTAAGCCGAATGTTCATGAAAATGCAATCAGTTCGAAACTATATATACACTCGAAAGACTCGTCGAGGTTAGATACGATATAATATTATATAATTTATAATGAAATATTGATTCGAATATAGAAAACATAACAAAAATGTCCTATCCTAAACTCCGATTTCCGACGAACCGACTGAAAAAAAAAAAAAAAATACGAAGAATAGTAAAACAATATTATAATATAATTATTATTAGTATTATGTCGTTCGCGTATATTATGATAACGCACGTGACGTGATAAGGTGGCCGCCGCCGTATTAATAATTATGTTAACCCGAAACCGTTGAACTCGGTACGTCCGTGTGTACACGATAATAATATGATACCTATAATAATAATTTGAAATCTATAAAAACTTCCGTTAACCTTTGCCCCCCAATAGTAATAATAATAATAATAATAAAAAATCGTAAATAATTGCCGTCTTTCGTATAATATACGCGTGATCGGGTCTGCTGCATGCCGACCGGTTTGTAAACATTCTGACGCACATTTGATTAACATATTATATTATAATACAATATTTAATCATCCGTAATCATTATTATTTATTAAATATCGATAGGACAATAATACACGGGTAGGTGTACCTGCACATCATCATTATTATATTATAATATTATACGCTAATATTCTAATATCGATTTAATATCATTAAATCCTACGGCGAATTAGCATCGTCGTAGCAGGGATATAACATGTGTTAATAAACGTACATGTATAGTCGATATACAGTAAACAAAAACAAGAACGTCGACTCGTATCTAATAAGCGCGGACGTGTAATCAGTATAATATAATATATATACAGAGAGATTCAGCGAGCGCCGTGCGGTTATTCAAAATATGATTTTTTGAAATTTTCAAACATAATAAGTACCTATACATTGCATTCTTGAGATTTTTTTGTGTACACCCGAACTCAATCAACAGTGCAGTCCCGTGGAGGTACAAACATCTGTTTCCGAAACTAGAACCCCGTCCTGCATCACCACATAAAGTATTTAGTAGATCATTTTCCTGAAAGGTTCTATAGATTTATTTAACTTTGTGCTCACCTACTATATGTATGGATAACAATGGGGCCACGGGGGCTATGATGATTTGAACGTTTTAGTAACCATACGCCTAATATTAATTTATCGACATTTGCAATTATTTGTAAAACCGTTTTTGAGGACCGTTATTTCAATACCTAACGGCGAACCAAAAACGTATTATTTTCAATATTATCTCAAATTAGACGTACACATCGACGTTTTCAAAAAAAAAAAATCTTCCTCAAATAATTTTCATTGAAAAAGGAGTATTCCTTTGTGAAAAACAGAGGTCTGTACCTATCTGCACTGCAGGACACTCGTCCTTATGAGTACATACAATCTCAAGAATTTGAAAATTGAGTGGGTACCTATATTTAAAAATTAAAAAATTAAATTTTGAATGAGTTTATTAATAAAATGGGTAAATGGAGGGTGGGGGGGGGGGTGCTTGGCGACTCACCCTGTATTTAATGTATATATATATAGAATTATATTATGTTGTGTGCATAAAAACTTCGATGTTTGCGGAAAACAAGCCGTTCGAGATTATAATATATAATAATATACAGTCGTTTGACTGTTGTACCGCGGCGGTATTTTATATTTGAACCGCATACTGTTTGTCTTGTTTAAAACCGCAGTAGACCACAGTAATATACATAATATTGTATATACATAGGTAGTAAAATGTGCGGAATGTCGGGATACAAATAATATAGTGCGCCTGAAGTCGAGAAAATCAATCGAAATGACGAATAATAAAAAGGCGATTGAAAATTAAATCGTCCACACACAATAAAATAATATGTTATTTCTTTAACGAAAAATGACCTTTGTTATTGTATATACTCGTATAGTAGGTACCTATTTGGTTTTTCGATTGGAATCATATCTATCTGGATTACGATATATTATACTGACTTTACCATAATATTGTATTGCTGTGAAAGCATTTTAGAAAATGTTTTAAAAAGTTAACGGACCGGATACGCATTATTATATGGGTATATGGAGATATCTGCCGCATGATCATTTCGAAGAGTGTCCTGCGTGGAGGTACAAACATCTGTTTTTTAAAACGAGAACCAAATTCACATAATATATTATATGTAGGTAGTGGATAATTTTCAATGAAAGGTTTTTTATTTATTTTGACTTTGTGAGTACCTAATATAATGTATGAATAATAATAAGTCCACAAAAACGGGACCACGAGGGGGCCAATGTGATGATTTGAACGTTTTAGTAATTACCTTATCGTACTGTATACTGTATCGACGTTCATAATTATTTGTAAAATCGTTTTTAAGGACCGTTATTATTCATATAGTATAAACATTTTAATAACTAACAGCAATTCGAAAATCTATACTATTTCCAATATCTTGAATTGACGTTTTCAAAAAAAATAAATTGTCCACCAAATAATTTACAGTGTAAAGTCGGATTCTCATTTGAAAAACAGAAGTTTATTGTACCTAGTACGAAAAATCTCAAGAATTTAAAAATTGAATGGGTATATTTAAAAAATTCCAAAAATCAAATGAACTTATCATTTAAATGGGAAAATGGGTGATGCTTAGCGATTCACTCTGTATATTTTAACGTATAATATTATATAGAGTATATTCTGTGCGTAAAAACGTCGATATTTGCGAAAAACAAGTCATTCGAGATTATAATATAATAATACAGTCGTTTGACTGTTGTACCGCGGCGGTATTTTTCATATTTGCCCATACTATGTTTGCCTTGTTTAAAATCGCAGCAGAACAGCAATATACATATTATCGTGTTGTTTATAGTATAATGTGCGGAATTTCGGACACATAATAATATTATTATAGTGCACACGAAGTCAAGAAAATTAATTTAAATGACGAATAATAAAAAGGCAAGTGACAATTATAGATCGTCCACACAGTAAATGTTAAATGTTGTTTCTTTAACGAAAAATTACCGTTATATTATTGTAGTATAATAGATACCTATTTGATTTTTCGATTGAAATTTATATCTGTATTACGATATTACCTATAGCATAATTGATAATATTGGTAACATTATATTATATAATATATGCATTGTTAACTATTGAGAAAGTATTTTAGAAAAATATTTTTTAAAAAGTTAACGGACGGGATATGCACTATAATAATATAGGACCCTATATTATGATGGAGATATCCGCACGATCGTTTCGAAAAGTGTCCCGTGGAGGTACAAGCATCTGTTTTTAAAACAACAACTCCATCCTGCACGTATATATTATTAAGTGGATAATTTTCCCTAAAGGTTTTTGATTTATATTTAAGTGTTTGATTTATTTTACTTTGGGTGCGTACCTACTATATAATATATATATATGGATAAAAAGTCCATAATAATGGGGCCACAGGGGGGCTATGATGATTTGAACGTTTTGGTTTGTACACACGACACTGCTTATAAGTGTACCTAGTACAAAAAATCTCAATAATTTAAAATTTGAGTAGGTATATTTAAAATTAAAAAATCAAATTTTTAATGAATTCATAATTTAAATGGGAAATCGAGGGGCGCTCGGTGCTAATGTATATTATATTATACAGTATTGTGTGCTTAAAAAAGTCGGATGTTTGCCTAAATTTGACTATGATTTAAAATCAAATAGATGGCGTTTATGAAAAATACGATCAAGGAGCTGTTTAAATTATTGTGCTTTAGTCATAGTTATATGAATGCGGTAGTAAATCTAAACCATCTTCAACACTAAAACCATCAATTTTATACAATTAAAGCTATACGTTTTGAGTGTTTTGACATTTCAGAATATTATTTTATCGAGCCTGCAACAATTCCCGCGGTATAATATGTTTAAGTCAATATAAGCGATTGTGAGAAGTATCTAGAGATGTAGGTATATTTTATTAATTTCAAATAGACAAATAATAATTTGTATTTTAAAATCGATTTGGTTAAAATCACTCACCAATACATTATAGGTATTAAATAAATACAAAATAATTATGTGCGTCCTATTATATAAAATAATATAACATATGATATACAATACATTTTAGTCGATTGTTTCAAATCGTAAAATACGGTATAGTTCAATATTATTATATCACATATAGGTAGGAAGTGTATATAAACTGTGGTATTTTTATTTGTTTTATGTGCTTTATTACAATAATATAATGATATAATATATTGTCACGAAAGTGAGACACGGGAAGAGAAATGAAATATTCGAATATCTTCGCGAGCGAGATAAAAACTGAACATAAACGCATTCTAAGTCGACATAGACAATCAATTATTGTTAGGTTAGGTTATAGGAATTCTCTATCAAAACTTTGTGCAGCTAATCCAGCAGAGACTCAATCAATCGCAGTCGGGTTAAAAAAAAAAACACTCTTAAATCTCTACGGGCTTCACCGAGGGAATCACGGAAATTTGCACCATTGCACGTGGGTGGTGTAAGTCCAGGCGAGGGCCGGTTTTAAGGGGGGAAATATTGTCCGGGGGTGGCACACTTCGGGGACGGAAAAATATTCTCAGACAAAATGAACGGACAATTCAATTTTTTTCCGTAAAGAGAACATCACATTTTCAAACTTCAGGTATAAAAATACAATTTGTAATAAATTTCTTACAAAAATAATCCGCAATTTGTTTTATTTTTGCGCGATTATTTTTAAAATTCTGACTTTAGGCGTTCATGAGAATCTATTGTGAATTAACGCTCGTATTTTTTTTTAAATTAAACTCAGGTATATAACAACTTACGAGGAACCTTGTACTATACGTTTTCGAAAAAAGTTTAACTACCACTGTGTATATGATATAAGATGGTCTATCAAAAAAAAAAAATATATTAAAAATTGACGCCATGAATTTTAAGCCCGGGGGTGCAAAATTGTTGAATGCGACCCCGAGTCCAGCAATATAGTAATTTATTACCTTTTGCTGCAGTTGTCGTTGTTATAATGACAATATAGTATAATAGGTACAGACTGCAGCTGAGCAGTGCAGAACATTATATAATACGCATAACGCAATACGATTACAACTAAATTAAATCGTAAACAATAAAAACGCGCATTATGACATTGCGTTAACAATGTTTTGTACATGCAAAACCCGCGAGAAAATAATATAATATAAATAATTATATTATTATATTATGTCGTACACGATAAATTATTGTTTTCGAACGGCTTCCGGCAGTGCGCTGCACTTTATCGACAGTTTATTGTAATAATAATAATATGTCATACGCGCGCGCATTACGCCTTGTAATAAAAAACAGTCTAACGATATCGCGACCGCGAACTGTTTGATATTATTATTTATTATTATTATTATTATTATTATTATTATTATTATTGCATTATCGTCGCGATACAATGTAAATCGACGAGATGGAAATAAATCTCTGTAGGCGTATTGAATAGCAAGCGGCGGTGGTGCATATACAATAGTATAATATACTTATGATTTGAATATATGATATTATTATTATTATTATCATCAGATGTACGCATATTTCATTAGATCTGCAGCAGTCCAACGCACACGTCTGCATTATAATATATTAAATTAAAACCGTAACGACAACGACAACAACAATGACGATGGTCGTCTTTTGAGATATGTATAATATACGATATACCTCTATACACGACTGCAACACTTTCATACCGAGCGTGCGGGCACCTGTTGCGCGTATAATATTTTACCCGTTCGAACGGGGAAAACAAAATGACGAGGAATTCGCAGAACACAGAGTGAGTGTTCTATCCTATCTCTTCTGTTACGGGTAAAAAATTAAAAAACAGAGACTTAAGTAGACAGTTTAGCAGTTATATAGGTAGGCGGTATCCATTATATATTGTTGTCGTGACGCGTCCGTTTCTGCGGAGAGCTACTCGACGCTGCGCTGCATCACGAGCCCCCGCGTGTGTTTATGATAATGTATATATATATAATAATATATAGTTGCACACGTGCATTGTAAACCTATTTAGCATAATATTATTATTTTTTTTACAATAATATAATACGAAACTATCGTGGGTATTATAATGCGTATATTATTTTGCAAGTACCCGCGAAAATAATTACGATTCTCACAGTGATTATATTATTGGCTCGTAGGTATATGCGATACGAGCTGACCGGCGTGTGTATCCTCGTAACACGGTTACATGTAGGTAGGTAGGTAATAATAATAAGTTATTGCTAACTATTTAATAACTACTATATGCACATCACCGCCGCTGCACTGTTCGAACTGTTTCGCAACACGAATCCGAAATTACGAGTTTGACGCGATCCGATCGTCGTGGCGTTGCCGAAAGAGTCGCTCTCGAGCCACGCGGATGAATACGATGTGATAATATCAAGAGAGAAAAAAAAATTGACAATAAGAAAATTTTGGTTTTTATCAATGAGACGCTATAGCCGCAAGTTGGCCATCCCTGCCATGTATAATATTGATGGGCATAGCCGCGCGTTTTTGACCAAAATCGTACCATTCCTTTTATATAAACCGGCCGGTTCACTTTTCGATCAAATTTAAAAAATGTCGATTCCTTTTTCGAACAAAATCGCGTACCTTCCCTTTTCGACTAAAGCAAAAAGTTTAATTGAACATAATATACATTAATCTATATAGAAGAATAAACGTTTTATTAATATACATTTTATATACAATTTTTGTCATCAATTATTTAATCTTATATTTTTAATAATTTTCTATATTATGTTTCTATTATGTGTACCTATTGAAGTATATTGGTTATTGAAATTTGTTGTTTTGGTCGAAAAGTATCTCGCTCATATACTGATATCGTGTCAACTGTCATCAATATGGTTGACAATAAAATATTATTCGTATGTTATACTACTTAATTTAAATCGTTATAATAATAATACAATTCCGATTGTCGGCCGCATAATATTTATGCATTCGAAGGTATGTCTACATTTCGCAGGTATTTACATATTACTACTATTGTACTGCCTAGGAGGTAAAAGGCGTCGAAATAAATGTTATATCTGTTGCCGGTTTCGGTTTACTTAGATTATATAATATATGCACATATTATTGTTATAACGTACAAATTTCCATAGAAAACACACAATCACAATTATTATTCGAGTACAGAAGTGATAAATCACATTTGAAATTTACATACAGCATATAATAATAATATAATATATATGTATTATAATGTGAGATAATCGTATAATATTCTTTATCAAAAATTAAAGCGCATTACTCATATTATATTATATATTGTACGAAAATATCAATGTTTAATCGAAAAACATCCGGCTTCGTTATTATTATAGCACTCGCGGATAGACTAAATAATAATAATAATTATATTGTTAACACGCCGCCGCGAACGCTGTACGAACAGGTAGGTAGGTATGGCTCCTATAATTTATGCGTTCACGAAATGAAAAATATATCGTGTTAATAAAAGCCCGGCAATAAAGCCCGGCGCGAGTTCAAATATTTTAGACCATAATATAATGTTATGCGATCGAATAATAATTCATCGCGACGTGCATTGTAAGTTTAAAAAATAACGCGTGTGTACCTAGCTATATATATAAAAATGCAGTGCGCCGTCCATCTATCTATATATAGGTAGTACAATATACACTTGCGACCTATGCCCAATATATGAATATTCATGAATTTATTCAAATCGGCAGACGCTAATATAGGAATCGCGCGTTTACGGTATAATAAAAATAATAATATTACAATTTATTATAATGGTATAATAACAGAATAGAATGTAAAGAACGTTGTTAATAACAAAAGACAAAAAAAAAAATTACGATCTATCAAAAATAAAGTTACAATAATAATATAATCATTAATATTACCTCCAATAATTGCTATTAGGACGGACTGGTCGAGAGTCTTGTGAAGCACACTACGAGCTACCACATTCGCAGTCGAGCTAACTGGTTACCATAACACTAACGAGACTGCTTAGCGGCGTATGTCCATAGTCAATATCAGTGTTGATAATTTAAACTGTTCAAGATTGCTGTTAGCGCCTCTGTGGGAGACGTTTAATAGTTTTAACCATGGTTTTAGATTTTATTTTATTTTATTTTTTTCTTACTAGAAAATATATAATGTTCAATAGTATAATAATAATTACACACGCAACAATTATTATTACTGCACCGCCGCATACATTTACTACAATATTTACTACATAATATATAATATAATATATTGTAACGATCGATACAAATATATAATATTAATTAATTCTCGTGACCTCATACATGCATTATATATTATATTATATTATGTACTTTCGATATATATATATTATATGCCAATAATAATGAATTGATTTTTTTTCGGCAAGTATTGAACCTTGAAACGTAAAAACTATTAATGATGTATAAACAATCATATCATATTATCACATAAAGTAGGTACACATATATATAACATATATATCATAGTATCATACTATGTATATATATATATATATACAGAGTAAAATTTAACGACAAATTCAGCTTACTTTATATGTGTTTAATCTAAATAATATGTAAATGACTAACTAATTTTCATCATATTATAATATTATAATATGTCTGCAGTTGTACTATACGCATTACGTATTGTAAATGGAATCAATTTCGTAAATAAATAGGCACTGCGATTATATATTATTTTGACCACTGAACGTTTGCATGCATATTTTATTCGACAATATTGTCTTAGCCGACGAAAGATGACGACGAACGTTTTAGACTTAAACATAATATGCAATAAAAACATTATATTTTGTGGTGGATAAATTAAAAAAATAAATAAATATATAGAAATGTTTTTTGTGAGAAAAGTGTTCGCGTTTGTGCAGTTCCAATAAATTATTTTGTTCAATTGCTCGCTGCAGACATTCGCGGAATTTATATCAAATTAGCGGCATTTTATTACTACAATTAAAACGAGTAAATTATTACATATTTTGTTCAAAAGTTATAATACAATATTATCACAAACCAATAACATAATGTATGTTTAATGCCCGATCTGAATGGGTTCAATTGATTTCATATCATAAACGATAAAAAAAAAGTAACTACATTTAAACTCAAGTAGGTATATAATATGTATATACGTTTTACATAACACAGTACATCCATTTCGTTATAACACTTAAGAACCATCAAAAAGTTAAAAGTAAAAGTAAGATAATATAATTGTATTATAAGGCTGCGCGTTTTCGCGGAGTCGGGGAAATATAAAACAATATATTAAATTGTATAATATAATATTATATATTTTATCGTCTTATACGTTTGTACGTTAAAGTCGGTTTAGGTCTGTTAGTTATTTTAGTTTATATTACACCGTCTTGTAGTACCTACACGGGTACACCTATTAATTATTATTTATGTTGTTTACACAATTATTATTATATCTCAATTGGAACTTGGAACCGGAAACCGACCGTCCGCATATTGTGCATACAAGGTGATCCGTCCGAGTGTATACACTAGTTATTTTAAAAAGTTTTAAATTTATTAAATATTTCTTTACATTATAATATTATTGATGTGTCATTGCAAAAATACATTTTTTTTTTTCAATTTTTTATCCTTGTAATTTTTTTAAGTTTTTAATTTTTCAAATTACAACCATGAATTTGTTATTTCCTATCCGCAAGTAGAATATTTTTCAGAATACTATTCGATCGGAAAATCGAATTTCGAACGAGTACCTAGTTCACGCAGCTATAGTTACGAGAATTTAAAGCTTAGATGAGTGGAGGTATAGATAGTGACACCGTAACGTTTTGGTCCTCTACTCCGTTATAATATTATATAGACTAATACAATTTAATACTTAAGTATAATTAATTATTATAAATAACCCTTTCGGAATTCGATTTGTATGTATCGAACGTAGGTACTCTATAGAATATATTCAGCATAGGAAACAAAAAAATGTATGTCATCATTCAAAAAACTAAATAGAATAATTTATTAGAAATAATGTTTTTTAATCACATCAAATTAATGTTTTAAAAACTGTTAATAAGTTTTCGAAATAATGAGAGGAGACGTTTAAATGGATCACCTTGCATTATATTATACCTACATATTATGATAATATATACAAATATTGACTTTAAATTCCCAATATATTGTGTGAATAAGAAAAAATAAAATACTATTTATTTATCACCTATATACATACATCTCCCATACAAGGTGATTAGCCAAGCATGCCCACGCCCTTTTTTCTTTTTGGAATTTTTCAATATACTCATTAATATGCTATTAATATTACAATATTTTCACATTTTTGAGATTTTTCCTGCAACTCAAAAAGGGTCCTGTGGAGAAACAAACTTCTGTTTTTCAAATGAGAAATATATTATATACTTTTTATACCTTTTATACTTTGAATTGTTTAGTGAATGATTTTTCTGAAAACTTTGACATAGCAGAATCAAATTCGTACCTATGAGAAGTTTTTAGTTATTTTACTTTGTGTACTACTTAATACAATAATTTTTTAAAATGGCACAAGTATAATAAATAGGTACTATAATCAATATAACATGTATTTTATGTTTTCGTAAAACCATTTTTAAGGACTATTATTATCATTTATCCTTAGTACAAACATTTTAATAACTGAAAAACTACTCGTTTGAATTTTGAACTATTAAGTACACCAACGTTTTCAATAAAATTATCCACTAAATGATTTGCAGTAAAAAAGTGGGATTTTCATTTGAAAAACAGAAGTTGGTTACAGGCCACAGGGCACTCCATAGTACACATAAATTCAAGAATATGAAAAAATGGTTTTTATTTGAAAATTCCAAAAATCAAAATTTGAATAAACTCATTGTTAAACATTGTCACCCTGTATAAATTGAATACAAAGATAACGTTGAAAATATGATAATATAATACAACATTATAGATGCTAATAAAACAGCCAATAATTAAATTAATGATGAAAAACAAATAAGACTTTCCGGAAAAATTCAAGTCGACATCCTAATTTCTTATTTTATTTTGTACCATATCTCAGCCGAATCCAATTAACTTAATTAAAATTATTATTCACCTAGCTCGCAATCTGGTACAATAATAATAATATGTCCATAGTTTATTATAATATAGTTTGCCATAATACTAATTATTATTAATATACTACCTAATCAATTATTTAGTCTTATACGTTATATAAAATAATTATGGAATATAAAATCGCTATTATATATAGTTTTACTGACGGAACATAATATAATGAATTATTTTGTACACACACACACACACACACACACACACAATTTGCAAAACAACATGTTGTTGAGGTCGGGTTAAGTAAACAAAAAACGTTGGGAATTTATTTACACACATAGGTATATTATTATATTGTGGTTAATGACGCGGTATAAAATATAACATATTGATTAGGTTAGCCTACCCATCGAATGAGAATATAATTTGTCCGTACATTATAATAATATCTAGTCAACGATTGAACAATGCGTAAAAATATGACTGACTGCGCCTTACACGTGAGTACACGATATAAGTTATAACTACTTAAGTATATTATCATGAATATAATTATTGTAATATTATTATATTATCAACATGTTGCGCGTACTCGTTCTACTCTTGTACTGTATTATACAATACAATTACTTATTAACAACGTTTTAAGCGTCAGTATGTTAACTGGGCACGTCATGTTATACCTAGGTATAATATTATATGTTTATATACATGTGGTCAACTATAATAATGTAGTATAATATGTATTAAGACTAAAAAAATATTAGACGTCTTATAGGTTTTTTTTACCCTATTCGTCATGACATGGTTTGCGATAGTGCGTTTATGCGATAGTGTATGAATATGAATTTATATTATGACGATTATATTATTTTTGATTTTTACACAGTTGAATCGTGAAATGGATCGGCATTGATATATAGGTATAATATTTGTAATATTATGCTGCGGGACGTACATCCCCTGCACTGAGTTTCGAAAACGACTGAATGGTTCGCAAGGCGCAGGTACTCCATATGGACAGATCGAAATATGGCACGACATAGGGTCTGTTACGATTCGTCTGTCCCTGTGGGTCGTTTCGAGGATCGTTTGCGAGATGCGCGTGTGTGACGAGAGGCTGATCGAATCGTTTTTTGTCCATTATTATGATGAGGTGCGTGTAGATTTCACTCACCTCGGTTCTTGACCACATATGTCATATTATATATATTATATTGTTCTTTATTGTCTCGGGCCAGTGAACGGAACGACACGTTATTATTCTCTATGATATTATTAGGCTGGTATATTATATTATGTTGTCTACTAGCGATATTAAAAAAAAAAAAAATATTCGAGATTTCGACAAAAAAAAACTGCAGCTGGTAATCGCACCAACCTATTCGATTAAACTGCAGTTACCTACGTATAATATAATGAAGTGCATTAAGATAAATCGGGATCGGTATCGCTGCGGAAAATGATTTTAATTGCTCGAATGGTGCAATTATAATCGTACAAGCCACTTAAAGATTTTTTTCACGAGTACATCATAATACGGTATTAAAAGGTACCCCGCACCGATAGCGAAATGATATATTATACAAGTGCGAGAACAAAAAAAGATAATATAAAAAAAAAATACGATTATTGTTTACATATAATTTATAATATAAGTGCGTATACACATTGTATACTTTTTTTTAATGATTTTTAGACACGTTGTTGTCCTCTGAATTCTGTACACGTGTGAGGTACCTATATACCTATATATACGTAGGTACATTAGTTTAACGAGCGACCTGCGATTTTCGTAGACCAATATAAACGTAGCGATTACAAGACGTATTTTCGTACAACAATAATAATTTATTTTTACAGTGATTCGTTTACGGACTTACGTATAAGGTTTTATAAGCCTATTGTCAAATATCGCATAATATAGCACTATAATATGATTGTTATTAATTTGTGAGTTAATGTGGCGTTTAAATACGTCATACTTATGTTACTAATTACGGCAGCAGTGTACGATTTTAAACGTTTGAAAAAATGGATCGACCTACTGCATATATAATAATATAACACGACTTAAAATGGTATACCGTCTACTAATATAATATAATATACAGGTAAACAATGTAATATTATAATATGTACAATGAACTGCAGTAATTATAAACTATTTATTCTTTTTTATAATATTGCTAGCTGTCCCACCAGGCGTTGCCAGAGCCAAAGATGAAATAAGTAAGTGATATCAGAATATTAGGCACACGAAAAACATCGCAATAGTGACCTGTGCCAAAGATTTGTTTTTTTTTTTATAAATGTATTTGTAAAAATATGTATATGCCATATTCCTACTAATTATAATAGTCATAAGATATGTAACCATTGACGAACCTATATAAATAAACAGAGATTTTTCATATAATATATCTCATCAAAAATCGCACTTTCAGTTTTTCCAGAATTTTTAACGTATATACCTATAGTGTGTACGTAGGAAAAACTGTTACTGTAACTGATAACTAATAATAATTATAACCAATAGCAACCATTTATAAACAAAATACAAATTTTCCATTTTCATCATATGAATTTCAAAATCCCTGTGTGAGCACTTCTTTAAATTATACTTAAACATACTTTTTACGATAGGAACCTTCTCCGTGATATAATCTATCATTAAAAAAAAAAAAATTAAGACAATCGGTTGAGTAGTTTCCGAGAACATATTAGCATCAAAGGTTTCAATTTTCGGTTTTATATATTAATAGATATAACGAAATAATAAGTGTCGTATTAAAATGCAATAATATATAGGTACCTACCCTTCATACTGTAGTGTTTTTAATTCGATTTTTATCCGATCGTAACTCGCGCGCGTATTGCACAAGGCGAACTCTGAGCAGCAGTTGTATTTTAAAGGACGAAATGTGCAATAATAACAATAATAATAATAATATATACGTGCCGTCATAAAATTAATATTATTGTGATCGAACATTCGAATGTCATACTTTTACCTATGTGCAGTAGTTACGAGTGTTATTGGAATAACTTTGTCAACGTATACGTTAAATGTACAGGGTGATTTTTTAAGCAAGCTCACCCCTCCCTCCCCACAAACCCATTTTAACCTTTAATAATACAATATTTGTTCAAAATCTGATTTTTAGAATTATTATTAGTCAAAGCTGGGCAAGTTAATGATTTTTTTTAACTCAGTTAAGTTAATATATACCAAAAACAAAAAGTTAAAAGTTAAAAGTTAAAAGTTAATTTAATTATAGGTTAACTCAGTTAAGTTAAAAGTTAATACACATTTTTTTTAAACTTTTTATTAGGTTAAAAAAAAGTTAATTTTTTTTTTACGCATATTTTATTGTTATACAAACCTTGATACCCAAAACTAATTTTTGGACCATCACTATAGAACAAATGTTTATACTTTATAACTTATAAGTATTATTTTTCTTTGTTTTGTAAAACCAAATTAAATTATATTATAATGTAACCTTATATGGTTATAAAATGTTGAATATGATGAGTAGGTAAGTATTTTTAATTATTATAATATTTCAACTATAAACGTGTTTGACGTTTGTGTCGTTCGAGTATAACCAAAAGTTCACAACTGAATACTGATTACTGATAAAATTACAGGCCCACATCACACAAAATCGTAAAATCATAATATCGATAATTGTTTTTTGCTTATTTTTAGACTTGTTGGATTTATTTTTTCCCGAAATGACGACTTCGGTCGTCAGTTCAGTTCGTCACTCGTCGATAACAATAATATACCCATATAGGTATATAGCCATTAATGCCATATATTATGTCTATACTTATTATTATTGTTAGTTGTTACTTGATATAATTAATTTAATAATATAAAACCTTTTATTACAAAATATTTTATGATAATCTGATGTATACACTATACAGGGTGTTCCTTTAGAGTACAGAGTGATTGGAAAAATATAAAATTTTTAACTTTAAACAAATCAAGGTAAATATTTTTGATAAATAAATAATTTTTGAAATAGTGAAATGAAAAAAATTAACTTAACTTATTCCGTAAAAATGAAAATCAACTCGTTAATTTCACGTTAATTAAAAAATAAATTTAATAAGTTGATAGTTAAGTTAATGAATATCCAAAAGTAACTAGTTAAGTTAAAAAGTTAAGATAAAATTAACTTTTTAACTTAACTTTAACTTTTTAACTCGTTAATGCCCAGCCTTGTAATTAGTATACCCGAAGATCACATATGTTTTCAAATTCCTTTTTTTTTTTTTGACTACTCAAGGAGAGAACGCCCTGGGGGTTGATGCAAACTTCTGTTTTTCAAATTAATTATTTAGTAGATGATTTTTTTGAAAATTTCGATGTACCTAAATCAAAATTCTAACGAGTACCGCTAGTTTCCGAGTTGTTAAAATGTCTATGCTAAGGATAATAATCCTTGAAAATGGTTCTCACAAAAATGTATAAACTATAATATGTAATATTAGATGTAGTATTTATTATATAATACCTGGACCATTTTTACAAATGTATATTGATAGATCAATTATAGATCAACCCCCATTACCATAGACATTATCGTCCTTACAACACAAAGTAATATAACTCAAAAACTACTTGTTCAAATGTGGATTTCGATAAATCAAAATGCTCAACAAAAATATTGGCTGAATAATTAAAAGTGAAAAAGAGAGGCTCCTGTTTGAAAAACAGAAGTTTGTATTGTCACAGGACCCCATCCTATATTAAGTGATACAAAAAAATCTCTAGAATTCGTAAATATTATGATCTTTAACAATTTTATTCACCGGGTCACCCATCACTAGGTAATTCATTATATTTTGTGATACGAATAGATTAAACGTGATGTGTCGGTCAGTCAAAAAAAAAAGGATTCAACGTGAGTCTGTTTAGTGCATTATATTATATCGTAACGATGATAACGAATAGTTTGACTCATAATATATACCTACTGCAGATATTTTATAATAAATTATATTATGTCTGGCCTCCGCCGAATTGTCTGTCGTCTCGTCACGATGTAGAAAATATAATAAAAAAGTCGACTATATTACGTGTCATCGATCTCGACGCTTTTTAACAAAAATTTGACTGCTAAAAATAAACGCCTAAATTCATTCGGTCGTGGAGGAATTTCGTGCCGCCGAGCCGTCCATCGTTTTCACGTGCGAAACACTGCAATCACTGCACGAGAATACGAGTGGTAAGTAAGTACCTATATAATATAATGTGTAGATAAAAACCAGAGAAAAGAAAAAAAAATTGTGTCCGAGTGTAATAATTAATATGAAATTATGAACGACAATCATAATATTCTATTTTTTTTCCACGGGTCCGCGCAGTGCCGCAGAGGTGTTTGGATAATAATAACACTTTTGGTATGGGTAGAGCGCGAATAGAGGTTGGAGATCGCGCGATGTACAAAAAATAGGAGTTTTAAAGGTTTTAAGGTATTTATGACAAAAAAGGTCATTAGTGCATGAAAAAATAATTTGACTCGAGATCCCAAAATGGCCAAATTCAAAGGCCTATATAGTCTGCAGGTCTGCAGTGCCATGCCAATACCATAACATTGGCGTCCCAGGCAATAATATTTATCGTCCACACATAAATAATATATAAACTTAAACCTCGACGATACATAATAGTGATTATTGCGTACTTAGATCGGTAAAAAAAAATAGTAATAATGATTTAAATTGTTTTGTTAAGAACGGGACCGTACCCGCGTGTGTTATCTCTCGCGCGCCTGGACCTTTCAAATATTATTTTAAATACTAATTATTAGTTATTACTTTATTGTACGCGAGAGTTCTTCGTAGGACGGACGTACGTTTTTAAAACCATATGCCCTGAACGTTATTTTTTTGATAGATAAATATTTTTATATTACCGCAAAAATTGAACTTAAAATCCCAACAGATTGAAGTTGAACAGCAATTTTAGATAGTATCGTGTTTAAACGGAGATATGTCACTGTTATTGCCCTCCACGTGCGCCTTATCGCGCTTCACACTTATTGATTAAATGGTATATTTCAGTTTTTATTGTTTGTCTCCCTCAGCGTGACCAGGGCAGGGCAGGCGCATGGCACTACCGGAAACTAACCTGGGAACGATCCCGGAAATAAAAAAAACGTGCCAACATATCAATTTTTCTGTTGTTGTTTTTTGGTTTTTACAGACAGTCACATTTCTTGATTTATGTATTTTTACACACCTAAGTATGATACTATATACTATTTTATCTATTACAATAATAATTATTAGAAAATGCATTATTCAAATCCTATAGATAGCAATAAATTGTCGTTTGATCATTAATAGTGTGTAAGTACAGTTAGCAGTTAGCAGAAAAAGAGATTAGGTATTTATATTGAGTTCAAATATAGGTACCTGTCATACAGGCCCGGATTGAACCAGCGAGCTACCGAGAAAATCTCGGTGGGCCGGCGGGCCGCGTAAAATTTGGCCCGTTATTGTTTTTGGACAAAAGTAGTCTAGTGTTTTTAGATAGTGATATAATAATACATATAGACCCAAATACACGGTTAAAACAATAAATACGTCAGCTGTATAATACTGATGTACCTAGCTATGGTGTATTGGTTATTTTAATTCTCAAGCGAATTGTCAATCGATAATACACGCTAGAGCAGTAGAGCCTAAATAAATAAAGCCTAATAAATGCAAATGACCAACCTCAAACAGATCCAAAATTAAAATATCAAATAAATGTTTACAATGTGATTTATGATCAAATAATTAGCAGTTTGGAAAAACGATTAATACTAATACTCATGGCAAATTATATGAAGATATATCCTACTTAAATCCACAATATTTCATTAATACTAATTTACCCACTACAGCCTTTGAATTTTTAAGTAAAAAAGCTCAGAAATTCAAACCTGAAATAACAGCTGGCAGTATTCAAACTGAACTTAAAGATTTTATTTTAAAATGGCCAAGACTGAAAAAATTTGCTTCTGGTTCAAACTTAATGGAAGAAATGAGCGATGAATAAAATGAAACATTAATTGAAAGTGATGAAAATACTATATGCACAGAAAAGGGTAAAGAAAATGCTTGTCAAAATTGTATTAGGTGTCAGGTGTGTATATGCTGTATTACACAAATACAACTTACATTCTTCAGCTTATTCTCATCTGTATATTATAGTTATAAATTTGTATTGACACTTTCTTGTACACAAGTTAGTTGCGAAACTACTTTTTCAAAACTTGAATATATTCTTAACAGCTTAAGAAATTGTCTTTCCCAACCAAAATTAGAGACATTTCTTTTAATGTCTGTTGAAAAAGACTTACTTCAAAGTATTAATAATGAAGATGTCAATGACTTAATTTCTAATAAAAGCCGGGATTTAATGAAATTGTTGAAATTGTAATGAAAAGTATATTATAAAGTTTATATATATATATGACTAGCCGATCCGTCACGGCTTCGCCCGTGATTGGTTATTTATTTTGCATTCGGACTATGATATGTAGAATTTTTTATACAAATTTTATCGTTTAATGTGATCGGCAAGTAAATATATACAAAAAACGGTTGATGAAAACGTATTGAAATATTTTTTTAGTGGTATTAATGATAAATATATTTGTATTAAAAATGAATACAGATACAAAATAAATGATAATTAATTTGTTGACAAAAAAAATTAAGAATCGGGTGATGTTGTGACATTCAAGAAAGTTTTTGGTAAAACTCTGTGAAAAAAAATTGTAAAAAAGTTCAATAGCGTCGTCAGAAAATTGGAAAATTTAAATACAATACAGTATACACCCCCTCCAGACAAAAAAAATTAAAAATCGAGCGTTGTGGTGATACTCAGGAGGGTATTTGGAACAACTCAGTGAAAAAAAAATGGAAAAAAGATAAATATTGTTGTCACAAAATGGGAACATATATAAGTTCTGTTCTTGCGAACATCGTAGTGAGGCCCCAAAAAATTAGCATAGTTTTTAAATTTTTCAAGAATTTTCAACTTATTTTTTACTATCAAAAGTGGTACTAAAACCTTCAGCAGACTGTCAGATATAACAGTAAAAGTGTTCAGCCAAATCGGTTCAGTAGTTTTCTTGGTTAGCGTGGTCGTAGAAAACCCCTTAAATTGTATATATTAGTATAGATATAGATAGATAGGTATACAATTTACACGTTTATTTTAATTAATAATAAGTTTTTTTATTAACTATCGGAGTAAATTTATGCCAAAAACCTTCTCTGTGATGTCCTCTTTAACTGCACGACGATCCAATAAGTAGTTTCGGAGTTTATTGTTTATCCATAACAAAAAAAATCGACTTAATTTTATATAGTAGTATATAAGATATAGACATATAGTAATAGATATAGATTAATACGAATATTTAGTATACATGTTGTTGGTGTACGTGCGATAAAATTCTCGGAACAACACCGATATCAAACACAATTCGATTTGACGAACAAAAAGGTCAGGTTGCAGGTAGCTGGAAACCCGTGGCCCGCACAATACGTACAATAATATATATAGTTATACAATTTACACGTTTATTTAAATTAATAATAACTAATTATTCATTAACTTAATCGGACTAAATTTTTGCTTTAAACCTTCTCTGCGATGTCCTCTTTAATTTAAAAAAAATTGCAAGACGATTGAATAAGTAGTTTCGGAGTTTACCCCGCACAAAAAAAAGCGACTTCAATTTATATAGTAGTATAGATGTACAATATAATATGTGTTCATTTTAAATTTTTACTATTATTTTATTTAATACTAGTAAACTTATTATTTTTTTGGACCATAGGTGATTTCGGGGGGGGGGCGAAAACTCTCAATCCGGCGCTAACAATAGACATAATATGGGTAGTATTGGTATAGTGTACCAACCTACTTTATAGTTTATGACGTTTATGTAATAAAATAAACTCTCATACTAAGCCAAAATTCAATTTCTTAGTTCTTAGAATTCTCGGATCCTATATAAACAATGAACATTCTCCAACGTTTTATATTCTTTTCAAATTCAAACCACAAGTTATATATGATAATATTTGAAGAAACAGTATAACTTGTAAGACATAAACATATTGTGATGTCTATATTTTAATTAAACAGTAAGTTAGATTATTATTAATGTTATTTTTTATTTATATTAATAATTTTTAGTTAAGATAGTTTTTTAGTTCCCGAGAAATTTATTTGTATCCAATTTTTATTATTAGTAACTAATAGCCAGCATACATGAACAAATAATGTACATTGTACATATACCTACTTCTTCTAAGTATTTCTTTAAACGATGTATAATGTATATAGTTACTTAAAAAAACACTTATATATGTTATAGTCTATTCTGTAATCTCTATAGGTAATATATTATAGCTGTACGCCTGTATACGTCGTGCAGGATCGCAATGATAGTGTTTTGATTTTATTTAAACTATGTTTAAAGTTACTTTTTAACTGGCTCAAAACAATTGTATCTATTTCAAAAATATATTGTTTGGGCAATATTGATTGACAACATATTATATGTTATTAAAAACTATACTTATACATGTATTAGCTAGTTCATACGTTTTTCATTGTATCGTCGCTCAAAACGTTTTTGGTACCAAAATAATAACAATTTGTCAAATAATATTATATTTTGTGACATAACTTGTTTAACTTATTTTGATAGTTAATTTAAATATTTTTGAAAAAAAAATGGATAGCTTTTTTTATAATCTGTACCATTTTTTTTTTTGGAAAGAACCGACAGGATTCCGAACCCGAAGAATATCGTACAGAGGATTCTTTGCTAAATCAATTCACATGTAGAGTGCAAAACAGAACAGGTAATTTAATGGGTATCTTTATGCGCATAGACGCAAAAATATACAAAAAAGAAGTTTTTTTGTTCTCAGATTTTTAAAAAAAAAACAGATTTTGTTATTGTTTAGTATAAAGTGATATTGTGGTAGATAGTGCTGTTTATTATACAGTATAGAGGAATAAAAGAAATTATTTTGGAGAAGCTTTATATCAGAGAGGGCGATAAATAATCTACCCACAGTTTTTTAGCTTTTGCGTGGGTGGATTTCTTGAGCAGGAATTCCGGAGTTGACGGCAGGAATTAACAAGAATGGAGTATACTAAATATTAGAGTTAAAAAATTTTTTAAAAAGTAATGGGTGGGGGTGGGGAAATGTACGTGATTATAATTCAATATTATATTAATATTGATGATTCACAAAATCTGTTTTATACAGACGAAAATCCTCAGTCACAAATAAACTCGTTGACAACAAAAATTCAAGACATCGAAAACAAATTTACAAATAAACGTAAAATCGGTAGGTACTTATGTGGCTATGTCCATTTATACTTTATAGGATTAGGCATACCTAATGATTTGATGATTCACAAAATCTGTTTTACACAGACGAAAATTTGCAATCGCAAATAAACTCGTTGACAACGAGAATTCAAGATATGGAAAACAAATTTACAAATGAACGTAAAGTCGGTATGTACCTATGTGGCTATGTCCATTTATACTTTAAAGGATTAGGCATACCTAATGATAACCATGGCTTAAATATGATGATAATTTAACTTAAAATGTACAATATATATTTTTATATTTAAAATAACTAAACAACTAACGAGTCTTAAATAAATTGTTTGTGTTGAGACGTCGAAAGATACTACTCCGCCATAAGCGCAAATTGACTAAATTTTTTGGGGGGACTCAAGCCCCCCCCCCCTCCCCATATGCCATAATATAAGTAATACAAATGTTGGAGGGAAACGATCTCCATAAAATCCAGGTTCATTATCATCGATAATGCAGTAAGTGTTAGGCTAACGCTAACATCAGTAATCAATGAGTGAGATTCATTTTCTTCTTCAACAGGTATATTATTGTCACCAGTTTTAGATATTTTTTTTTCTTGAAAATGTCAAAAAACTTACTTATGGTAATTTAATTCAAATAAAAATACACAGAACATTGACTTGGGTCAAAAAAATCACGTGGGTTAAATACAGAAATAAGAGAAAATAGGTCTATGGATAAAATAGACTGAGTCATAGACCATATTATACTTAACAAGTATAGGTAACAAACATAGACCTTATACTAAGTATAAGGTCTATGGTAACAAATAACAATTATCATAGATAATACCGTAATCATAGATTACCGCCGAAAGTATTAATAAATTATAATTTAAATATAGAACCTATGAGATATTTTAAACAAATTGTACGTTATAATTATAATATGTAAATGTAATTGTAATAATACATTTAGACGATGTCAAAAACATGACCCTTGGACATATGAGCCTCTATCAAATGTACGAGACGCTACAGTACCAACTTGAAACAGTTTCGGGGAAGTTCGACTACTTGGAACAGATGTTGAGTTATAATACAGCGGAGCTCGCAGCGGAGCGTAGCAGAACAGGTGATACTCCCTATTCCCCAAGACCAGTGGTTGACTTGGGATTGAAGTAGTAGAAGTACTCTAGCTACTTTTTAAAAAGTAGCGTCCCTAGCATTTTAATCAAACTAACGAACAAACCTTTAAAGAAGTAGGGGTACGCTTGAGTATCATACAAAATTAGTCGAGGTACTCAGTCCCCCCTCGTCCCCCCAAGTCAACCACTGCCTAAGACCTGTAGCGCGTCATATCCTGCAGTGGCTGTAATATAATAAGTAATAACTGTATAAACATTAGTTTCGCATTTTACATTTCATACTAAACAATTATTTTTATACTTCCAATTATTGCGTTCGTTTTTAATACTAATGCAATATTATAGGTATTCTTATTTATTTTTTTATTTTTATAGAGTGCAGCTTAGCTGCACTTTGCGACCGCTTAGCTCGCCGGACGACGGACACCGATGGCCAGCCTATGACGTGACCACTGGCTGGAGGCCAGGAATTATTCACAGTTGAACACTATTTTCCTGTAAAACCGCTGAAAGATAAACATTAAATAAATAAATAATGGAAAATTTAGTTGTATAGAACGATGTTTTTTTGAAACTATTGCATGAAATAGTTTTCAACCAAAAAATCTAATTTTCATGCATCTGAGTTTGCCTTAAATCCCATTAAACTCGTTAATGAAATTCATACTATCGAAATCATATGATTTTCACGTAAGAGATCTTTAAAGTACTTTTAATGTTAGAAACCTCAATGGCTTATATATTTGGAATATCCTTAATTATATTTTTAATGATGATTTAAAATATTATTCTCCATCACATAACTATCAAAAACGTTTAAAACAGTCTGTAAATCTGAATATGCCTCTGAACCAGTAACCCATAAGGAATTTGGTAGAAAAATGGTTATTAATGTCGGCATTTGTCTATGAATTATGCTTAATATTAATTTAATATTGTATAAAAATAAATATCATAAAAAATATTTAAAAGATCTTAATCTAAATCATAATACTATTACATTAATACATTATACTAACATTAAAAATTGTTTTTTTACCTTTTCATCATTTAAATTTTTATTGAGTATTCGATTTTATTATGTTAACATTGTATTGTACTGAACTTCCTGTACCCACCACAAGCTATGCTTTCGGTTCAACGTCATAAATTTATCTACTTTTAATAGTATCTTCATGCAGGGCCGAATCGGCCCTGCGAGTTACCGAGTAAAACTCGGTAGGCCGGTTATGGGTGTTTGGTCGTAATTTTTTTATATTAAGATTATTAATTTTTTTTTATTATATTATTCTTTAGTATAAAATTGTCGATTGTGTATACTGTATACTGTTGGTCAGTTGGTCTATTTAGGTACTCAAAAAATATTTATTCAGATATAAATTTGATATGCGTACAACTAGGACTAGTGACTTTTGAAGCACTAAAAAAATCACCTAATATACATCAAAAATATGTAATTAAAAAAAAAGCTATTTAAAAACAGGCTTTATAACATATAATATATTATTATTTATGATTTTATAATGCACATCTTGTTGCTTATAATTTATAAATTGGATAGGTACATCGTATACGTATATGATATTGTGTATTATGTTAACAAGAACGTTGTCAGTGGTTAACAATGTGTATGGTCTGCAGTATAGAGTTGTACACATTTTTCTATAAGGCGCAGAGAGTTGGTTTTGCCTATGACGAAAAACGTCAAAAAAGTGTTGCGACTGATTTTCAATACAATTTATCTACTGCAGGTACCATTTTTCTATCATTTTTAGGACGGATGAAGTAAAAAATAATATGCTTTTGAAAAACTGTAAGACGCTCGAAATGAAAAATGTTCGCCATCACAAACGCTATATATCACTATATCACTATACTCAGTGCTTGAACTGGGAAAAAATTAGAAGGGGATGCAAAAGTGTAAAAAAAATGTACTCACCTGATTGTTTGAATGTCTTATTGATTAGAGTGCCTATTTTAAGAAGGGGTACTCATAAATATTTTCTTATAATAAGAGGGACTCCACCCCCCCCCCTCCTCAATTCAAGCGCCGACTATGCCTATTAAATATACGCATACCTAAGCTATTTTTTTTTTTCAAAAACTATTTGAAAATATGCAAATTTCTTTAATTTACCAGCCTAGTGTAATATACACCGAACCGATAATAAAATATGTTAAAATGTAGCGTATACCTATCTAATATATTATTCCTAAAGGTAAACCTACTGCACCGCGAAGACTTGCTCTGAGATTGCGAGATCGGACCGCCAATGAACGTGGCTATATATGTTAAATAACACAATATTTTATTGACTAAATTAACACATACATATATATATATATATATGTACACAATAATATTATTTAATATTGTGTAATGAATGCGACGTATAATATGACAGTATATTATATAGTCGTGAAGAACGAGAGTAGTGAACAGTAAAATATAAGCAACGATCGGACCACTATAATATGATAATCCAAGCCGATGCAGTCGAATGAAAATATCGATAAAAAACGAGTTTATAATATGTATACAGGGTGTAACAGAAACAGCTGAAGAAACAAAAAAAGCTGAAAATCGATAAGAGTTGAACGCGTGAAAAAAATTATAGAAATTATCATATGGATAGTAAATAATTTATGATTTACTCGTGTCTAAAAATCCCTGAAAATAATATTTCGAAAAAATGTATTACTGTTTGAAATATAATTTACTCCAAAAAATATTGATATTTAAAAAAAAAACAGTAGGTATAATAAATTAAACCACCTAATTTTTACCAGAAAATTTGTTTTACCGTCAACGTTTCATTTGTAATTTTAAATGTACAAAGCTAGGCACATTTTAAATTTTTCCAATCTAATTTGAATGAAATTTAAAATTTTTGATTTTCGGTTTTGAAAAATAAAAATAAAATTATAGTATACTTCGAGTATAGCGCGGGTGCATATATAAAAAAAAAATGTTTAAAAGTTAAAATATCGATTACAACAAAATGTATTTCATAATATTACCTAGTCCTCAGTTCTTTTTGTTACACTCCGTATAATATATTATTATAATGCTTGTGGTATTATGACTTTATAGGAGGATTGTATATTATATAATTATGTGCAGCTCACACGCGACCGAGTGCGTATTTTTTTTTATTGTTTTACTCCGTCACATAATACGGGTACGGGTACGAGTTTACGCACGTCGGAGGCAAGATTAGTGCGGATAATAACGTTAAAACTCCATAATAATTTGTTATTAATAACGACAAAACGTCTCAACCGCACGACGTCTCTGCACGTGTATACACGCAGGCGAACCCGACGACAGAGCTGCAGTTCGAAATCTTTCTATATTGAAATAATATGTATACAGGTCGTGTCGTTTTATGATTTAAAAGTGCTCGTGAAAAGGAGGTTAAACTGTATAATAGAAGTGTGCAAGACGAGCGACACCTGCAGAAGGAGAAAAAAAGGGAAAAGGAAAAGATTTCTCCAAAAAAATTCGTGAGACGTAATACGCGCACACTATAATAATATCAATTAATTAGTCATTAAATTATTATAGTTCAATGTGCGTTGAAATATTAATCGGGATTTTTTTTTTATTTGTGTAATTATGTGTAGTTATAGCTGCGGTGTATGTTATATGTATTATGTATATTATATACAGTTACTTTAATATATATATATATATATTGCTACCATATACTATGTACGTATTTTATGTACCTGAATTATTATTATTATATGTCGTGCAAAAAAAAATGTATCAACTCGACCTAATATTTTTTTCTACACATTGTTATGCAATATTTAAATGATAGAAAATCAAATAGACTTGACTATTTTTTGTGCATATTTTACATTTATATCGAGGGGGTAACAACAATTTGTTAGGTGGGCACTCGTCATGTGCAAACTGCATATAGTCGTGCTACCAGCTACTACACACCTCCGTAGACAAGGCATGTTTGGGGGTTCCGTACAAACATATTTTAAGACTACTAACATAATATTTTTAAGATTTTTTTTTTTTTAAATAAATACTTAAAGAATTTTAAAGAAATACTTTAAATTTAGAACGAAAACTAGGTATATACTTTCATAAATATTTAAACCGTTCAGTAAAATTAAACAAAGTGCCAAATCGAAAAATATAATATATTAATGCAATTATAGTATGTTTTTGAGGTCCTTTTCGTCTTACAAAACTCTCTTCGATCTGATAATCAAAGACCACTGATTATACGTTCGAAAACTGGCGAAAACATTTAATAATTCGATGTAACAACGAATGTAATAGATTCACAAATATAAAGTAATAAATTTATTGATTTCAAGGCAAAGTATAATTGTTAATTTTTTGTATATTTAGTTAAAGAATAAAATTCGAAAATTGGAACGGTGCCTATATATTGACAAGAATTAACAAAGACTTATTCAAAATTTAAATAGTAACTGCGTTTTAGTCTTAATAAATATTTTAAATGCATATTTTTGGATGTCTTATGGTTTTCTAGTTGCATATCTTAGAGCTTTTTTTTTATGCCTTAAGTGCTATTACAAGAACCCCGAACCCTGATTATTATATACTAAGTAAAACAGAACGACCCGATTGGCTGCTCGCTACTATACAATCCGCGTATTTATTTTCAGACTTTTTCGTCTGACCGCATTAAGGTGCGCGTGGTACACGATGGTTCGAGTATGATAATGGTTACTAGGGCAGTACAGATAACGCGCAAATTCCTGCATGGTACGATGGTACAGTGCAAATGTTATCTACACGTGAATACTTTAAAGGTGCGTTGTTTCGCAAATGATATATCATATTATTTCATTGATAACATGTTCCACTTTATATATATTATCATCATCAGAGGCGTCATTTCACATTTTTTCATGGGATGCAAAACCAATATTGAAAATCTAAAGTAATACCAGTCGCTCGAGTCATCCGATGGATTTTTTTCAACACACTTAGTGTAAATGTAGATAATTTTATAGAAATTATAAAAAAACAAATAATAATAATTTTGTTAACAAAAATGTTTTTTAGTTTGTTTTAATACAATAATATTATATGGATCACCACAGCTATGTATAAAGCTTCATACAAAAATGTCTATAAACCAAATAATAAAATTAATAAGAAATGTATATTTAAATATAATATAATAAATTACAATTTACAACAAAAGAAATATTCTAGATTTTAATTTAGCGTAAAATATCTTTGAGCTAACCGTGGTTTTTAACAATCAGTTCAAACTTCATTTCGATCATTCGACGTTTCGATAAAGAACTATAATATATGAACTATAGTCGTATTGGTGATCCACAAAATATTGTGACTTATTAAAAAAAAAATACAAAATTATTGTTATTAATTGTTTTAAACTATAATTTTATGAAAATATGATCTACACAAAAAGTGTGTTAAAAAAAAATCATGGGATGCATTTGCATACCCTTGCATCCCACAAATGACGCCACTGATCATCATCATATATATATATATATCAGAATAGCGCATTTGTCACTCTGGCAAGGTGTGACCTAACCTATAACCTTCCCCGCAAAGTACTGTAGTGTTACACGTACTGTCACTATGTGTCCACGTGCCAGAGCAATGATTTATCAAGCAGATAGAAACCGCTTTTGTTAATATATAGGTGAATAAAAATATAGTCTCATTGTTAATTTCGATTACAATATAATTATTCATCATCCAACATTTTTTTCTCTACCAAAAAATTGGATCGAGTCAACGACTAAAAGAAAAAAATAATCCTTTTCCCGCGCACGTCGGAAAATTTGAATCCTAATTTAATATAATGTGTTTTGAATAATAATGACGATTTACATAATAATATATACCTGTACGACTGTACGATCAACAGTTGTATGGATACAATGTATTGTAATAATATTACACGTACAATTGTTTTTCATTTAAATTTTACATAATATACATAATATTATACATTTATACGGGTAGATTACCAATAGCCCCCATATCATGTTATAAACCTATATTATCCTCATTATAAATACAATTTCAGAAATAATTAGAACCTATATAATAGGAACTACTAGCATTTCGATTTGGATACAAAAAAATTATGTTTTCATTTGAAAATAAAATTTTTATATCACAACACACTACACAGGACTGCACATTTACGACGGCGTAAAAAAACTAGATATATGAAAACATGCGAGTCTCCGAGGAAAAGGGATACTTGAAATTTCCAAAAATCAAAATTCGAAAAACGCGTACTCGATATGAGGATGATGGCGATGAGTATGGCCAGCTCGGATCACACGCTATACGTACGCATATATCTATAAACCGTACGCGTGTTCATTAAAATAATATTCATCAAACACAATATTATACCTAGGTAAGGTAGGTTACTCGTGACACATATATATGCGCAAATTGCTGCAGCCAGGGGTGTAATTAAAGGGGGATGAGGGGGGCCCCAGAGCCTTTGATATTTGATGAAATAGTCATACCTGCAACTACCACTGAACTTGGAAATATGTAAAAAATGTAGTACTTTGTGTGTAAAAAAATGTCTATTCCCCTCCCCCGGGACAAATTCCTAATTACGCGCCATTGGGCCTGTAATCTGTATATAGCTATTTTAATCACGCACCGCAATTTTTATTAATAACAGCTATATTGTTTACGCACATATATGTAGAGAGTCTCGAATACTCTTCAAATACTTTTTCACCGTCACTTATTTCAGAATACTGAATACTTATATATTTTACAGTTGTATTTCAACGACTAATATTTTCGTTTCTGTAATGTACAATATTTTGAAAATGGTTTATAAAAAAAATTATTTAATTTGAAGAATTTACAAGATTTCATCAACCGCGAAGATATGACACAATATAGCTGAAATGTATAGGTTAGTCCGCTATCAAGCTGAAGTTTAACTTGACCTGATTAAAATGATAATATATAATATATATATACAAAGGTACAAGACATCTGAAATTCAAAATAATATGAAAAAAAAGCACTTGTTAAGTATTTCGAATACTAATGTAAAAATGTATTTGTATTAAAATTTAATTTTTGAATGACAGTGTTCGAATGCGTACTCGGAATACACATTAATAAATCGAAAAGTATTCATAACAAGATACTGTCGTATAATATAAGTGACCGTACTCGTAAATATGTTTATGGTAATAATGTTATAAATTGTCTCGTACATAACGAACGAGGCGGAGCTGTGTATACCGGCTATTATATACCTGTACGTTAATTATGTATATATATATATATATATATCGTGGTGGCGGCTAAACGACACACATTAAAATGCAATACAATTACTACGTCACAATAACGCACATAACACATAATAATTAATAATAATAATAATTAACATGTCCGCAAGTACGTACCATTTCGACGGCCGATATTTTCCGGCTGCCGCCGCCGCCGGGACCTACGACGACGTTGTTGTTCTCGTTGGCGGCGTGTCCTTTGCAGCAGGACTCGCGCCGGCTCTGCGCCTTGGTCATGATATTTTTACTATTCGTTATTCGTTATTATTATTATTGTTGTCTATCCTGCGAACGGGTCCTGCGGCCGCCGCGATATGTCCGCGCACTATGTTATAATATTATTATTACGTTTTTTTTTACTACGATTCGCGAGACCGTTTTTTCGAATTTTTTAATTTATCTGTAAAAAATTATAAATGTCACGTCTTCCCGACCGCAGTCGTGTCGAAACGGAAAATACGATATATCAATATTCTACCGAGAATAATACGCGCATCGACTACGATATATATAATATGCGACCGCACCGCGCCGCCGCCGACCACTGTGCCGCAGAGCAGGCCGCGATTTCGGATATTATTATTAGTTTACAATATTTCAATACATATCAACAACGTGAAATTATGTAATGAAATATCGCTCGGAGAAACACCTCCGCCGCGTATATAATATATGGTCGACCGCGTAAGTGGTACTCAAAACGAGTGTTGCCCGTGGACTTCGACTGCGACACGTCTCTATAGTATTTATAATACGGGAGGCGCGCACACACACACATACACACCTGTTGTAGGCATATATTATTCGTGGTAATATGGAGGTAGGTAGTGTAAGCGGTAGTATACACCACAGATCAGAGTTTCCCAAACCGTTTACAGAACGACGACCGGTTTTGGAAAATTTTGAAATTTCGACGACCCACAATCTACGCACACGCGTGAAGACCGATTTTTATTTATTTTTTGTCGTTTCGTCGTCGTCGATCTCTTCGCTGCGCTCTAACGTTTTAGTGCTGCACCGTAGTTGTATTATGGTGACACGCGTCGCTGCGGCACACTCGTAATCGTCTCGGACGACGACAAGACGATTCACAAATCAAATCACACTCGACTGAAGTAATAAATATATAATAATATATGTACATTATACGTCATAATAGTTACGCGGAAAATACTGTAATACAACATTTTTATAACACGCGTGTCATACTGATCCAACATTAAGTATTTTATATTATTATTACAAACAAGGAATTCAAGACTTCCCGCGACCCACATAAACACGATATGTATAGGTATAATCGCGACCCACAGTTTGGGAATCTCTGCGCCTTAGCAATATAATATGTATATTGTACGTCGTCGGCGGACGATGGCCGGCGCGTGCGAAAAAAAAAAAACAATAACAGCTCGTCAACGGCACAAGCTGCAAGTGTACACGACACGGCAAATCAAATATTAATTATATCACATCGTTATCATTATAATGTTCACTTATCGCACACACGCGTTATCACGTTTTAATTATTATGTTCTGCGGTACGACCGAATACATTTATATTGTGTAGGCTGCACGCGTGCATACATATGTATATATATATATATGTGTGTGTATATTTAACACGTTGACTGCGTATGTCTTTTTGCTGTTCTCGCCCAGTGCACATTATGTAAAAATATAAAAATTATATTAAGAAACTGCTCTTATTTGGTCATACGTCCAAACGGCTTATGAATAAATATTATTTTAAAACATGCATTTAGCCATGCTAAATAATAATAAAACAACATTCAGCCCCGCGTATTGAATACGTATACCATTTACTTTAAATATACATTGGACGCCAAACGGCGTCAAACGCGCTGTCGAACGATCCTCTTGAAGCCAATAATTGGCCAATTATTGGCGTCAGTACGCAGTCAACGTGTTAATTCGGTCTTGAATAAGAACGCCTTTGAAATGTATTCGGAATACGAATTTAACAACACTTGCTAGGTTTAAATGCTTATTCGAATATACCGTCTTTCAAACCGGTTTTTGAATACATAAATACATTTTTAAAGTATTCAAAATACTTTAAAAGTACCTACTTTTTTTGTATATTAATATATATTTTGTACGTTTACCCCGAATGTACGTATATATTTAAAATTATTAATGCATTTTTAAATGACATAATAATTAATAAATAGCTAGGTAAATTTTTTTTAATCGGTTCAAGGATTTCGGATGTCACATACCTATTTTATATTTTTAATCAGGTCAAGTTAAACTTCGGATAGGTAAATATCAATTTTAACTACATAATATAGTGTCATCTGCGTATTTGATAAAATCTTATAAATTGTTAAACGCAATATAAAATGTTATTTTGAGAACAATATTTTTAAAATTGTAAAATAAGAAACAAAAATATTGGTCGTTGAAATACAACGGTAAAAAGAAAAAAAAGGTATTTAGTATTCTGGAATAAAGTACGAAAAATAGTATGTTTTAAGGATTTGAAATATCAAAAAAGTATTAAAATACTATAGAACATAAATACCTATTGGCTATTAGTATTCGAATATTTGACGAGACTGATATTTACAATATTATATGGTACTACGGTAGGTATACACACCTATATTATAATATAAAAAACTGTAAAATGGATCTTCTTCTAGAATTGGCGGTAAACCGGTTAATTTACTAAAAGAAAACAGATTATTTCTCGTTTGTCCACTGAAATGGGCAAGGTTGAAATGCACTTATTTTAATCAAATTGCATCACACGTGTTGAAAAGAGGAAATAGTCGAAATGCGGTTCAAAAAGCTGTTTCAACAAAAATGTCATGCACGAAGGAGCTAAACATTTTGAAAACACTCATTTCCCTTCCCGCTTACATGCAGGCTTAAGAGCTAATGCTGACAATGATTTTAAGCATTGGCTTGATTAAATATGAGTTTTTATAAATACATAATCAGGGCTCGGGACTCATAGCATTTGCTTATTTTTTATGAAGGTTAGGCATAAAATCTAAATCTAGCAGAGTTCTACGGAAGTGCGTATGTCATGATACAATGTTATGAAATATGAAAGTGCTTTTTTGGTAGGTAATTTAAAAAAAATGCTTTTCTAAGCATTTGTTTTGATGATTTTTAAGTGCTATAAGTCCGGATCCCTGATATAATTATGTTAATATGTAATTATTATGTACATATTATGTAATAAATGTGACTTATTTATTTATTTTTTTTTTTTTGATACGTCAATGGATACATTTTAAGCGAGGATTCCCGTTCTCGATCTTTTCAGAAATTCCTGGGATGAATCCTGGGAATTTCCAAAAGGTCCAACCCTAAATTTATTATGCATACATTTATGATTGTATATTTCGTTATTGTTTCTATTTTTCAGTTACTCGTTTATATATCAACCGTCGTTATCGCGTACTTATTTGATTTCTATATTTTCGTTCAAATTTAATGGTATTTTTTGTGTATAATTTATATGTTTTAGCGTATACTCTAGTCATATATATTTAATGTATATTAATGTAAGAACTTTTGCAGGACAGAACTACCTCGCGAGTTTCTCCTCAACGGGGGGCCCAGTTAAATAATTGTTCATCGTACGAAATTCAAACAAACAAATAAATATTATCATTCGCATATTATTCGATCTCCCTCTGCATCTGTCTCCGCGGTATAATATTATAATATTTTCTGAAGGGCCACAGTGGCGCCGAACTAAAATTTAGTAGGAGGGGCGACTACATACTTGCGCGGGGATATCCACCCAGAGTTATAAAATATATGAGAAAGTTGGTGCGACCTCACCCCCACATTCCTTTCAAAGTCGAATTATTGTCATACATATCAAGAATGTAAAAATGTAATAAATAATTTAAGGTTCCTCGTAAGTTGTGATTGTAGATATTTAATAATATTAAAGATACACAGACACAATTTTTTATTATTAAGCATTTGAATTTCCAATTTTTACAAAAAATAATAAAATTCACGAAAATGTACAAATGATTTTGTAATCAAAAATGCCTTAAATTAATAAATTAATAAGTTTTTTTAGAACTTTTAGTAATAACTATGATAGTTAAACAAAAATTGATTAGTCAATTCAATAAATTACAAAATTATCAAGTATAACATTTTTTTAAAAACATTTTGTGGGTTGGTGATAATAATAATATTGACGTTTAGTGTTTTTTCATTCCCACACGAAATGAATGCCATGACTTATCGCTACCTAGCTGATTTTTTTGTCTATTACTCATTCCGAAAACATTAAATTTATATACATTTTCCCTAGAACATATGTCGTATACCTACTATTATTTTGTTGACTATTTTGTGTGTAATTCAAAAAAATAGGATGTTAAAACTGGTGGTTGAGTGTTTTTTAAATTAACTTAACGACTGTACTTTTCAAGCCCAGATTAGGGGGACAGGGGGTGCCATGACCCCCAAGGCCTCGAAAGTTGGAATTCATTTAGGGGCCTAAGTTTGGTCGATTAATTTTTTCGTTATAGGCTATAACATTGCATCAATCACCTAAAAAAATCGATAATTATTGCTGATGACATTTGTCACAATTGTGTTTCGAATTTACTAAAATCGTTATAAAGCACATTTCAAATTTAAGAAACAGTAGTGTAGCTTATGAAAATAAAGTTATTGAACTTGGTCCAGGTATAGGTGGACCGTGGTAATAGTGTGTACCACGATGAAGGAAAAACATCAAAAACAATTTAGGTTACACAGTAATATATGTGTGCTGTGAAGTAATAATTATTGATACATTTTGTTCAGAACTAGACAACAAAATTGAGGCTTACTAGTTCGTTTCAGACAATTTTTTTTTTTACAAATTTGTGTCTTCCAATTTATGACACAAATTCTGAAGAAAAGAATATTGAACAAAGCACTTACTATTTATATTGACATGTATAAGGAAGATAAATATATTATGTACATACACAATTAAATAAAACAGTTTCAATAGTGTTTTTCCTTATGCAGACCATCAATTGGGAACAATGAACAGTTTAGTATTTTTTATCTTTGGAAATGACTTATTGAAAATGAATTAATTTATGTATTTCCCAATTTATACATTGTCCATTTAAGATGTATTCAACTATACCAAATTCAAACTGTTCAGCAAAAACAGCCTTCTCAAAACTGAATAGAGTCAGTGACAATTAATACAGATCAACCTTAAACTAAGAAAAATTGATTGAGCTTATGATACAGCGGGCACCTAAAAACGACATTCTTCAAACAATACTAATAATGAAAAAGTTATTGAAGAATTTTGTCAAACAAGAGCAAGGAAAAAGCTTGTAAATTATAATTTATAAATAAAGTATTATTTATTGCTATGTACCTATATGGCTATATAGGTTTATTAAAAAAGTTACCATATAAGGTATTTAATAGGTACCTATGATGCATACTATGATTCATGGACTATATGATAAAACAAAACATTTAATAATTTCATCTGACATAATATGTTGATTGGAATGTCCTTTTCACACAAAATCATCATGAGTGAATCCAACCGTATACATTACTCACTTTTAATTAAACAATATGAGATATCACCAGACTATCCTGATCGGGCATGTACCAGTTGCCCCCAAAAGTATGTTTTTTTATACCAAATCCCCACAAACTACCTAGAGCAAAATGTATCAGTTTCCCCCAACCGGATGTACCAGTAGTTGCCCTCATATATAAAAGTGCTGATAGCCGATATATAAGTAACGAGTAACGGCACTTATACTAGGCTTTATTATAACAAAACAACATAATACTTACATAATATTATATCTAATTTTTTTACTATTTTTTTTTTGACAAATTATCACATTGAATTCCACACATAATTATAATATTTATTATTTTATTATCTATTGTATTCATATTATTATTTTGTTAGTAATTATTGCAAAATACAATATTATATAATATAATTACAAGCATCATATGAATTTTTTTCTATCATTTTATACTATTTCACTTTATTTTTATAAATAGTTTTATATTTTATTTATTATTTGTACGCTTACCTCCTCTATTTTACGGGCAATATATTGTAATCGTGTGTATATTAACATGCAACTGGTACATTTGGTTGAGGGCAATTGGTATATTTTTAAAATCCCGAAACAGCCGTGAGCCCGTGAACCTAACTTGTCAACACCCTCCCGATCAACCACCAACACAGCCACCCACCCACCCACCCACCTGCCATCATATAATAGGAGGGCGACCGCCCCCCTCCTGAGGAGTAGGTTCTGCGCCGCACGTAGGACCATATAATATATAAAACCAAAAATTGAAACCTTTGATACTAATGTTCCCGGAAACTACTTAACCGATTGTCTTAATTTTTTTTTCTAATGAAAGATTTAATCACGGAGAAGGTCCCTATCTCAAAAAAAGTATATTTAAGTATAATTTAAAGAGGTACTCACACAAGGATTTTGAAATTCATGATGAAAATCGAAAATGTGTATTTCGTTTATAAATGGTTGCTATATTGGTTACAATTATTAGTTATCAGTTACAGTTACAGTTTTTCCTATACCTACATATTATACGCTAGAAATTCTGGAAAAAATGAAAGTTCTATTTTTTATGAGATATAATTTATGAATAATCTCTGTTTACTTATAGGGTTGTCAATGGTTACATATCTTATAACTATTATAATTAGTAATAATATGGCATATACACATTATTTTTATAAATAAATGTATAAAAAAAAAACGAATCTTTTGCACAGGTCACCATTGCGATGTTTATCGTGTGCCTAATATTCTGATATCACTTATTTATACTTATTTCGTCTTTGACTCGGGCGACGCCGTGTGGGACAGCTAGTACAATATTATATTATTATTCACATCATCCGACTCGATTGAACGGGTAACCTAATTATAGGTGAGCACTGTACTTCACACACACACACACACACACACACACACATCATCGCGATAATATATAGTACCTACGTGTATTGTATATTGTTATAACCGTACAGTGTACCTATGCAGAGTAAAATATTATATATATTATTTTGTTGTTCGCGCAATATTTTAATATACGCTGATTACTATATAGTACACCGACCTTGCAGGGTCAACAACGTTTTATCTTATATTTTTTTTTTTTTACCAAACACAATAGTTTATACGTACAATAATAATATATAATACCTAGGTATATATATATATAATGATATTATGATGTATCATCATCGTTCATCATATTATAATATATATATACACACGACTTTGCGCAAATATTATATAATATCAATCTATATCGACAGTAGCCGCTGCTCTGTTTAACTTCACCCTCAGCCGATACAAGACACGTGTCACGTCTTACACGCTGCACCTGCTTTCTGTTAAATATGTATAAATATTGAATATATTATTATCATATATACAGGGTGTTTTTTAAGCATGCACGCCCCCGTCTTTCCAGTCTTTGATATAGTACTTCTATTCGAATTCTCATTTTTTTTTTTATAAGTTTCAAGTGTACCTATAAAGACCATATATTTTTAAAATCCCTGTACTATACTTAAGGATAGTTTCATGTGGCGATACCGACTTCTATTTTTCTAACGAGAACCCCCTTTTTTTACTGCAAATCATTACGCTGATGATTTCATCGAAATTGTTGATATGTATCTAAATCGAAGTTCTAATGAATATATGGTTTCTGAGTTATTAAAACGTTTATTCTGTGAGGATAATAATCCTTAAAATGGTTTTACAAAAATTAGTAATTACTAACATTTTTAAATCATCTAAGCCCCCACAGTTACTCGACTCATAACGATTAGACATAGACCATTGTCCTTAGTACAGTAGTACACTAAAGTTAGGTATATAACTCAAAAACTAGGTACTAGTTCGAATTAGATACATCAAAAGTCTCATAAAAATATAAGCTCAGTAACATTTTAAGGAGGAACCCTTTTCTGAAAAACAGAAGTTTGCACTGTCGCGGGATCGTTTTCGAGTGACATATAGAAAATCTCGAAAACTCGAAAATATTATTATGGTCTTCAATTGTGTATTTTTTAAAAATGGGGCGAGCGTGCTTAAAAAATCACCTTGTATATATCATAAGAGGTAGAGTAGCGTGATATGATGATAATATTATTATGTGCAGTGCGCAAACGTTATTTGTCCTACATCGACGATGATCAAGGGCACGGGCGCGTTCGATTTACATAACATAATGTTATATATTGGCGTTCTTGTTTTATTGTTTTATTGCGATATCATCACTTCGTCGTCGTTCGCACTCTGACGTAGAACTGCGAGGTATGAAAGACCCGTGTGGGGTGTGTGTACTTATACCATCTCTGCCCGTACCGGCATAAGCTCGCCGAGATTTCGAAAAACCATCGGATGCTCAAAGTGAAAAGCCCCCTCGATTAAAAAATAGTGTTTAAGGCTTATTTGACCATCCGTTGTTGATAATATAGTGATATGACCACTTACATTATATTATATTATATTATACACACAGTAATTCATTGTCCGCCGGCTGCATCCGAATTGATGCCAAAAAAATTTAATTCCGAATTGCATACCACGTCTTACAGGTGTCTGTCCCAATGTATGCCGTGTACGAGTTTATTTATCATGTACTTATATGTACGATATTATGATTATTTTTTTTTTTTTTGTCAACAAATTACCGAAGTCAGACCGAACTGACGGCTACATTTATTTTAGGCTTTTTTTAGACTGAACTGGACTGGTAATTTAATTAAATTTGATAAAATAGACCTGCAGGACCAGACTGACGGTTCGATCTGAAACGAATTTGGACCGGACGTTTGGATCTGTTCGTAGAAGTCCGGACCGGACCGTTATTATAGTCATTCAGTATAATAAAATGATATAAATATCTATACCACAATTGCCTGTAATTGGTGTTTTCGTTTGATTTTACGCATATTCCAAAAACAATAATTTTAATTGATCATCATAAGGACCGTTACCTTGACCGGATCAGTCCAGACCAAACGAAACCAAAAACAATATATTTGAACCGGGACGAGACCGAATTACTTCTAAATAGTATTGAACCGGATTATACTGACGAGCCGACAATTTTTATATGTTAGGACCGGACCAATCTTGACCAATGGACCATGGTAACCGAACTAGTAGTATAAGAATGCCGATCCTGGCACCGCCTCTCCGCCTCAAGTAGCAAACATCTATTAAGTTATGACGGGCTCTAGAAAAGTAAGTTCTTACGATCTCTTGGTTTTCAGAAATAATATTGTCAAAAATAAACACAGAGTTTGGTAAAGCTTCGTCGGGGGCTATAACTTGTTAGTTTTCGTAGAACGTGAATAATCCAACATCAATATCTGATAATATATCACTCAGCATTTTATATTTTGGTTGATCCAAAGTTTTCGAATAAATGTAGACGTTGTGAAATCTTATTCTGTTTATATTGGTTAATAAGGCAAAAATTACCCGGAGTTTCGTCTTGTTTGAAAGCTTACTGTTCGTATACTCCAAACGACTTGAATGCGCTAGAGACCGTGGCTTGGGACTCGGCAATGGATAGGGAAGATAATAAAAATTGTATGACCAACAACGTTTTCACCGGTTGCATTCCTCTCAAACATTTATTCGGATTTTGTGAAGATTATAAAAAAATATTACTTAATTATAATTGAGTTTTATTAATTATTATTCTTTTAATTGCAACTGATTTTAAATTGCGCATCTACTGACCTTGATATGATACATGTTGTGGGCCAAGGCGCAACCGCCGCCGTTGAAAAAAATAAAAGAATTACAATTGAACTTACTAAGGTGATTTGGAAGATGCCCATTATCAAAGTTAGCGATAAAGAAAAATTAAAGTTGATAAAGGTAATAGATTCATGTAAAACGCTATCGTGCGCGTTCAGAACCTGGGATCTCTGTGAATATCCGGCGCTCCCTAGAAATACTTCCCATTCGTGGACTGTAAAGTCTAGCAGCTTGCTCAAAAAACCGAGATTTGTGTTGTTTGGATTACAAACAGATCGAAAAAAAGAATATCGAAACCGACTCTGGACGATTTGACCACTGTCACCTAAAAAGTCTTAAGGTGCACTTAAATTCTGAAGTATTATACTAAACTTCAAGTATATCCATATGAAGACTTCGAGCCGACTTTAAAAATAATACCATCAGTTTATTGTACAAAGCTTATACAGACTTTCAAAAATCGTATTACGAAAGAGATTATTGTGAACCATAATATTATCAAAACACATTTTTCAAAACTATGTTCTAATCGTCGGTGTTGATTTATCGCACCAGAACGATAACGTGAAATCATCAACCGTAGACCTACGAATTGAATTTGAAGCGGATAGTTATTCCAGAAAAGACTTCTGCTTATTGTTTAATACTACATGATCAGATTATAACTTATAATCCGTTTAGTGGCGGTGTTAGAAAATTGTAAACCTTATAATATATAACTTGTATTATTCTAATTATACCTTGTATATATCCTTATAATGTAAAACTTAATCTAATAAACAAAACAAAAATTTTAACGCTTGTTTTTATTTATACAATATAATTCAAACAGTTAGCGTTTTAAGCTCCGCCTAGATGATTTTTTTGTCAACTTTTGACTCGTGAAGCCTAGAAGAGCTGGAGATGAAGATGATGAGAGATTGAAAGACGTTGGACCGTCATTTTCATCAACTGCTAGGCTCGTTGGTGAAGATTTAATAAATCGAGGTCCTGTAAACCATGGGGGGTACTGTGCACAATTGTCTGAATCATATCCGTGAACTTTCGATCCATCGTTGTCATTGATAGACTAAACAAAATAATAATTTATCAATATGTATCATCGAAATAAAATGTAAGAATTACCTTCGTCTTGGATTCCCGAATTGGTGCCCATGTCGCCTGCGTAGGATTTGTGAATGTCGAAAAATATTCTTTTATACCATTTTCCCCGCAGTTCCCTATAAGGCTGGAGAAACACTGAAAGACTGTTCGGGCAGGTCGTATGCAGTGAGTGAATTTTTAAAATGGTCATTAGTTAATATGAAACGTATAGAGTTTTCACGATGGTAGGGCGTACATTCCGATGCATGAGAATATTATCATTAAGACGTATCCGGCATAAAGTATTTACTAATAGACATTTTTAATTGATATCGTTAAGTATACCTAAGACATTTAGAAAGGCAATTAGTTAATATATTAAGGAAATAGCTCCTTTATGTAGAAATAGTATTCAAAATTGTTTAGCTATTATAGTAATGACAAAAGCATTTCCACTATACCGCGTGGGAATAATAATATATTTATTATATTATTTAAAGTACTTACTTATTATTCCACTATATCCTAAAATATAGGTGTGTGTGCATGCTTGTCTTAAATGGATGAAAATAACAACAATTTCTCAAGCGGTCGGGGTGGCCTAGTGGTTAAACATTCGCTGGGGAAGCTAAAGGCTCGGATACGAATCCGGGTCGGTTATTTTGCAGTTTTTTCCACCGAGTTATGAGATATAAGTGATAACGATAATATGATAACGGTAATGTGATAACAAGAGATAACAGTAGATAGCGTTGTAATATGTTGCGCGCGGCGTCGATATCGGGTATGTTTGGTGGGGGTGAATATATCCCCCGTACCAGGGGTACGAAACTCCGTGCGTTGGCCGAATCAGGTGATTGTGGCCTTGAACACGGTCTCCAGGGGGGCGTGGTATAAGTTGTCAATTAAATATATCACATCAATGTTATCACCATACAATGCCGAATAGTGAACGGTACCAAGCCAACCCCGAGCAGAATACCACGCAATAATCTTGAAACCGTTTTCATAATATTGGTAACCATGGGTCTAACATCATGTTGGTGCGTGGAACAGTTTTCATATTTTTCGTAGGTTCAACTTCAGATCATAGGTAACCAAGACCCCCATCAGCTGATCGAGTTTCGCTTCTATATTATTCTATGCTAGTAGGTAGGTATATTTATATATAGTTTTATGATTACATTATGTTTGATGAACATAAATATTTACAAAATACCACGTCTTTTGATAATGTTTCCATCTTGAATAAATATTTTTTGCTGGCATATTTTATTTGAACAACACCCGACATCGCGTTGTTGCGTTAACTGCTTGTGGCATTTTTATTTAACTACCAAATGGTCATTATCAATACTTTACACTGTGGCCTGTGGGAGGAGTATAATATATGATATAAGTAATTTAATATATTATAATAATAATGACTCAAATATATATTATACTTGAACCTGTTTGGGGTTGTACCTCCAATGATATAGTTCCTTTCCTTAGCCAAGGCCGTGTGTCTTCGGGTGTTTGAGGAGCCATACTGTCTATTGTACATTATTCTATTATCTATGATCCTATACTAATGTGCTGTATGTGTTTAGTTATAGTCATATACCTATAAACTAAGTTTATCGGTCTATGGTCGTAGATACGTAGAGATTAAATTTGGGACCTACTCATGTATACAGCTAAATAACTAAGTTATTTAGCCATATTAACAATCATCGTAGAAGTTAAAATTTTAATCAAATAAACCGCGTATCCCGCGTGTTTATTATTTTCAATAATTTTTTTTATTGTTTTAAATTTGGAAATTTGGACACATGAACTACGTAATTGTGTTAGTGTGTATATGTATTCTGGCGTGTGTAAATTTACTTTATTTAACTGTGAACAACATTGATGGCTAAATAACTAAGTTATTTAACCACGCAGTATCATTCACAGTTGAAGTAATTTTTTTTTATAACGAATAAATCTCGTATTATTACTTGTGTTTATTGATTTACAATTTATTTTTTTATTATTATTTAAAATTTGGAAATTTTATAAAATGCGGCTATTCGCACCCACAGCGGTGGTAAAAAAAAAGGGGCGTTAAGCGCCAACAATGATTTTTTTAAAGGGGGGGGGGCGTTAAGCGCCAACAGAGTGGCGACAAGCGCCCAAGGCTATCTATGCTTGAAAATGGCGAATCGCACCTGCAATAACGTATAAAAAAAAATGACGATTAACGCCTATGATAAATTATTAGAATGTGGCTACAAGGCGTCCACTACGATATTATTATATAATATACTTACAAAGTGGCGATTTTTGCCTGCAATAGCTAATAATAATAAGAACAATACAAAAACTCTGCGTCTGCGGAACGCTCTTATGCTCCGCACACGAACATTCGAAGGAAAAACCTCTTGGTCCTCTTCCACATCGATCGCTTTTTCTTCGAACGGCTGATGGTCTCTTCTGACCCGTCGTCCGTCGACTCCTCGGCGGCCTGAGTTTCGGAGGTCTGCAGCTCGCACTGGCACTGCAAACCCAAGTTCTCGTCGGCATGCGACGACGATTGTCCGCTTTCCTCCACGTCGCCGAAACGCACAAAGACATTTGGCATCGACGCGCTCTTTCGAGATATCGTGTCCGGCGGAGAGGACCGAGGTTCGGCCTTCGTCTCTGACGGATCGGAAAAGGACGGGTTTTTCACCCAAATGAGCGACAAATAATACTTAAATCGCGGACCAGCGTAATTCGGCAGTTTAATGGTGTGCGGGCCGACGACTAGAATATATTTCCGTTGTTCCATTCCGGACACTTCCGTCAATCCGTCGTCCGCGGAGGTCACCTGCGACTCGGTCAAGACACATTCCGAGGCGTCCGAAACCTTCAATACGTCCGGCGCAGATCTCCATCGTCTGATCGGTTGGACTTCTTCCCGAGTGAAATGCATACCAGCCGGGTCGATAACCGTCCGCTTTTCAAACGAGTCGTTAAACTCGAGTAATTCTTTCATCGACTCGCGTCTCGCACAAGAAATGACTTGTCCTTCCATTTGATGATTATAATTATTTTACAAGATTATAAGTAAATATTTTTGTTTAAATGCTTATTCTCTGAATGCTAACAGTCAAGTGAGCTCAGAATTATGTAAGTCTTATTCTTAACAAAATATTATACTTTCTCGTAGCAACTAGACTCGGGTACTTTTTTTATCGGCCATATAATATTATAATATATATAGTTTAATATTATTATTAAATTAAGATTTAAAATTTAAAATAAAAAATAGCGCCAAAAAATTATTGACATTTAAGTATATTATATTATATAATTAATTTTAGACTAATACAAAATGTTTGAATAAAGAATTGAAGAATTCAATTAATTACCTAATTATATTATTTTAATAGGTACTATAAACATTTAGATATACCTATGCACTTTATGTATAGTTATGGTATGGATCAATTAAAATTATGGTTATAGTTAAATATTATTTGGGTAGATTCAAATATAAAGATCAGTACGGCCCACCTATATTTTTTAGTGAAATTGAATAAATAATATGGTAATAGTTATACTTTCTCCTTTGGCCAGTTTAAATAACAATATTTAAATACGATTGCCTATATTTTATAGTAGAAGTATGGCTTAATAGTATACGATAATATTGTTACTTTTCAATTTGGTTATTATTACTCTTAAAGTTATAGCTAAACCTGCTAAACTAACTATATTGCATAGTTAAGATAACCATAATAATGTATCAACCGATTACATATATTATGGTAAGTTGACCTATGGTGTGTGGCTGTCACTATACCACACAACAATTTTTGTGTCGGATAACTATTTAAATTGTTATTTTAACCACATTTTTTTCCGGACTTCCGTAAGAGATAGCGTGCAATCCAGACGTTCCGATTTACGTTTGTTTGTTTAGCATGCAATTCGGATGCACCACGTCCACCACAGCTCTAAAAATTAAAAATTTTCTAAGATCGAACTTTCCTTGATCGTATGAATGTATTTCCAAGAACATACGATTTAATAATATAATATTACAACTCCAGATAATATATTATAGAAGTTAGAACTTCATGAACCGTGATTATTATACCTGTAAGCATAGGCGGAAATCGGGGAGGGGGAGGCTAGAGAGGACTAAGTCCCCCTAGAAGTTTAAAGTACAGGTCTTAGCCCCCCCCCCTTGGCCATCACAATTTTAATGTGACTAAATATACAATAATTAGTAAAATTGAAAAATGCATTTTTAAAATCTGGATTACAAAATAAATTATAAAAAAATATTCTACGATAAAAATTAAATTAAATTCGTAAGGTTTTACAAACTTATTGTCAATTGTCATAACTTGGAAAGATCGTAATTAATGTAATATTAATAGTAACTAACAAGTAATAAAACCCGCATTGGTTGTTTCTGTTTAGAAATAAATGTTCGAAGTAAGGCACATTATTGTTTTTGTACTGTATTATGGTTAAATTGTTTAGTACCTATGTCAAACGTTGTAAATTGTCTTGTTGAAATAAATAATTGTGAGCGACTCTAGTACATTAGTGCCTATATAGGGTGCAATGAGAAATATAATGCTCAGCCCCCCCCCCCCCAGTAATTTCACCAAATTTCCGCCTATGCCTAGGCGTAAGGTTGTAAGCTGTTAAAGCACGCATAATTGTATCACACATATGTTTGACAAAAAAAAAATATTGTAATTTTTTTTTGATTTCATGATATCTTCCAATTTAGAAGTCGCACGAAAAAGTATTAATATGCTTTAAAAATATGCACTTATTTTTTTTCACTCACAATTTTCATAAATATAAACATCTTACTAAAAATTTTTTATTTTTCAATTATTTTATAGTTTTTACTAAATATTTATAATTAAAAACAGGGAATTTTATGTCAAATTGAGATTTGAAAAACACGATACAATAGTAGGTACCTAGTAAAAACTCAAAATTAATTATTAAATTAATTTTTTTATTGCAACATTTTCAATTTGTATTATAAAGTTATCATTTATTATCAAAAAAAAGGTAAAATTAAGAAATATGCTTTTAAAACTACAAAATCACTCAAAATATGCAAAAATATGCACTATAAACTTTAACATAAAAATTAATTCGTAGTGTCGTTAAATTCATTTCAAGTTTACTTATAGCCCCAAAAAACATGTAAATTCAGCAACTTTCGAGCCCTCGTGATCAACGTAGAGGTTAGGTTATAGAGCGGAGTGGTATATAGTGGTCCAGCATTTTGCGGGGTAACCGCGAGTACCACTCCACTTCGCTCATCTATACTTTAAATACAATTATAACTCATCGACTACTCGTCCGAAATTTGATTTTGATGTATCGAAATAATCGAGGAAAAACATTCTGCTTTGAAATAAAAATCGTATGTTGTCATCCGAAAAAGTCAAAGAGTTAAAAAACTAAGAGGATAAAATGATTATTATTTCTTTAGAAAAATGTCGTTTCGTAACGACTCGGAAACCGTGTGAGAAAAAAAAAGTCTATACTTTTCGACGTAACGAGAGTAACTTTTACGTTAAACGAATCGCGAATTATATTATACGCGTATATAGCTGGTAGGTACCTAGTTACTGGTCACAATATTATGGTAGGCGGTAACTCGCCAAACAGTCGTTGTGTACCAGACTGCGTATGATAATGCTATAAAGTGTGAGACGCGAAACGACGTGTAACATTGTGATATTACTATTATTTTAATACATTATAATATAATATTATAATTGATTAGTTAGCGGGGCCGTGTACGAGAGCGGAGGAGAGAACGGCGGCGGCGGAGAGAGACGAAAGCGCGCCGGCTGCCGGCTGCCTCGTAGCGATGAATGGCCGCGGCGCCGGCGGACCCGTCAATCGCGGTGCACGCGACGGCGGCGAGTGAACCATATTATAATAATAATAATAATAATAATATATGATGATCTGCACCTGCAGTATAATACGCATATTTTATAATATTAACAATGTATACAATAATAATTATATTGTTGTCGGAATAAATGATATATAATTCGATATTGTTGTTGTCGTTATAATCAGGTAGGTATAGGTACCTATTATAATACACACGCGAGAACGACGACCTAAATAAATCTCTTTTATATTAAATAATAATAATAAATTCATTTCTAATACACACACAATATATTCTGCAGCCGCGGCGTGCTCGATCGATTGCGTGCCACGTGCTGCACGCGTTTAATCGGCCTCTTAATATTATTTTATTATTATTATTATTATTATTATTATTATTATTGTGTACGCCTTGTATCGATAAGCGAAACAAATAAACGTTTTTTCCGTTTTCGATATCATATTATATACTACCATTATTATTATTATTATTATTATTGTATACCGTTTGTATCGATTAAGACGGTGCTGTATCATAAGATAGATATAAATTCTAAAGGGTGCTAAAACTATGTATATCACTAACCCTGGAGGGTTTAAAAAATAAGTAAATTCGAGCTAGTAGTTTTCGAGTTATTTAACTTTGTGTATATTAAGGATAATAGATCCATGATACTTGATTTGGAAAATGTATAGGGGCTTTAGTGATTTGGACAATTTTGGTAATTAATGGTATTTAAAAACATAGTATAAACATTTTAATAATTAAAAAAATTAATTTGCATGCCATCATATTATTATGTTTTCTCAAGGGACCAGTAGGTCTATTATACCTAACTTATACTCTCCATAATAATTTTATCAATTGCCAGCACTAAATCTATACATGGTATTTTGCGCCAATTTTAATATACCTACTTGTAATTTGCTCTACCAATAAGTACATCGTACATGTTAAAAGTGCGCATCCAATCTGTTGATTGAAAATGTCAATTTTGGTAATCTGCACCGCGGTGACATAATTCTATTATGTAATCTGCAGCGCCACACTTTCAATTTCGATTGTTAGAATTTACCTGATAAGTTTACCGAGATAACATTATAGTTTTAGCATGTCGCACTAACTCCGACACGTGTCCGATATTATATTGTTTTGTTCTACTAATAATAAATTATTTGCCGGCTTGTGGCGAACTTGACATTTTTCAGAGGCTATTGTCTAATATTTTATACACCCTGCAACACCGCAATAACCCGATACAAGCATTCGCACTGTCATATTAATCGTAACCACCTGTCGTTGTCATTACTAAAACACTATTGTAAGTCTAGCTCTAGGGGCCTGCCACACTTTCAATTTCGATTGTCAGAATTTACCTGATAAGTTTACCGGACTTTCGTCAGTTAGTTAGCATGCTGCTGCTCCCCCGACACGTGTCCGATACAATATTGTTTCGTTCTACTTATAATAACAAGTAAGATATGAGACAAATGATTATTTGAGTATATGTAGCAGTGACGAACTTGACATTTTTCAGAGGCTATAGTCTAATATTTCACACACCCTACCGTACCCTAATAACCAGATAAAAGCATTCACTGTCATCATATAATTGATCGTATAACCTCCTGTCGTTGGAATTACTAAAACACTACAGTTAAGTCTGGCTCTAGTGGCCTGCAGTCAGTGGGGCGTACACAAGAATTAATTTAACTGTGGGCCAAATCACCACTAATCAAGCATAGCACTAACAAAGCGCCATAACTAGACATTTTTTTTAGGGTGGTTTTGATTATGACACAAACAATAATACAAATAGAGATTGCTTCATTTTATTTTATGAATATTTATTATAATATAAATAGTGTGTAAAATTAATTTTTATTTATGAAAAAAAAAATATTGATAATATTTGTATGACTACCTACATTCAATGTTATACTCAGACGAATCGTCATCAAAGCAAGATCGCATAATCTAACTTTTCCTTATTGATTCTTCAAAAATGATTTTAATCAACCTATAGAGTTGAATATCTATAATGTAAGGCTGTGAATGGAAATTTGAAATCCATTTCTAAATAATAAAGAACGCATCATTGACGTATGCAAACTACAAACTTTAAAGCATTGACGGTTATCACTTATCAGCAAGTATACAATTTAAATTCTTATTTTCATAGTTCATAATAATATAGATTATCGAAAAACGAAAAATCTTAGGTATGACATTAAAAGTTTAAACGGACCATGGAGTGAATAATGTGGTAATATTATAGTATATAAATATAAATCAATATACATGCAATATTTTAATTAAACCTGAAATTTTACTATGGGCCCTGTCCTAGAGGGCCTCTCCTCCAGCGGGGTGCTTAGGAATTGATTATGGCAGGGGATAATGCATTGAGTCACATACATAAAATCAAAAACAATTGCATGTTTTCGTGATTTTGACGTATTTTGTCGACAATTCGTTGAAAATCCCCTGGCCAGGTGCCCAATCACGAGCCAGACCGATACTGTACGGCATTATTGTTTTATAATTGTCACTAAGTGATTAAGTGATAGACAAGTCTTGTCATTATTTTAAACATTGCGTTTGGACGCTACAAGCCGATTGGAATCTCATTTAATTCAGAAATAATTTTTTAAAGACACGATTCCGAGTATACAATTGCGGAGGAATTTTATAACGTTCGTTATATTATTCTATATAATTTCACAGAAGCAAAACATTACGAGACTATTATTATAATATGTTCAAATCTCTCGGAATATATTAAAATCGATAATGTTCGCTCTGCGGTTTAATGCACTTATATATGGATTTAATAATAATAATAATAATAATTGACGGCCAGACAGTACAACATGTCCAAAATGATTTCAAATCTAATAATTACTGTTCGATTACAACAACTACTATCCGTACTGTACAGTCATTAACCACACGATATCTTATGTTTATGACACTAAGGCGCAAAGACCATTATATTATATTATATTTTACATATTTTTTCAGGGACACGTTGGCGAGACGGTTAGGGGTGTGCCGTGGACAGGTATAAAAATGTGCTTAAAATAACACCACCAGCTATATATTATATATTATTATAAAAATATAATACGTCCCCTCTGGTGCCTTTTTTTTTCTCGTCTAAATAATATAATATCAAACATAATGCGCAATCGTTTTCCCGATAAACGCATATATTATAATTATCATTACATATTATTTTATCCTCGTAAACGCATCGTCGCTTGTGAATTACACAGCCAAAGTTAACTAAGGAATAACTATTATAGTTATATTATACTGCTCTCAATGACGCAGCTATGATTACAGAGGTCGATCAATCGTCAATTTTCGCAATATAAACGTTAAAATATATTATATTTCAAGTCCGAAGGCAATATTATTATTTTGTGATTTCGGTAACAATAATCTCAAGTGACACGAAATGCATTTTTAAGTTCTCCATCACGTCATCATAATATCCGACAATAGTTAAATCTTATAGGGCCCCTCTTAGAATTTAATATTTTCATGTCAGGGAAATCGTATTGACGTATGTAGCTCGATAATATACAGCTCGATTCGCTAAACATGATCACTTATTCCATTTCCCCCTCTAAAAATGAATTTATTAAAATGTTGATTTTTGAAATTGTTAAAGAATCATTTTTCAAACGGATAGTTAGAATTTTGATACCATTTAAGGAGTTTCTTGCGGCGATACAAACATTTTTTACAAGCTTTTTCTAATAAGAACCACATTTTTTCAATTTAAACGTTAAAGAGATTTTTTTTTACAAAAATATGATTTTGGGCTGAAATATAGATGGATACAACTTTTTGTTTTTGAAGCCAATTTTTTCGATTATAACCTATTATGAACTATATGTCTATATTATGTATTACTCTTATTAGTACATAAAAATTAGATTAGAGTTGAATAACCTTAAAACTACTAATTTATACTTTCAAAATGTATCTGCATATTAATTTTCAAAAAAAAGATGGTTCTAATATTTTAAGAAAATGTTGTTCTACCACAAGACACTCAATGAATGGTAAAATAACCTAAATATTTGAAAATAAAGTCTTTTAATATAACATATAAGATATAAGACCTTATAAGAATTTTAAAAAATAAATGCACTATTAAAGGATAAAAAGGGGTGACATTATTTGGTGAATCACTTTATATAATATACATTTAATGGCTCTTATTTTTAAATTTCCGTCAAATACATCGATGACAAGGGTTTCTAAAGAAGATAAAATGTCGAGGGTTTTTGTGTTCTTAACTTCATAAACGGCGTTCGGTCTACACAAACATGTAATCATTGTAATCTGACTTTCATAAAATGTAATATAGTTTTGGGCGTCAACTATTGTTATCAAAGTATCTAAAGTTTGACCAATAGTAGGGGCAAATCCAATTAATGATACGAAGGGCATTTCCTCCACGCCACACATCAATCAACTGCTTGAATTTTTTTTACAGTATTAATGTAATATTCATTTTTTTATTTAATTTGATGCTAAATTATTAACTCGTAGATAATATACAAATACAATTAAAAACACCTTTATAAATTATTAAATACATAAAATAAAAACCAAGGTTCAACTCCCGAGGGGAGGATCCGCCCATCGCCCCTCCCGGTATTGTATGCCACTCATAAATCGGTGCCCTTTAGCTTCTAGATAATCGAAGTTTGCTAATATTATTTTCTCGTGTCCTATATAATATGGTGCACTACCGGTCACCGGATGCGTACAATTTACACGGAAACGCGAAGTATAAAATATACGCCAAACAATGTTTTATTATTGACATAGGTACACCTGGGTTATTGGTAGTTTAATGGTAAAAGGTATCTAAATCCAACAGGTATACGCATTTGAATGATTTCTAAACGAACCGTTTTAGATATGATTTTAATAGTTGTTCAATATGTATACTGCATATTATAGATTATATATTATTTTTAAAATTTAAAACTTTAAAACATACATATTTTAAAAAAATAGCTATTAAATATTGTAGATGAATACGGGTTACCTTTAAAAAAAAAATGTATTCGATATATATATTCAACTTTTATATATATGATATTTTTAACTTTATATTGTGTTCAGTTGTTTGTTTTTTAATTTTTATATGTACACCACTGTGTATTTTTATTCATATATTATGTTGTAAATGTTTTCTTTGTTATATCAATACAGCAGGTAATAATATCATAGTTTTACGAAAATTCCGTCAGCCGTAGACGACATGTAAATGTAAATACATATCTTATGCAGGGCCGTCCTTAGGGAGGAGCGAGCAGGGCCCAGGCCCTGGGCCTCGCGCTTTTTGCTTAAATTTAGGGACTTGCGTTTTTTTTTTAACGGTTTTTTTTTTTGTAGTATTTAAATTGTATGTTTTATCACTTGTATATACCTAATTAGTAAATATGAAACAATATATAAAAATAACGAAGTTGGTTCAACGTACAAATATTGGAATATCCATAATACAATATTTTCGTAATCGCAACACATCAGCCTTGATGATGAAACTTTGGATTTTTATATAATATTGAAAATTTGAAGTTATTTGAAGATGAAACATTACGAAAGTATTGTATGTATTTAAAAATATTATTAAAGGACGGTGAAAATTGCGATTTAAATGGAATTGAACTTTTTGACGAGTTAAAAATATTTTGTAGCATTTTGAACAAAAATCCTCTATCGAGTGTCCTGATTTAATGGAATCATCATGTGGTTCATTTCCAAATATTGCTATCGCATTAAGAATATTATTAACTCTTCCAATAACCACTGCCAGTGCTGAGAAAAGTTTCTCGAAGTTAAAAATCATTAAGAATTATTTGAGAACAACAATGGTGCAAGATCGACTTCTGATTTAGCAATTATTTCAATTGAACGTGATTTGTGTGAAAATGTAGACTATAATGATATTATTGAGAAGTTCGCAGAATTAAAAGCCAGAAAAATTAATTTTTAATGAATAAAATGATTTTTATTATACTTTTTAGTATTTTAATTTGTCTGTTATTTATTGTTATATTTTATTTTTATTTTATTAAAATGCAAATTTGTATAAATATCATTAAAGGACGATTAATGAATTATATAATATGAGTAAATAAAGAAAAACATGTTATTTGAGTCTACTATAAAATTATTTTATTTTATTTACCAAGATTATTATAATATTTTATAAAAAAAAACCCTCATTTTTAATTATAATTAGGGAGGTACCTAACAAATTTTTTGTGTGATAAGAATTATTGATTTCATTATATGTTTATAGAATCTATAAACATATTATAATATATCTATATTATAGATAGATATAAATATATAATACCTAAAATATGTTACAAGTAATCGCCCTGGGCCTCGCAAATCCTAAGGACGGCCCTGATCTTATGTAAGTAGATAGATATAATATATATACTATCATTCAGGTACTTAAAAGTATAAATCATGTTACTGGTAAAATATATATTGTGGGCACCCTTGCAATGTGCATACAGAGTGATTCAAAATTTATGTTACAGCCATTTTATCACATAAATATTCAAAATACAGAAAAAAAAGTATTTAAAAGTATAGGTCATGTTAATGTTGAAATATATGTTGTGGGCAATCGTGAAATGATATATTATATATTGGTATATTATATTATATTGTAATAACCTATACAAGTGACAAAACTAAAATAAATAAAAGCTTTAGTATAACAGAATGCGATTCCCTACACCACATAGGCGCCGAGATTTCAAAAAACCATTGGGTGCTCTAAATGAAAGCCTCCCCTAAATCAAAAAATAGAGTGCAAAGGCTTAAAAGATAAATGGTGTTATCACAAAATGGGAACATAAAAAAGGTCTGTTCTTGCGGACCTCGCAGAAAGGCCTCAAAAGTTAGCTTTGTTTTTTAATTTTTCAAGAACTTTATACTTATTTTTTATTAACAAAAGTGGTACTAAAGCCTTCAGCAGACTGTCAGGTATAATAGTGAAAAATTTCAGCCAAATCGGTTCAGTAGTTTTCTCGGTTAGCAAGGTCGTAGAAAATATCTTACAATTTTATAACGTAGTAGAGATATAGATAGATAGGTATACAATTTACACGTTTATTTTAATTAATAATAAGTTTTTTTATTAACTATCGGACTAAATTTATGCCCAAAGCCTTCTCTGTGAGGTCTGCTTTAATTTTAAAAAACTACAAGACGATTTAATAAGTTGTTTCGGAGTTTACCTCGACCATACAAACAAACGCTATCATTTTATATATTAGTATAGATAATATGATGTAAATTATTAAGTTTCATACTAATAATAATACAATTTTTTGCTTTCATAGTTTAATGAGAGAAATGACTCAAATATATATTTATGTTTATTTTTGGTGGTCCGATAATTTCCCCTCCGGGGGCCGCCTATTACCGACTCCTGCCCTACCCATTGATAAGTGCTGGAGAATATGGTCAGATATAACGCGATATTACGTGCAATCGTCTCATTTATTACGTCACCGCCTTCTCCCAGGTATTCTCGAGGTCATGCATTCGAGAACTGAACGAATACATTTGCTGCCTATGAAACATATAATATAATAAGTCTTACCTGACTCACGGATGCCTCAAAACTAAATTACGCTGCGACAGGAGTTGACGTAGGTGCAGGTAACAATATACGAGATGAGTAATCATACGCGATACACTAACCAAAATATAAAAACGCACTGCAAATATTATTATCGATTGCAAAAAGTAAATAGCAAGTAGTAAACCAGAAGTCGGTCGCAGGATTCGGTTCAACAGGTTGTTTTTAAGACGGTAGCACGGCTCGCACTGATGAACTAGGGACGAGACGGCGTGGTCGACCCTCAGAGAGCAACAGATGGCTTTATCAACGGTTGTTGTGCGCTTCCGAGGAACACTGCAGTGGTCTCCTCTTCGGCGGCAAATCCCTCTTTCGGCCATCCTGTCTCTGCAGGTGGCATAGAAGAAAGCCGTACTAATGTTACAAATACGTGCCAATTCGTTAATAGGTGACATTCCTTCCCTACGGATTGTCCCTTTTGTCAGTGCCAAACACCATGTGCTGTTACATATAGCATGGCATATAATATAATTTTTTGGGTAGTTATTTATCGGTTTATATTTTTTCCCACGTGTTTATAACATATGTGTTTATTATTTGTTGGATTTCAGATTCTATCATCTATCTGCTACTATTATTTATTTTTCCAAATCAAACAAAGATTTAATGGTATTGCTTCTGTTACCGTATATACATTCGATCAGTATCATTCGATTTATTCGTATTTTCGTACATTCCTATTTAATTCTGTTAAATATTGACGACCAATTATTCCTGTGCTACGGGGGGCCTTAAAGTGTTTGAAAACCCTTCATGATAATTTATTGCGGACCATATTTTCTTTTGGGCATATTTTATTATCAATGTCCCTGCACACATGGTTTGGCCTTGTTTATGTAACTACGTCTATGTGTATATGTAGACATGTAGTGTTTGTGTTTTTATAACATTGATCAACGCCTATACTGGTTAGGGCAATCGGTTCAAATTCCCTTACATTTTTTTTTCTAAATCATCGGGTCATTCAATATTCTCAAAAATATCCAAAACCAGATCCTAAAACGTGGGACCGGCTCCTTCTAAAAATATAGAAACAATATACTGAATAAAATATTTATCGGTTTAGAATCATCCACTAATGAGTGCAGCTCTTTAATTGTCTTTTAAGTAAGAATCGATGTTTTCAGAAGTATGACCTGCACATTTTTCGGGTTTAAAGCAAAGTTTCTTATAATTTTTACTCTGGTCCGATTTTCCGCAGTGATTTCAATATCGCCTGTGGAAAATTCATTTTTTAGATAAGTCTTCTTCATTTTCTTAGCTCTCCCAGTGGAATTATTTCAGTTTTTAATGTTAATGGGCAAACATTTTCTACAGCCCATATACCTAACTGAACAAAAAAAACAAATCACATCGCTCACAAGTTAATTTCCACTTACATACTTTTATCTCGATCCGATTCCCGTCTTACATAACTTTATACGTGTCTGAGGCAAAAATAGTCTCATTTTAGGTTTGGTAAAAAGACGTGGATGAGGAGCTAAAATATAATTCTATTACCTCAGTGACATCATTTCATATTTTTCTAGAGGGGTCGAACAAATTAAATTACAAAATGAAATTACTAAAACATAATTAAAAAATCGAACAAAATTAAATAAATCTATTATATAGGTTTTTTGATCATGGATAAATTTCAGAGTGATCGTTTTATAATTTCTATAATATCACCGTTCGACTAGAAAACTAGAAATATTCATTACTATATCGTGACTATAATGTTCCAATGATATTACACAATGTTATATAATTTCCACAAAATCAAAAAAATTATGGTTCTGTTCTTTCAGCAACAACAGGGCCAACAATTAGACTGCTTTTACAATCAGGCAGGGCCAGATTTCCCACCTTACCCCCCCCCCCCCAAATGACGCCATTGAGCTCTCCGCTTCCATAACAATATGGGGGTCGGCCACTATTGTTCTACACCTCCGTAGGGCTACCTCTTATTTGTATTCACACCAGTCTTTAAGATAGTCAACACTACTTGCGTCTCATAATTTATTTGATGATTAGGTTGTGTGTGGATCAAAAAGGTCAAAAACAGGTCGTAGCCTACTTGTGTCCCAGTATACCTTTTTTTATAACCTAGTTGCGTCCCAAAATTCAATACTAAAAAATCGATTATATAAATACACTTCAGTAGTATGCGACCACCGACTGTGATGGATTAGATAAAACACTTCGTATATTTTCGAACTAAGTTCAAACTACTCTCTACATTTTTCTTATATCTCTGAAAACAATCACTGAAATTTTCGTCAAAATGGGCTAAGTTATTTTCGAGTATTTAAGCATGTGTATCGTGCATTCATTTTTATGTATTACGTAGATTATAAAATTATCTTTGTAATTCGTATAACCAAGGGCAACCATATTATAAACTTGTGTGAACAAAAAAATATTTGATTTTTGTGATCTAAAACGAAATTTCTGCGTTAGCCGCCCCGTATAGCAATAATTATTGAATAGGTATAAAAAAGAAGTTATAAACACTCCCCGAGTGTCAAGGAATATGTGAGAAGAATGTTGTGCCGATTGCATGGATAAGTAGTAGATAATTTACCAATTAGGTCTGTTTTATATTTTAAATATGCTACTTATTTAATTATTATTATGACTCTTATAATATATTATGTACTTGACATGCAATCATTCACAATAGCGTTTGAGTATATTTTATTTGCATCATTAGGTATACATAGAGTGCAAGTAGAAAACAAACCAGAAATCGCTCACATGATACGGCACTATACTAGAGACAAAGGTTATTTTTTAAATTATGGCACCCCATGACGCATTGAGAAAAAGGACGATACTGTCATGTTACATATAATTGAATGAAAAATTCAATTTTATCACCAATATTGGTGTCTATCAAAATTGAATGTTTGATGATGCTTTAATTATATGAACTGGAGAAAAATCGGATCTTTAGAACATTGTTTAACTCAATTTCAACATTCTAATATGCTATATAGATTGCAAAATGTATATCATAAATTCTACATATTATATTATTATACCTAAATCCACCTGTTACTTTTTATTTATATTTTGTGTAATTTGATTTCTACTATTATTTTTTATTTATTTGATTTAAACATATTTAAATTAAGCTATAGTAGACGAATGGCTATTTATTTAAAAGTTATATATGAACATTTTAAATATTTTAGGACCCCTGAAAATTACATTTTGATGAGTACTAGTATTCCGCGTTTTTAATTTCTTCTGCTATACCACAGGGCATAGACCGTACCAATATTCCGACCATCAAACATAATATGTAGGTACCTATTATTTTGGGGGTGACCATTTTCTGTGCATGACAATAATATCTGACCGTTGCTTAATATACTTTAGGTTAATGTATTGCCGGGGCTCGTAATCGGTTTTAAACATCGTTAAAATCGTTGTCTTAGGATCGATTGTTTTTTGTATTTTATGATGTTTAAAAATTAAAATTGATCGTGGCAGCGCAACATTAGCAGACATCAATCCAAGCAACCCAACAAATTCGTTGGTAAGTTGTTGGACATTGTTGGACAACTTTCAACATTTGTTGCGGACATTATTTTCACCGCAGATGCCAATCTCCAATTTTGAGCACTACCTCTTTGCGTGAAATGTTTATACCGGGGAAAATAATGTCCAACAAATGTTGAAAGTTGTCCAACAATGTCCAACAACTTACCAACAAATTTATTGGATTGTTTGGATTAATTGTCTGCTAATGTTGCGCTGCCCAGTTCACAAGGGTCGTTTCTCAGCCACTCGCGACAGGTTTCTACATATTACAGGTAGAAATCAAGATTAAAATCGTAAAAATGTAAAAGCGATGTTGTCGATTGAATAAAATAATTAATAAAAAATAATATTTAAAATCTGATATTATTTATATACTACGTAGGTATAATAATAACGGTAAGAGTGTACGACGGCCTGCAATATAGAGTTATATAACCTATTTAATAGTCTAATGGTCAATAATAAGATACAGCTCTATAGCTCAATAACTATTATATCAGTATATCACGTAGTCATATATTATTATATTGGAGAAGTAAAATAAAAATAAATGTTGCACCTATAATTACCTGGCAGGAGACTGCATTTGTTTTTATTTTTTAAGTTTATATTTTAACGATGTTGAATTACAATATACCTACATATAATAGGTGTGTTATAACAATTTGATAAATATGATAAAATAACTTTTATCATTATTATGTTTAATATTTATGAATTATGGGTCATCTGAACACCCATGTACATAATATCTAATCATCGTATAATTTTATATTATATTAAATGCACGTGGTTGTAACTATAGCATATCATATATCTAATACAATGTTAATTAATTCCCTATAAAAAAAAAAGACTATAATAGTACCTATATCGAATAGAGATAATAGATCTGCGTAATAAAATATTTAATATTATTATGCTAAATGAACAGTTTAAATTATTTATCGTGATATTATAATTATAAACCATAAAATTAAAAACAATTTGATATGGGCACCTAATGTGCGCGTTATAATATTTATTATATCGTCTATATATACGCGAATTCGACTCAATATAATTCGTCGGGAATAAACCTGTGCGAATTTATGATTTTGAGGTTTTGGTATCCCTGGATTCAGAAAAAAATAAGCTGTTTATTTATAAAATGTCCTGTGTGCAATCTGCATCTTAGAATTAATGAAAAATAATTAATTAGTTCTCCTATGCGATACCTAAAATAAATCGTAACAAAAAGTTTATGAAATATCTCCTCTGTGCTACTTTATCATAGAAAAATCCTCCTATGATGCGTTACCAACTGTAAATCGTTTATGAAAAAACGTTTTTTTTTTGTGAAAACTACGCTTTTTTCACATAGGAGGTTTGTTCCCGTGAACGACAATATTATGATTGTTGGAGGAAATCTGAACGACGTGACGTTAGCCGATTTTCAACGCGGAAATTTGCAATATTGAAAACGATAAATTAATAAAATATGTTTCAAATCCAATATAATCCGCAACTTACCGTTTACAGGGAATGTCAAATGTTAAAAACAACGAAGGTGGAGCTCCGCCGTGGAGGTCTGTAAAAACGAACAGGAGGTACCTACCACTATATATATTTATGGATTAATTATTTATAATATTATTAATTATTATTCTTCGCGAATATAATACACAATAAATAGGAGTGGCTGTTTCAAAGTCAAATCCACCCGTAGTGTACCTATATATTATGTGTGTATATATATTATGAACACTTCGTAAACTTTAATGAACTTTAAACCAGAAATTGTTTTTCATCGAAAGTTCAAGGCTACACCGTCTAAGAAAACGTTATATGTATATTATTCTCTCTGTCTTACAAACGACGTAGGTACGACATGGAAAATTCAGCTGATTCCGTTTTGTGTTGTTTGTCTTAACATTACAGTTCATTTACCTATATATTTACCGCTATGGCTCATTAATTAAAAGTAAGAATATTATTATCTGCGGTGTTCTCTCATCGGTTTTTTTTTTTATATTTTAATTTTAGAGCGAGTTAAAAATATATATGTAAAATATTATTGTGGTTTTAAAAGGCGCATATAACTATATAGCTTTAGAATATTAATATAATAAACAAAAAAAACACTGATAGTATTCGCACCTATGTTGAAATTTGATAACGAGTAATAAATTCGCAGTAATAAAACCAACAAAACAATACAGCGATTGACCAGTGGCAGAATTATTTTCACTGTGGGCCAATTTAACACTATTAAGTCAAGCATATAGCACTAACTACATCACAGTCATAACTAGACATTTTTTAGGGAGCCAGGTGCAGGTTATAATAATTATGACACAAACAATAAAAATACATATAGAGATTGCGCAGTTTTATAAATATTTATTATTATATATTATATCATAAATATTATGTAAAATTAATTTTTAAATATTTACAATTTTATCCGTATTAAAATATGTTATATTACGATGAACGGTCATCAAAGCAAGTGCTGACAATCTAACATTTCCTATAATAATTGTTGATTCCTCAAAAACAAACTATAGTGTGGAAAAACTTCGCTGTAAACAGCTAGTGTGCTTACCTAAATACACCGGTGAATCCATTTCTAAAAAAATAGAAAGCACAACCGACATCAGAATATTATTTTAAAAAAATTGCCTTCCGTTTGTTTGAAAATATTTTTATCATTATTTTTTATAACATAAATGTAATTTATATAGATATATATAAACAATTAACACTATCACAGAATATATTATTTTTTATCCTCGCCCAGTCGGACTTCCACAAACTGAATTATTTCTATAATAATTTTGGAACAGTTACTCGTCTAAATAACTCTCTAATGTTTCCCCAGTGAAAAATAATATGTTAACAATTTCAACAATTAATAATGATCAGTATTACGCGGATAAAACTATAATAATATTGCTCCGGAACTACATTATTATTATTATTTATTAATCGATAACATCGTCGACAAAGAAGCTGGGCTCGGCTCGTCGCTCGTGAAGTTTGGTATCATATAAAATAATTAAAAAATCATCATAATACACATAAAAATAATAAATTACGACATTTCGGCCACGAGAATTTGGCAAACGTCGTCGGATAAAGTATTATGTATGCTCAATCGTGTTGCTAAAAAGGTATAATATTATATTATGCTCTCGACCGTGTCTTACCGCCGGTGTGATCGATAATAATATATTATATTATGTACCTACGCAGAACGGACGAATTTTTCTAATCGTTATATGATAATAATGATGCGGTCCCAACCTGGAATTGGGCCACAACGAGCCTTTTGCCAAAAAAGAGTACGACGCAACTGGGTCACTAAAAATTAACATTTATAAAATATAGTATACGCTCGCGGTAACCGCCGGTAACTGCTGCGGGGCCACTATATGGTTAACTATTTTTATGAATAACTTCCTTATAATATAATTAGCTATATATTTTTAATAATAATATGAGCGTGCCGCGAGGTATATAATATAATTATTGTCACTGTATATTTACCATAATGTACAAAAATATATTTTAAAAATTATCCGTCAGGTAGGCTTTTTTTATAGGACAAAGTTACGACGACTACTTAGAGAGTGTTTTTTTTTTGCGTAATACCTATATCATATATGCCACAAAACTGTAAATTTACAACACTTTGCCGATTGTTGTAATTTTGACGATAATTATATTATTTGTGACGATGTGATAGGCATTCCCCACTACACGCGCGCGCTTCATATACAGCCTGCAAATATCAAGGGTGCAAATAGACCTCTAAGAGTGGTTATTAACCTAACCTAACCTAATCTAACCTAACCTCTATTGGAGTGCTAAAATAGTAAATGCCTCACAGTGCCCCCACCCCCCCTCCTATTAGGTGTACTAAAATTACCCGATCTAATAATAGTTACAAACCAACAATAATCGATATGCATTAACATTTTTTATACATATTATTTTAACACAACATATTCGTGTATAAACGATAAAAATAAAATAAATACTTTTTAGAATTAATTTAAATTTAGATTTGGCCGATAAAACGTTAATATATAAGACTCGAGGGAGTTTACCTGCGTAATATTGCGCAGTCCACCGCAGCATATAATACATCTAAATATCAAATAGTGCAATCAATATGTTATAGGAATTTCGAATAATTAAAAACAAATTATTAGTTGCTGCAGTATGACTGCTTACGACCAAAAAAGTTTTAATTTATTTTTGGATAAATATTTAATAGTTTAAAAACAATAATAATATTCGATAAAACAATAATAGTCAGCTCTTAAAAAACAGGAGGAGCTAAATTTGATTCAAAGGGTGCTAAGAACCCTATAGCACCCTTCTAGTTGCGCTCTGCGTGTAGCCCATAATAGCATAAGCGATAACATAATCAACAATGTAATATAATATATTATATCATTGAATCTTTTCATTCACAATATTTAAAAACAACTTCCATATAATATATGCCACGTCCAAGTGTCCAAAACTTTTAAAATGTTTTATCGGAAATACAATCAAATATAAACATTGAAATTATAGAAACATAAGTACACAGAATACCAAGAAACAGAGTTTTTAGTCAAACACAATTTTATTTGAAATAAAATAAGAAAAAAATAAAACAAACCCGGTTTAATTTTATACGATAATAGTAGGTCGTTACTATAAAAACATTTTTTCACTAATATTTATAATATTGTAAATGTATTTTTAATATAAATTTGCTATTTATAATATTGTATAAGTATGTATTTTTATTCAATTTATTAATATCGTGGCTTTGGCGAATGAATAAAATATATATTATAGTTAGGCAATGGAAAACGATATAAGCGTTTGGTATTACGTATTATTATATGATTATTAAAACGAAAAACTGTTTATTTTAGATCCGACGCACCTGAACGGAGTTTTTATTTTTTTGGCAGAATATCAGTAAAAGCAGCGTACCTACCTCGATGCAGTGAAAATGTGAAATAATAGAATATCTGAACGCTAAACTATTTTAAGGAACTAATAAAATACGAATAGAAAAAAACATTGTAAAGCGGCTTGCGGAGTACCAATTTTTATCGGTAAACTAATTATCAAAACATAAGCACTGCGCGTTTAAGGATATTATTTTCTTTAAGACCTCGTCGTAGTAGTATAGTGCAAACAACATATTAGTAGTTTGACGAACAAAATATAAAATAATAACACGTAAAATAAGAAAAACGTTAACCGTATTGAACCAAACACGACTCAGACGAAATATTAATCCGATATTATTTTTGCATTAATTACGCAGCCCCGCGCAACCGCTGTTGCTTCGGTTGCAGAATAATAATAATATTATAATATTATAACGTTCGATAATCGGTTTTCGATGGTGCAGCCCGAATATTGGACGTGTTCCCAGTTTATTTTAAACAGACCGTTCGAGTTGGTTTAGACGTATTATTATCAAGTCGCTTATCGTTTTCGCACCAGCCTAAAGTTATAGGATTCGTTTTAATAGTTATTTATACAAGCCACCGCGAGACTGCGTCTGAATACGGCAGTAGTTTACGTGCAATCGTCTCGAATCTGTCGACGGGATAATTCTTCGATATTTTTCAGTAGGTATAAAAGTAAAAATAAATAAATATTAGATTATCCGACATCAATCCCGGACTCGAGTCCTCGGCAGCGGCGCCCAACCCTATGACTCTTATTAGGTGTATAGCTGAAGTCGCTACACATTTAAAATAAGGGGAGAACAATATTAATATATTCAAAGAAAAATATTTAATTACCTACAGTAAGTTGTTAGAAAACGCATAGTATTGTATATAGGTAACTTTTATGATAAAATTCGGTCACCTTTTTTAAATATGTTAAACCACTTCAAGCACTGACGATACTCAGAAGTGCATTAAAATGTACCGATATTAACAATTAATAAAAACAAAAAAAAACCAATTCAATTTTGAGTTTTGTAGAGGGTTTGTGGGTACAACAACTACTGTTGTACTACAACTATATATGTCTTGCTACACATGAAAAATATGACTTGGGCGTCACTGGTTTTCGGAGTAAAATGTTTAATTATTACGACATATTATACACCTATTTGATTTGTTGTTTTTATAATATTATGTCTTACGTAGATTTACCATAATATATTCTGGAGACAAATATATTTAAATCACAATTGAACTGTGAAAGGGTGTGAAACAATAATGTAATAACAAAAAAACACGAGAGACAGCACATCCTAATACCTATTATATAGGCAATGGGTTTATTGAAGAAATTCAACGGCAACTACAAAGTTTATTCAAAACGACACAATAAAATAAGGTGTTTTCCATGTGTAACGGTCAGTGGTCACCGAAGGGACCGGAAATAATGACCTCTAATTAGTGATAGGGGGGGTGCAAATTTCCAAACGACCGCTGTATAGAGTGCATAAAAAAAAACAAATACACAATAATATGCACTTTTAAAAAAATGTATTTATGACATAATATGTGCAACACTGAAGAGTTATTATTACTATATTATGTACAATATTTAAAATTGAAAAGTCGTTGCACATTATTAGGTTTTAAAATAATGTATATTATTGTAAATATGTATTACACATTAAAAATATTGTGTGATATTAGTTTGTTTTAAAATGTTATTATTTGAACAAATTTTTTCGAAATTAATTTCTGCTGTTTTCAACAAATAAAAGCCATATTTATATGTCAGTATGTCACCTTTTGAAAGAGTAAAAAGAGCTTTTATTAATTAGCGTTATTGTATAAAAGCTAGTTCGATAAGATATCACTTTAACCCGCCTTGAATAATTTGAGTTAACCACTCACTTGCAATTTCTTATACATATTTTCTATTATATTTTGACCGTCATTATTAGAGTGCCCTCTATATAGATGTATTTTCCCATTAACACTTGACGGGACCAAAAAAAATTAGGTACCGTTACATAGAGTTGATCGTTAACGGAAGTGTTATTGTATATTATAATATAATATTGCACATGAATTAAAAGAACGACTACCTGTAGAATATAGATTAGAATAAAATATACAGTTATCACTTTATCAGTATATTTACTACAGCAATGGAATATGTTTGACAATTTCCCACTGAAATTGCATTTGAACTTGTCATATCTCATCCATTCGGTATATTATATCGGTATAAACATTTTGTAAATAAAACCCTTTATACTACCCCCTATAAGTGTTCAATATAATTGAGAGTTAAGGACGAGGTGTAATTTTTTTTTTATTAATTTTAATAATAAAACTTTCAGACCTATTATAAATAGGTATAATAGGTACAAGATTATTATATTATATTAACAATGACAAGTGTAGATTTTTTTCAGAGGGGATGAAACGTTCGATTACTGCATATACTGTAAGTTGAGAAACTTCGCAAAACAATCTCGCAGTAAAAAAAAATTTAATTAGGTTAAACATTTGCAGTTATTCGAGTTTGTGCACGGTCGAACGACTGCAGAACTCGATAAAATAATATACGATGTCATTATGATTTATGAAGATCGGGGCACATATAATATTATAATAATATTTCGTTCGAGGCGAAAAAGAGTGTGGCCTGTACGGGCAATCGTGCTTACAATATTAGGTACAGTTGTAATTATTATTATCGTCGACAAATCACAGCGGGAACCGTATGATAATAATAATAATAATAATAATAATTTACCGGTATATTTAATTAACCGCGTGCAAACGCGTTTAAATAATATATTATATTAGGGCGAGCGAACCGATCATTATCGGATGTAGGTTTTTTATTGTGACACGTCGAGTATATAATAATCGATTCGGAAACATATTAATGCTTTAATTGGATAGGTGGGTAGGAATAGGTAGGTACCTACTTATATAATAATATGTAATATATTATCCGTCAAGTCTGCTCGTGGATTATCATACGACTCGACGAGGACTGCTGCTGGAGCAACAGGTGCAGTTAACGTAGTCACCCCGACCTGCAGATGATATATTTACGTATTTTACACGGTATACATAGATATAGGTAGGTATTTGTTATTGCGTCATATTATTATTATATTTAATAACATTTATAAGTCGAAAAAAAGGATATACCTGTTGTACCTACATGAATATTATAATGTGTAGTATTATACTTTCTTTTTTATTCGTATAGGTGTTATATTATATATGTAGCCGTGTTGGACGAAACGAGTTTTGTTTAATCCCGAAGAATTGCATTTTTTATTTCACGAGTTGCACAACTTCTATTATAATATGATACTGTATAATATATAATAAGTGTATACTGCAGTGACCAACAGTGCTCAGGGACTCGTGCAAAACGAGTCTAGGGGAAAAAAAGTCCTGGACATGAAAGCCTCTTAGTGAATAACTATAGGTACCTCATATCAACAAGTTGTCTGGTCTACCACGTGATCTTGCCACGAACGCCTCATAATAGTATCACAGATATTATGCACTCTGCAGTAGTTTTCTGAACATGGGCCGAGTATCATATTATAACAATGTGATGCTCAGATTTTTGTTGAAGTTTATGTCTTTATGGTATGATGGGAAATTCCCTAAATGAAGAATCTCAAAAAATATTGAGTATCATAATTTGTTACGTATGACACGATACGTGCGTATTATTCTGCAGTGACCAACAGTGCCCGGGGACTCGAGCAAAACGATGCAAGGGAAAAAAAGTCCTGGACATAAAAGCCTCTTAGGGAATAACTATAGGTACCTACATCAACAAGTTGTCCGGTCTACCACGTGATCTTGCCACGACCGCTTCATGATAGTATCACAGATATTATGCACTCTGCAGTAGTTTTCTGAACATGGGCTGAGTATCATATTATAACAATGTGATGCTCAGATTTTTGTTAGAGTTTATGGTATGGGAATCATATCGACATTATACCTATCATATTGTTATTTGACCATCGTATTGATGGAGGACACCATTTTTATAGGACGTAGCCCATTCGGCTCCTATTTTTCCTAAACGGGTCCGGTCTTTTAAAAAGGTCAATATTCCCAAACGGCTCCGGTTTTTTACAACACAAATTCCTTCCCACTTCATACAGACTTAGGACCGTCTCAAAAGAGGTGTGGTTAAAAATGTATATCGGACTGTGTGCTATAAGTAAATTATATAAAAAATCGTATTTCCTGAATAACATTTAATTAAAATAATATTAAAATTTGAAGTTAAAAAAATATAAAATAATGTAATGGTAATCCGTTTTCAAAAATAATTTTATATCTAAAAATACTCGCGGTATTTACCGGTATTAACGTGAGCAGTTTAGGGAATATGCAAACAATAATGGACGGGAGCCGTTTGGGATGCGCCGTTTTTATATTCTAACACGGTTCATGTTCTGAAAACCCAACGACAAACAATTTAGCCGACGCCCTTTCCATTTCTTTATATAATTATCTACGAGTAAGTGTAATATTATAATATATCCCCTCCGTATTTACGGGGCGACGGATGTATATCCGTCATTTTTTGGAAACGGGCATAGATCTTTCTAACATTTAAAATTGTTATAAATAAAATAAATAAAAAAATACGAATAAAAAAAAGAATAAGAGGTTCAAGTGTGAAAAAAATAACTCTTGCATGACATATTATACCTATGTCATGTCAAACGATTTTCAACGCTATCTCTTTCAGGGTATAATAATAAATGCTTCATGATCTCCGTTGTATATACTTACGACGTGCGTTCTTTTATCATTTTCACTGTAGTGCGTTTTCTTGAACCTTTGCCCAAAAAAATCGACTGGCGGTCGGAGTCGGGGTGGGGGTGGGCATATAGGATTTGGCGTCTAAATTCGTCAGACATCACAGCTCGTCGCACCGGTGTGGATCGGCGACGCGTCCAGCCAAAAGCCAAAAGCCGTTTTATTATTATAAAATATGAAATATACACGACCGCGTGTCGGCGGCGGTTAGGCGCCATCTCCGTCGTCGTCACTACTTAAACGACATTACCAGTGACAGCAGTTTAATATATTATACACTATAATATACTATACTATATTATAGTGTACTAATGCGAACTATATCGTCGTGCCATCGTCATATTATATACTGTTGTACTAATATTTTTTAATACTGTTGTAATAATCGTGTAAAAATTACCAAACCGATTAATCAATCATAATCATAATTTTCGCGCGACCACACATTAATATAGTAATTGTACCGCGAATGTGACCGCGTCAGCGCCATCATGGACCAAGACGAACCGTGCCTGGCGCCGCAGCTGTGCATCCGTTGTCGGTCGTACGACCGCGGCCGACATGTCGCGGTCGTGTCCAACTCGGACGCGTGCACGTGCTCGGACGACGAGACGTGTCCGCACAACAAGAAAACCGCCGCGCTGCAGCTGCTGGTCCTCAGGAAAAAAAAGTTTGTTTTACTATATTGTCTGTACATCCATATACCTTGCCCGTTATAAGTCAGTGCCGTAGACGGACATTTTATATAATGGGGGGGGGGGGGTCAAAATCCTTGTTTGAGCCGCTCCCGGAGTTGGACATCTTCCTTTTTGAATTAGCCCGTCTTCTTCCCAGATGTCTAATCTAACTCTGTCCCAAATTTAATCGAGATCGGTTGAACGGTTTGGGAATACATAAAGGACAGACAGACTGACCGACATTCATTTTTATATATTATACAGATTATAATATATTAGTCTTGGTTTTCTTGGTTTTCTCGATAACTCGTCCAAAACTTACATACATTTGTGGCTTATATAACATGCAATGCCCGAAACGGGACGCAAAAACAATTTAAGGGCTCGTGAAAAATTAAAATATTTATATTTTATTTTATTTTTAATATTAAACAACAACAAAATATACGTATAATATTTTTCATGATTTAATGGCAAGCTCAAAAAATAATAATAATAATAAAGGTTAATTTTTGGTATGTCGTTTTTGGAGTCAAAAAAATTTGCCACCCCTGCCATAAACCATGACAATCGGTTGAGTAGTTTCCGAGAACATTAGCATCGAAGGTTTCAATTTTCGGTTTTATATATTAAGATATAAAACAAAATACTATACAAATTATATACTCACAAAAGCGTTTCCAGGATTTTTTTTTTTATAGAGGTGTTTTGATTTTTTATTTAAACTCAACTTGTGAGGGGTTTTACACACTCGAATGTAGTCGTCAATCTTATCGTATTAATATAATATAAAATATTAAATAGAACTATATATTATGATTATTTAAATGACATTATGATGATTTTACTATTATATTATAACCACCTATTATCTCCCACCCCTCAAATATGCCGCTGAACTTGAATGACTACTACTGCTGAGATTTTTTTAAGTATGCTCACCCTATTTGTGTGCTCTAATTATGCATATATTTAAATTTGTACTTTTGAAACTATATTTTTGAATTTTTGAGATTTTTTGAACCGATGATCCTGTGACAATACAAACTTCTGTTTTTTAAATAGGAACCACTATTTTTCACTTTAATTTATTCAACAGATATGATGTTGAGAATTTTGATGTATCTAAATCAAAATTTGAAAAAGTAATTTTTAAGTTATATTACTTTGTGTACTAAGGATAATATGTCTATATGGCAATAGATTAAGCAAATCTGGGGCTTAGATGATTTGAAAATGGTAGTAATTACTGTACATCTATCAATATAAATTATTTGTTAAAATGATCCAAGTATAATAAATACTAGGTACACCTAAAATAACTTATACTTTATATTTTCGTAAGACCATTTAGGTAAACTATACTCATTAAAATTTTGATTTATCAACATTTATGAGAAAATCATCCGCTGAATAATTCGCAGTTAAAAATGGGAGTTCTCATTATTGAAAAATAGAAGTTTGTATCGTAACAGAACACTCCTAAGGCCGAAAAAAAAATCAGGAAATTAAAAATATGCAAGTTTTTTGGTGTATTTAAAAATTCTCAAAATCAGAATTTGAATAAATGTACTATATAAAATGGGGAAAAGGAAGGTGAGCTTATTTTCAAAAAGTCACCTTGCGCACGCAGCTGACTACCTGGGTAATCGGTTTTCATTTATTTTTTAACCGTCGCGGGGGCTTAAACCAATCATTGGTTGCAGGATAATTTTGCAGCATCGGCAGGCGTCGTCGACGACGAACGACGAATCAAACAGGACGATTGGAGGCCCTGATGTACAGGAATCGGACGACGACGACGACGACTGCTCCTCTTCGTCTTCTTCGTCGTCGTCGTCCTCGTCCTCGTCCTCGTCTTCGTCGTCGTCAAGTAGCACCACAACGTCCTGTTCGTCCTGCGGCACCATAACGTCTGCAGGATCCGAAGACGTCGGATCGCGAATCGCCTGCACGTCGTCGTCTGCGGATCCGTCGCAATAACATCGAACTATCGTAACACAGTTAAGTTTCGTTTCGAAAAAGTCATTTTAATTTAATTTTAATAGTAATCGTAAGTATAAAATATATAGTTTAAACACATATTTTTATATGCATACAATAAACGGTTGTGCGCGTATAGCGACATACCGTAAACATATATGCATTACATCACATATTGTAAGGCGGTAGTATAATAATGGTTTAGTTTTTCTTTTCAGCTTTGCTTTTCTTCTTTCTGTTTTTGCTACTGCCGCCACTGCTGCTTCTGCTGCTACTGCTGCTGCTACTGTCACTGTCACTGCCACTGCTGCCGCTGCCGCTGCTGCTGCCACTGCTGCTGCTGCTACTGCTGCCACTGTCGCTGTCGTCGTCGCTGCTACTGCCGCTGCCGCTGGAAGAACCGTCGCTGTCGCTTTCCGAGTCGGAGGAGTTTGCGTTTTTCTTCTTCCGTTTCGCGTCTTTTGATTTTTTCTTCGATTTCTCGTCTTTCGGGGGCCTAGAAAAATGTCGATATTTGGTTAGACCCATGGTCTTAAACCTTTTTGACTCGAGACTCATCATTTTTTTTTTTTTTAATGTTCGTGACCCGTTTCAGAAAAAAAATAAAAACCAAATAGCTAATTATACCATTGTAAATGTACTGTTATAATTATAACTAAATAAATACAAATGTAAAGTAATTTATTTGTATTATCAATAGTATATGTATGTGATAAAAAAATAAAAATTAAAATGTTTAAAGAAGACCTGTCGCCACTCATTTTTAAAGCTTAAGAGACCCAATTTCGTGTAGCGACCCACCGGTTGAAGACCACTGGGTTAGACAATAAATACAATTATATAGGTACCGCCGTTGTGTAGCCAGGGGGCGGCTGAAGGTGTGCAACTGAGAAGGCCTTTAAAAATGACCACATGGTCCTGTAAACAATGGCTTATTTCGAATTTCTAAACTTTGAGGTGGGTGTGTTGAGCATGTCCCCGGCACCCCCACTTTGAAAGTTCGATATCTCGGGAACGGCGAAAGCACAAACGTCGGGATGAAGAGCACAAACAAGCACAAACGAAGCACAAACAAATGGCTCATTTCGAATTTCTAAACTTGGAGGTGAGGGTGCCGGGGACATGGAGCTCCTGTAAACGTTTATTTAATAAGACATAGGTAACCGCGTGTATTAAAATAAATTGTGATTTGTGTATAAAAATTGCTGCAAAAGTCGAAAATGTTATATACCTGCCCATCATCAACATACCGAAGTTATACGAAAAATCCTAGCTAAGATTGCCTTTTAAAACAAATGATATGCCCCCCCCCTTCCCATCCAAGGCAATATCCCGACTTTACGCCACTGATACATCGATAGTTATTCGTTCGGAAATCGACGATCGTTCGAAAAATACATCATCGCACCTATATTATAATAATATTAAATACAACTATAATTTGATTGTTTTTATTGCGTACTTGGACAAGATCAGACTGGCGGGCCTGTCCTTCTTCAAATTCCTCTTGAGCAACGTCGTGCGAGTCGGGCGGTCCGCAAATTTTCTCTTTCCTTTGCACTCGTAAGTCCAATGACCGAATTCCAGGCACTTTTGGCAGCGGACACCTTGTGGAGGTACATAGGTTCTATATATACACACACGCGAAAATGGATTTGTTTAATATATTTATACGTACATAACTGGCGTAACTAATTTCGATGCAGTATGTAGTTATTGTAGACAATATTTTATTATATAATATAATAATATATATTGGTATTATTATTAATTATTATGCTTACGGTTTTTTTTTCGATATATGAAGTGGTGCCATTGTACGGAATATGTATTGTTTAATCGATTACGCTGTTAAACTCGATGAATCTGCGAACAAACAAAAAATGAACTATATAATATTATATATTATATTATTTTTATGAAATGGAAATTAATAACTCATATATATATATATACCTACCGAGTGACGAATTTTTTTTTTAAGTTTTCCATACCCATATATTTATAAGATACCTACGCCTGCAGAGACGCAAAATAATTTTACCCCCCATTTATTAACCTTTAATGAGCCCCTGTGATCGAGTTACAATAATCTCAATAATTTCAACTAGGTTTAGCTTTTCGAGTAGGTATATTGAAAAGCTTCTCGAAGCAGAAGATGAAATAAGTAAGTGATGTCAGAATATTAGGCACACGAAAAATATCGCAATGGTGGTCTGTGCAAAAGATTTGTTTTTTTTTATAAATTTATTTGTAAAAATATGTACATGCCATATTCCTACTAATTATAATAGTTATAAGATATGTAACCATTGACAACCCTATAAATAAACAGAGATTATTCAAAAATAGCACTTTCAGTTTTTCCAGAATTTTTAGCGTATAATCATAGACCTTATACTAATAGACATGAATTGCCTATAATGCTATCATTATGAGAAGCGTGGAAACTAGCACTGCTAGTAACTACTAGCAGTAGTATATTTACAATTATTGTATACTGTAATAATATACAATATTATACAATAATATGTACTTATAACATATAATATATGTTATAGGCTATAGCTACACTATAATATCGATTCCTGAATACGGAATAATTATTAAAATATGTGAAAACAGTATATTAAAATTTTATTCATATTATCAAAGATTAAAATTAAAAAGAATAACAAAATTAATTTATATCTGTTTTGAATACAATAAAAATAAAATCGTATACGAGTAAACGAGTAAAGAACGAGCACCCTCTATATTGTCACGCTCCGCCGACACTAATCTTCCGTCTATTAGTATAAGGTCTATGCGTTTAATAGATGTACGTAGGAAAAACTGTTACTGTAACTGATAACTAATAATTGTAACCAATAGCAACCATTTATAAACAAAATACAAATTTTCGATTTTCATCACGAATTTCAAAATTCTCTTGAGAGCACCACTTTAAATTATACTTAAATATACATTTTTGCGATAGGAACCTTCTCCGTGATATAATCTTTCATTTTAAAAATAAATTTAGATAATCTGTTGAGTAGTTTCCGAGAACATTAACATCAAAGGTTTTAATATATGTTTAACATATGAATAAATAAATAATAATAATAACATAATATTATAATTTATCGTTGTTAATAATATAATTAATAATTTGTCATTAACTATTTGATCGGCGGTCGTCGAGTTTGATTGTCGTGGCAACTATACTATACATAAAATCAGGTATTATAGGTATATCGTATAATATACCTATTTTTAAAGAGTTTTCTATATTATTATAAGTACTTTTAATAATTATTTATTATTATTAATTTACATAATATTACCTATTAATATATACACATTAATTTATACAACTTGTATTTTTAATGGTTTTCTATGTATTAAACTTTTCGTTTTTTGTCGAAAAGAGAAGGGTACGATTTTGGTCGAAATAAGTGTCTCGCCCAAAATATCATACATTACAACTAAAGTACATCCAGTGGATGTCATCCACAATTGTGTGTATGAATATTATCTATCAGTGCGGTCAAGAACTCGTATATATATAATATACTGCAGCAGCTGTCCTCCACACACGTGCAGTAATCCTTTACGACAATACAATTATAATTATGATAATACAATATTATTGTAAATTCCGGGCATTTCGTTGACCGCAAAATTCTTCGTGGAAACTATATACACCTACTCACTCTGTCTTGATAAAATTGTCTCAACGTTTTCATCGCATACTTACGTCATATTATTATTATATAGTACGTGCGCCGTCGTATCGACATTGCGCATATAATCGTATTCTGACCTAACTCCGCGGGGTCAGACGACAATAATGATTTACGCAATATTATAACAGAAATGTACACAAAAAACGTACAGCTGCCGTATAAAATTAACACATTATGCAAAAACATTAAATTATTATGACGTCTGCTGTTGGGGCGGATTCGATTTTGTTGTTGTTTCTAATAATTCAATCATATCTTAGATATACGTATTTATATATATTATATATTGGGCAGGAAGTTTGCAGGAAGGAACGAGTTCCAGAAGAAAAGCATTTCTGGAACGAGTCCCTTTTTAAAGAACGGCACGTCGAAATAATTTCTTTACTTAAAAAAAGCATTCGTTTCATTTCTCATTCGAGTTTCGATTTACACAGCTATGTAAATAATATAAATTCAAACATATTATATTTTCATAGTGTGTGTATTGCCGCAGTTAATGGTCGTTATCGAATATCGAAGTTAATAGTTAAGACTATATTAATATATATTTCTTATAATATATTGTAATTCGTAGATGTCGCGGTTGTCGTCGCGTCGACGGAAAACGGTATGAACGTTGAACAAATCATTTATGATGCTGCGGTTGGAACTTGGGAGTACTTTTTATCGTTTTGTTCTATTTGGAACTAAAAAAGGAACCCGTTCATTACCCCCCCCCCCCAGAAATGAACTACCGAATAATTTCCAGATTTGTTTTATAGACAATTTAGTCGTATTATAGTCATTATAGGTAAATGTCTACAACAAGAATGTGTAGGAAAATATTATAAAATAATATAATGTGCTCCCATGCCGATGTCTAAAAACTAGCTGCACGTGCACACAAAATGGCCGTGCGAGCAAAATACCTTCATTTAAAATAAAAATATGTTTTCACTGTCCATTGCTCTTATTAATGTATTATTATTGTTTTTGTGTAGGTACCTATATTAGGATGGATTTTTTTTTAACGTTTAAAATTTTAAAAACTGTACAACATTTTTTGAAATTATATTTTTAGATGATAATTTGAAGTCATAAAAAATCATAAAATTGTTATCACTATCATTATTAAGGGTGTTTACTTTTTTTAACGAACAGCGTAGGTACATAATGTTTAATAAAAATAATATTTTTATAAAAATATATTTATTATTTATTTATTAATATATTCATAGTTATGGTTGATTGGCTATAACTTTTGAGTAGGTATTTGGAGTTTAGATGAGCGGTGAACCAACATTTTGAAGTGCACCGCCCAATGTCATGTCCTCAGTCACTGAATATTTTTATCAAAACTGGCTATATTGTGTTTTAGCATAGATATATTGAGTTTAACAAAATGTATATAGTTTATTTTTAACTACCTAATAGTTAAGACCTAAGTTATTTATTATTCTATATTTAACTTGTAACTAAATAATTAATAATGAATTAATATTATACAGACATTTGAGTTTTTACCATAAAGCTGCGCAGGTTGTTGCAGGTCTTAAGCTGCATATTAACAAACTAGTCAAAACATATTATGCAAGTTAACAATAAAAATGTAAGTGAAACTTACAACCAGAGGCGCCGAACTTCTAAAAATGTATTACTCAGGCCAAATGAAAATACAACGGCCCCAAGCCACCCCAGCGGCCACAAGCCTACTCCCCCTCCCCTGTGTACTTCCCCACCAATGAAATAGAGAAGTCTCTGACCTACGAACTAGGTACCCAAATAAATAAGTATTAATATGTATCTCTTATTTTCATCAAGTAACCTGCAAGTATAGTTTATTATGTTGATTAAAATATTGCAAAGACGTACAGCTGGGGAGCCCCAGATCGTCCCCTCTGATCGCCGGCCCCCTTTTAAAAATGTGGTCAGGCCGTGGCCTGACCTAAACATGGGACTCGGCGCCACTGCTTACAACTTTGTAGTTAACTTACGTTTTTCCTGTATTGAAGAGTTAAAAAATTACCGTTAACCCCTGCCCAGTCTCGCTTGTATAAAGGTGTTCAAAATTCAATCCATCGAAAACACGAACGCCACTCGAACGATATTTACATACTTTAAACTAAACATGAATACTTTTTCATCTTGCCGTCGACTTTATCACCGCAAACATATATGCACTAGTAAAGTCATATAAGTTATAACGGTTAACGGGTAAGTGTAATACTGCAGCACACATATGACATATAGCTGTACTCGTCGCCGTTCAAATATACCAGAAAACAGACCTTTATTTATTTTTTCTTAAATGTCTATAATATATGTTTGCTCAATATGGTCGTGGCAATGTATATATAATAATTATATACAGGGTAATACACGATTCGCCAAGCATATTATGCTCACCCAGTGGTGAGTCACCCCTGCTCCCTTTTTATTTAATCTATATGAATTTATACAAATTCTGATTTTCGGAATTTTTAAACAATATATAAGTCTAGACCACGCGGTCTAAGACGATACCTATACAGGTTATACTCAACGGAGCAATTATTATTTCGATGCCCAAATAGTCCCAATCTACGATTACGGCCCGTGTGTAGATGACCCCCCCTCCCCCAGTCACTCCAAACTAGCGCACAATCGGAAATTAATGTATATTTTCACTATGTATATAAATATTTCTTTTTTATTGTACATATTATATATAAATTGCAAACACTTTAGGTACATCTTAAATCGTGTTCAACACCATATTTTCATTAATTTTTTTATACTACCAAAGGAATGCCGTGAATGTATACACGCGACTTTTGTTTTCCAAACGAGAACCTCTTTTTTACTGTAAATCATTTAGTGGATAATTTATTTGAACTTTTTTTTGATGTATAGTCGTATATAGGTATACCCAAAATTCGAACCAATAGTTTTTCAGTTATTAAAACGTTTATGCTATAAGGATAATAGTCTTTAAAAATGGTTTTAAGAAAATACAAAATAGATGTATTTCCTATACTTATTGGACCATTTTTAAAAATTATAAACATGAATATATATTAATTAATAGTTATTAACATTTTGAACAATAAAGGTTAGGTGAAAGTTAAATAACTAAAAAACTACACGATCAAATTGTAATTTTGATACATCCAATATTTGTCAGAAAAACTATTCGTTAAATAATTTACAGTAGAAAATGGGGATTTTCGATTGAAAAACAGAAGTCATAGTGTCCCGTGGAGATACTTTAGTAGTACAAAAAACTATCAAGAATTTAAAAATATAGTCAAAAAGTGCCCATGTAAATTAAAAATTCCAAACATCAGATTTTTAATATCAGCATTATTGAAAAAGAAGAAGAGTGCTTGCGATGAATTCATTATTAGAATTATTATTTTTCCAACGTATTTTTCTTTGATTTAAATGAAAATAAAAACGTCTGTTTTAAAACCATTATTCATTTGGTTCGTATTGGGTGTGTATAGGAAATAAATACGCCTATCTCTCATGACCTAAATATGGACCAACTGTTTTTGCAACACGAATAACCCTGTGAACCTGCAGTGTTCGTATATGCAAACAATGATTTTATTAATACAATATAATGCCGTTAGAGCTGATACCCAATTAAAACGAGGACTTTGTTTTTACTTTATCTATAGGTACCTATTGAACAACGTATATAAAATGTACAAATATTATTTGCTTAAAAATTGTCGTGAATTCCTCTCACCGCGGTTGTACACAGATAACAATATACTTATAGGTATACTCGTATATTGCAAACTACAAACACAACGTGTACACAGTAGGTACCAGGTACCTGCTAAAATTGTTATTTGATCCGAACACTAATTCTGGCACTTATTATTCGACATAAAACACTATTGTTTTTGAAAATATTTCTTTTACATAATATTAAGTCATCACCGTTACATATATGTATAACAACACATTTGGAAATGATAATATTTTTTATCGTTATCATTTTTTAAAGTTTGTTACCTATACGGTTTTGAATGACAGCATACATTTTTAATTTCATATTCCAAAGCAGAATATTATTCGAAGTATTTCCATCTATAAAACTCGAATTTCGGACGAAATTATAGTTTATTGTATATATTAGTAATGCTTATGACTTTATGAGTACCTAATAAAAGTTTTGATGAGCAGAGTAGTAGAGCTAAACGGCCTAAACGCATTTAGCGGAGACTTCTCCCTTGCAGTTGTGTTTGGAAGGGATGAGTTCCAAAATTAACGGATTTCTGAAAAGAGTAAGTTTTTAACTTTCTTTCGAACTAATTCCTTTTTATAAAAAAGAGAACGAGGAGAGTGCTAAACACTGCTCCATATAGTACAGCTCATCAAAACTTTAAATACTTATAAGTTACCTACAAACTATCCTCGTCCAAAATTCGATTTATATACATCGAAAACTCCAAAAGATGATTTGCTTTGGAATATACAAATTGAAAATGCATTAATGAGAATAAATTGTCATTAAAAAAAGTAAAAATAAATTTTTTTTTCACAAACGTTTTTCTCACGACTTAAAATTACATGAAAAAAAAATATTCAAAATCATTAATAGTTTTTGAAATGATGAGTGTCTTACGCGTTAAATGGATCAAAAGTAAAATAAATAAGCTTATACCTATGCAAGTAGTTACCTATATAATATATATATATTCCAGTGGTTCCCAAACTTGTTCCCATCGCGGCACATTGTTATATTATAGTTATTGTTTAAGTCGCGGCACACTTTGGACAAACATTGTACATTTTCCAAAAATTAGTACCTGACACTCACGCGAATAATCTTGTTATATTATTATCTAGTAATATTATATTTATATATTATTTTTCTTTCAATATAGAACAATGATTCTATTGTGAGAAACAGTTAAGTGCAAACCTGTCAGGCCAAGTATTTAAAATACTTTGTTAAAATTGAGATTGTTATTAAAAAATTCAAATTTTTACAACACGCCTTTGAGAATGCAAGGCAAATCTTATGGGAAACACTGCAGGTTAATACATGTATATACTGCAGTATGTACAGTGTACACTCCAATAAATTAAAAAGACTTTTTTTTTTATATTTTCAGAATTTTTAATCATTTATTGCATATACATAGGTACACCCGCAATAAGTAGGCATTTATATAATAATCTTTAAGGTGCAAATATTGGGGAAATCCAAGACCGTTGAACTGGCTCCCAAAACCGTAAAATCATATCATTCAACTATATCGGCGCGGATCTTTTCGTGCAAAATTATTGACTCACACAAATTTTACTCGCCTTTAAATAGGTAAGTTTGAATACGTTGTATGGACTTTAGTGTTCAAGTCGCTGCTGCTACTACGAGTTTGGCGAGAATCTACAATAAACCGGAAAGAAATTCGAGACAAAATGCAATTTTTAGAAAATCGAATTTAAAATTTCTACACCATAGGTATAATTTTAAGGTCAATATAAGTACTTACTTACACTTATGTTTTTTGATATTTTATACGATTTTTGAATTTGCCGACTTTTATTACTTTAAACGACTTATAAGCTAGGCGAAAATCAGTGCCAAAGTGGATACGATCATATTATTACCAGATAATATATACCTATGCCGTTGAATGAATCGTTTACTTGATTTTACTTTAGTTTTACGTTCACTCGTAATTATATAAATCTAAATAATAATTGATTAGCTTAAGTGCAAAAAAAAACAGCATTTCTCACTATGAACATGATATTTAAAAATATTATTTACATTCTACCGGTTTCCAACCGACAGCTGACATTGATGTTAATGCTGAAGGATGTGTGGAAAAAACCTGAATTAGGTAGTTTAAACCAGAGTATACCTGCCTAAACAAGTTTTCAAAAAAGTTAGTAATGAAATATTATAGAAATTCGAGTCTTAACCATTTAATATTGCACAACAAACTAGTCAAAACCATTTTTTTTACTTTCATAGTGCGTTTTAAAAATCAATGGTAGGTATATAATGTAGATACCTATATATATTTTCATTTCTACAAACAAAAAAAAATTATCATCTCCGTCGTGTGGTTGACTCATTTTTTACAAAAACCAATCGCATATATTATAATATTTCCATAATAGGCAATAGCTATTAGCTGTTATCGAGTTATACGTCAATACCGACCAAAGCACTGTTGAAAGGTGTGAATAGGTTCGTACTTCGTTAAATATAAACTATAAAATGTATTAATTAGCTTAAAATTATTAGTCTAAATATTTTGAAAATGTCATCATAGTAAATGATAAAACTAATATACACATAGTAACGAAAAGCGTCGAGTCCCAACGAATAGTATTGTAGTATTATTTGAGTTAAAACAAAACAACTAAAATCATTATTTTTTGCTTAAATATCCATACAAATTTTAATTTGAGTCTTTTAAAAAAAAAAGTTGATATGTATTTTTTTTGAGATTTTAAGGTTGCTGTAAGGAAAACATTTGAGGAACGTTGTATTAAATTGTCAATCCTTATAAGCTATTAAAACAGAAAATGTTTGTGATTTTGTCAAAATTCAAACTCCTAACATGTAAAATTAAAGTAGTTGATTAACTCCAAACTATGATGTTAAATATCTATAAGTTAAATAAACTGCATACTGCATAGTCCATTTATATCAACCACAATAAAATATTGGCTAGAGCGCACAATGTAGAGAAATTAATATTTTATTCTTTATAACACCCAAAATTTAAAGTCTTGAAAATTAAGCTCAATACATTTAGAACACATTTTGTGATTGTTTAAACTCTAAAATAATGTTAAACCATATCTCCTCTAAGGGGTGTTATTTAAAAAAAAAAAAGGTAATTTTTTGTCATTTATGAATTATTATAATGTAAATAACCTTAATATTAAAGTGTTATTTGTTTTTCAAATGCACATTCATTTTGTTAAAATTATATCAAATTACCAAAATTTTAAAGTTTAGACAAATGTATTATGTATTATATTATTTAGCCCTTTCACCCCATTAAAAAAAAAAAAATGTTCTAGTTTGCCCATGAGCCCTGGCTGTAATATACTATTATATTAATTAAAATGCATAAAGTTTTTTACTCTTTTCCACAAATAAAATGTGTAAATACATTAGTTTACAAAATTCCTTTATTTAATTGATATATTTTAACCGAATTCATAAACATTCCCGTATAGGTAGGTAGATAAGGCTAACGCCTTACGGTCAGCAATGAGGTCTACCATAGGGATACAGGTTTGATTCCTTGATAAGCGCGGTTATTTTATACTCAATAATTACTATTTTTCCATACCTATCTTAGTTAAAGTTATTTTAACCTCAGCAAGGTATTAATTTAAAACCATTTAAAAATCTCAATATTTAACCATTTCTGTGGGTTATTTTTACTACTATGTAGTTTTAATATGAAACCAATTTAAAAAGTAAATTTACAACATTAATGTACGCTTGAGAACTAGCAACAGTCCTATTTTTTATTTAATTTTTATCGTATTATGAGTATCATTGTAGACTACAGTTCAGTCAGTATTTACTTTGCACCACTAGACACTAATACACTAGTACTATACTGTACTAAATTACTATTTAAATGTATATAGACAAAAACCGGTACCTATTTTAAAATTAATGATAAACAATAAGTTATTAATTTTACCAGATTATTTGTATAAACATTATTAAGGGGAAAAAATTACATAGATAGTACAAAATAAAATGATTAATTATGTTATATAAATGTATGCATTTATTTATATTGACATCTTGGAAATATATTTTAGAGCTGGATAAAACTTTTTTTTCCCGACTAATTTTTGAAAGGCCAATTTTTGTAATCTTTATGTTACCATGGTTATTTATTATTTTTATTGAAGTAGTATATTTGTAATAAATTATTATTTAAAAATTAGTTCATAGACAAAATTAACCAGTTAGATCATTTCATAACAAAATATGGTAGCACGCTACTTGATATTTTTCCTCTAAAAGAAAAATGATTTAGTTCCTCATTATTCACACAAAAACATATTAATGTTTCATAGATTTTCCTTGTAGAGGAAAAATATCAAGTAGCGTGCTACGTTTTCTTTTTAATAGTTTTCAACCCAATTTAACATTTATGTATTCCTGTAAACTTCTAAGATTTACTATTTTTTGTACAAATTTTTTATCGTGAAGAACACTGGAACACTTAAAAATTAAATTAGTTTTATATAAAATATTTTTACATTTCTTTAAAAAATATATAACTATTTTTTCATTATCATTTGTTGAAACAAATGTATCTCTAATACACAAAATACGAGTAGCAACTATGAATATTAAATATGAATTTAGTGACACTCATAATATAACAATTGATCAGTAAATACTTACAATTAGGTATTGTTAATATATATTTATTGCAAATATTTTATGATAAATAATATAATACATATTTTTAACATATTATGTAGATATTTTATAGTATATTTAAATAGAAACTAAAATTATTAATCTAATAGTTTAGGTAGTTTATGGTACCACACACAAAACACATTAATGTAATCTTAGCTGGAAACATGTCATATAAGTTGAATGGAAATTAATATTTTGTTTAAATTATACAACTAATATTAAATTAAATCATTATGAAGTTATAATATTTATACTTAAATGCAATAAATATTACATTTTTAATTCAATAATATTTTATCTGTCTTTAAATTGATGTTTATTAACCATGGCTTATTTTTAAAACCATTATAATATAATATTAAACATATCGCTATTTTATGATGGGGGGCGTGAATCATCGTTATTTAAAATATCAAAACCACTTAATACTAATTCAATGGCTGTTTCCAAGCTACCGCCTCCTAGTCGTAATCCTTGAAGGTTTAAAGGTTCATTGTACAGACCCATTTCTCTCATTATTCCTAACTGTTGTGTATAATCAACTGCTGGTATAATCGGTCGACGTTGTGTGTTATTAGGAGTCACCGGCACATTTCCTGTATTTCCAGCTGATGTACTTGCACCACTAGTGCTTGGCTGTGGCCGCTGTGTTGTTACATTTGCTATAGCTTGTGCCAACTGTTGGGCAGTGATGGCAAAAGATATGTGTCTATTTGTCTGTTGACTGGCAGTTTCTGATCCCGGGGATGAATCGTCTAACTCTTCTATATCGTCATCACTGCCAGCAGACATAGATCTGGCCAAAACATCTGATGCCAGGTGGTTCTAACACATAATGAAAATACGTCCATGTTATTATAAATAATAGTAGGCATTAAGGTTTTTCAATAAAGTTACCTGCACAACTTGATCATGAACAACTGCAGAAATTTGAATTGCAGCTAATGCCAAAGCAGGATGATTTTCAGCAATGCGTTTCACCAAACCAACATCAATGACTTTGACTAACAGCTCAGGGTGTTGTAAGAGGGTAATCGCTATAGGATCTTCACATAGCTTTGGAGTAGACTTGATTAGATCAGTTATCATTTTGGCCTTACTAATTTTCATCAATGCACATTTGTACGAGGAATTCAACGAGAGTGAACGAAAAGCTACACCCAGTTTTACCATTGCTGCGTTGGTATTTTCAATGGGTGTTTGAGGCTCGGTATTATTAATCTTATTTTTTTTGAACAAATGCACAGTAGCTCCGTTGACAACATCGTACATATAAATAGGAACACGGTCTTCCATGATATTTCCACAATAAACCATTACAAAATTATCTTTGCTCAGAGTGCTATCTTTTTCACAAATTTTGTCTCTCAATTGGCTCACTTGCGATTGCAAATCTAAGTACACTTTTTCGGTGTACATAGTCTCCGTACCCAAACGTAACTTGACGTTAATCATGGAAATCTCTGGCTCTTCACTTACCATGTTTCCAGCTAAGATACCACAGGCAACACGGTAGGGTACAACCGACGATGACGTCAAATGTAATTTACACGTGTGAACCTAGTATAGTTTAATTTTGTGTGTAATATGAACATGTAAAGGTAAAATATATAAATATATAATAGATACGTACCTTCTTATTGGTGGTCTGGTCTTATTTTTAAACCGTCGAGTTTAATGTGTAGGTGGTAATTTTTAATGATGAGAACAAAACGATTGAACAAACAATAGAAGGGATAAGCAATGAAAATATTAGAATTCGATTTGAAATATGTAAAACTTTTTAAGACTATAATAATATTTATATACCATCGAACACAAAAGTGACAAAACGACGATTCTGGTAGGAGTTGGAGAAGTTGAAACGACAACAGAATTTTAACAACAATAATAATAATAATGATACGCACATTTCATTATTTCATCGTTTGTCTACATTTTCGTCGGCCTGTCGTTTGTGTTACCGGGCGGTATATGGTTACCTTACTGACCTCCGTAGAAGTTATCCACCGCCAGTCGGATCAAGGAGCTTCTACAAACCGTATTCTGTGCGACGACAAACGGGACGTCCGTCATCCTTTTTGGCGCCAATTGATAAAAGAATATCGTGTGCTAAGTGGATTTAATACATGAATATATTATCTACAATCTACACATCCATCATAATGCATGGCTCATATAGATATATAATATTATGAACCCCGGACGAAAAGTTCATTTTGAAAAACGTCGAACAAAATGTCCGGTCTCATTTCTTTAATGTCTGAATAATATTCTATTCACAAAATTAAAATTTTAAAAATGTAATAGATTACCCCCGACAATATTATAATATTTAACTACTATTCCTTATACAGTCTACAAATATTATTTATTTATGATTAGTCTATACAAACATCTTCCACACTATACCTACAATAATAATAATAATAATAATAATCTATTCACAAAATTTAAATTTAAAAAATGCAATTAATTTTCTTATACACTATTATATTTGATTAATGATTACTATACCTTATTAAACCTATTCAGTTTATAAAAATATTATTAAAATATATTTGTAGGTACTCGACAATCATAATTTTATAGATAATATATAATAAATAATTATCAAATCAGTTATTAAATAAGAAAATAAATATATATTTTAATAAATAATAATTTATAAATTTGGATTTCTAATCTGACAATGAAAATGTGCTCAGAAAGTCTTCGATTTTTTTCAAAATGTACTTTTTAACCGATTACATATTATATAGAATTTTAAGCTTCAGTCAAGTCAGAGTGGTCATCGCAAGAGCTTCTTTTATGGTATTATTTGTTGTGTTCTGTAACCCAGAAAAATAAATATGAATCTTTATTCAAAATAGTATTGTGTACAACAGTTATTAGTTTAAAAAATTAGATTAGTAAAGATTAGTTTAGTGTATTTTATAAAGGTCCGTCCTTTAAATAGTCTAAATGTTTGATCAATAAATACGATAATTAATAATAAATAATAATGCAATTTAATTATATCTATAAAAAAAATAGTGACTATTTTGAGTATTAAAAGAGCTGAATATATGAATATTCGTACCATAGCAACAACAGCTATATGGATACTTATATAATATTATTATATGACTAGTAAAAACTCAAGTTCAGATATTTTAAAGTTTTTAACGTTATTTTATATAAGGTTCATTATGTTCAGCTCAATTTCAAAACATTTTGGTAAAACAATCGAACAATCAAGAATATGGTGTACAACTTCCAAGATCATTCCTCATAAAAACTATAGCGATAATGCTAAAGTAAGTTTTAGTCAAACAATATTAATAATATTATTATGTCTTACAAAAAAATTAGCATGACATTGCGAAGTGCTTTAAATATGCGGGAAGACTATAGGAATAGGTACCATCCATCCATAATAAATATATATAACATTTTGATAAATTATTTAATATTATATAATAGGTATATTTATTACATGATTTTATTGTAATCTTTTTATCTTAAATCGTGTTTTTAATTTTTAGAAGTCGGCGTCCTGCAATAGCTACAAAATTGTAATGGTAAGGCATGGAGAGAGCGATTGGAATAGAAAAAATTTGTTCTGTGGTTGGTATGATGCCTGCCTAAGTTCAAAAGGTAAGAATGAAAATGCATTGATATAATTATTATTTAAATATTTAAGTGAAAAATTAAGATTTTTTTTTTTTAATATTGGATAAATTTGTATACCTTAAATCAGTGGTTTTCAACCTTTTTAACAACGTAGCACACTTCTTCAACTACAAAATTTTCGCGGCACACCAATTCATATAATACGTGATATAATACCTAGCATATATTTATATATATAATATTTATACATATATAGGTACACTATTTATAATCTATACGCGAATTTTCGCGGCACACTTTAAGGACGTTCGCGGCACACCAGTTGAAAACCACTGTCTTAAATAATAATAATAAAGTTCCGACATCATCAACATATGTAATATAACTATATATCATTTATTATTATTTTTAAAAATGCTAAACATTTAATTCAGTGTAATGAATAGGTAATGATTCTCTTCAAACCAAATTAAAATGAAACACATTTTTTGTAACGAATTTGAATGTAAATAAAATAGGTATACCTATAAGGTATACCTTATACAATAACTAGGATCGAGCTTTACTGTCTTATAGCTCTACTATTTTGGATAAATCAGGTTTGTAGTTGCTGCATGCTACTCTTAACAAGTCGTCAAGATGTAAATCAGTAAGCCAATTTCTGTACACATTCTTTGCATATTTCATCTTTGAATATGAAGTTTCACATAGATATGTTGATGTGAACATTGTTAGCAAAAAGTAGGCACATTTTTGTATTTTCCAGGCACTAAATTCCAAAATTCTATGTATTATTTATAAATTTTTAAATTTACCTTTTTACAAATTTACAAATTTTTGATCAATTTAATGAGTTTGGTTTGGGCCACATAAAAACAATTTGCGGGCCGCAGGTTGAGTATGGCTGCTATAGAGTATAGACCTATATTGTATGATTTATTATACTGGCTACTACACGTATGGATAGTGTTAGGGAAGTTACTTATTTTGGGTAATTAAATTACATTACTAATTACTTATCGAAATTGTAACTAAATTATTTTTAAGTTACTTTTTTTTTAATTTTGTCAAGTTACATTACTTTTGAGTTTAAAAAGTAACTCAATTGCAATAAAAGTTACTTTTTTTTTTAATATCACTGGAGTTTAATAACCATTTTGTCTATATTACAATACACAAACTAAATAATGACAATCAACAATATGAAATTATTAACAATTAATACTAATTTTGATACACATTAAATATTAATCTTTATTTTTCAAATTTATTTTTAACAACAATGCATTCTCAATATGGTATATTTTAATATTTACACTCATTATCAATAAGTTCTTAACATTTATTAAACCAAAAAAATATAACGAGTAATTTAGTAACAATTACTACAAAAAAGAAACTTAAATTACATTTAAATTACTTACAATAAAATGTAATTAAATTACCATCAAATTACTTAAAAAGTAATTTCGTTACAGTAACTTGTAACTTAAGTTAAGTTACTCCCCAACACTGCGTATGGAGTACTGTGCTACTACACGTTTATACCTATAATAAATCTAAATCAGTTGACATTTTAGTTGAATTCATCGTTAATGTTTAAAAATGTTTGTTATCGACAGGTGTTGTTTATTATTTTTGTTATAATTTTATAAATATTTTATTGATTTTTTCAGGTATAGAAGAAGCTATTGAGGCCGGGAAAACGCTAAAACAATGTTGTTACCAGTTTGATATCGCCCACACTTCCGTCTTGAAGAGGGCCCAAGATACTCTGGCTACCATTCTAAAAGAGGTAGGCCAGACAAACATTCCAGTGCACACAAATTGGCGACTGAACGAGAGGCATTACGGAGGTCTGACCGGTCTCAACAAGTCTGAGACCGCGGAGAAGTATGGCGAAGATCAGGTATGTATATTTGACGAACAGCGATCTCATTAAATATTAATATTATCACTATCGTTATAACTTACTTTAGGGCATGAATTAATCTAATATCATAAAAAAAAACAAAAAAAAATTATAACTTATTATTATTATTGTAAATGTAATTTTTTTTTCTGGACTTTACTAGGGGGGAAATAAATTATTATAATAGGTATAGGTTTGTTCGTTGCAGGTAAAATTGTGGAGGCGCAGTTTTGACATCCCACCACCACCAATGAAGGTTGTTCACCCTCACTATGACCACATAAAAAATAACCCCTGCTATGCAGACGGACCCTCAGAGTGTGAGTTCCCAACACACGAATCGTTAAAAATGACGATACAAAGAACACTACCGTACTGGGACTGCGTGATCGTTCCTCAGATCAAAAAAGGGTGTCGGATCATAATAGCAGCTCATGGAAATAGCCTCAGAGGCATAATAAAACATTTAGACAGTGAGTGAAGTAAAAAAAGAAACATATCATTGTAAAATCAATACATTAATTTCTCTACTCAGAGTCTATAATTTAAGGGGAGACCACGAGAAGGTACAGCACCACCTCCCCCAAGTGATGCATTATAATATTATAATTCCATTATTATTTTGACGTTTTAGATAATACAAACATTTTATTTTCTGGTGTTTTTAGGGCATTACATTCCCAACCTGGATAATAAATAATTATATAAGCAGTGCGTTTTATTGTTTTGCAGATATCACAGAAGAAGATATTATGGGGTTGAACTTACCGACGGGAATACCGTTCGAATATACGCTAGACGAGAATTTAAAACCCCTAGTTTCCATGAAGTTTTTAGGAGACGAAGAAACCGTCAAGAAGGCAATGGACGCCGTAGCTTCTCAGGGCAAAGCAAAAAAATGATCGCTTAGGTACTAAAAATAAAGGGACTGCTAATCCTTTTTTTTAATCTGAGGGACGACCGCGCAGTTCTAATACGGCGGCGCCCTTTGTATCGTTATTTTAACTAATTTTTTAGGGAACTCACACTCAGCAGGTCAGTCTGCGTAACAAGGGTTGTTTTTTGTGTGATCAAAACTGTACCACCACAATTTGACTTACAACGAACAAACCTATAGCCATACTTCTCGCTGTTCAGTCACCAACTGTGATTGTATATTTGTCTGATCTCTAGATTTTGAATGATATACTCAGAATATCTCGGGCCCTCTTCAAGTTGGAAGTGTGAGGACGTCAACCCGTCTTCTTAGTTCTGGAATTAATAAATAGATCGAATTGAGCCAAAATATTATTATTAATTACTATCATAATAATTTGTTATATTTGTATAAATTATTATTATTTTAAAAATGTTCAAACTGTATTCTGACCAAATCAATTGTTATTGTTATTTCAAAAAATATACAATTGAAATTGAAAATAGAATGAGTGAAACGCTATAAATAGCTATATAAATTATCTTATTTACACTCTTAAAGTCGTAACCGATCAAAATCGTACACAATACTCGACAATTGATATCGATTATTATTTTCAAATTATGAAAATTATTGGAAGATAGAAGTCACACCAAGAGGACGACATGTCCACTATGTGGTCTCCGTCTTACAAACGTACAACACATCAAATTTGAGTTCAGCAGAACCAATTTTGTGTTATTACTTTATTAGCTTACCTAAATGTTATAGTGAATTGACCTATTACTAGGTAAACATACAGCCAAGAAAAATATTAGGAAAGAAGAATAAGAAATAATATATAAGAACATTATGTGTGTTCTCTCGTTAGTTTTTTACAATACTTTAATTGTTAAATGGGTTGCTATAACGGTCAGTTATTTCAATCAAAATCTACCAATAATTTGTCCATCATACCTATTTGTAACCGTATCTAATAATTATAATTGATATAATTAAAGATCGTAGACAAAATGTATTTAGAAGGCGTACGTTTTTATAAACAAGCAATTTACAAAAAAGAACCCACCCCTCAGCTAATTTAAACATATGTATGGCAGCGCCACCGATATGTACATGTTTATATTACAAAATCGAAAGTAAAAAATAAATTTATACAGCAATATTTTTTAATGGTTGTGAAAGATACATATTATTAAATATTTTATGACGCTACAGCATATAAGTAGGTACCTACTATACATCCTTGAAGGTATAGTGATAGGTTTTATTGATTTAGGTTTTCCGGTCGATTTTTCATAATACTCATAATTTCATAAATCGAAATCCTATTTTATATTGGTGATATATCGTATTATCGTATTTTAAATTAAAAAACCAAATATAGGTAACCCTATGATACGCACATTCAACGTTTGTCCATGTCGTTGATCGTCGAGTTGTCGCTCGTGTTATCGTGCGGTTTATGGTTATCTCTCCGACCTCCGCAGGTATCCTCCATAAAATATATTCTGTCAAGACAAAAATAGATTATAATATATAGATTATTTTGTCAAATGTCAATGTATATTATAAGAGTCGTGGCCCGCGGATCACAGCTATTTTTTTTATAGTAGCTGCTACGTAGTACACTAGTACTATAGTACGTAGTCTGTCGAATAGTGTCGTGTGACTTTTATCTATAATTCTGATAGACCGTTGTAATCATGGTATCATTATTAACTAACCATGATACCGGGAAATGTCCAGAGTTGGGACAAACTCGACTTTTGGACACGACACGAAAGACGACATATTGCAGCAGTTGCTGTGAACCAAGTTTTAAAGTTGTTCACCATTTACCCGCACCTGGTTAAGCTGCTTAATATTGCAGTCGGACATCCATGTAGCCGAATAATGAATGTGGATATGTGTAAAATAATATGTAATTTTATTCATATCGGACAAATTGAAGGCAAAGGCCAAAGAGGTTCTACAAAACGTATTGTGAGCGATAACAAACGCGACGTCCGTCGTCCGTTTTGGCGCCAAACGATGAATGAATATAGTAGTGCCGGTACCGGGTACTGCGGTCGTCTTTACAGCTGACTGCTGAAGGGCTGACCATTGATCACTGCTGCACTTTTAATAGTACCGACTACCGAGTACTGGCCGGCTATAGACAAGTGATCACCGACAGACTGGAAACAGTGGAAACACGTGCATTTTAGATATTGTCGACCTGTTCTGCCGCACAACCGTCGTCGATCGTTTTCCGACGAAATGGCCAAGAAACCGATAAATCATTTGAACCTGGGTAAGTGGACATTTCGATTTATGGGAGACACTCGAACGGCGCCGACGATCAGATACGCTGTGCGTTTGCGGCACGCGACGAAATCAAACGCCAGCTGAAAAAAAAATACTGATCCACCGACGGAACGCTAGACCGACATTGTGATCCGTAATATTATGGTTGGCGTCCGAATTCTATGTGAAAAATATATGCCCGTTGGTAGTGTAAGTCCAACGCTCGATCGGGGAGATCCGGACACGACGATTTCCTATGTACTGTTCCTGTAAAATCTAAAATTCGTCTAATATTTTTTAAATTTTATCTCCGAGTATGAGAGCCCAGGGGATAATAATATTGTTAGGATCTACTCAGAATACACCTTACACTGTTAAACCGTGCGTTTATCATTTCTACGTCTATTATTTTCTGTTTATGTTATTGTTTGTATGTCTGACCTCACACTTACTTATTGTCATTATCAAGGTCTTGAACATATTAAACTGTATTTTTTATGCATATTGTTTTATATCTGAATAATATGTTTACGTTCGACTGTCGGCCTTACACGTTACGCATTGTTTTTTTATTTGATTTTATCCTATATACCCAATATAACGGCCCTTAGTCATATAATTATATAATAATAGTATGCTTGTTTCTACATTTGTTGGATGGCCCTTATTATATATTTCTTTGGAATGTTAAATCCGCATGCGACATGTTTCAATTTAATTTTAATATTTTATTCGTTAGTAATTATGGTCGAATCGTGTACCTATTATTTGTATCAAATGTATATTATTATCATATCTTATATTTATATAATACTCTTATTATTTTCAGATCCAGAACAGCAAAAGACATTTGTTCGGTTTCATAAATCACTACCTGATGTAAGATGACATATTTTGATTCAAAGTACCCATTTATTTTACTTTATAATCTGTGTGTTGATTATAAAAATTAATAATAATATTTCTTAATTAAAAAAAATACCAAACATTGAAATAGGTTATTAATATTTTTTTTTATAAATGTATTCATTTCAATACAATAAATTAGAATAAATAAATAAGTTTAACAAACTATTAAATACATTTTAAATATTTACATAATATAGCACATTTTAACATTTAATTAAAAAAATAAAATAAACAAACTTATAATAAATTTAAATAACTTTTGAGATATTATTATAAATATTTTAAACAATAATAATGTTTAACATGGGTTTCCAGTTATACTTGAAAGGCCTACTTTATCATTAATATTAGATGCTAACTGGTGAGCTTTGTTCTTTGCATTTTCTATGGTACCTTTGAATTTATCTCCAATTTTTTTCCAAACTGAAGATGGCGTAGTCGGATTTTCTAAGAAATGTTGATTATTTGATGTCTGATTTTCAATTATATCTTGTTGTACGACTAATTTTGAATCTTTTTTAAATGACTTAGAATAGGCTATTTCAGATTCTGGTTCTATATATTGTGTGTCTTCATTTATGGTTTTTGAAAAGTGGGACTCTTGTTGACTTGTTTGCACCGGCATGCTTTTTATATTGTGGTTAGTTGAATAAGCGGTTTGAACATTGCCCTTGTTTATGTTCACTGTACTTTTTGCACCAAGAATTTCATGTTCCAATTGTCCTAATTTATCAAAGGCGCTATTATATTTGGAGTTAATAGGTTCATTACTACCTGTTGATAATTGTCCATTATGTGATGACAATTTTGATGATTGAAAATCTACATTACCATATTGTTTTTGGTATGTTGGCTTGTGTCCTTCAAAATCACTTGTATAGTCAACACTTTGTTGTCCTGGATTTTTCATTGATTGATCATGAAATGTTTGGTGATTAGTATACACATTTCCTTGGTAACCGTCAACGCCAGCATGTAAGTGATCTGCGCTACTTAAATTAATATTTTTTTCGAATGTGCTTTGACTTTCAAACACTCCTACATTTTGCTGACCAATATATTTATTATTATTCAAATTTTGTTGACCAGGCGATCTTATATATTCTGTAGGCTGTTGTCCTAATACTCCTAGATCCAATAGTTGTGTTGTTCCTCCATAATTTGATTTAAAAAATTCTGATCCTTGAATTTGTTGCCCAGCAATTGGTTGAGAGAAAATTTGTTGACCTGTCGTATATTGTTGACTTGATTTGTCATTTACATTAATATTCACTGGCTGTTGTCCTATCAAATTATGTTTATTTTGATAAGATGATTCAACTTTTTCAAATTGTTGACCAATTGGCCTGTTTTGTACATATAGGTTGCTAATGTCTACCGACTGTTGTCCTATTTGAGACGGTTTTGAATATCCGTGTAAGTCTACTGTTTGTTGACCAACTTCTTCTTGTGTTTGTGTTGAAAATGACTCAATTTTTTCAAACTTTCCATTATTTGGTTGTTTTGGTGTATATAGTTTGGTAATGTCTACTGACTGTTGTCCTATTTGAGATGGTTTTGAATATCCGTGTAAGTCTACTGTTTGTTGACCAACTTCTTCTTGTGTTTGTGTTGAAAATGACTCAATTTTTTCAAACTTTTGGCTACTTGGTTTTTTTGGTATGTATTGGTTGCTAATGTCTACCGACTGTTGTCCTATTTGAGATGGTTTTGAATATCCGTGTAAGTCTACTGTTTGTTGACCAACTTCTTCTTGTGTTTGTGTTGAAAATGACTCAATTTTTTCAAACTTTCCATTATTTGGTTGTTTTGGTGTATATAGGTTGGTAATGTCTACTGACTGTTGTCCTATTTGAGATGGTTTTGAATATCCGTGTAAGTCTACTGTTTGTTGACCAACTTCTTCTTGTGTTTGTGTTGAAAATGACTCAATTTTTTCAAACTTTTGGCTACTTGGTTTTTTTGGTATGTATTGGTTACTAATGTCTACCGACTGTTGTCCTATTTGAGATGGTTTTGAATATCCGTGTAAGTCTACTGTTTGTTGACCAACTTCTTCTTGTATTTGTGTTGAAAATGACTCAATTTTTTCAAACTTTCCATTATTTGGTTGTTTTGGTGTATATAGGTTGGTAATGTCTACCGACTGTTGTCCTATTTGAGATGGTTTTGAATATCCGTGTAAGTCTACTGTTTGTTGACCAACTTCTTCTTGTGTTTGTGTTGAAAATGACTCAATTTTTTCAAACTTTTGGCTGCTTGGTTTTTTTGGTATGTATTGGTTGTTAATGTCTACCGACTGTTGTCCTATTTGAGACGGTTTTGAATATTCATGTAAATCTACTGATTGTTGACCAACTTCTTCTTGTGTTTGTGTTGAAAATGACTCAATTTTTTCAAACTTTTGGCTACTTGGTTTTTTTGGTATGTATTGGTTGCTAATGTCTACTGATTGTTGACCAACTTCTTGTGTTTGTGTTGAAAATGACTCAATTTTTTCAAACTTTTGGCTACTTGGTTTTTTTGGTATGTATTGGTTGCTAATGTCTACCGATTGTTGTCCTATTTGAGACGGTTTTGAATATTCATGTAAATCTACTGATTGTTGACCAACTTCTTCTTGTGTTTGTGTTGAAAATGACTCAATTTTTTCAAACTTTCCATTATTTGGTTGTTTTGGTGTATATAGGTTGGTAATGTCTACCGACTGATGTCCTAATTGAGATGGTTTTGAATATCCATGTAAATCTACTGTTTGTTGACCAACCTCTTCTTGTGTTTGTGTTGAAAATGACTCAATTTTTTCAAACTTTTGGCTGCTTGGTTTTTTTGGTATGTATTGGTTGTTAATGTCTACCGACTGTTGTCCTATTTGAGACGGTTTTGAATATTCATGTAAATCTACTGTTTGTTGACCAACCTCTTCTTGTGTTTGTGTTGAAAATGACTCAATTTTTTCAAACTTAACATTATCTGGCTGTTTTGGTGTATGTAGGTTCGTAATGTCTACCGACTGTTGTCCTAATTGAGACGGTTTTGAATATTCATGTAAATCTACTGATTGTTGACCAACTTCTTGTGTTTGTGTTGAAAATGACTCGATTTTTTCAAACTTTTGGCTACTTGGTTTTTTTGGTATGTATTGGTTGCTAATGTCTACCGACTGTTGTCCTATTTGAGACGGTTTTGAATATTCATGTAAATCTACTGATTGTTGACCTACTGTTTCATGTGTTTGTGTTGAAAATGACTCAATTTTTTCAAACTTTCCACTATTTGGTTGTTTTTGTGTTATAAAACTATCCATATTCACAGGTACTTGACCAACTGGTGAAAGATTTATGTTAACTGTCTGTTTAAATCCTTGATTTGGTAAGGAAGTACTCTCATCACAGTTAATTTGATCTTGTGTTCTATGATAAAATGAATTGCCCTTAAGTGGGCTAGCAGTTTCTGATGAGTGTTTTTTATTATTAAATACTTGAGAATTAATTGGGCCGTTTGGATCTAATGTATATTTTTGGTTGTTAAAAAATGTGTTGTAGCCATTGAATTTTTCTGTATCTCCTTGTGTATATTTTTGTGGCAAATATGTATTTTTCTCAGTAGTTGTGTCTCTAATTAATGTTGGATGAGGACCAATTACACTAGATGATGAATATTCTTTTTTGAAACTTTTTGAATACCCATTTGGCAATTGTTTAGTTTCTTCGAATTCTGTTACATGACCATTTTGACCATTATTATTGGTAACAATTTCTTTTTTTACCTGAGTAATAATGTTTCCATTCTTGTCTCTAAAAGTTGATGTAACTCCAGGTATATTTGTCAAACTTTGATCTACTGTAGATTTAAAATTTGAATTAACCCCTGTGTTTCCTATATTAGCAGGTATTGATTGTCCTTGGTAATTTTGGAGAGTTTGCCCATATGAACTCGACTCCCCGTTTGATATTTGTTCACTATTGTAATATTTTTCTGTGTTAAACGGTTTTTGAACAAATGTAGTAGGTTGAGATCCTATTACACTAGATGATGAATATTCTTTTTTGAAACTTTTTGAATACCCATTTGGCAATTGTTTAGTTTCTTCGAATTCTGTTACATGACCATTTTGACCATTATTATTGGTAACAATTTCTTTTTTTACCTGAGTAACAATGTTTCCATTCTTGTCTCTAAAAGTTGATGTAACTCCAGGTATATTTGTCAAACTTTGATCTACTGTAGATTTAAAATTTGAATTAACCCCTGTGTTTCCTATATTAGCAGGTATTGATTGTCCTTGGTAATTTTGGAGAGTTTGCCCATATGAACTCGACTCCCCGTTTGATATTTGTTCACTATTGTAATATTTTTCTGTGTTAAATGGTTTTTGAACAAATGTAGTAGGTTGAGATCCTATTACGCTAGATGATGAATATTCTTTTTTGAAACTTTTTGCATACCCATTTGGAAGTTTTTTACTCTCTTGGATTTCAAATGCATGAGAGCTTTGGCCGTTTTCTTTATTATAAGTTTCTTTTTTAACCTGAGTCACCAGATTCCCATTTTGATCCCTGTATGTTGTAGTAATACCGGGAGTACTTTTCAAGCTTTGGTCAATTGCTAAATCTGACTCTAAATTGAATTTGGTTTCCATATTTCCATAATCTGAGTTAGAAGGAAATGAAAATTCATGTTGTAAAGAACCACTTTGTTGATAATCAGAGGAAGTTGTTTTTAATCCGTTTAATATTGGACTGGCAGTTGTCGATAACCCAAGACATAAAAGCAAATATAATTTGCAAACCTGAAATGTTAATATTAATTATTAATTATTTTTTAGTAAACATTAAATTGTAACATATAATATTTCATTAATTACTAAATTAAATGAATTCTTACTTTAAACATTGTTTGCATTTTTTTATTTAAATTATTTAAACTAATAAACTTAAAGTAATTGTTGTTATATTAAACACCATTTACATAAACTTGATTGCACAAAGTTAAACTTATTGAATGATTCGAGTTAAAGAATCTGCTTGAATTTATATAATACACTGGCGTGTTTATTTGTTAAAGACTAAAAACCCAATAAATTGTAATCACGAATTACGAGGAAATGGAAAATAGTCTGTACTGTTTAGACCTTGAACTGTTTAGATAACCTTAACCCCTAAGTTGCTGAGAACAATGTTTTGTACATAGTCCATTCAATTATAAGTAACAATAATACATTTGTGACTTTTTATATTTTTATATTGATACTATTACTTATTTTATTATTATATTCATAGGCAGAATTTAGGTCACATTTTATGGCGGTAGTTTACATTTTTTTAATAAAACCTTTATTTTAATAAACAAAAAAATGTAACATTCTTGGAGGTCTTAAGTAATATTTCAAGCATCACCTAACCATTATCTAATAGTATATAGTTTAAAAATTGTAAAAAATAAACCACAAACATTGACAAGGAAATTAGTTTCCAAATAAATAGATCACTTCATGTAATAAAACTTGATATTTTGTTAGGTACACAATTACTTAAATGATTTTTTTTATTATAGTTTTAAAAAACTATATCCAGGAACCTACTTATTACTTATTTTTACAAGAAACTTAAAATTTTATAATAAAATACATCACTGCTTGTGCTAATATTAGAAAAGTAAATTTATGTAATTTGACAATTTTTTTAAAAAACAAATTTTTGTATTGTTGCTGCATATTTTTACAGCATATAAATCTGAACACTAGATTATTAATTAATTAAATTTGTATTTATTTTATTATTTCATTTTTTTAATTGTATGCTCATTGATTAAAAATGTATTTCTATTATCAAGCCTACAGAGCTTATTCTTAAGAAAAAAATTTTAAATTATTATTATTTTAATTTTAGTTGTTATAATAATTTTTAATTTCAATCATGTATGATAATTAATGTTAATTTTACACCTTTACGACAAACATTCAATTTACATATCTGTTTCATACTCTTATTAAATGATAAAATATTATCAGTAGATTATTTGAGTATTTAAATTTATTAATATAGTATAATATAAACGTATAAATAGGGCCTTTAGACCTTGATCAAAAACTTTTTTAAGTATTATAATTTTCCTGATATAGGTATTTTTTTTTTAATTTAAAAAAAATATATATATTTGAGTAGTGACCCTAGTGACTTTGACTAATATTATGTCCTTGTATTTAATTCTTATGTTTACGTTTTATAACATTTTATCTGTATGAAATGAGTTTGTTCAGCCTTTAAATGAAAATGTAAAATCCCAGGTTTCAGTTAAAAAGATAATGGTATACAATGAACACATTTTAATCTTTGTTGGTATTACCTTGAACTAATGTCTTGGGGTTTTTCAATTTAGAAACCTCTAACAACTGTTCGTTTTTTCAACCGGCAAGATTATTATACTGTCCATGGTCAAGATGCTACTTTTGCTGCTAAAGACTTCTACAAAACTAATCATTCTATAAAAATTATTGGGTCAGGTAATACTTCTAGTAATCAGTTATTAAATATTAATAAATCTTAAATCTTAAATAAATTGTATTAATTTAGATGATGACACGTTGGAGTCATTGATATTCAACAAAGCCAATTTTGAAGCATATATTAAACAATTGTTGTTGGTCAATCATTACAGAGTAGAAATTTTTGTCAACAAAGGTGGAAAATGGGCTCTAGATTACAAAGTATGATTATTTTTAACAATTTTTCTCTGTAAAATCTTACATTTTTTTGATGCAATTTAATTTTTCAGGGTTCGCCAGGTAACTTATCTCAGTTTGAAGATCTACTGTTTGGAAATGTGGAACAGATTGAAGCAAATATTGTTATTGCTTTGAAGCTAAGCCCAGACTTCAAAAATAACAAGGTTTAACTAACTCTTTACACAAACGACTTGATACTTAATAATATTTCTATTAAAAACAGTATTATTCACATTTATTTTGAATGTTTTAGATAGTTGGATTAGGAGCAGTAGATACAGTAGAAAATAAATTTCAACTAAGTGAATTTACTGATGATGAATATTTTTCTCACACTGAATCGATAGTAATAAAAATCGCGCCCAAAGAATGTATTCTTATGACGGACGGTAACAATCCTGATGTGGAACAATTGAAAAAAGTAGTAGAGCGCTGTGGAGTGCTTGTGACAATGAAGAAGAAATCTGATTTTGGCACAGATACATTGATACAAGATTTAAACAAGCTTATTATGTTTGAAGAAGGACAACAACCAAATGCCCACACTTTACCTCAGTTACAGCTTGAAATTGCTTCTGCTGCAATAGCAGCAGTTATAAAATACCTCGAAGTATGTTATATACTTATATTTTTATGCACAGTGATTCATTTAATGAACAACACTCATAATATTTCAGAAAATACTAATGTTTTTGAAAATAATGTAAATAAATAATTTCTTTAACATAATTCTAATTTGTTACAAAAAAACATTTTTGGGAAAAAATTATATTTTTATTGTTATCATTTTTTAAAGTTTTTACTCTTTTGATTGACAACATATTTTTTTATTTCATATTCTAAAGCAGAATATTATTTGCAGTATTTTGTTCTTCAAATCATAATTTGTACAAGTAGTTTATTAGTTAAATCTTATAACTTATAAGTATTTTATGTGATAAGCAGAGTAGTGGACCAACATTTTGCAGTATACACTAGTACCATACTCCACTCTGCTCGTATAAACTTAAAATATTTTAAAATACTTGTCTAAAATTTGATTTTTATTTATTAAAATACTCCAAAAAATATTATATTTAAGAATAAGGAATCAAAAATGATTAACAAATTCGTTTTTAACCACAAGATTTTGAAAAAATAAAATATTTTTCTAAATGTTAATACTTATAGTTTTTGAAAAAATGATTGTTGTGTGTTAAATTGATCACTCTGGATAAACATATAATGTGTAAAAAAAAAACTTGTTTTATTATGCATTAAAATTGTAAATTACAGTTATCATCTGATTCGGATAACTTAAATCAATACACTGTCGATAATTTGGGATACGACAAATTTGTTCATTTAGATAGTGCTGGTGTGCAAGCACTTAACTTGTTTTCCAATTCCGGTAGTATGTCCAAAAATGATTCTATTCTTGGAATTTTGAATAAATGTCGATCACCACACGGGCAAAGGTTAGTTGTATTTCTTTTGAACAAGTTAAACGTTAAACCATACAAACTTAAAAAAAAAAAATTCAAATTTCAATAATCCAATATTTAGATTGTTAACTCAATGGATCAGACAACCGTTGAGGGATTTAAATAAAATTAATGAACGTTTGGATATTGTTGAAACCCTTGTTACGGATACAGATATTCGACAACAACTACACGATCAACATTTACGCACAATACCGGACCTCCAAGCTCTTATGCGCAAGATTCAAAGAAAAAAAGCCAACTTACAAGACTGTTATAGGTAATATAAACATTATTTTATGAAATAAAATGTTCAGTTATAACTAAAGGGCAGATGTTTATGCATATGCATATTTTTTTCCTTAAATAATGAAAGTTGCAGAGTAGGATGGAAATTTGTTTTATAACCTTAAGAATATAAAGGTAAAATTTGTATGTTACATATATTTGCATATTTCAAACTTTTTTCTTTCAAAGTACATTTTTGTTATGTTAGTGTATGTATTGATTTTTTAGCACACATTTTGATATTTTTAGGCATATAATTACGTTTTAAATCAACAATAAAAAAAAAATGTATGATTATTTAAATTTCAATATAGAAATCAGAAATTCAAAATGTTAATGTTCATGTTTTTGAGTAACTTAAAACTGTATACAAATTCATATATTAAACATTTTTGATATGCCTATTTTTGATTTAAATCATTTATATCTGGTTATTGATATTTTAGTGCATAAATATATAATATTTAATTTATGCTTTTAACAGTTTAAATGCATATTATTTGATATTTTGATTTTTTAGCACAAATTTATATTTTATTAGTATGTACCTAATTATGTTTTATAGGGTACATTTTAGAGCAGGGGTGGCCAAACTTGTTTTGATTAAGATTACTGAGAATATATATTTTCTTTAAAGATCAACTAACATAAAAAAATATTTATTTTATTTTAAGTCTTTCACAAATATTATTATAATAAACATACTTATATAAATAATACACTTTAATTGTGAAGCATCTAAAAATGAGTTTTACATATTACATTTTAAATTAAATTAACAACTCAGAGTGTCATTGCATATTGTTAGCCAGTTAATTATAATCTGGGGAGTAGTATCTTGTACTGCTAAACAAAAACGCTGCTCTAAATTATCATCAAAAAAATGTAGCTTTTATAACTTTAATGTGAGACAATGCTATTTCACACAAACCTTTTTATTCAAAATATGTATGTAACTGTATCTACTAAATATATAATAATAAGTTCTATCAAAGGGAGATCGACATTGAAATCGTCCGAGATCAGCTATTTGGCCGCCCTCGTTATAGAGCATGTATTAAACTTTTTTAGTGCATTTAAGGCCGGCCTTAGTTATTACATTTTTTAAACTTAATCATTTAAATAATTTTTATAATTGTCTGTATAATTTAGAATATATCAAGCAATACAAAAGCTTCCAGACCTTGTCCAAACACTAAGCAATTCAGATAATAAAACTTTAAATAGTGTAATTACAACTCCGCTAAAAGAATTTGTCAACGACATGAATAAATATCAGGCCATGATTGAGGAAACAATAGATTTAAAACTGGTCGAACGAGGTGAGTTTCTCATACAATCTGGATTTGATGACGAACTACAAGAAATGAGAAATCAAATGGATGACTATGAATCAAAAATGAAATCAAATTTGACAAAAACTAATGGATCATTGGGAATTTCTGTGAAATTGGATTCAAATTCACAGTATGGATTTTTCTTCAAAGTGTCGTTAAAAGTAATTTAGATAATAAGTATTAGTAATTATATCAGTAATTTAGTAATTAAAAGTAATTCACTGTTTATGTTTTTGTTGATATTTAAATATAATTTTCAATATTATATGTTACAGGATGCTAAGACCGTCTCAAATAATAAATCATATGAAGTTTTAGATACCACTAAAGGTGGGGGTATGCGCTTTCGATCATCTAAACTAACTGAACTTAATACAGATTACCAGGGTATACATAAAAACTATTTGGAACATCAAAAGTCTATTGTAGTTGAAGTCATCCAAACAGCTAGTATGAAAAACTTTAAATTTTAAAAAATCCCTTAACTACCTATTTAATCATTGATAATATGTAGGTAGTTACAGTGCAACCATACTAAACCTAAGCCGAACCCTAGCGCAATTAGACGTTTTAACGAGCTTTTCTATGCTGGCGGCCAGTTCCTTGCGTCCATATGTAAGACCGATTTTACATCCCCAAGGTACTGGTTTGTTAGACTTAAAACAAGTGAGGCATCCTTGTGTTGAGGTACAAGATTCGGTGTCCTACATACCTAATGACGCTTACTTTAAACAAGGTTAGTTTAGTATAAGTCGCATATTTTATAATGTATTTATTTTATTATTTAGTGACATTTAATTGATATATATATATTATATTTTATAAATTAAATCTCAGGAGAATGCACATTTAATGTAATAACTGGTCCAAACATGGGCGGAAAAAGTACTTACATCAGAAGTGTTGCTGTGGCCATTTTCATGGCACACATGGGAAGTTTTGTGCCATGTGACGCCGCTGAAATCAGCGTGGTTGATGCTATTTTAGCTCGAGTTGGAGCAAACGATTCTCAGATTAAAGGATTATCTACCTTCATGGTTGAAATGATAGAGACTGTATCTATACTAAAAGTGTGTAACCCATCAACAAAAATTTAAATAATTTAAATCTTAAAACGTCTATAAATATAATTTACTTAATGTATTCAATTTAGAGAGCTACTTCAGAATCGTTAGTGATAATCGACGAATTAGGTAGAGGTACATCGACTTATGAGGGTTGTGGAATTGCCTGTGCTATTGCAGAGTAAGTGAAACCCTATTTTTTTCCTAAATAAAATGATAATATTAATAGCATAAATGAATAAAAACAAATCATATAATTTTAAAAGTAAAGCTGAGAAAATTATTTTATATTGTATAGACGTTTGGCAGCTGAAACCAAAGCATTTACTTTATTCGCCACTCATTTCCACGAGTTAACTAAACTCCATGAGACTATACCAACAATCACCAATAAACATGTGTCTGCCGTTACTACAGATGATAGTCTAACACTATTGTACCAAGTGCAACCAGGATCATGTGATAAAAGTTTTGGTATTCATGTTGCGGCCATGGCAAAATTCCCAAAAAACGTTATTGAAGTATCTACTCGTCTCATTATAATCAATATTTTCTAATTTTTTTGTAATAATTAATAATTTTTCATTGTCTTAAAATCATTAGGACGCTGTAAAGAAACTTGCTCTGTTAGAAAGTTTTCAAAATAACCAAATAACAGAAGACGATCAAAAAGTATTTAAAAATGCTTTATGTTTAAAAACTAGTACTTACAAATTTGATCATTTTTAGGAAATCAGCGAAGCTGATAAAGAAAAATTTCTGAACGAATGCAAACGATGTGCACAAGACTGTACTTCATCAGACGATGAGTTGTTTAATCGCATAAAAAAACTGAGAACTGAGTTCCTATAATATTAGTATTACATTTACGATTAAAATTATTTTATATTTTTTTTCATACGTACATATCTATTTGTTCATTAATTAATAACTATATTGTTTTCATTCATTTCGGTAAAGATTAAAATAATATTTTGTATGTATCAAATCATAAACATTAACTCATTTGTGCTTATCAATTAAATTAAATCATACTACCTATCTATTTATAGAAAAAAAATAATACAAGCGCTTAATTATTTTTTATAACCATAGTTTATGAATACATAAACAATTATTTGAACAAAACTTGCATTTATTATTTTTGCTTAATGTTAATAAATTAAAATAGATTATCATTTATCTATTATTTTAGTGATATTGAAACAATTAAGTTCTGTATGTATTATGAGGTCATAATATCAACAATATTAAATACTTACGTTAATAATTTTCTTAAACATAAAACATACACAATCATTTTTGTTTTGAAAGCAATACTAACCTTCAAAGTTATTTATTCCATTGTTCATGTATTTCTCCTTTACTCAAATTAACTTTTTACACAACTTTTTGTTGAAATATAAATCCCCATGATATGTCTTCATAGAATTTCATATGTTTGATATATTAATATATTATCATTAGGTAACAGGTAATGCATTTTTCTATGATTAATTATTTTGAAAATATATAAAACTCAAGAAGAAAAGGGGAAAGTTTAAAGAAACATATCGTTAACAAACGGGTAACATATATCATCATAATATGAATTCAATAATTAAATTTATAAAAGAACTTGATTTTGCCACAGGGCACTCCTTAAATGGTACAAACATCAAAGCATCTAAACATATTGTCTTTAAGTAGGTACTATTGAAGCATCCAGCTAAGTATACTTAAAATTTGTAATCATAATAATAATAATATTAATTTGAATAAATGCATAATTGTTTATTTTAAAGGATAAAAGATTGACTAGCATGTTTGGTGAATCACTCTGTACATAAATCAATTTTGATTTAAATAGTAATTGTTATCATCCACGGGATCAATTCAAGTGAAACTGAACCATATGGCTGAATGCTGATAGGTATATTGTTTTCAAACAAAATTACATACCTCATTAATAATAATTATTATAAATAAATGTATTATTGTTAATGAGTAAAAAGAAAAATATATACTTAATAAAAAAATAGTTTCTCTATAAGGAAAGTGGGAAAGTAAATCCAATTTAAATATAAAAAAAAACTAAAGACTACAAATATTAATGTATAATTTCACCATATTTTCATTCTAGAGCATCCTCAAGCGCTAAAAGGAAACAGCATAGGAACTAGGCAGTGGTGTAAAATGTAATTGTAATATCAAAAATGACCATCCAAGCCATCTAACACGTATGCTTCTATTTTGGTTAAATTGTTTATAAAAGTTAAATATCAACCATGGTAAAAATAAAAAAAAAATAACATTACACCTATTTTTATACACATAGCTATTTCATTGAACTCTTAATAACGTATTTACATACTAAGTACTTCAATTTCTCTACAAATGGACAATCGTTTAAATTATATGATAGCTGATTCTTAAAATATTAATTTTGTATTTATAATTATTATATTAAATGATTATTAAACATTTTAAGCAATCTAATGAAATGCAACATTTTCATACATAATGCATATTTGTTCAAGCATGTTGCTAAAAATATAAAATTTAGTTGAATGACAAAAAAAAAAAACCTTTTTTTGTATAAGATCACACACTTTTAAAACTATGTAGAAGTTTTTTGTAATTAGATATTAATTTGGGGGGGGGGAAATGCCTTACATTTAAATTTTTTTCTTTTCAAATTATTTTATTTGTATTTACAACAAAACACAGTCTTTAAATGTTGCAAAAATTTTAACTGATCATAAAATAATTCCACAAAAAAGAATTTTAATAAATGCATTATAGTAATAATTAAAACAATTAAGAAATATCATCCTGTACATGCATACCTACAAATCTATTGTTTCAGATGACTAACCTTACCGTGTCAATGAAGAAATAGATAGTAAATACTAAATTGCAAAACTTAAGCATATTATACAAGTGACCTTAAAATAATTTACTTATTATTGATTATAATTATGTATATGCTCTTGTGAAATAATTTTATATGATATTATATATTATCATATAATATTATGACTATGTAATTCCTATTATTATTTTATAGTAGATATATTAGTATGTATCATTGAAACAATTTGTAACTATTTATAACTAATTGTATTGTTTTCATACATTTTTGCAGTCAATAGTTTTCTTAGCTGTATCACCCGTCCCGTGATAAAAGCATTTTATTAGTGATACCGTTCAATAAAAATTACCCTAATTTTTTTATTTTTTGCTGCTATAGAAATATTATGTTTGAATGTCTAATATCTATACACTATACAGGTTTGTTATATTATTTTAGTGTAGTTACATAATAAAATATTTTCTTGTTTATTACACAGTAATATGTATATTTATTTAAAATAAAGGGTACAAAAATATTCAAAACATTGATTTGGAGGGGGTTGAGTCCTATCTATGCTGTGACAGTCGCAGATTGGACTACCTTGTAGCCTATTTGGTTCGCGTTTTAGGTAAATTCCCAAACAGCTCCCGTTTTTGACAATATAAATTTCTTCCCAATTCATAGAGACTGTCTCAAAAGTTGTATGGTTAAGAATTATGTTTTTTAAATTTTATATACTAAGAAAATTATAAAAATTGGCGTTATAAAAAAAAATAATAGGTACATATTATTTTAAATCATAAAATTAAAATGTGTTGATGTTTTTTTCTAAATTTTATATTATGTAAAGTAAATTATAAAGAACTTTTGTTGTCGAATACCGGAGTGGTTTGAGAATTTATGTATTGGTGAAACCTTTTTTGACCTTTTCAGACTTTAAACCCAACACAATCATAAGACAACAAAATATATTAAACTGCGCAAAATCTTTTCAAACAATTTTTTTTATATGTATGAGTGTATGACTATAATTTACATATTATACGGGTGATCCGTTTAAGTGTACCTATGCTCTATTTTTCAAAAAATCATTTGCTCTCATTTGTTTCATATTTTGCTCTCTTTACTCAATGAAAATTGTATTTTTGATGTTCGATTTACGTATAAATGTGTGCATTTTTGATCTAAAGACGATTATGAAAATTATCAGAATTTCAACAGAACCAAGGTGGATTTATAAATTTATTTTATTTGTAAATCCACCTTGAACAAAACGTTTAAATATATTTAAACTAAAGTCTAAAAGAGATAATGGCCGATTGCGCCACGTCGCGATGCGATAATATAATATAGAGACTGCAGTTGTCATGCTGCATTTACAGAGGCGAAAATTAATTTTCAGTACAAATAAGATCGAACCATTTGAACATAATATTGTCTTTCAGTGGGTAGGTATAGTATAGTAAGTAGCCTACTTAAGAATTCCAGCCATCATAATATTTGAATAAACGCATTACCTACTATATCTTATTTTATAGGATAAAAGACGGACGAGCATGGTTGATGAATCGCCTTCCCTGTATATATGAATTGATTTTAATTTGAATAATAATAATTATTATCATCTACTACGCGTCATGATCAATAGATATCAGGGAACAATATCGCTGATAGACAGAATATTGTTTTTAAATTAAATAACATACTACCTACCTCTCATTAATAAAAATAATTTTATTATTATAAAATAGAAATGAGGAGATAATATATTAATATTATTACGATAGATAAATGTATAATCGTTATTCGTTAACGAGTAAAAAGATAAAACATATTATGCCTATTATTATAATAGAACAAATATAACAATTATTTCTCTTTAGGGAAAGTAAAACCAATATAAAACAAAACAATATTATATTAATTTATATAACCATAGGCGTGAGCAGACTTCAATTTCTGGTCTAGCCTGGAACAATTAGTGCCCCAATACTTGAACAGTGGCTCTAACATTTTTTTTTTGAACACATCAACACACATTCTTAGAATAAAATAAAATAAAATAATTTTTCACTCATTCTAACTGTAAATTAAAAACTGTGTAATATTTAAATGTCCACACAATCTAGTTTTAATGTGCTAATTTGTAATACAATATATGAATACAATAAAATATCACTTTAAAAGATTAACATATTGATTACTGTAGAGCTAGGATTTATAATATACCTACATAATTGGGACATGTTTTATGCAACTTTTGAGTATTTGTATACTCCTGCGGCATATAGACGTATAGTAGAACAGTAGGTTAGTGCTCGAACAACATCAATTAAAGATGCAAAACTCTATGCTCGCAAGACGTTTAATGTTTTTATAAATTTCCAAATCTTAACGCCAAAAACCCCCATGAAATATTGTAAAAAATTATGAAATGTTCAAAATATCGTTTTATTCGCTTTATCGAAAAATGTTCGTATCAAACTTTTTACTGTTTTGAATCCATCATAAAGCGGCCGTTACATACATTTTGAATCACCCTGTATATACTATATAGGTATTCAGCATCGTACAGAACACGCATTATTATTATATATTCAAAATCGAGTTAAATCTATTAGATTCCATTTCCAATATTTCCCGTTGTAGTTCCTGTTTGAAGCGATCTTTTTCAGATTTCGCTCTGTCCGTCGTCGTTTCCCGGTTATTATTATGTCGTCGTTGTAGCTCTTCTTCCCATCGTCTGGATTTTCTCGATTGCCAATCTCCCTTTGTGTTCTTCTTGCAACTACGTACAAAGTAATATATTATATAAACATATAATAAGAATACAAATGGTGCAGGAATATAATATAATATTATAAAGAAGATGGTTAACATAAAAACCGAAAAGTGGGCAGTGCGCGTGGCAGTTACGCCTGCTGCTGCAGGAGTGCAGGGAGGCGGTTTATTATATACGAACACTACTGCACCAGCTGAGATTTTTTTATGTCACTTTGAATAATAAATCTATAATAATAATTATAACAACCATCGGGAAAATTACTTCGGACGAATTCGGTCCAAAAAGGGCACTTCCGGCAAAAAAAGTTTGGGTGCCCCGCTGACGTTTTATTAAATTCAACAAAGTATCATATTATAATTTACCTATAAGTGTTTTCTAAATAAATGTGTTTGTTTTTTTTTGATTTTATTCCATATGAATATATTACAGATTAACTTAGTTTTTTTTTTTAATAAACAGATGACGTGTTTTTTATGTACATATCTACCTACGACCTACGTATTTACCTCCCCCCCCCCGCGGTAGATGTTTACCCTAACCGCGGTTAATATTGACACCGATTGAACTTGAAGTCTCCGGGCGTCCCTGCAGTGCGTGTCTTATATTCATCATATCGTATGTGCGTTACAAACAGGTACCTAAGCTGATATAGTAATACCACTAATATAGGTACCTATATATAATAGTTTTTAATACTTAACAGACAAAAAACTCACTTGGGGGTAGGTTTAATCCACTCCGCAGGCGTAGGCCTATAACAGAAACGTTTTCGCAGTATATTATTAAAATGTTCAACAATAAATACTAAATAATTGAAATATGTACCTAGGTATGACTATAATATATAGTACTTGTATATTGCAAATTGTGTATAATTGCTCTTACTGTATATAAAGGGTGATTATCTTATATCACTATACAGTATTAATTTCTCAGTACATTTATAGGTTTTTTTTTGAAAATATTGTTTTTACACAGGTATAATATCGAGTTGAGATATATTTTTTAAGTACCTAAGCGAAATATTTTTCAGGGATTTTCGATACAGTCGTGCACCGTTGTAATTACGCCTTGCTGGGTTAACTAATTTAAAATTAACCTAAATTATTGACAATTTCTGGTGACGAGGTTCAGTGGCATACGCAGAATTAGTTTATGGATGGGGGGGGGGTGTTTCCATTTATATTTATTATATATGTAAATATATGTATGTATGTATGGTATATACCTATATCATTATATATGTTTTACTTATGGGGGGGGGAGTTAAACCCCAACCCCCATACCCGCCCGACGGTACGCCACTGGCGAGGTTATAATATCAATGGTTGGCCCTACCTCTCTATTATTTTTATTTTTTCTGTACCTATATTCTACTTATTCTTTACTCCTATACTTTTAATGTGCTTTGGCATAGATTGTAAATATTCAGTTAAAATAAAAATAAAAATTGCTACCGGTCATTATAGGTTCATTTTTTTCTATCAAACTTGTAAATGCCCAGTTAAAAAAGTAACTTTAGCAACTTTAAACGCTTAAACTAATCCATAACTTGACTTATTTAGTTAAAAAAAAATTAGTCTACTTGCAACCATGCAGCCCCGCCAAAAATTCTCTCGGCTTGTAATGATTTTGAATTTTTTTTAACCAATATCCAATAATATAGTTATAGTAGGTAGTATTATTATAGGTATAGTCTCGGATGATATACCTCTCGGGTTCCTCAAATCTCTCGGACTGGGATAGCAAGACAGACGTGATGATGTCGTCCTCCGTAGTTGTACTCCTCATCCAACCCGGCGCAGGCGTAGTGACTCGAACACGTTCCTTTGGTTTTGCAGACTCGGTCGTCGTCGTCGTCGGCATCGACTTACTGGAACTGTACTTCTCGCGTATACTGTAACCGTTTTTCGATTTCGGCCGACTCGTCGAACTTTTGATGACGTCCAGATCTGTTACAGCCGACGGCGTGCCCGGAGTCGTTGTCGAACCGTTTACCAAAATCGCAATGAGAGTCGTACTTGACGGTTGTGTCCTATAATACACAAATAAAATTATTGAATGTTATATTATATACAGTGTGATCCATTTAACGTCAAGACACTCAATATTTCAAAAAGTTTTTAAAAGTTTTACGTTTTTAATAATATTTTTATTACATGGTACCTATCAAGTTGTTACAAAATAACAGTTTTTCAAAATATTTTTTAACCTTATTATTTTTTAAGTTTTTTTTTTTTTTATAATTACAACATACAGTTTAAATTTCATAATCCAAAACAGAATACTTTTCTGAGTATTTTGATACATTAAAATCGAATTTTGTACGAGTAGTTTAATGGTTATAAGTATTTGAAGTATAGATGAGCGGAGTAGTGGACCAACATTTTTCGGGGTACCCGCCACCACCCCACTGATCATCTTAACTTTAAATACTTATAACTCATAAACTACTCGTCCAAAATTCAATTTGTATGTTATTAAAATACCCAGAAAAATATTCTGCTTTGGATTATAAAATTAAAACTGTATGTTGTAATTCAAAAAAGTAAAACACTTAAAAAATAATAAGGTTAAAACATATTAAAAAAATATTTTTTTTTTGAAAAATGTTGTTTTGTAACGAATTTATACCACATAACAAAAATATTTCCAAATACGTAAATACTTTTTGAAATATTGAGTGTCTTACCCTGGACAGTAGAACCTCGATTATCCGTCCCCCATTAATCATCTTTCTCAATAACCATCAACCGCTACGCGCACATTTTACTGCTTCGAAGAATAAGAGATAGAAAAACATGTGGTAGGTACAGTCAAACAAAAAAAAAAATTAACCGAATAAATAAATAATTGTCAAATATACGAATGTATGTACGAACAATAAGTAATAGTTAATATATAAATATGCATGTCATAGTTATTGAAAATAATGTGTATGTAAGTTTAAAAAAGTTCGTTTCTTTTCGATTCGTCAAGGCTTTGGTATCGAGACTCACAGCGGATAATCGAGGTTCTACTGTGCATCCATTGGCAAAACAATATGTGCGATGTGTCTATATAGTCTATACACCTAAAATGATATAACTTTATTATAAAGATCCGTTTTCCGGTTGTGTAGAGGTACAAACTTGAAGTGAAACTTGGCACAGATTATCAAATAGTAGCTACAATGGTAGCAAACAATCCGCAAACAATATATTGTAAATCACGTAATCAAACGGACGTTGTCAAATAATTAAAGAATCAGGAAAAGTAAAGTTAAAAAGACATAAAATTCAATTTTAATTTATGTATTAAAATAGACATATTATGACACAAAAATACAATTATAAAATGTATATAAGCCACTAACGAAAATTCTGTAGAGGTGTTGGAGATATTTTCACACCGATTAACAAAGCAACAATTATCCTTCCTCAAAAACATAAACGATTTACGATATTGTAATATTCAGTTGAAAAAAGTTCAAGATTATTATAGGTCACTTTATTTTCTAATAAACTTGTAAATGCTTTGAGTTTAAAAATATGTGGCTATATCCTCTATATTTAATTAGACATTTTCAAATTATTAAAGAATTTCGATTTATTGGAAATGTATACTTAGTTAAAAATACAGAAAATTCAATTTTAATTTATATGATAGCCCCTAACGAAAATCCCGATTCAATAGAGCGGTGGTGGAGATAATTTCACACAGATTAATAAAATTACTTATGAGTTATGATTGTTTTATTATTATATAGGTGGTCGATGATATACCTCGTTGGTGGTTCATTAGGTTTTGACTGAGTGTTGTCAGCGTTCGCCGGAATACGCTCAGTCGTGGAACCGTTCTGCTTGTCTGACGAATTGTAATCGTTTTCGTTTTCCGGTTTTGGCGAATTATTGTTCGCCGTATCAGGTGGACCCGGGGGTAAGTCGGTCGTATCCGTATCAGATGTACCCGGGATCGTTGTCGAATCTTGTTTTTCTATATCAATGCTTGTTGCAAATGTCCTATAATTCACAAATATTATCATCGGGTGTTATATCCATTGGCGTAACTACATATAGCTATAAATTAAAATTATGTATGTAACTATAAATTATATCCATCAGAGAACCAATTTTTCGAGTTGTATATTGTAACAGATTGATGTGCAACTAGGCACTGATTTTTCAAATGATAGCTAATGGGGCACGTCGTAGGAAATAAACTAATAGGTACCCCCTCCGCCGGATAAATTGTGTTTGATAATTTATAGTCACGAGAAATGTTTTCTTTGACGAGGGAAAAAAATGGACATGATGGTCCCATAAAAACGTATAAATTATATTAGACTGCAAGACTATAGTGTTTCTAAAAATATGTGGCTATCCACCATATTGAAAGATTTGTTGTCAAATTATCAAAGAATTGCGATGTATTGGAAATATATTTAGTTTAAAAGACAGGAAATTTCTATTAAAATTGAATATACATTTGTGAATTAAAACATTCACATATGAAACGTTTACGCTAATTTATAAAACTACAATTTAACAGTTATCCACCTCATCCCAACTAAAAAAAAATTGTCATTTAATGATTTACATTGCAGAGGGCAACACGATGAAGTCCCATTTATATAATACCAGTTTATCATTTGATGATTAACGTAACCATTAACGTCGTATTAACGTCTAAAGATATTGGTCAAGTATAGTATATTGTAAGTATAATAATAGTTGATTATTAATTTTTAAATAGTTACTGTGTTTATACTTAAATCTATATTTAATCATATAGGTAGGTATGTACTATATATCCTACTTTTTTAAAATTATTCACACAAGATGATTAACAAAATTAACTAAATTCCGAAAAATCGTCCATCTTTCGGTGGACGCAGAAAAAAAATTGTGTTTATTTGATGTACAACAAAAAAGTCATAACAGCTGCAGGTGTGGACGATACTATTATAATACCACATCTAATATTCTCGAGAAGCAAATTAAAGCTCTGAGCAGTACAAAAAACCTCTATTGGTCTTCTGAAATCATATCTTTTCCCTCTGGTTTTGTCCTACCATATTAACCCTATAATTGCACAAATTATATGCTTGACCCCGACCGCCAACAATTATAGATTTCCTATTATTATACATAATATCAGGTATATTCTTTCATTCAAACAAAACATTTTTAATGCTATGAAAGATTACCTATAATTTTTTAAACCAATATCTCCATTTTTATTTCGAACGTGAGGCCCCGAACATCTGAGTAAAAAGTACAAGGTTCGTGGTTTTATATATATACAAAGTCAGCCCCCCCTTCACCAACACCTGCGTAGGGTTCTATGCTCTACCTCTCCCTTAGTCACACCTGCACACCTGCTGTATCCGTGTCATCTCAATTCTGTCCACCCATCTTTAATCTTCGGTCTGTGCTAAATCAGCCCTTTCCGTCAACATCTTATATAATATGTTTATCCGTTTCCACCAAAACTGGATCATCCTTTTTCCACCATATTACCCGTTTCCCAAAAAGTGTACCTTATTCTCTTTTCCACCAAATGGAAATATATTGACCGAGTTTCCACAAAAACAATTTTTAAAACATTTTTTCCAATCGACAATATATCTATTGATACCCCCCCCCAAATTTTGATCACAACAATAAGCGGAAAACACTTAAATTATAGGCCCTTTCATTAAAAAATGACACTGATGGAGCCCTCGTTGACCAGCTATAGTTGCACCACTGCAGGTCACACGTATGTGACAATTGTTTAGGTTTTCACTCACCCATGCTCCCAGTTCTCCGTCGAATCGACCTGCTTCGAATCGAATTTTTCCTTCATATTTTTAGTATCGATAGTCTCCTTTTCGTTATTGGCAGTTGACGCTACGCTGCACACAATTAACGCGCAGAACAACAACGTTCGCGTCATCTAAAAATATGATTTGTCTCATAATACAATTATTGTTATTACCTAAATGCAGTGTTGGGTAAGTTACTTTTAAAAAGTAATTACGTTATATAATTACTCGTTACTTAGAGATAAATGTAATAAAGTTACTTTACTCGTTACTCAAATAAAATTGTAATAAAATTACTTTACTTTTTAAATAGAAAAGTATAAATTACATTACTTTCTCGTTACAACAATTTTTTTTTTAAATTTCTTAACAATAATTATAATATAGGTCCTATACTATAGGCGATATATAGGTATACTGCATGTATATGACTACTAGCTTAGTGTTAATAGTATTTGAGTATATACGTATGTCGTATAGTCCATGCTATTTATATTCATGGAAACTTTCGTATTTGTACATATTATTTAAAGGAATCAAATTAAATAATAAATTTAATTAGCTATTCTCGTGATTTACGGTACTATTATTAGATAATAATATGTCAAATTAAATATATATATATATATATTATATTAGATTGGTATACCTAACACTCGCTTTATAGACATATTTTTAAAAGATTTTTTTTTTCAATTTCCAATAGGTACTAAATAAATACTAAATAAATCTAAACTGTAACGCATATTATACTATAGAAATTACTTATCAAAAGTAATTTCTATTACATTTTCATTATTCGGAAATAATAGTAATGAAATTACGTAACGCGTTACAAATCCAGTAACGTCGTTACAGTAACGAGTTACTCTTGTTACGTTACCACCCACACGCATAGAAATATCCACGGTAATTTAACCACAAATTGGAGTGTCAATAAGGATAGGTATGTTGAATTAAGTGTCGTATACTGTGTTAAATTAACTCTTAATCGGGGGTATTTTTAAACACTAGTGTCGTAATAATAAAAAGTATTTGGTATAAATACATTGAATATTGATTTAAAACTAAGTCGGATTCAGTTTAATATTGTTTTAGGCAGTGTTGCAACTTGCAACACTGCCTAAATGGGCTAAATGGCTATATGTATTATGTGGGTATAGGTATACCGACCTTCTATTGCAGTCGATTGTCGATAACTCGAAACCTCGATGACTTTTTTTCTCGAAGTGTTTTCAAGTATAATTTATTATATCGTGTTTGTGAGCGCAGTCGCCGTATACGCAACAGCTCGCTTAACACACATAATCGGTCGAATTTATTTTGATTCCCCTCGAGATTCGCGAGTTATCGAGTCTCGACTGCATTGCATAATAATATAATATTATTAAATTAGGGCTCGGGGTTGCTGCATTTGCATGCTTTTTTGGGGCTTACGATTCATTGATATAATACAGTAATAACCAATGAGCTTGAAATTAATTTCACGACATTACGAAAAAGTTGATAGTGCATATATTTAGTGATTTAGAAGTTTTAAGAGCATATTATTTCTTAATTTTACCTTTTTTCGACCATATTTGATGATTAATGATAAATTTATAAAACAAATTGAAAATTTTGAAATATAAAAAAAATAATACATTTAAATGTATGTTAGTCTTAAGAATTTTCACTTCCTAGGTATTATTATTGTATGGTGTTTTTCAGAACCCTATTCGACATTAAATTTCCCGTTTTTATTAATAAATATTTAGTAAAAACTATAAGCATAAAAAATAGAGTTACTTAAATGTTTGTATTTACGAAAATTGAGAGTAATAGGATTGCATATTTTTGAAGCATATTTGGTATTTTTTATGCGCATTAAGTTCCGAGCCCTAATTATATATTATTATTATTATAATTATAAGACGTAAGTTGAAAGTTCTTTCGTCTAAGCCCGTCAAAATAAATAGCTCACATTATCAGTCGCAGTAGATGTTTTCATTTTGACCATTTAAAAAATAGCTTCTCTGCAAGCGAGTGCAGTCCTCCTCCTGACGTGTAGAATATAATAATAATATTGTGTTTTATTCGATGATCGCGAATCGAGAAATAAGTATTTTAAAGTATATTATTTTCAAGACGGACGGCACGATGACGGTGTTAAGCAGCACTGCTGCATCGATACAATAATATAATAATTATTATTTGTAATTATTATTGACTAGGTATGATGGTGCAGTTGCGATAGATCTGCTTTTCTCCGGTTGACGACGATCGTGACGTGCAGCTGCAGTAATGTTCGCGTGAGTGCCTATATTTGAATGTCGAATAAAACATACTAATAATATAATATATAACTATCGATGATAATGTATATTATAATATATTATAATTAAGGTTTAAATTGCGATGATATTTTTACTGACCGATTCCGAGAAAGAAAACGCGCAATGTGTGACACAAAAATACATAATCGACATAGGTAATTAAACAATGATAACAATAATGTACAGAAGATGATAATATTTTGAGGCCTGGGCGTGATATATAATATATGTGTCATATAATTATTATCGGCAATTAGAGGCAATTATTATAATACTATACCGTACGGACAATGAAACATATTGACGTCCAATTGTAAATATAAGCTTGCGGTTTGGAGAGTAAAAAAACCGAAACTTTATTTAAAAGACTTAAAATATTACCATTAAATGAATTGTACACGATAAATCGCCAATAATAAAAATGCATATAAATAAATAAGATTACACGAAACATTTAATATATTTCATAACGCAAGAATAATGATAACAATTTTAAATTCATCAAACAAAAAAACTATACTTTAATGAAAAATCTTTTCATAAATAGAGGAAGATTAAAGTATTCAATATTATGTTGCCAAATAATATTAAAACGATTAATAATAATCAGGGCTGTGAATTTAATGCATTTGCATGTTTTTTTTTTTGCTACACTTATAGAAAAATGGACTCGGCCAAAATTTATTTTGACTTATTTGTAGTTCAAATACCAAATTTTATTTTGCATATTTTTGCATATTTCATGGGTTAGGGAATATAAATGCATGTTTTAATTTAAAAAGCTTTATTTTATGCAATTATTCGACGAGTCGTGTTTATAACATTATATAATATATTATGTATTTATGTAATATGATATAATATATTGATTACCTACATGATTGTCAGCAAATAATCTTATAACAACCAGATATCAATAGAAATAAGAATTTTTAATTAATAACAGACTAACTACTTTTAGCACAAGCATATATTATTATACTTACAGCAGAGAGTAGGTATAAACTTTTTGTTATTTTACCATGTAATAATAATACGTAATGTGTAGGTATCATCATGTTATGAAAATTATTTGTACTGTTTAAGTTGAGGTTTTTATAAATAAGAAAATAAAAATAATTGTAATACATATTTAATAATATATACACAAATTAGCAGTTTATGTAAAATAACTAGTATGGTACTATAATATATTATATATTACTATAGCTCATGACTTACAAAACAAATAAATTACTACTTACTGAACTAACAGTCCAACACATCCTCACAGAATGCCGACAATACTCAGAGGCACTCGATCAGCTGAACATCCCAACCACCTTAGACGCAGCCCTCGGCCCTAATGCAGAGTCCACACTCCAAATCTTGACTTTTTTAAGAAAATATGATTTGTACAACTTAATTAAAAATATTATATGTAAGATACCAAAAAAAAAAAAATAATGTAATTAATGTAACGTTTACGACTAATGGCCGTTGTTGCCGATGTCTTTTGATCAATAAAAAAAAAATAAATACCTAAATAAATTACTCATTTACTCGAATAAATCGTACACATAATTTCTACGATACGAATAGTTACGAACTTGCAGACTATATATTATATATATTATATATATTACCGTAATATTACTGATTGGGGGAAAAAATAAGGGGAGGTTAATTTTAGTAAAATGTCATGTATAGACTTATATAATAATATGGTATAAAAATATATGCACAAAAAAAAATAATAGGTAGTAAAATAAATTATTCGTATAAAATTAATTTGTTTTATACAGCAATTTTTTGAAACAGGTATATTAAACAGGTAAATTTAGATAGTTTAATTTTTTTAATTTTACTCTTCTTTCATGTCTTCCATTTGATAACAACTAATTTCTTATGTCTTGTTAATATGATAAAAGAATTTCTAATAATTTTTTTTGGAGTAGTTTTAAAAAAGCACTAAAAAGCGTTAATAATCTAGATATTATAATCCGTAAGTATCTCTGCTCTAATAAGCAAAAACCCTAAAATATTCAAAAATAAGCACAATCAAATTTTGGATTTAGATTATATGAAACAGGAAACAGGATTTACAATATTGACTCTGCAATACCTTTTATATTATTTAGAAAAAACATGCAAATGCTATATAAGAAGTCCCTAAGCCTAATCATATACCACCTACAGCCCACTGGCCACACTCGCATATTGTTCGTTTTTACTTGTGACTATAGCAACAGTCGACAGAAAATTAATTCAAACCATTTATACGAGAAAACAACGCATATTACCATTTTATCTAGGTATCCCCACGGCAATCTCAAAACCTCTGATGGAGCACGATTCTACAACCCGGGAACCAAAACAATAAAAACCGAAGTCTAAAATGCCGACTACCTCAAGACTTACTACTATCAGATGTTAGCGCAGACGAAGATTACATTTTAACACTAAAATAATAAAAAATATATATATATACGTATATAGTATATACAATAATATTATGCTATGTTTTGTAAAAAAGCTATCGCACCTATTTGTAATAGGTTATGCAATTTATAATTTCTATACAATTGTAAAGTCTTACATATTGATATATTATTTGAAATAAACTGTGATTTTTATACTATATTACGTCTTATCATTGCACTTTTTTTTCTGATATTTTATTACTCTATTCAGAATGAGAAACACAGTCGGTGGCCGACTTCTGCGCATGGGTGTGGTTTTATTGAAAATTGGATACTAGACCTGCAACGCCGCCGACTGGTATAGTCTATTGGGGGTGCCATAAATTCTTTGAATTTCAAATATTTGAAAATACAATTTCGGAAAAGACGTTTTTTGAAACTATTTATTTTTGAATCTTTATAATTTGGAAACGATCAAATTGGAATAGGTATATAAATGCAGTTTAGTTCCCACGCGATTTTTTTTATTTCCCCCCCCCCCCAAAAAAAAATATGTGTTTTTAAGCACTGAATACAAAAGTCTAATTCCAAAATTCTCGCAAATCATTATTTTGGAAGTTATATCTTACCAAAGTTTACGGTTTTACGCATTTACGTATGCATTCGCGCATTGGATTGTCGCCTATTATTAATTATGTTAATTTATTTTGTTATTATTAAGATTATTATAATTTATAATTAACGACTTAGTTTTTACCCTGTGACCTACATGAGGTGGTTTTGCACAGCAAGTCGGGGGATATTTTCGATTAGTGGAGCGACGAGTGCCGCTAGCGGCTAGCATATCATCACTGACACACTTTATCAAAGATTTGATATTTTAAATTTCACGTCTGAGCATTTCCCTCCTAAAGTGAATTATTAATTATAATAATAATACATATAGTTTATAGATTCCAAATTATGTCAGTTCCAGACTTATCGATTCCATGTAATGCCGATTCCTGATTTATTGATTCAAATGTATTATCAACCCATGTTTATCGTTTCCAATTAATGATACTTCCAATAAATAAAGATTCAAAGATTCAAAAAATTGTACATTCAAAACCATATTATTCAAAGTTTTTACACGCACCCGCCTATTGTTGACCAGCATTGTGCCTGACTGCCGCCGACGAAAACTGGTCGCCGCCGACTGTGTTTCTTATTCTGAATAGAGTTACATACGATTGATTCAAGAAATTGTGACAGTAATTATAATAAATTGTTTGACAATAAAATATTCAACTATAGTCTTGAATAAAAACATAAATAATAAAGTTATTATTAAAATTGATCACTAATTAATTAATTAATACATTCACCATTAATTCACATAAGAAGTTTCACCCTAAGTTTCATTCTCCCAGCGCGTAGTGGATGGCACACACTCAAATTTTTTGTAATATATATATATATATATTTGTATCATAACCAGGTTAGGTGGTTAAGTCAAGGAAAAGTATTCCAACAATTTTTTGATCTTCGGCGAGAAATTCAAATATTTATGATAGAAAAAAACAAACAAGTAGAAGAATTTGAAAACGAACAATGGATGTATGATCTTGCTTTCTTTACTGATATTTCAGCTCATTTCCACGAATCAAATCTTAAACTTCAAAAACTATTTACGAGCTTATAAGTGATGTAAAATCGTTTGAAATAAAATTACAGCTTTTTAAAAACCAAATATTAAAGCAAAATTATTTACATTTTAAAACATGTCAAGCAATTGAACAAAACTCTTTTATTGACGTTCCGACAAATCATTTTGTGAGTATATCGTATACAATAAATTAAATCGATTTTCGTCCAGTCCATAATATCTTCAAATAGCGGTAGCAGGTACACAATATTATTATTATTATTTTTTTTTTTATTTAAATAAGGCTTCAACTCCTGAGGTTATTAGCCTGTAATAGTTACAAAATAGTAGTTGTAGGGTATTGGTCTTAAAACTATGGAGATACATTATGTTTAACAATAGAGGGAGTTTGTAGAATATATGTACATTTAATTATTTTTCTAAATTAGTTTTGCTAAGCCTATGTTTTTGAAAAAATTGTATATGTTTTTGGAGTTCTCTTCGCCAAGTGCTTGTTGCATTGTCAATGGGTTTCCAAGAATTTGTCTGGAGCTGGTGAACTTGGGGCATTCTAGTGTGATATGTTTGATTGTCAGCGCTTTGTCACAGAGTTCGCAAGTCGGGCTGTCTTCTTTTGTAATGAGGTGCAGGTGTGTTAGACGGGAGTGTCCAATCCGAGTTCTTGTGGTAACTACTTCTTCGTGCCTGGATGAAGGCGGGGAAGTTTTCCATGGGTCGATTGATGTTTTAATTTCTTTTGGTTTATTTGTATTTGAAGTCTTCTCCCACGAGTCTTGCCAGTGACTTTTAGTTAGATTATTTATTTTTATGAGTGCGTCTTGAAATGTTATTTTGTTTATTAATACCGAGTTGGGTGATGTTATTGCTTCGTTGGCTGCCTTATCAGCTAGTTCGTTGCCACTTATGCCAATGTGAGAGGGGACCCATAGAAATTCGATTTTTTTCCTTGAGTTTGATAACTTTTCTTGGATGGATTGAATTATTTCATTTTTGGGGTAAGGATTTTCAAGGGCTAGGAGTGCACTAAGAGAGTCACTAATTATAAGTATTTCTTCGGACACTAAGGTCGTCGCGTGTGAGATTGCATTTTGGATGGCTTGACTTTCAGCGGAAAAAATGCTGGTTTCATGAGGAGGTTTGAACATTGAAGTTTTATTATTTTCTATGAATGCGAATCCGGTTCCATTGGGGGATTTTGAGGCGTCCGTAAAGATTTTTATGTGGTGAGGGTATTTTTCTTCAATTATTTCTAAAAAGTTATTTCTTATAGTTGAGGTTGAGGAGATTTTTTCATTGAATTCGAGTAGTTGGATATTTAGCTTAATATTCCACATCCACGGAGGGGAAGACGGGAAGATAATTTTGTTAAACGTAATTGGTTTGAACTTCATTATATCTGCTATGATCTTATACGTGTCATCGATAGTGCGAGGCGTATTTGGACTGTTACGTATATTCAGAGGTCTTCTGATTGGGACTTGAGTTTTGTTATTTGAGAATTTAGTTACAAATTTTAGTGTTTCTTTAATCCTTCTAAATTCTAGTGGGAGTTCTCCAGCGTTGCACATAATACTTGCTGTTGGGCTTGTGCGGAAGGCACCTGTGGCTAGTCTAATGCCTTGATTGTGTATAGGATTTAGTATGTTAAGAATTTTGTTTTTGGCTGTATTATAAATGACTACACCGTATTCAATTTTAACTAGTATAATTGCTTTATATATAGTAATGAGGCTATTATTTTCAGAGCCCCAGGAGTGGTGAGATAAGGTTTTCATAATTTTCATGTTGTTGTTTGCATTTATTTTGAGGTTTTTTAGGTGTAAGTTCCAATTTAATTTGTGGTCGAAAGTCATACCTAGTATTTTTATTTTATCTGTATATGATATAATGGTGTTATTTAGATTTATGTGGGATAAGTTTTCATAACGCTTTTTATGGAAGATGATACTTTGGGTTTTGGATGGTGAGAAATTAAAACCTGTAGTGGTTGACCACTTGAGGAGTGCATTCAGAGCTTTCTGGATGAGTTCGACTGTTGTTTTTATGTTCACGCCACTACAAAAAATGTTACAATCATCCGCTAAGTTGGTATACTTTATAGGGGAAAGGAGATTATCAAATATATTATTTATTGCGATTAAGAACAGGGTGACACTGATCACTGAGCCCTGGGGGACTCCATTTTCGGTAGAATGAGTAGTTGATGGTGTTTCACCAATTTTTGTTTGGAATGATCTGTCTTGTAAAAAATTGGTGATGAATGTAATCATGTTTCCTGAGATGTTTCATTCACGTGGGATAAGGATTACTCTTTGTCTCCAAACCATATTATATGCTTTTGTTAAGTCAAGCGCTACTAGGATTGTATGTTGGTTTACTTTGGCTGCGTTACATATATGGGAGTGAATTTTGGATAAAGTATTGAGTGTGGAGTGATTTTTCCGGAATCCACATTGCACTTTATTAAATTTTTTCGAGACTTCTAAGTGCCATATGAGTCTTGAGTTAATTATTTTTTCGAGTACTTTACATATTGTGCTTATTAGAGAGATTGGACGGTAGTTTTCTGCGTGAAATTTGTTTTTATCTGGTTTAGGTATTGGAATAATAATTGCTTTGCGCTATTGGTTGGGGAAAAATCCGTATTCCCATATTATGTTGTAGACTAGAAGAAGTTTTTGTTGAGCGTAGGAGGACAGATTATGTAGAAATATGAAAGGGATGTCGTCAGGGCCTGGGCTTTTGCTTTTACATTTCAGGAGTGCCTGGTTAAGTTCATCCATACTGATGGTGGAGTTGTATGAGTCTTTACTGTGCTGTGGTAGGCTGTCTGTGACAGATGAGTTTTCAATTTCATTTTTGTGTCTTAGGAAGGATTCCGTATGATTTTGGTTACTGTTGTTTGTCTGAAATAGGTCGGCGAAGGCTTGGGCGATGTCCGGGTTAGTTTTGATGTATTCATTTTTGTATTTCATGATATTGGGTATCGAGTTGAACTTGTTTCCTTTAAATGTTTTGATTTTGTTCCACATAGTAGTAGCTGAGGTTTGTTGGTTGATTGTGGAGACGAATGCTTTCCAGGCTACGCATTTGCTATTTTTGGTAATAAACCTTGATTCTGCCCTAGCTTTTTTAAGTGCTATGTGATCTAACAAAGATTTTGTTTTTTTAAAACAGTTTAATTTATTTTGTAGTTTTTGATAGCTTCTTTGCATTCGGGGTTCCACCATGGTGCTGTCTTGGTGGCTTTAGAACGGGAAGACTTTCCTATGGACATGTTTACCGCGTTTACAATAATTTCGGTGAGGAAGGCCACTATGGAGTCAATTTTGTTTTGGTCAATTTCTAATTCATCAGCATTCTTTTTGGTCCAGTCTTGATTTTCTAAGTGGTGATCGACCAACTCAGTGAAGAGATTCCAGTTGGCTTTGGTAAGTTTCCATCGCTTAATTGGTTCATCTGGTGTAGATTGGTTAAAAATGTTGAGGTGGATTGGCCAGTGGTCGCTTCCGTTATATTCGGTTAGTACTTTCCAGTCTAATTCAGGGGCGATATTGGTACTGGATATTGTTAGATCTATGGCTGATAAAGAATTGTTTGTGGAGTTGTGTCTTGTTGGGTCGCCGTTATTTAAAAGTATTAGTGAAGGATTTTCTAATAATTTTTCTATCGTTTTCCCACGGCTGTCAGTGTGTGATGATCCCCATAAGATGTTTCAGCTGTTGAAGTCCCCCAGAATTAAGAAAGGTTTGGGGAGTTGTATTATTATTGAGTTTAGATCAAGGAGAGAAAGAGGGGTGCTGTCGAGGATATAAATATTGCGTATAGTTATTGTTGTCTTGAGAATGACCTGAATTACTATTACTTCCAAAGTTGAGTTGACGTATATTTCTTTGCTGTTAATATTGTTTTTGATGTATGTTGCAACTCCGCCACTGGCTCTGAGTGCGTCGGGGCGATTTTTATTATATCCGGTGTATCTGTTAATGTTGCCTATGTGGAGGTTTTTGAAATTTGTTTCTTGTAAACAGATAATGTCTGGATTTTGTTCATATTTAATAAGGTTTATATCAGTGTTGTGTTTGTAAAAACCGTTACAATTCCATTGAATTAATGAACTCATATTTGTAGATAAGGATTAGTAGAGATTAAGGGGAAGAGAGAGAGAGATTAAAGATGAAGAAAGTTAGTAGTGACGGGAGGATGAGATAGTGAGAGAGGCTATGACGATTTTGAGAGAGATGAATCCGTTTGGTTTTCGTCGAGGGGGATGATTTGGAAAAGGATGTTGGCAAGTTTGGTGATCCTGGTCTTAATTCTTCTGTCAACGAGTGAAGGTCTTATTAGCTCGATTGTTTCAGATAGTTTCTTTATGTCGGTGCCAGAACCTTTACACAAATCTTGGATGTTAATAAATTTGTTGGAGGAGTTTTCTAAAATGTACTTGAACTGTGTGTAGGTCATGGGAATTTTATCGTTTATTGCAAAAATTGGCTCCACAGGTGCTAACTGTTCATTTATTGAATCTGAATTTTTTGTTGATACACTATCTTTTAATTTGTCTGCTAATTTTGGTTTTTTGTTATTGTCTTTTGTTTTGTTTTTTTCGATTTGTGAGTTTTCAGGTGTAGAAGAGATATTATGGGATGTGGGACTTGGTGAAGTGGGAGAGGGAGAGAAGGAGGAACATGTTGATGTAGGTGCTGGGCGTTTATATGTTTCTTTTATGACTTCGCTGTCGGCTGATATGTCGGTGTCCATAGGTTTTTCTATTTGAAATATGGGCAAATTGGCTTTTTCGTTAAGATTTACTTGGTTGTTTTGATTTGTTGATATTTCCATTTGGGTTGAGTCGTTTATATCGGTTTCTATAGGTGTGGTGTGATGTGGTGGATATATGAAGTGTGTGTTAGGGCTATTGGAATCTAATAGAGTGGTTTTGCTGGTTTCTAAATTGCTTTCAGTATTATATTTGCATGATGTGGATATGTGACCATTTTGGTTGCAAACAAAACAAGTTAATGTGTCATCTGTGATAAAGATATGAAACGAAGTTTCTTCTTGTTTTATGACTAGAGAGCCAAGTAGTTTGTGGTGGTCTTCGGGGTTAATGTAGATCTGTCTTCTGAAACTTGTGACGTGCGCGAATAGTTCTGAAGAGCTAACAGTTTTTAGTGGGAATACTGCTGATGTGGTGCGAACTCCTATTTCGTGTAGAGCTTTGATTATTGAGTTATCAGGTATAACGGGGTATACATTAGATAAGGTGATTCTTTTAGACGGGTTTATCAACTTTCTTATTGTGATTTCTTCATTGTTTACTACAATTTTCTGATAGTTTTTAACCAGTTCGTTAGCTGTGTTTTGGTTGTTAAAAAAGATACAGAAACGGTTTTTAGAGATGCGTGACGCGGAAATTATATTTGTGGGCGCTGTAAATTTACTAATTGCTAAAAGGTAGTCTATTTGTTTAACACCATCAATTGCTTTAAAGACTATAGCTTGTATAAGTTTAGGGCAGGCTTTAGTTGCTGTTGCCTCAGCAAAATTTTTTGAATGAGTTTTTACGATTTCGGTGTTTGTATCTATATTTGAAATGTTGTTAGATTGAGAGTTGTTGTTGCTTAACGTGAGGTTGGACTTCGGAGATTTTGGTGATGTTGTTAATTTTACGAGAGCATTATTATCGATATTGTTAATTGGTTGAGGTTTTAATTGGATTGTAGATAGTGATGTTACCGCTCCCGGGGAGTCGGCGGTAGGGTCTTCGCCCATTATCTGAGCGACTATAGACGATGCGTGTTTGTTATCTAATTATATTTAAAATATAGTATATGCATATTACCCATGTGTGTCGCTGTGTTACTTTGCTATCGAGAGCTAATAAATCGAGGTACGGTACACACGTGTTGCACGGTCGACTGTCAAACACGAACTGACACAATATTATTATAATAAATCAAGTGAGAAATATTCACTTTCACTTTGACTCTTCGCGCGGTCAGCTGACATTCGACGACAACAACAATATAATTTCAAACTCTGTTTTTGTCACGGCACAAATAATATTATAAATATTATAAATTATTATCTCGTATTATTTATCATTAGAAATAAATATTACACGACGGCGATAAATAATTTGCACCGTAAATGACTCGGAGATTGTTGTTGTTCGCAAATTGTCGGTGAGCTAACTATTAGAAGACTTTAAAGCGGTTTCGTTATGCGTACCTCTGCAGGTTTCATCTATTAAGGTAACCTGTGTGGCCAAAGCCATTTCGTGTTCAAAAACACACTTTACGGGAATAATAATGATCCTAACTCATAGAATCGATCAATATGATTTTTTGGAGAGAAATATTCTACAGTCCGCATCGATCTTATAGTTTTGTAATATTTTATTGATCTCAAACTTTTAAATAAGTCTTTAAAAAAAAGACAATTTAAAGCTTTTTTTACAAATTTTTATTGTATGTGATTTTTTAAAATAAAATAAAAAATCCCAGGCGTATAATATAATATTATTTTATTTTATCCGACGCAATCAACACCGTTTTAAAAATAACAAGTTTCTGGCCTATAATAAAAACAGCTGACCGTATCCAATGGTCGCTAACACTCTAAATTTAGTTGATTATGTCTTGATATTTGGGAATTCACACACTTGACTTTTGACTAGTAACCGAGTAACAACTCCTCTACTTTATAGTACAGTATTGCTACTCGTAAGCTCTATTTTTGCTAAGTTTTCTTTGGTCTATTTATTTCTGCACCATGAACAGTTTTAGCAACTTCCGAGGCGCCGAGTTACGGCCTATAATGGCGGACACGACATGCCGTACGACTGTTGTCGTACGAGATCATAGTTACAGCTTAAACATGGTGAGTACCTGCTAACTAATTAGTAAAATATAGTTTATGATAAATATAAATTATTATTTAACATTTTAACGTATTGTGTGTAAAATATACCTAGCTATACACAGTGTTGGGGAGTAACTTAACTTAAGTTACAAGTTACTGTAACGAAATTACTTTTTAAGTAATTTGATGGTAATTTAATTACATTTTATTATAAGTAATTTAAGTTACTTTTTTGTAGTAATTGTTACTAAATTACTCGTTATATTTTTTTGGTTTAATAAATGTTAAGAACTTATTGATAATGAGTGTAAATATTAAAATATACCATATTAAGAACGCATTGTTGTTAAAAATAAATTTGAAAAATAAAGATTAATATTTAATGTGTATCAAAATTAGTATTAATTGTTAATAATTTCATATTGTTGATTGTCATTATTTAGTTTGTGTATTGTAATATAGACAAAATGGTTATTAAGCTCCAGTGATATTAAAAAAAAAGTAACTTTTATTGTAATTGAGTTACTTTTTAAACTCAAAAGTAATGTAACTTGACAAAATTAAAAAAAAGTAACTTAAAAATAATTTAGTTACAATTTCGATAAGTAATTAGTAATGTAATTTAATTACCCAAAATAAGTAACTTCCCCAACACTGGCTATACATAATAATAGTATACAATTTAAAGATTTTTAATTTCGCGATTTGAATTTCAGGACAATATGACTTATTGGGAGAAGTTATTTACAATTTTGCGGGTTGCGTACCACTTCGTTGTAGCATTATTGAAACTAATGCTACACTTTTTGATGGATCTGTCCGACCTCCAGTGGCCCTCAGAGGCACCGACGATACATCAATGCTACGTCCGCCCCATGGCCCTCGCCATAAACTACAAAGACAAAACAGTAAAGCTCAGTGCGCCCACGGCGGTTAAGGTGGTTGTGCCCGCGGCGGTTAAGGTGGATGTGCTAGCGGCGCTAAAGGTGGATGTGCCCGCGGCATTAAAAGCGGATGTGCCCGCGGCGAGAAAGGTGGATGCGCCCGCGGCAGTAAATGCGCTTATACCGACAGCGGCCGGTTCAATCCCTCTGCAGGCCGCATCTGCGAAGTCCATTCGGACCAAGAATGCAAGGGTCGGAAACCGAGTTGCGAATAATCCGATCCCCCCTCCGGGGCGTAGCCCGACCGCTACAGCAGGAGACGTGTCGAGTGACGGATTCACTCCACGTTGGTTTGGAAATCGGCCTAAAAATGTATGGTACCGAAGCCGAGCGCCGAATAGTCCGATCCTTGATGAGACTAGGCGATTTTCCAGTCCGACCTGCAGCCGAGCGACGGGGAGCCCGCCCGCTGCTACAGGAGACGTCTCGTGTGAAGACGATTATTCCCTTCGATTTACCAGTGACACGGTTTTGCACTGGTATAAGGACTTCCGATGCCGACGAGGCGTTTAAATTCGTGGCACCTCGCTAAAACAAAAGTGTTGATAGAAACTGCATTAGGATTTTTCGATGCCGTTTTTCTATCAGTTGCAGTTCATTTATCATTGTACAAAGCAACTTAGAATAATATTACACAGTAAAACTTACCTATAATACATATTTATGATTCTCGATTTTACTTTTTTTATTTGGTTTTGAAAGTGGAACATAAAAACAGTATAACTATAGTGTATGGCGTATAGAATATTACTCGTGGACGATTGCTACTATATATTATACATGCGACAGTATAATATTGCTACCGTCTTACACGAACACGAAATTACGAAAAAAATATGACGCTACAATTTAGTAAACCATTTTGATATAGAACAATTTCAAATTACTATGTTCTAAATGCTATTAAATCGGTATTTAAATATGATTTTTGTATTCTGTAATGACGAAATAATATGCAAAATAAAATGTTTATCAGTACATATTATATTATATTCTAATATTTTGGGTTTGTCTGACATTAATACTGTACAACTAATATCGACGTTAGAACGCCTACCAACTATATAGTACCTCAGCGGTTGACAGAGTCATACAATTATTAAAACAGTGGTAAGCCGAATCGATGATGAATATATAGACGGAAAAACGAATTCGTCCGTCTCCCGCGAAATTAAGTCTCGTCTTAATATTTTAAAGAGGGCCATCAATACAGCCGCCGATGACTGATATCGGACAAGACTGCGGGCAGACGATCAACGAAATTGGAAATTGTGGGGCGGCAAAGTGCTCGTTTACGATGGCTATCGCAGGATGAACTTTGAATAATATTCAAGTGACTACACTATAGGACGTAGACATTTGAAATTTTAAACAAATGTTCAGATTACCAATTTACATACACCAAAAAAATATTTTGTTGATTTTTGAGCTAATTATAGGCCTAAGAAGTTTTTGGTTTTTTCAAATTTTTTGTTCTTTAAATATCAATAATAAAAATATTCCGACAAATTTCTTGAAAATGTAATACAAGATTCTTTATAAGTTGTTTAAATAATACACCAACAATAATAAAAATACATTGGGCCAATTTTTTTTATAAGCATTTAAACTTCAAATTTTGGCCAAAATTCATCATCAAACATTTGCAAATTGTTTTGTAGTTAAAAATTTCTAAAATGTTCAGTTTTTATAACTAAAGATTGAAAATTTAAAACAAGGTTAGTAGTTTATAGTGTAACCAAAAAACCAAAAAGATATATTATAATTTAAATTTTTTATAGACATTTTAAGTCAACATTTGGTCATTAGAATATCGAACATTTGCAAATTGTTTTGTGGTTAAAAATTCATAAAAAATTGTATATTTATATTTAAGGTTTGAAAATTCAACACTAGATTTTAAATAAGTTTTTCTTACGACAACCGTAAAAAAAAATTGATAGGAAAACACTTAAAAAAAATGTATAAACCTAGTAAATTCATAAAAAATTTTCTATTTAAATCTAAGATTTGAAAATTCAACACAAGATATTCTATAAGTTTTTCTATCTTTTTTAAAAAAAAAATTTACTTTAATGTTTGAAGTCATTAATAATGGCAATATAAATATAATATAAAATACCTATCTATGCTGACAGACCGTCTCCGCTCAGAATCGAATTTAACACCATCCATAAAAGTGACCCACTTGTAATCTACTGTACACAGCAGAGCAACATCCACTTGCCACCTTTTTTTTTTAATGTATTTATAACCTGCAGTGGCAACCTTATATATGAACAAACAAAAGATTATTCGATTTTCGTGAGCCAAAACAAAATGTATGTGTGTGAGACTGTGAGCCCAAACCTATGACTAGGTGTTCGTAGCAGTCGCTACACGCATTGAAAATAAGGGAAGAATAACATTCAGAGGAAAATATTTAATAACTGTAAGTATTGTTAGGAAAAATTGACTATTTTTTTTTTAGACCATAGAAAACAGAAGGCTATTAGTCATTTATTACATTAAAAAAAAAAAATGACATTACAATATCTAAATTATATTTTAAATTAGAGCTACTGACTTGCCAGTTATTTAACATACTGTATATTTAAAGAAAGTCTATTGAAAATTAAGAGACAACAGGATAATAAAATAGCTACCTACTTGACAATCACAGCAAAATTTAGGTTTAGTATTCTTCATGAGGCTAGTAATAAAATACTTACTATTAATAATTAGATTGACCATTGTTTCATTAATACATTCTTGTTTGATACATTTATCAGGGAGTTTATTTTGCTCAGACTTTATATGTGAAATCCTTGACATTTTAAAATGTTTTGATTGAACAAATCTAAACAAAATTATAAAAAAAAACATTGACAACTTAACTGGTTAGTTAATAATGGTATTACATATAAAAAAAGTCAACTTTTTGAGCTCAAAATGTTAAAAATTATTTAAATTTTTAATGTTAGGTAAGGAGAATAGTTGTCTGTGTATATTGTTTTAGATACAATTACTACTACAGTGACAACTAACAAGTATAAAATATAAATCAAGGAAAAAATATGTTAAATAATTTCATACAGAGTGACAAAGTTCTTTATAATAAAAAAAGAAACTGATTGAATACAATGAAAGCTTTGAAATCAAATTTTGTTTCTTCAAAGTTTAGTTATGTATCTGACAAACCTTAATCCAAAAACTGAGGATCGGGCACTATATTATTACGTTTGATTATGATTAGGTAGTTATCCAAATGTTCCTTATCCCACTAAGTGCAACAGAAACCTGTAGAAAAAAGGTTAAATTCAGTTTACATCGACAGTAGATATCTAGGTAAATTGATATAATATAATTGTATTAAAAGTCAATAAGAAGGTTGTATATTTCATGGGTGTTCAGTTGGTTAGTAACTAACATGTCAATTGTACAGGGTTGAGAGCAAACAAAAAGTTTCTTTTCACAATAGGTATGGTAACAAAATCTATATCCCAACTTTGGTGGAACTAATATGCAGTCTACATGCATCGTGTCGTCGGCGGATTTCAATAATGCAAATCGAAAAACGCGCGTACGACATGCACGCGGCTGTGAAACGGGACAATTATTAATATTATTCTATTCGGTGCAGGTGGTACCTACATAATATTACACACATAATATTATTATGTTGGCTGAAATAATAATGAATATAATATTATATAGTAGTACCTGCAAGACTTACTGCGACAGGCCGACAGCGCGCGGTTAAGAACAAACTAATAAATTGCGCGCACCCTTCGACAACGTTTAGTATAATATTATAGCTACTATAAAAAACGAAAAAAAGCTTAATATTCTACGACCTAGGCTAGCAAAAGTGCAATACTGCAATACCGCAGGGCACAGACAATGACGAAATAACATGTCTTCATTGTCTTGCCACGGCCATACAATAGACATAGATAAGTATATATTATAAGGTTAGAAAATTACTCCGGCCCACGAGAGTCCGCCCGCGAAAATTCGTCCGTCGCCGCGCATCGGTCCCCCCACCCATATACCGAACCATCCCGATCGGAAGCTTGTCGGCAACGATCGCCGATCGGCATCGTGCCATCGTTGAGTGTTGAGTGTTGACCGTTGACGCACTTCAGTACTTCACGTTCACAATTTCACATACGCAGCGACAGCAGTAACAACGATTACACTATTTGTTTTTCTAATATTAACGTTTACGTTATAACGTATTTTTGCTGTTTTTTTTTTTTTCGTTTTTCGACAACATGGACGATGAAGTGACACCCCAAAAAAGAAATCGCAGTGGGAAGGTAACCACCAAGGAAAATCGGCTAGCAATGTTCGCGAGCGTCAGTATCGATGCTCGGCTTACGGTCTCGGACTCTCGTGGGCCGGAGTACCTATAATATATGAAAACCACGAACTAAGACATAATATTAATAAATTATAATAATATCTTAGTCCGTTGGTTCATAACAATATGATAACAACCTGGAGGCGAAACGGTTTGTACCTACCTTATTACCGCAGAAGAATTCTTTGGGGTTAATTGCATAAAATGTTCAGTTTTTTTTAGCTAAGAATTGAATATTTAAAACAAGGTTTTTCGTTTAATATAGTTTATATTGTAATCAACAAAATATATTTAGTTGATTGTTTTTTATAGACATTTTAAGTTAAAATTTAGACGAAATTAGTTATTTAAATGAAGAATAACAATGTTTTAGTTATTTCGTTGTAGTTTAAAAGTATTTTTCGTAGGTGCTTGAAACTTTTTAAGTATATTATTATATTTTATACACTCAATGACATTTTCAAAAATTAATGTACTAATAATGGTAAGATGATTTATTTTAATAGCAATAATATCTTATAATACGCTTAGATATCTAGGCTGGCAGACCGTCTTCGCTCAGAATCGTTTTTTGTATACAATGATTTTATATCATTGAATTCAAATTTAACACATCCATGAAAGTGACCTCACTCGACACCCGCACTATACAGCAGAGTGGTACCCACTTTCCGACCTTTTTATTTTTAAAAGGATTTGAAATGTTTCAATTTATGTATGTAATTTTTTCCCGTTAAATATTAAAATGACATTTTTTTTTTATAAAAAAGTGATTTTAAGCTATTGTTATCAGGAATGTTAGTATTGTGTTATAACCTTATAACTTATATAAGTGAATAAATCAATCTTTTATAAATAAACGGGAGTGTCCTGAGTGACTGTTTCATAATAAACGGACAGCCAAACCTATTAGAGCTATCGATTTTTAATTTTGATGGTAGATTAATATTATAACTTCATCGTGCACTAAGAAAGAATTTTCCAAAATTCACATTTTAAAGAGGTGCTCACACAAGGATTTTGAGATTCACGATGGAAATCGAAAATTATTATTGAAACATAGTTTCTTATTATTGTTTATTAATGGTGGCCATTGGTTACAACTTACAGATTAGAATAGTAATAGTAGAAATAAATTATATAAATTAGTATTTCATTTTGAACTAGTGATTATTTTTTTTTCAACTATAAATTGATAGACGTTCATTAAACTATAAATTAAGAGTACGTATTTAGTATCATACTATACTATATTATACAATATGCAATTATTCACTATATTATAATGCGAACGAATAGACGTTATATATTATAACTTGGCATTTATGAACTATTAAATGAGACTTCATGTTTATATATTCACTGACAATATTATTATTAACAAATAAATGATACACCTAAGACAGGTTTAATAGATGTCCGTGTCATTTTTGTGTTGAAGGAAGGACGTATTAAAAATATTATAATTAGAGCTAGGATTTTAATGACCTAAAAAATACATAAAAATGCACTAAAAAAAATGCAAAAATGACCAAAAAATTTACTTAGATGATGAGCGAAAAAAATTTATTTTTAATATAAATATTATTATTAAGTAATTATTAATTATGAACAAAATAGGTATAAATTTGACTTGTAAATGTAACCAGTTCCTGGTATAATTATTCTGAAAAATCATAAATTAAAATAATTTAATGAAAAATATATCATATTTTTTTCACCTGTACACATATTGGGTTTACCTATACACCACATATTAAAAAAGCTTAAAATAAACAAAAATTAGTTTAAATACACAAAATGTACATAATATTTGTAATATTACGTAAAAATTCAATAAAATGCATTTAACACAAAAAATGCAAAAAAATGCAAAATTAAAATTACACATACTAAATTGATATATCACAAAACAAATTTAGTTTTTGGTTAAAACTGTATAGCACTTAAAGAAAAAAAATGCAAAAGTCACCAAATACCTAGATTTAATTATAATATTTCATTTCGAATTAATACTTCTAAAATTATTTGAGTTCTGAAATCGTTCGATTTCGAAGGACAATATTTGTTTATAATAACTGCTAATGACGTGTAAATGTGTAATCCAAACAATTTAAGATTTATATTTACTGTATCGCACATTTCTAAAATCTCAAAACGTTTATATCGACGTCCATGATGGTTTTGCGTACAAATTTCCGTTTTACCTTCGTTTTTCCCAATCTTTTGTAAACAATTGGAAATTTTCAAAAGTACGAATTAAATTCACTTTTCTACCAGAGAAGATGCTGCGATGAAGAAAATCGAAGCATTGTTTTTACTACTTAAATTGTATACAGACAAAAAAAAAACACAAATTATTGTAAAATTAATACATTCATCGCTCCGCTCAGAATCTAAAATATAGGTAATCGTTAAAATGAAAAATAAGAAACCACATTTTTATTGTGATTAATCAAAATTAATTTATTATTTATAACATTTCAAATTTAGAAAAAAATTTTTTTTTGAAAAATAGTGCAAATACATATGAAAAATTGATAGTGTAAGATAATACAAAAAAAAGTTCTTCAGATTTTTTTGATAATAATACATAATGAAAAATATAGTGTATAACAAATACAAAAGGCAAAAGCTATAAACACAAAAATATATAAGTATCTATCTAATGGTAAAAAAAAACGCAAAGATGGGGGGTACTTGATGGTGTATTAGGTGTATATAAACATGCACAGTTTAAGGCCACTGGTCACCTTTACAGAGTAATCCGTCCGGTCCAGTGGGGCGGACGAGCGTCCCGGGCGCGTTTGCTCGAGAACTCGATGACGACCATATGGAGGCTAGCGAGGCACGGCCGCGGGAGCGACTACTGGATGACGGAGGGAAGGTAACGAGCCAAGTCGTACTAGCTCGACTCAGTACTAGTGCAGGTGCAGAAGACGACTTTTGCGATGGCAACGACGGTGCAGACCTAAGCATGGAGCGCTGCTCTAAGACCACTATAATTTCGGTGCTGCGGAATCGGCGGCGGCCATGGAGGCGAGACTCTGTGGCCGGCCTGTGGGGATCATACCACCGGGCGAAAAGGGGAGAGAATCGGCGGACCGCACCACAACGCGCTGCGGTCCTGGTACTCTCCGTGATTTCCGTCCTGGCGTCCCCCGTCGGTGCCCAGTCTCCGTCCGGTGGCCACCACGCCGAGGAGTCGCGCACCGCCACGGCCGTACCCTGAAACTTATCGTTTCCTCGAGCCCGGCGCTGCTGACGTCCTAGCTTCTCGTTCCTGCGCTTATTATAGGTCCTCCACTCACCCTCCGTGCCCTTCGGTCTCCGTCGACACTGTGCGGCACCGCTGCCGTAGTCAGTAGCTTCCTTCTCCACCGCCGTCGTCGTTGCTCCACTCGTGACCTCGAGCGCACGACACTGCTAAGCCCATCGCGCCACCGCTGGAGGCCAGAAAACCTGTAAGGGTGACTTACCGCCAAACACCACAAAAGTACACCACCACTACCTCTTTATTCTCCCACCTTTGCCGTCACCCGTCTCACGACGTCTTCGGTCGCGAGGGGACGCCCTAAGAACTGCAGACGCTCATTCCCTCCAAAAGCAACCGCAACACAGTGCTCGCCCGGCTGTCTTAGCCACACTCCACGCCGATGCCACAAATCCCGTGGTGCTTGACAATTGGTATGGAGGTGCTAAGGGCATTGTATAGTTGAGGTCACTCCCGGGTCGAGCCAGCCGACCAGTTCCCCTCACTTCTGGTCCCCTGGCCGGCATTGTTAAGACTACATCTTTCGCCAAGTCGTTTTGAATGTTCTCGTCGTTTCCTTGGTCCGCGGGTGGTGCTGGCACATCTTCGCCGTCGTCCACTTCCGATCCGATTTCGGTTTCGGTTGGTGAGAGAGTTGGAGAAGGCAGCTCATCGCCACCCGCGAACATAGGACCGTTCAAAACGTCCAACATTTGTACCAAATCCAACAACGTCCTTAACTCCTCTGCTGAAGGATCTCCGTCTTTGTCGTCGTCTATTGTGTTCAGTTTGTCTTCCATTTGTACGTATAGTGAAGTAGAGATGTTCTCTACGACATCGAAAACTTTGTTGTTTGTTCCTGCTTCCTACGACTGGACGTATGGCGGAGCCATCTCGTATTGGAGTGTGGAATATTGAGTATAGATTTGATGAAAAAATATTAGTCACTATATAGTTTGACCTTTGGTGTCTGAATTGGAAGTGAATATTTTTTAGATTTCGTCCTAAACGGTTTCCGATAGATTACCGATAGAAAATATCACCCTGACGACGTATTTTTTACTAGCAAGCGGCGGCGGCGACGGCTGCGGCGTTCTTTGTACGTAATTATATTCTATTGAGCATTTCGGATTTCGGGCTAGTTTATTTTTCCGAAGACCATTTTTAATATTATTATTATTATTATTGATATACCACTATAGGTACCAGATATACCCTCGCACAGATATTATACCACTATTATATTAAAATATTTCAACTTTGTGTACAGAAAAAAAAATGTATACATTTTTTAATTCACTCGCATTTCTATATAAATAGTGTAATCCATCGGTCTCACACATGACCCCAAAATCCAACAGTTCTTATTATTTTCATCTATTTTTTACATAAAGATATATTACACAACTGTAATATTGTGTTAATATAATCCCATTTAGTTTTTGTTTTCTTGAACACAAAAATTAATATATAATTAATGGGTGCGTCGTGCGTACTGCGTAGTATTAATAAATTATTGAACTAAAATAAACACACCATAATATTGTATCGGTACTTTATTAATTAACAAGTAATACTGTTATAGTAATAAATACTTAATAAACTATTTTTAAATAATTTACACATAATAACTAGATAGGTGTAATAACAATTTTAAATAAACATTATTGATAACATTCAACGTATTATTTAGAAAACATATGGTACAATTGTATAAATATATGGTTATACTATTATATGTATTTTATCATAAAGTATTGAATTCATTCACTTATATAACACAATAATAACATTCATAACAACAAAAGGTTAAAATTACTTTTTAATAAAAAAGAATGTTTATTTTAATATTTATGAAAAGAAACTGTACACACAAAAATTAAAATTTTTCAAATACATGTTATACTACTTACGAAAAACCTTTTTTTTAATTTTCAATCCTTAGTTATAAAAACTAAATATTTTATAAATTTTTAACTACAAAACAATTTGCAAATGTTGATGATGAATTTTGGTCAAAATTTGAAGTTTGAAATGTATTTTTATTATTTTTGATCTGCTATTTTAGCAACTTATGAGGAATCTTGTATTAAATTATCAAGAAATTAGACTCAATGAAATTTTTATCTTCCATAAGATGTGTGTTTTGTGTGTGGTGTCACATCACCTTTTGGGGCAGTAAAAATGCTTCGATTTTTTACATCACTGTCTTTTCCGGTAGGAAAGTGATCCTATAGTTGGTAGATTGGTCCACTGATATCGGATATCGATAGTTGCAATATATTATGTCTGTGGATTTTTTCATCAAATCGAGTATGCGGTTGATTGTTGAAAGTTAGGTAGGTATGATTGGAAGTTAAAGTATAATAAGTGTAATAAGTATTAATGATTTATATATAAAGGAGACCGGGGGGGGGGGGTACAGTGAGACATTTTGGTAAAGTAAACTTAATTAAATATTAATTTATGAAAAAGCATATTAAGTATTTAAAATATTGTTATAACTAGGACTCGGAATTAGGCATATGCATTTGCATATTTCTATTTATTTGTTAAAAAAATGGCTAGGTAAGACACAAATTGATATTAAATTGATATATTTTAAGTGCATATTTCAATGATAATAAGGGCAAAACTGCATACATATTTTACACGTTATTAGTGATTATAATTCTGGGCCCTAATTATAACAAAATATAAAAAAAAAACGAATAAATAAATTTTTAAACGGTTTTAAAAAAGGTTGTTATACAAGAATATTAATTATTATTTTAACTATTTAAACTATTATTACTTATTATATTATTGACCAAAAAAGAATGTTTAAACTACAATTATTATAATACTTTAAAATACACACGTAATGAATTTGATTTATAAAATAAAAAAGTTAAATTAGCTTATATAGAAGTGGTTAGATATCTTCAAATACGTTACTTTATGTGATGTTTATAATAATATAAAAAAACGTATTTAGCTAGTACAAAAATTAATTTATAAACATTTTTTGTTGTCAGAATTTATAATAATTAATCGATATGCTAAATTGCTAATACCATGAACATTTATAATTCATTTTTAAGTTTTCAATGCGGCGGCACAGCCACAAATTAAGTTAGAAATTATATATTAGAATTAATCTACCGTGATAGAAACCTTTTTATCTTAAACCGTGGGTACCACATGAATTAAAACGTTCACACAATCGTCAATCACGCTGTTAAATTATCGTTCACCGCCAAATTAAATTATTCAATTTGGCGGAAACTTTATAAATCACGTATATTAGTGTGTTCCATTACTTACTTACTTTACCTTGGTCTTCCCCATTGGTTCTCTATATGTTTTTAGCTTCATAATATCCGAAAAATATAAGGAAAATTTAATAATCACCGTAGAATAGCCATACTTGGGTCAAATTTGAGTTTAAACTCATTTTCTCTTTATACATAAAACAATTAATTATCATAAAAGGCTAATTTTGTGTCAATGTTTGGTTTTGCTTTCATTATATTAATAAGTATTAAAATACTGTTCAAACTCACATACTGATTTTACATGGCTGCTCCAAGTTTACCTATAAAGTTTTAAGATAAAATTAACTGTCACTAAAAGATAATAAATTTAAAAAAATGTTGATTTTTTTGTTGCTATTTTTTTATGTTTTTAGAGAAATGTCAGCACTTTTTAGTATTTTCAAAGGCATACAATTTTTAATAAAAATTAAATGTTAACAATTAATTGGTTATGCTATAGGTTGGTTATCAATTTAATTTTCAAAACGTTTTATTTTTGTCAAGTATTGGCATCTATATTATAGTATTTTAATTATACTTATCTGAGATTTAAAAATTCAAAATTAATTTGAATTGTTTACTATGTAAAAACGAAATATTGAAATCAACTTTTAAATATAAAATAGTATTGTTAAATACACAGTGTCCTCGTATTAACCTGTAATGTAAACTATTTGTTGTCATACCAAAACCAAACTGATATTGTAATGCATTTAGACAGAGTAAAAACTATAAACGTGTATGGCGGTGATCCAGCCGGTAATATTTCATCTTACATACGTATTGTTATTATCTAAATGAAAAAAAAACATACTTTTTTTTTTTTATTTATTTGAACTTTACAATGTGTCAACATATTACATGTTCTTACAAAGTATTAATTATAATAATTATACGGTTTAAAAGAAAGTAATAGTAATAATAAAATATAAATTCTAGATTAACAAAAACATACTTAAACTTATAAGATGTACGAGTACTCTTTTACTTATGTAAAAATTGTGTTAAGGTTTTTGTAAGATATAAAAAGTAACTTGTCTCTGGCGTGGTTGAAATAATACTTGTAAGCAGATATTAATAATGTACTAGTGTGTACCTATATTTTATACTGATAGTTGTATCTGCAATTGTCTTTATTTTGGTAATTGTCCGATCGTGTCCACAGGAACGGCGGCCCCTATGAGGTTCTTGTTTATACATTTATTATTATGATTATCACGGGGCAACTAAAGCTCCCGTCGAAACATTATATGTTTTTGGTGTTAATTGGCTGTTGGAGTTGTATGGTACATTTGGTACAGCTTCTATCAAGAGTAATATAATTGACAATAAGTATGTAAGTTGAGATATTATATAGATTATAGAACTGATACGGAACATACATATCATCATAGAATATTATAAAAAACTTATCTAAACTTAAATAATAAAAAACTTACCTAAATTGTCCATTTAATAAAGGTATTGTAACTTAATGTCTGATGTTTTCAACAATTAGTATATAACTACAGTAGAGTCTCGATAATCCGAAGAGGTCGTTCGGATAGCCGATTTGTTCGGATTACCTTTGGCTTAAAAAAACATAAATTTTATTGTAATTTAAAGTATGAAATTTACTTTTACCTGTATCAATCATGTAAATAAAGTGATAACGTTGCTCAAAGTCTTCAAATTTCCCTAGTATTTTCACTAAGTACATGAAGCTAAAAGAAAAATCTTTAATAATACTTATGCATGAGAGTTGTTTTGATTTTAAGAGTACGTTTCACCTGCTTATTGTGTTGTCTACTTGTCTCCAAGTGTTCAATACGTTTGTCTTACTTTTAAAACGTACATCCAATCATACCTTCAAGTTGTACCTAACTTTAGGTACGATTTCATTAAGCGTTTGTAGAGCTAAGTTATGGGGTGGTGTGCACATCAATTTATATTGACGTCGCGGACATCGTTCCACGAGAAATCGGTAGTGTAAGGCGAACCGCGTAGGCGTAGTACGCGCATCTCGCCTCTCGTCACCCCGTTTTGTCGCATCGCACGCAGCGACCGGCATCGATTGCAGACCGAATGCAACTGCAGTCCAGTTGTGGATAACTTGGCCTGTCGTGCGCAGTAAAAGATCACCGCACCGCGGAGAGCCGAACGCGTCGTTCATAATCTACATACCTAAATTATATTATTATGAAACTCCTCGCACAGCTGACGCGGACTGCTAAACAAAAATTAAAAAATAATACAAAATATTACATAATAATCAATAGACGAAAATAGATAATACTTATTGTGCGTGGTATACTCGATACCTATACGCGTTTGTGCCTTGTGGAGGATGTGCATAGTATCATTTTATATCGACGTCGCCGTCGCGGACACGGCCTAACCGCGGTAGTACGTGGCGTCGCCTCTCGTCACCCCGTTTTGTTGTACCATGTAACAGCCCGAGTCGATCGCTGCAGACCGAATGCAACTGTCCAGCGGATACCCCAAGACGTATTTTGCGACAAACGCTGTAATAAAAATCCTGACGAGGGGCCCCAAATTTAAGCAAAAAGCGCGAGGCCCAGGGCCTGGGCCCTGCTCCCCCCCTAAGGACGGCCCTGCCCCTATACACACGCACAGCTGTCCTCGGCTCAGCCCGGACACTTGGCAAAACGCACCAACGACGGCGGCGTCGATCCTCTCGAGCAGCCGAGCGTGATGTTAAGACACCATCACCTCGCAAGACTCGTCGTCCCTGGACGTCGGCCAACCGGTGCTATGCCACGCGGTGTACGACCACGCGACTGCCACACCGAGCGGATGTCCGTCGCACGTAATATCGGCCGCCGGACCTGCAGCGGTCGTGCTCCGTCGTCTCGCTTGCCAGTTCGTGTTTGCCAGGGCCGCCTTTAGGAACTTTTCACACGCTTCTGTGTACGCTTTTTAATTTTTTTCGCTCTCTCTCCTCGGCCGAAAGGGCTCTGCAGCCGCGGCGGGAAGAGCGTTCGGTGGTCCATTGGCCCGTACCGCCGCGAGCGCAACGGCCCTGGCCGTCTCGGGCGGTGCCGAAAATACGAGGGCAGAAGCGGGCTTCGGAGGACATACTTCAGCCCGAGTTTCCAACGATACAAACTTCTCCTTCCTCCCCTGTTCAACAATGGAAGCCGTAGCCTCGCCGTGTCGGGTGCCATTCGCTTCAGCGGGTACCGCCGCGGAGAAGGGGAAATGCCGTTCTGTTGTTGTTGACACGTCTTCTGGCCTCACAAAGTCGGCCAGCGCCTTAGATATTTGAAATATAAGCAAAATAAATAATACCCCAAACTCTTTGGCGATCCGCGACATTTGTAGAACAAGTATTGCAGACAACACGCCTGCAAGTACGATCAATAGCCGTGACATCTGTTTCCCCAATATAACGAAAAAAAATACAAACTCTACGGCTAGCCACGACATTTTTCCAACGATTTCTGAACATGTCATCTTGTTGTTCTGAAATTCAAAAAGTGAAATTAAAAATATTTGAATTGTATACATGATTATGATTACTATAATATTTTACACACGCGTTAAATAATTAATTGTATTTAGCATAAACTATGCTTTACTAATTAGTTAGCTGCTGTTACTCACAATATTAGCAGACCACGATTCTTCGATGGTACGATTTCCACTCATGGTTTTTTATACAACGCCAAAAAACTTAAAGAAGGAAAAAAACGATTAGGTATAACTGTAATTTTTTAGTTTCAAGTGTACGATGTTGCACGCTCAATGGTCGACAGTCAAATGAGCTTTTTCTCGGATGTCAATACATTATTGAATTCGAGTGTTTACAATTTATCGTATCACGCCTGTTAAAGAGACAGAAGCGATATTATTTGGATACGAATGGCAGAAAATATACTCTTTTCCTTAGAATATGTCCACCACTTAAAATTATTGAATAAACAATTATTATAAAATACTTAGGTGAAAATGTTTTCATGTTTACGATGTGTCATTATAATTCTAAAAGACGTGCCTGTTATATTAAGCCTATCTGGCTTATCGTAAAATAGAATATACGAACAAAAAAATAAAAATATCTCGATTTATAATTTATTGTTTTCCAAGTACACTTACTGCCAACGTGGTCACTCTCTCACTACGCTCGTTCGGACATTAAAATCGAAAAAAATATCCCTCGACTTGTTGTGTAAAACCACCTCTGGTGGACCTCGGATTTCATCAATATTGTTTTCTAAGTACACTTACTGCCCCTGGGACTCCATCTAGACCCGCACCTATAACATTCAGTGGACACTTTACTACTGTTTCGGGGAAGGCGTCCCAGGCAGCACTGGCTATAGGACGGCTCATGCCTAACCTTGGAGGACCCTCCCAGTCCAAGAGAGCGCTGCCAATGTCTGTAGTGAACAGCAGGCTGCTGTACGCCTCTCCTACATGGGCGGAAAGAGCTAGCAAGTACGCTATTTGCCGGAACCTCATGATTCGGGCACAGAGGATTGCGGCTCTTAGTCACGAGGGCGTACCGCAACGTCTCGGCCGAGGCAACCTTATTCCTGGCGGGAACTCCTCCGGGCGACCTTCTTGCCTTGGAACGCAAAAGAGTCCGAAGCAAACTTGATGACCCGGACAGAGCCGACTCAAAGAGTGAGATCAGGAAAGCGGAGCGTGACATCCTGCTTGCTGCTTGGACGAACAGGGGGAGTTGTGGCAGCAAAGGAGTCAACACGATCTTTCCGGACCTGCTGAGATTGGGGAGGTGTCCCAAAGACCTCACGTTTCATGTAATTCAGGCTCATACGGGACACGGGTGCTTCAGGTACTATCTGCACCGGATGAAGCGTGCCCCTGACCCTGCTCTCCTGTATTGCCAACACCCGGAGGCCACTGTGGAACATACAATCTTTGTTTGTGCACACTGGGATCCGCTTCGGTTGCCGGTGAAGGCATTTGTTGGTAACCGAAATATTACCCCGAGCGACGTGCGGGATTTGTTGTGCGAGCCCTCCGATGCTCTCCGTCTAGCGAGAACGACCGACTTCAGGCTGCCTCTCAAAGCGCCACTCAATCCTTTTATGACATGGTGGAAAATATATTAAGCTGCAAGAAGCAAGATGAAAGGACAGCCGAGACCGAAGAAAGATTAATAATATTATTAAATTTTTAAATTTTAAATTGTAAATTGTTAGGAGAAAACATAACCTTAATTATGTATTATGTGTTGAGTATGTATTTGTATAATTAGTGTTTTAAACAATAATAAACGATGGCAGCAGAGGAGTAGTATTGTTCACACAAACCCCCTCTGCTGTCGGTTCAAACGAAAAAAAATAAAAAGTACACTTACTGCCAGAGTGGTCACTCGCTCACTACGCTCGCTCGGACATCAGTTTCAGTTGAATGATGTTGAACTCGATTTGTTTGTGCGCGTTTGTATACGGAACAAAATAGCGGCGACCGATGTATCATGGGCAACGGTCATCACAAGATTGAACGATATTTAAAGAAAAAACTTCGGAAAAATCCCCGTTTTTCCGCCGTTTTTGAGAACTACTGCTCGAATTTTGAAATTTTGACATTTAAAAAGTACTAACTAGATTCACTCTCCCACAAGAAAATATGCTGAAGTTGAAAATTAAAACATAATTTCGACTACTTATCGTAATTGGTGGCGTATTTTGAGGACGGGCAAGATGGGCAATGAATGTTTATTTTATCTCTATACTCTATATACATAATACGTTGTCGAAATAATATGTTAATTTTCTACATCTGTATCTTTTTTGGCGGGGAAGTAAATCTAGTTGGTACTTTTGAGAGATCATTTTTGAAAATTCCCAATAATTTTTATAAACAACGGAAAAAAAAAAATTAAGGAAAAACGAACATTTTTGCTCAAAATTGGTTTTTGACAAAATCGAATTTGTTTTTTACTTTTTTTGGTGTAAATCACTGTTAGATACATGCAATTTTTACTAAATGTATATATTCCTTTTACAGAATAATAGTTTAAATTTAATAAATTATTTTTGTTTTAGTGTATTTAAATCAATTTTTTTTTAATCAACAATAAAGATTAAAAATATTATTTTGAATTGTAATTTTGATGTTAACTAAAAGCTCCAATAATAAATAGATATTTATAGATTGTCATGAAAAATCATTGCTCTAATCGATATTGATTAAAGCTTATGATTCGTGGTGTGCTAACATAACTATTATTCTTAGAAAACCGAAACCAAAAACTTAATTTGCTTTAACTTGGTCAATTTTCGCTCAATTTTAATAATTTTTTTTTTGAACAGTTTTAAAAAATATGATTAAAAAAATGGCTATCTTGAAAATTTAAAAAACTTAACTGTATAAAAAATATTTTTAAAATTTTTGAAAAAAATATGCCATTCAATTGGAATTTCTTTACTTATTTCTGTAAAAAACCCTCATTTAAATAAATTGATTTTCCACAGAGATACTATGGGTGATACACTGATACGGGACTTTTGGAACAGACTGTATAATTAAATTATATTATATCATACACTAGAAGCAGAAATTCTAAAAAAAAAAAAAAATGAATTTGCAATTATTACCTATTGTAGGTTAGTTTTATGAGAACCTCTACAGTAGGATTTTCCAACCTATTTTACTTGACTGAGTTGACTGCGCAATTGATCTTTTAATAAATGTTCACGACACAAGCAAAGAAATAATAATGCCTACATATTTTTCGACGATACAAACAGGTAAAAGAAGCAGTCGATATTGCTATTTCATGTAAATCCCAAACGTAAATAATCGTAACACCATATTTATGTAAGACTTTTAAATTTAAACTTTTATCGCACTTGATGCTGACACTAGCTATACCTACAGACATAAATAAGAGAAAAACACTGAAGTCTACAGTCAACATCAGCACTTACTAGCTGCAAGCCACTCTTTATAATATGTAAAATGTATAAAATTAGTACCGGTTTATTTTCTATAAGACATCAAAAACACATTCCTATAATAACTTAAAATAAACATCAACCCGCCCACCAAATTTTGTATAAATTACTGAAGCAACACGTAGGATATATAGGATAGCCGTCACTGTATACTTTTGTACCATGCTACTAGTTAAAATATTATACAATTTATAACGTTGAACAAATAATAATAAATGCATACCTATATTATATGCTAGAGTGTATATTACAAACAAAATAAAGTGTTTAACATAATACGTTTTTATGTAATAACTAAAAATAATGTTATTATTTTTTAAACATATTATAATATAAAATATATATAAATGTATAATATATTAATTAGTTATAAAATACAATCATTTTTTTTTCTTGTTCATCAATGTTATGGATGGGTTTAAAATGGAAATGTATATACTACAATTTAAATATTTCTAAATACACACAATCTAATATTCTAAAATTATTAAAATGAAATTAGGCAATTTTGTTGGACTAGAACACAAATTTGATAACCATTTATACAAAAAATACAACCAAACAATTAAATAAAAATTAAATGTTGTACATATTTAATACAATAATACATAATAATAAACCAGATAAAAAAATAAAATAAAATGAATAAATTATACTACATAATAAATTAATAAAATCATGTTTTATAACTATGTAATATATAAATAAGAACATGTTTACAGAAATATGATGGAAAAACATTCAACATAATATGTTAATTTAACATAAATGCAAGTACATCTCAAATAATTTTTTTAAAAAATATCATATTTATACAATAAAATTCTTTATTCATTTTCTATAAAGGATACAAAACTCCAAAACCCCATAATTTACCAGGCATAATTTGAAAAATTAAAATTAAATTATTATTAACAAATACACGTATAATAAGTTAACAAAATAAAATTCAACAAAGTATTATGTTGTTTGTATTGTCTTATGTTTAATAGAGCTGGCGGTATTTTTGGTATACTGATGATTGACTGTTATTTTCACATATAGATATATCGTGATTATAGGTATACCAATGTACTTAACTGTAATCATAGGCATCACTAAATGGTAGCGGGGGGTACTTTTGCTACCCTAAAATAAATTATATTCAATATTTATTATTCAAGTTTTTGATTGTTAAAATGTACCTATACTATATTCTAAGACCGGGAAAATACAAAATCATACATTCTGTGATAGTATAGATAGTGTTTATTATTTATTGATTTATGATACAATTTTTTTCAAATAAATAGAAGGCAATTTTTTGTAAATAATTTTTTTTTGCTACCTGAGAATTTTGACTCTAGTGACGGCTCAACTGCCTTTTGAATTGTAATCAATATTTTTTTGTATATAATAATCATGCTATGTGTTATTTCACTGATAGTTTTGTGGATTGCATGTATACAATTTTACCAATTTTTAATTTAAAATACAGTGGTAATAATATTTAAAAGAGAGTTAAAACCTTGTATTGGAAACAGAAAAGTATTTTTAAAACAAATATAAATCTTATTTAGGTTTGAGAGATCATAAATTAATTACACAAGTATTAAAATTAGTCTTAATGTGTATACCTTCATAAGTATGTCAAATAATTGGTTTTTAACATGATAAACAATGATAAACACCTATCATAGTCTGTAATTTTACCAAAAAAAAAAAAACCTACATATAGTAGAGACTAAATTATGACAAATACTGGATAGTTAATTACTTATACTGCCAGCTCCATATTTAAGTATTAAACAATAAATAAGTCACCTAAAGTAATGTATTATGATGTTAAGTATATTTACTTTAAATTGCTTAGTAAAATACAAAACAATTCACTATCACTATGATGATGGTTCGTTTTCATTTGAATGGTTACTTTTTTTTACATGTATCATTTCTAGTTGTTTTTTGAGGTTCTGGCTTAATTGTGTTAAATTTTCCTAATTAAAAAAATTAATCAAACATTATTCAAAATGATTTATAATTATACTATGGTCATATTTAAACTGTCCTGTATATTTATTTGAATCTGGGAAAAAAATCTACATCGAACAATTTACTAATTATAACATAATATGATAGTAATAATTTTTTTTTAAATATTATTATTACTTAGTTTAACAAATTGTCTAAGAAATCAAGATTTATTAAATATAAATTAAATACATCCATTACATTAACCTATTCAATAACGAGATAAACTAGACACTTGCATACAGCGGTTCGGATAAATGTAAAATTGAGGTACCCAACAATATAAATTAAGTAAACTGTGCTTTAATCAAATCAGTCAAAATATCAAAAATTGTATCAATAGTTGGATAATAACAAAACAATTAATTGAAAGGTATATCAGGTCGTAATAGACCCGTATTGGACCGGCCAGCTACAAAGAAATCGTTGATGGGCCACTCAAAATATAGACCAGTTTTAAGTGTTAGGTCGTAATTTTATTTTTATTTAATAATGAGATATTAGTACAAACATAAGTAGAAAATAAAATTGAATCAGATTTTTATACTTTATAGTAGGTATTTGTAACTGTAATCAAATATTAGAAATCCTAAAATTTGGTTTGGGATATACAGTATTTCCGGAGTTCAAAATGTTTGTATGTTACAGAATAACCAATAAATTATTTAATAATTAATTTTATTGTAAAATATTATATTATCATATTCATATTATAGTTGTTACATTCTATCATCTTCGGCGCTTGCATGGATTCTTATTTTGGAGGATGGTTATTTTACTGGATTTTTTTTTCCATTTTAGTGTCACCACTATGCAATCTCAATTAACCTCAATTTATACAATACTAAACAGCATTGGAAGTTTTAGTTTTTACATTATCAATAATTATGGTGTAAAGACAAAAAATGTTTATGAATACTTACTTTTTCATTTTTGAGCTTTTTAATTTCTTCGTCATCTTCATCTACTTCATCACACAAGATTTCTTCCTGACTTAATCGTTCTGCCAATTGTTCCATATGTCTTGATAAATATGCTCTTTCAGTTTGCACTTTTAGATATTCTTGAGCAAGCTAAAAATATGTGTAAATGTACGTGTTAATTTTTTCAACTGTTATGGCTTGTAAATATTAAAATATTTAAAAACTAAAAATATGAAAATTATTTATTGGTTCAAATATACTGGGTAAACTCGAAAATACTAAGAATTTATTATTTATAGTAACCTTAAATTAAAATTGAAATCCTTTATTGAAAAATTTGCATTTATATAATAATATTACAAAATTTGGTTTCAATTTTAAATGTTAATATTAATTCAAAATACCATATATTTAATATGGTATATAATTTTCATATCAACAATGAATTAATTATGGTTACTTATTTTTACTACAGTTATTAATTGCTATAACAATGAAAAAGTACATTTATAGGTACAAAGATATAACTGTAATATAATTACCAAAACTAAAATTATAGCCTATATAGGTAGTTTAAAAAAATAATACAATTGTTATTTAGGTACCTGTTTGTGTTCTTCGAATATTTGAACTGATTGTGGACAAGTGTTATCTGGGGGTATTGGATGCAACTGTTGATCTAACATCAGGTACAAATTATCCAGTTCAGGATGTGTTCCAGAAACACCTAGATTATAATATAATACATAGAATCGTTAAAAATGTTAATGTAAAATGTTACCAATCGTTAACATATGATTATCTACAGTTTCGAAACCAGTAATTATTATTTGTGTATGTTTATTAAGTTGTAATTCGAGTCGTTTTCAATCATATTATATTGATTTACAATAATATCAGCTATCGACGAGGCAGGCCATTAAACAAACGAAGCCAAAATATATATTGGCTACCTACTTACTATAGTGTTCGTTTGTGACGCACTCGCTAAGCTCACACATAGTTGTTGTCCGTCAGGAATCGAGCAAGGAAATAAACATACAAACACACAACACTAGGAAAACACTACTCTCTCTACAACAGCCGTGTCGTGTCTAAATCTAGCCGAATGACTCACACCCTTTACAACGTGAGCCAGATCACTCCAGACATCTGGACCACAGATCTGACATCCCGTTAACCACAAATCATGAAAGCATTTTGTAAAATAAAAAAAGGTGCCGTACATAATATTAAAATGCATATAACTATTCTAAAAACGTAAATTCATATTTATTTTCAACTAAAATGTACAACGAATACATTAAATTTGTTATGAAATGCATCATCCAAGGACACTTGCGCAATTTTCTGTTATTTTATTCAAATTGAAATTGGGATAATTACATAGGTGGCTGGGTATTAGGTACCTATTAATGTATTATAATGTAGGTATAACTTTATTACTGTACCTATTAAAGGAAATTACACGTATGTTGTTGCTAATAAATGGTTGCGCTAATAAATTCGAAGATGAGTCATTTTTAACTGTTTCCTTCAAACAGTTCAAACCCTAACGATTTATAAATTGCAACAGATGCAGTCATAAATTATACTAGAAATTTTTTTACTCAAATAAATACATTAATACGAATATGAATATATCCTAAGTTTTGAGCATAGACATTAGACCTACAAAGACTTCATTTGCAGGGAACGCAATACAAATAATTATTATACTCGTACAATAATTAGAGTTATTAGACACTTCATACTAAAAAATGAAAATCAAGTAAAGTAATAACCAATTAAATGGTATCGAAAATAAGGTTCAATTCGATGTTTTACCTGCATAACTCTTATAATGTATAAGGGTTTTTGAAATAATTAAACTCGTTTATATGTTATAAGTTTTAACTATTAATAGTTCAATATATATCTATATCCAACACATTTTTTGAAAACAAAATTTTTTAATATTGAGTTATTTAAGAAAACATTTCAATCGAGGCTAAATAAATGGGTCCTTTCTTGGAGTCAAATGGTAGCATTTGCGTGCTCAGCACACACCCGTGTGACTATGGTCTTCAGTACAACGTTGTAACATGAAATTCTTATATATTTAAAAGAACGTGCATTTTTTAATTTTCTGACAACACTATTGAACATTTTTACAATTTTTTTAAGAGTTCAAAATAATTTCCAGAGTGTCACCACGTCGCCCGATTTTTAATTTTTTGTCTGATGGGGAGGGGCTATGCATTTAAAAGTTACGGTTTTTTAGCGTGTCGTTTAAATAATTTATAATTTAACGATTTTATTTCACAAAGTTGTTCCAAAACTCTACCGAGTGATCTATTATATCCAATTGTATTGTTACTTAAGAAAATACAAATTCTGTTGTTTAGAAGCCGACAATTTTATTCGAAATGTCAGTAACTGAACTGTAATCTGTTTTTTTGTTTGATATATACCTTTATGTCTGTAGTTTGCGAGAAATGTACACGCACAGATACTATAATTGACAATAAAAGATTGTTTTGCAATGACAATAAATAAAGCGCAAGGTCAGACTTTAGCTCATTGTTGAGTACCTAGATTTGGAAAATAACTGTTGCTCACATGGACAATTATTGTACATATCATTTTCTAGAGTTGGAAGACCTGCCTATTTATACACTGCCTGTTTATGCACCACAAAATAAAACTCTGAATGATGTATTAATGTGGTATACCAAGAGGGTTTGACTCATTTTAGAATATCGAGTAACTCAGTATAAAATTATTTGTAAATATCATAAATCAAGTTAAATTATAAAAATTATTATATAATATTACACGGCTAGGTTTTAAATAGTTTAATTATAATAAAAAACCAATGTATATACGAATCGATTATATTTAACACACGAGTGAAGCCGGGTTATTCAGCTAGTAGTTAATAAAAGAAATTTTTTTTTAATATACCTAATCAAATCAATTTTTTGGGTTTTTTTTTCAAATTAAAAGGTTAAAATTGTTTTAATAATGATTAGTATTTACAATGGTCAAACTATATTTCCCCAATAGATACCACTACAAATTAACAATAGCAACTCTTGAGTAAATATTCTAGGGACACTGATAATTGATTTTTTTGTTTGTCGAAAATTAAAAATATCAGATACTTACTATAATAATTTAAAATTAAAAATTACAATTTCTTATTGTAATAAATTATGTCGGCTCACAGTGAAGTAACGACGGCGACTATAATTAGGTACCCGAGTACGCAGATCAATACTAGATGGCGGTTAAAGAAAACCAAATTAAAATGAAAATGTAAGTAAATAATAAACACTCAAATTGTTTGCCACTTAGTAATTTATTATTAATTGTAACAGTGCCAATTACGATATGGTGTTAGGCAGCCATTTAGTATACCGGGTTTTTAAACACCGTACACGTCTTTGTGTTCCGCTAGCTATTTACGTAAAATCTAAATTTATCTGACCATCATGCTCTTTATTAAGAGACGTTTTCGTCAACTACCCTCTCGTTCGTTTTTCTTACACAAATGTATGATTTTATTTTTGTCTTAAACAACTGTATAAAGGCTATATAATAAAAAGGTACGCGAAATAAATTTAAAATTTAACAAAAGATAACAAATTATTTTGCAATCAGTTAAATCTAATATAAATTTAATATTCAAACTTAGGAGTCTGAAACTAATAGCTCTGCATGGAAATAGCGATAAATTACAAAAATTATATTATTTCGAAACATATTTCAATGTTTGGTTTGGATAGTGCGAAGATGAATTGCGTATATTCATAAATAAACTTCTATTTAAATAAATAAAATAATTTATTCGTATAGAGTAATAGATTTAAATAAACTAAGATGTTGTACACATTTGTAAGTCAATACTTAAGTAGGATGAATATATTATAGCTTATAATTTATTTCATAGCATACAGTATGAGTGTATGACTATATTGTATACAATGTATAGGTACTATCTAGTTGTAATTTATACAAGAAAATAATAAGAAAACACAAAAAGAGGAAATTCTTCAGACGGTCGTTTTTTTTTGTTTTTAGTGTATACATTAGGGATTAGGGTGGGTTACTACAATAATTTATATTTTATACATTATACTCGTACTTGTAATAGTTTAATACAAACATCGAAAAATGTAGAGGTTTTTTTTCGAACAATAAAATTCATCAATTATAGTCAAACTGTTAGGGTACAAAATACTTAAACAGAACATCGGATTTCGGGATTGGAATGACAGGAATATTGGTTGAACATCACATACAACTATAAGGTCACGTCCTTCTGAGGCTATAAACACCGGAAACAAAATGTTTGCATTGACACACTGATACTGGCAAATAGCCACCTTACTTATAACACGAGACAAAACTGGAATACATAGACAGACATTGTGTTAATTTTGGGGGAGAGATAAGTCCCCGAGGCCCGAATCCACACCCATCGACCCTCATTATCGCCTGTATGCCAGAATATAAAAATAATGCTTTAATTAAAATTTAAAATAATACATTTTCCAGACCATTTTATAATGCAAAATGTAAACCCATCTTGAAAGGATGACTACATTTTAATTATTTATATGAAATTTGGAAAATTATTATAGGTAACTGTTGAATACTTCTGTATTTACCTCCACAAATAATACAATGTACATATCTATTATTCAAGTTAGGTAATAAAAATATACAATTTTAACGAAATAGTCTTTTTATGGAAATAAATATTATTAATTTTTTAAAGAAATAAAAACTATTTAAATAATTGAAATACATAAAATAGTTGAATAGTTTAAATGTCTAAACATTTAATTTTCATTTATTATTATTTTAGATTATAATCTAATAATAAATACAATGTTAGATTCTACTCTATAGGCTATAGCACAAATGTAGAAAACATTTTAAAAATTTTTGCTGTTAACATTATTCATTATTTCTTTAAAAAAATGTAATAAACAATATTAACCAATGATGTGCATACAAATAAGTGTTAACTTAAATTATTTTGTTTAAATTGTTTATTTAATTTAACTCCAATTAAGTACATAATATTATTTAGTTATGTAAATAAAGAAGTGTTTAACAGTTCTCTATTATTATTTAGATAAAACATTAAAACAATTAAATACAAATATCCTTTAGATGGATAATACATTTTGCATTAAGCTGTAAAATATATATGTTATATGTATATAACAATAGTATGTATAATGTATATATTATCTATGATTATGGCAGCAAAATCATAAAATGTTATTGTATAGAATTGAATAACATTTTATTTTTATATTAACATCTTTGATGCCAAAATTACTTAGAATATAAACTGTCATACACTCATACCAAATTTTGGGATATTAAATTAAAAATACTAGACAAAAACATTTACTAACAATAGTTTTACTACTTCAGTAATGAAAATTATGTAATTATAATCTGTTGTGCTTTGTGCATAAATACTTAATAATAAACACCAAACAATAGTTGGTCGCTAATATTATAATATACACATAAGTACATTATACAACAGATAATCCAAAAGTTTGTTTTTTGGCCAAGCCATGGGTCATTCACCATATGACTCATACTGCTAATGTGATTTATTATTAAAATAGTAACTGGCATTCACGTGTCATCAGAAAAAATGATCTCTTTGATGGATCATTTAACTTGGCGGTCATTCGCCTTAAAGAATTTTTAAAAATAAATCGTAATATCCAGAAGGGGGTACAAAGAAGAGCATATTTTAAAAAGGGTATTTTTTTTAGGTATTAATTAACAACGACAAAATTTAATATCAGAAACATAAATTGTATTAATTAGTATTATAACGGTATATTTTAATCAAACTTAAAAATTATTGTGATTTTAGTGAAATTTAAAATGAGACTTCTGACAAACTGTTTTATATTGGATCTATATTTGCTTTTTATTATGTTGGGCCTGATCCAATTAATTTCTATTGTTTCTTGTGACATTAATTTGATAAATGTAACATAGACAAAACAATCATTTAAATTACTTAACATTGGAATTAAAAAAATCATTAATTAAACATTTTGATTGAATATATATACAAATATGCAAATATGAAATAAGTCAGGATATTTTAATAAGCATAATATTACAAGTTTATTGCAATCGATATTGTTATAGTATTTAATCTATTTTAAATAGGGCAATTTTTCAATTTTGTTGAATTTACTCATTTATACAAATATTTTAGCTATAGTCAACACTCGATAGTCATACAGATAAGATTATACTATAATATCTCCGACCATATAGTCCAATTACTATTTTTTTTTTATAGTCTGTATAGTATATGGTAATAGTGGTATCTTATCTTTATTTTGATAATATTAAGTAGATAAGTATTCAATACTTTATACTATACAAAAGTAATTTGTGAAATGTGACTGTTTGACTGTATAATCTGTTCTTCAGTCGTTCCATTGAATTTCGAACGATTGTGTTCTGGTATTGTTAAATATGCAGAAAATTAAGCCAACTATTTCCACTGTTGTAAAAAATTACATATTAGAATTTGGTGAGAATGTGTTTTCATGTGATGAATAACTGAGGTATACAGTTACATACCATATTGACTGCAAAGATCGCTTTGCAGATAGCATCGCTATCTGGGCAGGCAACTGCCTAGTCTGCAAGGCCGCCGTCCCCCAACCAAGCATGGAAGAAACCTACGGGTGCCCAATTAGAAATTCTGCCAAATAGGAGTCCAAAATAGGCCTTTAGGCCTACTTCCGGACAAAGCATCATCCAAAAAAAAGAAAGTTTTGAAAGATTTTCTAGGTATAAGAACTTACTAGCTCCAAATCGAAGAAGGTTTGATTTCGAAAATTTAAAACAAACATTTATAGTGCAATGCAATGATGTACCTATAATATGAATTTATGATGATAACATGATTATAAAATGAATTAATGCGTGTTGAATGAATTATTCAATAGCTCAAAAAGTGTCAAAATATTTTGAAAATTGTACAGTATATAGAATATGCTAATATTATAAACATTTTTAGAAAAAATCATGTACCTACATTTTTGAATTACAACAAAATATGAAAATCACTCATTGCGAAATCATTAGTTTACAGACAATTATCTGATGTCCAACTTTAAACTATCATGAAAAAGGTCACCAAGTGGGTATCAGAAATACCAGAAATACATTGCATTAAATTTCCAACCCAAAATTAGTATATAATTGCATTATTTATTAAACATTAATCAGTTATTTTTTATTATATTTCTTTACTAATTTGTATACTGGTCTGTTATCATCTCACCCAGCATATAAAAATTAGATGGCTCCATGACGACCGATGAATAATATTTTTGGATTACTAGAAATCATACAATAATATTCAAGAGGTAGGTAATTATCAAATTTCCTTGAGTCCTATTTGTCAGAGTTCATGTGACAGCCAAAGATTTTAGTAAGGATCCTTTTGAATAAATGTCATCAGATACTTCGGAATTTTAACCTCTGTCTTGATACCATATTAATTTATTTACTGTAATCCTAAATTAAATAATAATTTTTTTTTAGTATTTGATCATTGCCTTTTTTCTTATTTATAATAATTTAATATTTTTTGTAATTTTTAATAAATTTTAAATATATTATATTATGAACAATATGTCAATATTTGTTAACGGTATTACGGTGAGCAATAACAGACCAAAACCCCTTTTTTGTTCATAATGTATAATATGGTATGTAGGTTGTATCCTAATTAAGTATAGTTAAAATTGTATCTTGTTTTGATGATACTTTATTTTAAACTTTATGACACATTGGTTGGCAATCGATTTGACAATCAGCATATAAATATAAATCACACACATACGTACAGAGTCAATATATTGACACATGTGCTAGCCAAACAAAAAATTTTCTACAATTCACTTGTATAGCTGAGTGGTCTTAATTATTTAGTTATTTATATTTTATAAATACAATATATAAATATCCAAAAAATTCATACATTTTTATAAGTTAAGAAACAATTATTTTATTAAATATTTTTATTCTAAATATGTATAATATACATTCTACATATTTATTGTAGAAAATATTGTAATATATATATTATATAATATATAGATGGTACTCAAGTAAATAAACATATAATGATACATCTTTCATACAAAATGTCTATATGAAACAATTTTTTTTTTTAGACTAGTTTAATTCTATTACAATAATACAATCAAATTACTTATTATATTTGTAACTAGGTACTTAGCTTTTTTTATTTATACATAAAACATAGTTAGCTCCATAGCTCAGTAGAAATAATAATAAAAAACCATTCAATTAATTTTAACTTAAGATTTTAATTCTTGTAAAATAAATTTTAATAGTATAGTTAGAGGCATTTAACAAACCTAATTTAATGTTTAGAATAATTTTGTATATATTTTTGAATTTAAATTATTTTTTAAGCTTCTCTTAAAATGAAATACTGATTAATTTTTTAAATACCATAATATAAAATATGAATTGAGGGCTCTAGTTTCAAAGTGTATATTCTCCATATTCACTAAATTTTAAATTAACAAACTTGTTCAAGGAGATTGTATTTTTTGAAACTAAATGCAATTTTCAATCTTAAAATACACTGGAGATAGACCCTTTTGCTAAAAAATAGTGAGTTATTCGAATTCAGCGCTGACAATTGAATACACAATATCTATCTCAGTTTTCATGAAACATGGAGAATGTACACTTTGAAACTAGAGCCCTCAATTATTCATAGTTATTAATTCATGATTTACATAAAATTTGGAAAAACTAAAATATTGAAGAGGTTTAACAGTAAAAAGTGTATCCTATGTGGCTATATTACTCAAATATACTAATGAAATAATTCAATAACTAAATAAATAAAACTTTACTAACAAGATTAAACAGAATTATTTCAAAACCTCTAATTAATTATCTAACATTTTTAGCTGAGTGTAAGCAAATATTTGTAATCAAACAAAAATTTAATTTAATTATTTTAATTATTCGATTCAAGTTTAAGCCTATATTAAAACATAAAAACTATTCTCATAAACTTCACCTCATAACGCTAAATCAAAAATCAGAGAAGTATCCAACAACATATAGCAACATAGCAGAGGATCAAAGGACCATCCAAAATAAACCAAATTAAAAACTGTGCACACGAATGGTCAGTCTGTCACACTGGGCATCTTGAGAAAAACAGAAACTTCAATTAACAAAACGAGGATCAGCCATACATTACTAACCCAAAAACACCTCATGAAGCAAGAAGATACCCCCTATCTGTACCAGTTGCGGTATCCCCAACACGGTGAAACACATAATTACTGAATGTTGTACGTATTAGAATGAGACACAAGAAGCGGGAATTTCCAGTTTTCTGTCAAAAGTACTCAACCCAGATAACACACAACAACTGATTATCTTCCTAAACATCTCAAAAATTAGATCAACTATTATAAACCAAGTAATTTAAAATAAAATAAAAATGTAAGCCAATGTAATTTGAAGTACTTTTAATAAAAAAAAAAAGGTAACAGCCATCATTTTCAATGCTAAATAAATAAAAAATAAAAATAAAAAACTTAAAAAAATAATAAATCTGGAGAAACATACCTTTTACATTATTAGTGTCATCTAGTTGACTTTGGCACTGTGAATTTGATTCATCTTCCCTGTCAGTTGATTCAACAGTCTGATAAGCACCCATCTTGTCAAATCCAGGCATGGTTAATATTTTTAAGTCTTCATATTGATCAAACTAATGAAACCATTATAACCAATTATAATGTATAATAGGTACAAATGTAAAGTATATAAAATAAACTTACCTTGTTCTCTACATTAACATTTAATGGTATTGACAAATTAGGATTAGTTTTTAAACTATCATTTGTCAACATTTCATTAATTCCTTTATGACTTCCTACCAAATAAATAAATATAGATTAGCTCTCTTAATTAAACATACATTTATAGCATCATAACTGTGGTATGTAAATTAAAATTAAAATGGTTGATTTGTAAGCTAATATTAGTGTTATTTATAAGCTTAAAACACTAACATTATATTTATAAACTATACAGTTACTTAAAAAAAAACAAAATATAATTTATAACAAATTGATGAATAACTTATAACATTTAGTTTTACAATAAGAAATATTTTAGAATGAAACAAATATAATATAAAATGCTAAAAACAGTGTCGGATTGGTCATTTGGGGAAGCTGAGCTTTTTTTACAAATGAAGAAGCTAAAAATTGTGAAACTATAAACCAACCAAAACAATTGTTTTAGATTTTGTCTAAAAAGCACCAGGGTTCGTGACAAAAAATTCAATTTACAATGTTAAGGTAAATATTTTCTATTTGATTGTATTAAACTCAATTTAAAAACTTCCTAAAAAAATTATAAACCTCTGAAATAATCACATACTATTAAAGCCAAAAGATTTAGGCCAAAAAATCGTCAAGAATAACTAAAAATCAAATATTTTTCAAGATATAAAATTGGGATAATTTAAAGATAATTAAACAGGAAATTGGTCAAAACACTGGAGAAAAAACTCAAATTTGAAAAAGTTAGAAAAGATCCAAAAGTCCAAATTATTTAATTCAGAAAATTAAAATTAAAAAAAAATTATTAAAATAAGTGTATTTGATTTTATAGTAATAATATTATTATCGAAATTATTATTTATTTATCATGTAAAAACAATATTTTAATTTTGTGAATTGAATAATTATATTTTTAGACTAAGTATTTAAACTTTTTATACTTGACTTATAGCTAATTTTGTTATGACTACCTATATTATTTTTATTTTTGTATGGAATAACAACATATTTTGTAGATAGTAGGTATTCGCAATAATAATCAAATATAATATTATATAAGAAAATTAAATTAATATTTTAATTTTGTAAATCAAATAATTTTGGAATTTTTATTATTTGTACTTTAGATTCAATTAAATGACACATTGTGAAAATTAACATACTTAAGCTTTCAATATAAGAGTCGGAAATGTCTGGGCAAGAATCTTCAGAAGTACAGTCTTCTTCAAATTCACTACCTACAAACACAATAACATATTATAGAACATAAACAAAAAAATACAATAATTGTATACATACTAATAGTATAACAATAATTGGGATACATTAACGGTTGGTCATGTCCAGAACAAAATTGTATTAAAATCCGCATAACCTGAACAACATGATCTATTGATGGCCTAACATTTGGATTTTGATCCCAACACCTTTAAAAACAATATACAAGATAGTAAACTATTGAAATGTATTGGGAAAAAATATGATCCAATAAGCTATCTACCATTCAGTATTATCTATTTAAAACTAATGTTTTTTGTTGGATCCTACTAGAAAATACTTATTGAGCTTAGTTGAATTTACTCTCTTATGAAGTTATGAATATTATATTATTGGGTTTTTGAGTAATTTTTGTAATAAAGATGCAAAAAAAATTATAATAATATTCACAAGATAGTGAATTACAACATTTATTTGTTGACTCTGAAACCAAGGTAAACACAGAAATAATAAAAGAGTATGTTGTTTATTAAAACACAAGTACAAATTGAAAATAAAAGGAGAATTAAATTTAATGGAACAACAATTAATCAAAGAATGGTCTTTATACTTTTTTGTATGATTAAAACTCATTGATAGTTTTAACAGTTTTTAAAGGATAATTAGAATATTTAGATTTCATTTTTTGAATAAAATTACTTATTTAGGCATCGTTCTATGTATTGGCTACTGGAGGTAGGGGAAACAGTTATGTGACCTGTGCGTCACCGACAATAACCGGTAGACGCCCGTTTCACTTCTTATGTTGAATAGAGTATAGTATAAGGATATAAAATTTAAGTAGGTAGTGTAATATACCGATAACTATTTTACTAGGTAGCATATAGGATCATATTTAAATAAATATCTTAAAAATTGTATACATACTCAGTAATTAATTCCTGGAACGGTCGAGGGCATTGTTCAAATATTGGTGGTCTGGTTCCTTTATGTACAGCCCACATAATTCCATAAGCAGATCCTCCAATTTCATTAAATGGTTTCAGTCTTGTTAAAACTTGCCATAAAATAATACCCCAGCTATATATATCACATTTTTCAGTATAATTTGAACCTTTATAAAATTAAATATTATTGCTTAAAAATAAATGCTGTACAAGTTACTTATTTCAAACCTTCAAATACTTCAGGTGCCATCCAAGCTGCACTACCTTTATTATTGGTCATATATGTTTTTTTATCACAAGCAGTCCCAAAATCACATATTTTTAATGTTTTTCCTTCATTCACTAAGAGTAAATTTGGTGGCTTTAAATCACTAAAAAAACGGAATCATATTTTATTTAAACATGTTTAAAAGTAAAAATATAATTGTATACCGGTGAATTAAAGGTTTAGGTTTCATATTATGCAGATATGCTACACCTTCTGCACATTGTAATGTCCAACTAACAGCATGTCCCAAGTTATATTGAGGCTCAGGCTTACAATGTAATACTATTAATATTTAACATAAAATACAGTTTAGAAATATTTCAATGATATTAATAGAGTGATATATTAATAACATAAGTAGATTAAAATGTATTTTCCTTTTTCCAATGCACATTAAAAATTAGAAAATACTAAGATTAGAAACTATAAATCAAAATAAATTAATTCATTAGGTAACAATCAGTGCAATACCTATATAATTGTATAACATTTTAAAAGTAAAGTCTTATCAATAAATACAACAATCTAACCATTGTATAATGATCCTCCTTCCGCAAATTCCATTACTAAACATACAGGATTTGATGTACATGCACCGTATAATTTGACAATATTAGGATGGTTGACTCGAGACAACTGTCGAACTTCTATTGTAAATGCTTTACGCTCAGCTTCAGTGTCAATGTGTTTGACAGCTACATAGTTGTTACGCCATCGTCCGCGGTAAACAACACCAAATGACCCTTTGCCAACAATCTACATAGCATAAAATATCACTGTCAATATACTTTGGACATAACAAATGCTATTATACGTATATTATATCATGTAAATAAATTAAGTACTTCAAGCTTTTCAATTTCATCGTAATCAATCTCTTCCACAAACTTTTGTTTGTGTCCGTGAGTCTCTTTAATAGCCATTTGATTTGTGTATGTGCCTCGGATGGCATAGGATGTGTTCTGCTTCTGCACCGTTCATCGCCCAAATAAACAGTGGTAAATGTTGAGACGAATGGATGAATACAATTTCAATACATTTGTGTATTATTTAGTTATGTATTTTTCTTTAAATATTTTTTTTTTTTTAATTTATTGTTATCCTTTCAACACTTGTGAGTAGTTGTGATTGATTGATTGATAAAATTATAAAAATAAAATTAAGTGATAAATAATTCTCACTACAAAAAAAAAAAACAAAAAATGATGTTTATTATCACGGCCTTAGATAATTGATTATAGCATTCATGAGATACCTAGAGATATCTCTAGTCTTCATGATAGCATTATTGTTCTGTGATTATCACTGAACTGAATACATATATAACACGGTTAACAATCACGGTTTATACACCTACACGTCCTAACCTTACCTATAGTAACAACAACCGTGACATGACCATACCTAACCATACTATTATAATATTATTATGTTTGTCACATGAACTAAGAACTAACAGTCTGATAACGGAAATACCTATAATTATCCATAGTAATTACTAATTTTAATTTTTCATAATAAATTGTTATATTTATTTTAGGTATCTTTATTTTCTATAATGTTTATTGGTATTTTTATTTTTGATGATTATTTATATTTTTCATAATAATATACCTAATTGGTCCAAACGGTATATGCCTCGATAGTTGATAATTGATAGTTGATATGCATTATGCGCAGGACGCACGAGGTGTCTGATCGGGTAACAAAAATCCTCTTCGACGCACAGAATTTATATTCTATATGAATACACGTGCTATGACATAATTAACTATCATTTAGTTAAGTATCGCATTTCACTGGTTAGTGTTTTTTTAAATAAATAAAATAATAAATTAATTTTTTTATGTTTATGATTTTTACATTACTTGTTTCTAGGATTTCAGTATACTAGTGTTCAAACGTGTGGTTTTGCAATTCGACCAAAAAACCACAAATCTAGCAAAATTTAATACTATCACGAAACACCGATCGTCGTCATCCATGCGCATCTAACAACTGGAGGTACCACCACCAACTGCAATTTTGGTCCTCGTTGTCCAGTTCCGCAGCCTTCCCGTCAGTCATCATGTCAAATGATCTGAACCGGCTCCGGCTGATAGAGAGTGTGTTCAACGGAGTAACCGAATTTGCCCGGACTGTGCGCATTATAATGCCCACCATCAGAGAGAGTCAAGATCTGCACGAGAGACTGTTAGACTCCATCAATCGCATCCTGTACCTCTTACGGCTCATACGCAATGGTGTTAGACCTCACAGGATCACATATAATCGATCAATGGGCTGACAAATAAGTGATACTAACCTTCCAGAGAGCTCAATACAACTAACTAACCTTTTTTATAGGTACATTTTTTTTTCCTATGGTAAACTTCATAGTTCTATGTCATCTTTCTTTTCTTAGTTGGTTATTTCTCAAATTTCTGCATTCTCTGAGCACACTTTCTCTGTCAGACCATATTAGAATGAGATTTGTTGATGCTGAAAGCTTTTGAAAATACTATACATTTGTCTGTGATACAACTGTTCTTATTTTCAATAACCCTTGTACATTGTTGAAGTGTGTCTTATAAATTTATTATCATCTGATGACAATTTTCCTATCTAAATGTCATTTACAGGGTTTATTACAATAATTTATGGTATTTCAATCCTAACTCAAAATCTATATATTATTTAACTTATAGCATATAAACTATAAAGTTAATAATATGTATTTATGTTATTTAAGTATAATTACCTAATATATTTCTTGTAAAAGCAAGATCATTGCTAAGTTACACAACGAACAAAATAAAGTTGTGTGAGCACACAAATACATATTTTGTACCTATAACATTGTACATTTTTCATTTTTTAATATTTTTATAATTGTTGAAAAAATTTTAAATATTTAAATAAGTAAATGATATATTTTATACCTTATTATTTGTTGATATTTGGTATAGTAGAACAAAAAACAATATAATTACTTAAGAATATTATCTGATATTCGAATAAAATGGGCATTCAATGAAAATGTATGAATAGCTAGAAAATCTAGACAAGGTGTGATTTAAGATTGTTTTAAAAATCTAAATAATGAGTCTTAATGTATAACATTATTTTTATACTAGGCCGATTTCAATTTTTTTTCCTCGAGCACATAATATTTTATAGATGTTAGTGTGACGCACTAATCAATTTTCAATTTCATAACCAATATTCTATGATTATACTGGGTTGGAATGAAGTTTAACATAGCAAAGTTACAAGTTTCTTCTACCGATTACTGATATTTCAAAAAACAAACCATATCTCCATAAAAATTTATCTTTATTCTAAATCTCCATTTCTCAATTAGTAATTTGTTCCTATTTCCATATTACCTATTTAGATAAACATTTATTAATCTTTTCATTCTATAACATGTCTAACCTCGTATGCTAGGCTAATAATGTGCCTACAGTTGAGATTAATCACCTCAAAGAAATAATAGCTAGTTTAAATATCATCAATATTTTCCTCACTTTTGTGAAGGTACCTACAAAAATATAAATATTACTGAATCAATTTCTATTGTAAGAATATTACATATTATAATTAATTTATATTTATATATGAAATATTTACTTTATATAGTTTATTTTTTTTTCATATGCAGTAGTTAGTGAGAACTAATTTTAAGTATTTACAATTTGTCAACAATTCTAATAAATGCCTATGTATTTTTTACAGATGCAGTGTTAAAAACTTCTTAATGCGTATCAAATTGGCAGCCAGTATTGTCTAGGCTTTTACAGTTGCCATATTTTTTGTAAAAGTTTAAATTTTAAGTATTGTAAAAAAAGTTGAATAAAGACTGGTGATATTCAATTGGACAAATTAATTAATAGTCCAGTTTTATATTTTTTAATTCCTGAATTTAAAGTAATTATTTATGTTTTAATTTGTTAATTGATTATATAAAATAATAAAATATATTTCATATTGTATTTTGGTGTGTTACAACATATTAATAAATTGTTTATTTATCATTACTTTTTAAAGTTTTAAATAGACCCTATTTATTCATTTTATTTTTAAATTCAGTGATTACCATTAAAATAGTAATAACTAGGGTGCAGATTTAAATTCTCTAAAAAAAAAAAAATGCCTTAAAAAAATACAATTTAATGTACTTATAAAAAAATGTCATAAAAATGATTTATTTTCATTATTTGAAATAACTGATAAATTGATTACATAGAATGAAACAATAATACTGCAATACTAAACACTTAGATCATATACATTGTATATGATCTAAGACTAAACACAACAGTTCAAATACTGTAATTTGATTACATAAGACTGATCAATAACTTATCATTTTATCTTTTTTACAGCCGGCATTGTATTTAACTGGTATAATCAGAAAATCCATAATACATTTAAGTAGAAATATGATTTTTTTTCTTTTAGGAAATCAAATCAAATTTTCCGAAGTATGAAATATGTAAAAATAATAAAAAATGCTTTAAAACTCTAAAAATACAAAATAAAAGTTTCATTTTATAATTTTTTGATATAATATGAAACAGATTTTATGCTTGGAAAGCATTATTTTAGGACATTCAGAAGAAAGTGCAATTTGCATTAAAATCCGTACCCTAGTAATAACTGTTGTAAGTTCAATAATTTAGGGTGGCCCTTAGTAACAGATGAAGAAAAAAATTGATATTTTTGATTTCTCACTCCCTCATATTGTTCTATACCTATTATAAGAAAGTTATTCGTGTACAATTTAGACAAGATAACTCACCCCTTTCACGTGCCACAAGAGGGTTGAAAAAGTGATGAATAAGGTAGATATGTCATTTTTTTAAATATTATAATATGTTCATTCAATAGAGTTATACTAAGTACTAACGGTATTTAAGTTAATATATTATGGAACTCATAAATTATATAATTGTGCACCTAATAAATGTTATGTTTCATAAAGTTAGAATTGCAGATAAATAAGAATAGTAAGATATGAGGTTATTTTATAACCTTATTTTACGCCATGTTACCCAATTATTTTTATAACTATTATTATTATGTAGCTGTTACCTATTGCTTTTGATAATACTAAATTATTGTTTATGATTATTTATTACACATTTTTATCTTAGTTTGTTTCAACCGTTTACCTAAGTTTTCCTGTTTACACTGTTCAGTGTTTAATGTGACTTTATATGAATAAAACGTGCTCGTGTTTAAACATTTAATAATAAAGTTAAATAATTTAAAACACGTTAAATTTCAAAATGTCTACTTCATCTTCGGCAACTAAAACTGCACTTCGTGGGTATAATAATATATATTTAATTGGGTCAGTTCAAAATCAAATAATCGGAAGTAAGCTACCTTCTAACAGACAAGTTATTACTGTATTGTTTTATAATTTACGGAAAGTTAAATTAAATTTACGTGAAAGTGCGAAATCAGTTATAAAAGAAACAGTTATTTTTTGGGAAAAGGCGCGAATACATACACGAGAACAACATCATTGTATCTCGAAGTTAGAAGCTTTATATCAACAATGGCGAAGTTTCTGATTTTATTGACAAATTGGACGATCTTTTTGATGTATTCATGCAAATGTATTAAATATGATTCAAAATGAGGAGGATAAAAAGTTTTTGTTGTTACAGCGACAAAAAGGGAGACCAGGTTGTATGTTAGGAACTGATTATAAATTAGCTGTAAAAGAAAAAAAAATGATTCAAAAGTTAAAAAATATAGAACAACAAAAAAAGAGAGAACACTTAGAAACCGATGAATTATGTATAGGTAAATAAATAAAATATTAAAGTAATTCAATAATTTCTAATATCTAAAAAATATTTTTTTTTAATTGTAATTTATAACTTATTAAAAAGCTTAGTTGAATATCTAGATTCTGATATATCTCGAGTAACCATAAACAAATTGTATGGACATGTATGGTACATTGCTCCCAAAACTATGGCTTTGGCATTTTTTGATTCTCGTATACCAAAAGATACCAAATTAAAAATGATAAATGCAACTACCTCTACCGATAAAATTGAAAATATTAAAACAAAAAAAATTAATATTCGTTCAAGTGAAGTTAAAGAGTGTTCGATCGCGCAACGATGTTGTGTTTGGCCCCTATCTGTTCGGGACACCACAGGTGTGGGAAAGATAAAGTGTCCGGCAAGCTCCCCCCTCCACTGTCCGGTGACAGCTCGTCAACTGATGGACGTGCTGTCAGCCAGCCCGACGTCCGAAAATAATATGTGCCGTACTGTTTTCGGCTTTGTCTTTTTCCAACGGTCGAACTGAGCACAACGTCGTGCTCGTTCGCCGCCTTTGCGTGTCGCAAAAAAAACCTCGTGTGAACCCGAGGTGTGATTTTCCTGTCAACCTGTGATCGGGTTATTGCAAATTAAGTTCACTTTTGAACTCGTCGACGAAGATTCTCATCTTCATCCGCGGTTGTCGTCCAGCATCGTGGAATCATCCAATCGTCAGTGCCGCAACAACCACAGGGGCAGCCGGGGCAATGCCCCTGTAGAGGGCCGCTAATCGTTGGCTCAGGGGGCCCTGACGTGCCCTGCGTTCTATTTTAAATAATTGCATTTTAGTCTAATGAATCTAATGTTTAAATCAAATAAAATATATTATTGAAAATATTAATTTTTCTCCCAATTGAAAACCCATTTTTTAGGTCTGCAGAATGTATGTAGTGCATTCGATTTTCTCAGACCTCAATCAATTATTGAATCTGAAGAAAATTTGATTATTAAAGAATAATATGATTTTGTACTTAAATATCAATCAGATATAAGTTCTGAATTTACCAGTCAGCTTATTTCTCTTAAGGAAATGATCATGGACAAAAATTTAAAAACAATTATTGAACTCGCAATATTTATCCTTCAAAATGATTTTTCTATAAGTTACTCTGAAGTACTAGGGACCTGCATGTTATTCTTAGTATTACCAGTTACAGTTGCCACTGCAGAAAGATCGTTTTCCAAGTTGAAACTTATTAAGAATTTCCTAAGAAATTCAATAGCACAAGATCGTTTAACAAAATATATAGCTATACTTAATGTTGAACAACACCGTACATCTGAATTAAATTTTGAAAAGGTTATAAATTACTTTGCTAATTTAAAAGCGAGAAAAATGAATTTTCGTTTTTAATTTGTGTAATTATATTTCTATGGCACATATTATTATGAGTATTATGACACGTTGACAATGACTTGAAATAAATTATACAATTGTATTTCATATTTTTTTTCTATATAATATGTACCTAGGTACCATAAATTATATAATTTCTTGAATTTTTGTCTATTGTTAAGTATTAAGGATGATCAATTGATACCTTATTAATTTTTATTATTAATTGTATATGTTTTGTGATACATTTTTTATCATTTTAAATATAGTTAAGATTTTGTCTATAGAATTATATTATGTTTTAATATAATATAGGTACACACAATCTATATGCTATGCAATACTTTTTTTAGATTCATATATTTTTACAAAAGTTTTAATTAATATTTATAATAAAAAAAAGAACACTAAAAGTGTAGTTATATTTTAATAACAATACACTGGTCACTGGGTGGTGGTGGGCCTTCGCATTATATTTTTAGGCTTTTAAAAAAAAAATCACCATCATTATTTTTTTTGTATAAGTAACATATAAAAAAATATATATATAGACCTCAGAGCCCCATACATTGACTGTGTCCGGGGCCCCAAGAATCCTAGTTGCGGCACTGCCAATCGTCGAATGCTGTCGCTGTCAGGACGTCAGGACGTCATATAACATCACGTATTAAAATTTTGTCCACTCGTGGTCAGCGGCCAATTAGTAACGTATCATTTGTATATTGCGACCTTAGTGTTTAAAGTGTTATTTTCGTTAATTCATTATTATTATATATTTGTTATACTCGAGGGCATTTGAGGTCGGTGTACTCTATACCATATTATATAATATTTATATCTCATATTTTAATGTTGGACGCCCGCATATTATATTAATTAATTTTTTCATATTTGCGTTATACTATTGTCATATAATAATTATATATACCGTACGGCCAGCGGCCGTAATATTTTGCTAATAGAAAAATAGTTCTACTTTTGTATTTTGTGTGAGTAACCCCTTCCGCTACCGTCCTCAACAAAAAACGCGAGTCGTTGCCGATAACCGCCGTAATTGTAGGATCGGGCGATCGGCAGCGGCGAAAACTAAGGCCGGGGCTATACACGGCGTATTCCGCCGCGTATTTCGAGGCGTTTTTCGTCGAATTAAAAATGCATTGGTTTAAATCGGAGCAGCTATACACGACGGACGTAATACGCCGCGTTTTAATCCGCGGTGGAAAACGCAAGCCGGCCTGCGTTTTCCGCCGCTGTAGAGGCGTTCGAAACGCGGCGGAATACGCCGTGTATAGCCCCGGCCAAAGAGTATGTTAAGAAGGATTTTGATGATTTAGTATCACCACTTCACCGGAAACCCTGAATTTTTTTTCAAGGTTTTCTATTGTTACGGAATTTTTTAATGTTGATCCTGATACATGGGAAACGAAAGAAGATTATCAAAAAGGACTTAAAATTGTAAAGAACCTAGTAGTATATATGTAGTAAACATATGGTAAGTAAACTATGTAGCTGAACGAAATGAAAAATTAATTGAAGAATATATAATACAATATTAACGAAAGATAAAAACGAAAGAAGACCAAAAACAGTATCTTTTACAGGTAGTAAATGAGTATCGAAAAAAAAATATCCAGATAGTAAAACATCAACATTGTCATTAATTTAAAAATATAGTACCTAATTTACATATTGTATTTTCTTATTTATTATGTTGTAGATACTAATTTTATTTAATTATGCACCTATGCATACATTGATTATTTTAATTATTCAATTCCAATAAAATAAATTTTCCAAAATAAATATAATATTTTGTTTTTATAATTTTTCTTATAAAAACTACCCTATTTTTTCAACCCTCTTGTGGCACGTGAAAAAGGTGAGTAGTCATGATCAAATTTAACTCAAATTATTTTCTTATAATAACAAACAAAATGAAAGGGTGAGAAATAAGAAATTTGAAAGTTCAAAATTAAGGGCCACCCTAAAGTTTATATAATATGTAGGTATTGTATTTAGGGCTGTCCTTAAAGGAGGAAGGCACAATTATTACTTAGATTTATGGCCTCTATAAAAAAAATCTGGACATTTTCTAATATATTTAAAAGTTTCTTAAGAGAAGTAAGTAATAATGAATAAATCTTTTAGAAATAAAGTAAACAAGTAATGATATACCTAATATTATGTTTTAAAGTAAATAACTGTTGCTATGTCAAGCATGTAATGTACTATAAAAAGGTTAGATACTTTTTTTATAGTGTGTCAAATATACATGAGGATGTAGGACAAAACAAAACAAAGACAGTCTGTAATACTTTCAGAAAACTAAAACATCTGGCTTATTTTGTTCCATGCACTTCTTATAGCCATAATTTGCTTCGTGGAGATATTGTACATTCCAGTAGCTATACATTTGTGTAATTTAAAGACTTCAATTTTTTTTCTCGGATTCTAATAAAAATGGACAATCGAAAGTTTGTTAATTTTGAATCAATAGATTCTCTGATTCTGTACAACTATAATAAATAATATGAAAAAATAATTATGTCCGTGAAGTTAGCTCCCCGACTTTTGCCTATCAATTCCAAAAACATGTCAATATTTTGCAAATTAATTGCAAATATGTTTTTAAAATTTGGAACCCAATATTTTATTTTTGGCGAATCTTCCAAGTTTTTTCTCCAGTTCATCTACTTTTGTCCAATCCCTTCAAACTCTTTAAACTATAATTAATACTTAATTGATTTCACAACTATTTAGTAGATTAGTAGTACCTACTTACTTATTAAGTCATTTTGGAAAGCTCTTAATCAATTTAATATCGATAGATACTTATTTATTTATGTATAATTCTGATTGAGGTATATGGAATCTAGGTACTCAGCAATAAATCTTATGGCCCCCAAAAAACATGCAAATGAAACAACTTCCGAGCCCACATAATTAGGACATAATTTATGTCCAATAGAATATACAATAAACCTTTATTTCTCATATGTAAATTCATTTGATTGTTGGCAGTTTAGCATTTGAGTACTTGACGAGTGACGACGGAAGTAGCCAGTTCATTCATCTGGGTCTGAAGTTTGGATAGCACTATAGCAGTTAAAAAGGTAAAAAATTACTTACCTACTTATTCAACTTTCCAGTGGGAATGCTTTTGAAAATCTTACAATGGTTCCTTAGTACAGTGTAAAGGTTTCATTTGTATAACTTGTGTACCTAGTTGTATTACCTCTGTTAATAATCAACGAGTGTCGAGTACTGAATTCAACAAGTGGATTACCGTTCATCGAATCATAGATAATAAAGATTAAATATAGAAACATATAGGTAGTAATCGCGTTGTATCTCTGGCCAGGAAATTACAATATGTCGGTCAGTCGGTGTATTTTTGTTCGTGTAGGAACTTACGTAATGGTATATTTTTGTTCGTGCAGGAACTTGTGTAACCACACTTACCTGCTATGTTTCACGCGAAAACTTACCAAGCCCACTCCTACTGTACAGCAGATCGGTACCCATTTGCCCATCTTTTTTTTTATCTTGTATTCGGAATTTCAATGTTGACCTTTCAAAAGTAGGTACCAATCAGATCAAATTTGCTACCATAAACCACCACCAAAGTCGAAAGCATAACCTAACCTTTTGTTTTGTTTTTCCCAATTATTTATAAAAGTACTGGAAATTTTAGGTTATGATCTCTCAAAAGAACAAACTAAATAGATATACTTTCCTTCCAGAAAAGGTATTGCAAAGTTTAAATCCAAAGCATTTTTTCTACTATGAATCTCGATTAGATAATCTACACATATACACAAAAACAAAAAGTTTTAAAAACACACATCATTGTAAAATCGATAAGTACATTCATCGTTCCGCTAAGAATCTAAAAGTGAGTATTTTTTAAGAACACTTGCAAATAGAAATTTATGTTTAAGTTAAGCAACTCAATTATCTTTGCACAGTGCCTCTCAAATCCTATGAGCGGCCCTGTGTGTATAGGTACTAGTGTATCGTCATAGGTCGGCAACCTTTTGAGATGGAAGAGCCAAAAGTTACAATTTAAAAAATGTCCAAGTTTTTAAAGAGCCACGAAAAATGTTTATTTCAATATTATAGTATTTGCTTGTATATATTTGATTTTCGATTTAAAATAGTCGACTTTAGACACGAAATAATATTTATTCATATAAAAAGATACAAATATTTTTAGCACAAAACATATTCAAGTATTTTAGCTATAATAATAAAATAATTATTCCAATAATATAACTACAGTTATTGAATAATAGATAGTTACCTACATAAATGGGAGCATTGGCTTTGCATGCCTATTAAAAGTTTCGTTAAATCTGGCTCATAACTTTTTGTTTTAAGTTTCAAGCACGACTTTAGATTTTTATTTGTTAGTCGGCTTCTTACTTTATTTTTTATTATATTCATGCAAAGATCGCCAGCACTCCAAATGCCAATTTCTTCACCCCACTGTATAGCATTCTGGAAATCTGGAAGACTATTCTATATGCGTCGAATGCATAAGTGCCTGTACTCGCGGCATTTCTTTTAGAGCTGTTCACTTTTTTTTTTATGTAATAAAATATTGATTTTGATAATAAAATAATTAATACTTGTGGAACTGGAGAGCCGCAACTTTAGATCGAAGAGCCGCACGTGGCTCTCAAGCCGCAGGTTGCCGACCTATGTCATAGGCACAACTAAGGGGGGGGGGAGTATGGGAGTGCCGAAGCTTTTCCTAACTTAAGCAAGTTGCAGTTATAACTCCAATAAGTTTTGAAACATGTGAACACAGTTTTCAAGTAGGCAACAAATTAAAAATTGGTCAAGTACAATACAGTATGTTAGAGCAACGGTTTACTGACTTATGTTGATTTTAAATATTTAGTGCCTTAGTGGCATATGTTGTAAATAAAATAAAAACAATATGAGTGTGGGTTATTGAAATAGGTTATGTACAAAGGTATACATCATTTTATCACCCCCTTAAAATGCATGTCTAGTTGCACCTATGTGTATCCTATCTACAATCATTGCCGTCATATTGACTGACTGACTAATAATTATTGTGAATTATTGTTATATAGCCCATCTCAGTTACATATTGATAATCTATATATAATAATTATGATCGTTCAATAAAAATAAGAAAAAAATCAAAATCACAATAAGTTATAATAATAAAAGGTTAAATTCTAAAAAAATAAATAAATAACAATATTATAGGTACATCAGAATCGTATATAAAATGTAAGTATTTGTATTATTATTTTAAGCACAATTTCAATTAAGATATTATGCATGCAAAATATAAATGTATAATAATGGCCTAACACTTACACCCATATATATATGTGAGACATATGTAATACATTAAAAACTGATACTTACACTAAATATAATATATTATATAAGTAGGTAGGTAGTTAATTTCCTTTTTTTACATTTAAATAATATTTTTTTCATTCGAGTTAATTTTTTTTTTTTAAATTAAAATCTATAATCATTGAAATTTGAAAAAAAATCAAAATTCGTGTACTAGCATGAAATACGTTAAGCTGCGGTGGTAATCGATTGTGTATCGCTCGTTGCCGGAGGTTTTTCGGTAATACCCAAGCATGGGACACGTTTTGAAAGTTCTAATCTAAATGACAAATTTAAGACATTTTTTTTAAACAAAAAAAATCAAATAGTCGTTAAAAAAATATTAGCTAGGTATAATATAATAGAATCACTTAATATATTGTTAGTGAATTAAATACATTTTGCAGGATACGGTATATTATTAAGTATTAACGTTATATTAGATCCATACATAGGCGTGCACAAACTTTAATCCGCAGATGCAGCACATAATAGAATAAAGTGGTTCGTTTTCTTTACAATCGGCAAAATAAAATATTTTGAACAACCAAAGTTATTAATTGTATGACATACAGGTAGACTGTACTATTGTTAGTTGTTACCTACTTCCTGCAGTCTTGTTATGACTTAATACTTTTCAAGTGTGTTCTGAATTATTTACGTACCTATTTAAATACTTGGTGTCATTAGTATTTGAAATACGTATTCGAATATTGTCTTTTAAAAGTATTCAAAATACTTTACAAGTACTTTTTTTCACACTTTGAATTTCAGATGTCTTATACCTAATATACCTATATATTTTAATCGGATCAAGTTATACTTCAACTATAAGTAGATACAATAAATTGTATCTATTTTGTCATTTGCTTATTTTATAAAATATGTTGAAATCTTAAAATTATTATAAAATATTAAGTTAAAAACAATTTTTAAAATAAAATATTACGATAAATAGTAGGTAGTAATTTGTTATCAATTGGTTTAGACTCGAAACTATTATACTTAGATTTATTATATTAATATTTAAAATAATATTACAATATATCTGGCTATATAGCGTCATGATAAGTATTGAGTTACCTGTATTTAGGATGACTGATTGCGTACACATAAGGGTCGAAACAAGCCACCGTCTTCGCAAACACCGCTGGTAGCATTGACGCAATAGGTGTTAGTAATGATCTTAAAACAATAAAAGGTTACTGTTACTGGCGGTAAACGGTCACTTTGTACGGTCCATTGTTTAAAATGCACGCCGCGGTAACTGTACGGTCGTGTAAAGATAGTCATTTGCAGAAATTGTAAAAATGTTTCTATCAGAACTTGGACACTATTAGGTACTATTATATAGGTACATTAAACTAATATATACAACATTAATATATATTATGTATATACGATTTTGTAAAGTTAGATGAGATTAAAACGTTATTTTATATTAATAAAAGGTCAATACAAATGTTATAATTAATAGTAGGTATACGTATATATAGACAAGTCAAAATAATCAAAGTTAGTTTTAATTTACAGGTTAGGTAATAACTAAACATTGCTTAGTGCTACAATATATATGTTTATACATTTTAATTTTAAAAAGTTATATTTGAAAGTCAATTAAAAATGTTTATAATAATGTCAAAAAAAAATTGAAGTCTTTTAAAACTTAAAACCATTTAAAATAACATATTTTTTTTTATATTATACTTTATGTATATATATTATATAACTGTATTAAGTGTCCGCGTTCTGCAATCTAAAGTTTTAATCCTACCGTACAAAGTGTCCGCGTTTCGCACTTTTAATGTTAGGTCGTACAAATAGCTAGTCCGTTATTGACACATATTTCAAGGAAGAAACTGCTTAACCATTTGAGAGACTTGTATAGTTGTATAACTAGGACCAAATTTTAAATTTAGCTTTTTTCAATAGGACGATTGAATACAACTTATATTATGTAGAGAACAAAATTGTCTGATAGCATATTTTTTAACAATTTTTATCTGATACCTAAAGATGACCGAAAATTATAAATTAAAAACTAAAGTTATACTTTGGAAACAGCATACTAAACGTATTCTTAAAAAACTGGGAATTGCAAGACTCTTGTCATTGTACATTTTTCATTTTTAATGGACTCATACAGGTGATTTTTACGAAATAAAAGCGTAGATGATTCAAAGGTATTTAGGTGCTGAAGGATACCAGATATTTTATTAGAGAAATAGTAATTTTATCCATCGTGGTAGAAGTTTGGTGAATACAGTTTGTCCGATTAAAAATGTACAGCCTACATCTATAGGTATCAAAACTCTTACTGATCTCCAAAAGCGCCGATCATGGCGACCACTGCGTATGGTGTCCAGGCAGCTACAAACAGGAAACAAATCGTAATTGCGGCTTTTGCAATCCGTACTTCCGCCGATTGAGCGTTTGCATCTTGATTACTTCGCAATGATTCAACGTTCATCTTTTTGGCCTTAACGACGTAAAAAAAAAAAAATGATTTTTAGAAATTTTTAATTTTTTGATATCAGAAAATAATAAATAAAATAAACTAGGAACTCGCTATGCTGTATAGCAGGAGTGGAGTGTGCCCCCTCGAAATTGATTTTGAGCGTTGAGATCTGTTAGCTTATTTTATTATATAAATTTGTAATGCTATCAGTAATTTATTAGTTATTACTTATTACTAATTCGGTAGGTTAAATTAATTTTTGCCGAAGAAATGTATTTATTAAATTATTAATAATTATTTTAGTAGTACCTATATATTTGTATCGTACCTATTTCATTGTTACCTTTTGGTCAATATCGACTAACCATTGAACGGCGTGAATGGGTTGTTGGTATAAATATAGCCTATAGGCAATAGCTTAACAATTGTCTGTGTGATGAAAATTACATTATGTATAGTAAAATATAACAATAAACGGTTAAGTTTAAGATCCATGCGAATATTTTCAATTCACAACAAAATAACTAACATTGATATTTTTTGTTTTAGTACCTAGTCCCAGGTTTTAGTCGCATATATTTTTAATATTTTGAAATTGCTACAAGAACGACTTATGTGGGATTGTTTATTAAATAATTAGAACCAAGCTTCTTGACCGAGCCCAAAAAGAATTATCAACATTAAAAAAGAAATTGTCAAAGGCCACGATTTATATTTTTTTTTAATTACAATAATTTAACAAACATTTTTGATGATAAATCGTTATTATACCATAACATATCCGAATTTTACCAACATTTTAATTTCAATCAGTTATAAACTATGTACCTACTTTACATAAAACTTTTTATTAAATTTCCAGTAATAAAAATGTAAGAGGAATATTGTAATAGATGCGATGTTCAGACCGGAGGAGTTAAAATAAAATATGTTGTGAAGTTTTAAATTGATTTTCAGAATTTGTAAATGAGTCATTATAAAGTTATAACCTAAAAACCATTATGGGGGTAAGTTTTACCTACAAAATAATTTGTATATTTTCATAATTTTAAGAAATTTTGTGGAACTTTAAACGTTTAAAAAAATTGTAACTTTGTATTTAGGATACTTTTTAATTGCGATATATGAACAACTTATGAGGAACCTTCTATGAACTCTACTAATCTGAAATATATAAATATAACAATTAAAATTTGACTTGAATTACTTGTTCACGAAGTGCTTTTTCGTGGTTGAACACGTGGCATACAATTTGTGAATAAAAGTATATGATAAAAGACATGGGGATCACGTAACAAATCACAAACATGGTTCCAACAAAAGCCTTAGTCTCCTCGGTAGGCGTTAAGTAGTCAAAAGAACAACTTGTCAAAAAACCCTCTGAAAACAAAAATTATTATTATAAAGTTACCTAGGTACTATAATTTTAAGGAAAGAATAAATTCAAAAAAATATTTATTATTATACTCTATTATTTTTTTATTATTTTATCTACTTGATCTGCTTATACAATAGTCATGTGCTCATGTAACAATAATTATTGTCAAATTGTAAGTTGGTATTAATTAATGAGATTTTGGCTATTCAGTGGCTTATATACATAAGTTTTGCATGAGAAGAGGGAACTTTAGAAAAAAACCTAACCCACAGGTACAATAAATTAGCGTTTTGAGAGATTTATAAAATTCCCTAAAAAAAGGTGATTAGTAGAACTTAGACTTAAGCTTATACTTTTAGTTGATAGTTTCCAGATGACTTTTCGACTTCCTTACTGAACTTATTATTATAATTAACTTATTAAAAAAAAACTAAACTAACTATACTCAAGTAACTATTTTTGTATAGATTCTAAAATAAAACTTATCTATATTAAATTTAATCTGAATCCAAGCAATTGTTATTTATAACATTTATTGAAAAAGACATATTATGTATAATATGGTTTATATAGTTTTATCGACTCACCTGGAACAAATCGATTCCACTTTTCGGTTAAAGGCAATAAGCACCACGGTAAAACATACACCCAAATACATATGATCAATATTAAAGCTTTTCCATAAGTCATACGACCTTCAAATGGTTTTGCGATTGTACTAAAAAATAATAATTTAATGTGAACATTTGTAAACATTTATGAAAACGATATAAGTATAATATATTTAATTAAATCATAATATAATGGCTAGCTATTTATATATTGTGTTTGATTTATAAATTTAAGAATTTGTAGAAACCACGCAATCGTAGCTGTTGCTTTCAAATTTATAACTTAGATGAATACAATTCATGTTTTTTAATTAAATCCAAAATTTCTAATGAAGTCATATCTAACACAGTATTACTTATATTATATTCTATACGAGGTAATTTTTTAAGCATGCTCACCTTAATTGTATGTAAAAATTATGTATTTATTTTAATTCTGGTTTTTGGAATTTTTAAATAGGTACACCGTACACCTGAATACCATATTTTTGAATACTTGAGATTTTGTGTACCACTTAAGGATGATCTTGTGGCAATACAATAACTACTGTTTTTCAAAAAGGAACCTCCCTTTTTCACTTTTTAACTATTTGGCAGATATTTTTTTTGAGAAATTTGATGTATCTAAATCAAAATGTGAACGAGTAGTTTTTGAGTTATATGACTTTGTGTACTAAGGATAATTATGTCTATGGTAATGGATCAAGTAGATATGGGGGCTTAAATAATTTGAAAATATTAGTAACTACTATTTATGTAGTAAGTATAATAAATACAAAATCTAAAATTATATAATATGGTAGTTTATATTTTTGTAAAACTATTTTTAAGGATTATTATCCTTAGTATAAACATTTTAATAACTCAGAAACTACTCATTAGAATTTTGATTTAGATACATCGACATTTTCAAGGAAATCATCCGCCTAATAATTTGAAGTGAAAAAGAGGGTTCTCATTTGAAAAATAAAAGTTTGTTTTGCCACAAAACATCCTTTAAAAAGCACAAAAAATATCAGGAATTTTAAAATATGGTATACTTTAGGTACTAACAATTTCTTAAAATCTGCAGAATTTGAATAAATGTACGTATAACGTGAAAATTGGGGGCGAGCATATTTAAAAAATCACTTTGTATATTTAGGTACATAAAAAAAAACAGAGAAACTTGCTCTGCTGCATAGTATGTATAGTATGTCGAGTGTTTAAACGTTGAGTTGGTCGTTGACCACTTTAATGGATATGTTTAATTTGAACTCAATGATAAATCATTGTACACGATGAACAAAGCTTCTGAGCCAAAGACTGCCCGACTATACATTTCTAAGGATATTTTATTTTATTTTAACTTTGTATAAAATTCCCTAGCTTTGGTTAAATTAATATTCAAAATTTGGGCAAAAGGGTAGATACTAACTCTGCTCTGTTGTGCGTGGATCATTCCATTGTTATGGATGTATTACATTTGAACTCGATAGACGATGATATAAAATCATTATATACGAAAAACGATTCTGAGGTCTGTCAGCCTAAACCACTATACCTATTACGGGTTTTGCATAAGAATTACAATTTTTCAATACATTCTTTGTTTTCCCGACGCTTTTGAAAACTATTGTTTTGTCTGGATTTTTTACTTCTGATCACCCCTCCGAAGTGCCAACTAGATTCACTTTCTTATTATAATTTATGCTTGAAAATCAAAGGATTTTTACTGCCCTAAATTATGATAACGGACAGGAAAAATAAAACACACATTATTGTAAAATCAATACATTCATCGCTCTGCTCAGAATCTAAAAGCTTATACGAGTACATTTTTAACATCAAAATATTTTCGTGATTTTGAATGTATATTAATATCACAAAAAGATTCAACAAATTTTAAAGACTATACCAAGTCTAGAAAATGCTTTTATAAATATTTGGAGAAATTTATCCCGATTGATGATGCCATAAAAAAATAAACACACATCATTGTACATCATACGCTCCACTCAGAATCTAAAATAAAAAAAAATCCTGTTTTCTTTTTCTTCACACTTAACATAAATTTAAATAAAACTATATTAAAGATAAATATAATTATCGTTTACTTTTTTATTGATTTTTACATCTGATTTTGTATTATTATCTAATGTATTCCCTAACATCAGTAGGTACTATTTAATAGTATTAACATAATTAATTATCCTCGATGGTTATTATTTACTCAGCTAACCGTTTTTATTTTTAGTGTATTATCCAGGCGTTAAATTTGTCAAACGAATAATTCTAATAGAATTAATTAAATGTTTATACCTGTATCTGTCATAAGCAATTGCAGCGTTTGTGGCTCCTGCTCCAATGCCACTAATAGATCCGCACAATGCAAATATCTGGCATTGTAAATGGCCTGGATACTTATGGTCTATTGAATCATAGATGAGGATTGGTAGTACAAGAACCATGGAAAAATCACACAGCGCCAAATTGAGCACAAACAAATTGGAAGGTGTTCGTAATGGTTTTGATCTAAAATAAAAGATTTACCTATTTTTCTACACGATTACACGAAAAATAATTAAAAATAATAGTCTATAAACAGTTAAAAAAATCATTTTCAATCTTAAAATGACGACCTATATTTTGTTTGAGATCTATTAACGCTTAAAACATAAAAATATGCAATTAAATTGGAAATATTATGTACTATTGTATACCGAGTGGTCCATTTAACATAAGTCACTTACTATTTCAACAACTAACAAGTATTAACGTTTTTGAAAATATTTGAATTACATGGTTTCAAGTTGTTACAATACAACGTTTTTTTTTCAAATATTTTTTAAGTTTTTCTCTTTTTTGAATGGTATTCATAATATACAGTATACATTTATAAGTGTATATCAGAAGTGTTCAAACTCCATAGAACACTTTTTTGTCACCTCTATTAAAACTATTGAATTTTAGTGTTTCAGAAAAATTCAATTTTTTTCTAGGCAGTAATTAATGACACTATATATTATTGATTCATAATTAATTATGTTCAATAGTGACTATTTTAATAGGGTGGCACTTACAGCATAAACAATATAATATATGATCTAAGGGGCGACGTAACGACTGGCGAGGACCAAACGGTTACACTTGAAGGCTGAAATATCATTATAAAATATTTAGTATGTCTTTTTCTATATATTATAATGGGTTGAAAAAAATCAAAACCATAATCAGAATTAAATTAAATACATATTCTATTTGATCTTTTATTTATGTTTTTAAATGCACGTGATGCAATATAGGTACTTTTGACCAATTTATGAATTACGAGTCTTAAAAAAATGTAATATTTACCTCCCAAATTAAAACCACGAAATATTTAACTTGCAATTTTAAAATGAAATTAAAAAAATAAAATAGTAAAATATCCCCAAAACTCTTTAAATATAATTTGAAAACACTCATTACTGAAAATGTTTGTTATTTTTGAAAAATCGTAGAACAATATCAAGGTAAATGCAATTTTTTTATGTAAAACAATTCAAATATTTGTTAAACGTGTTTGTATAGTTGTGTTTATATTGAAATTAATTTATGTTTTCAATCGAGTGATTGAGTGTTACACGCTCACACTAAAGTTTTGTATAAATACAAATTGTAAATACAACTTGTAAAGGTACTTGTAAAAAAATGTTCTAACCTTAATGGCTAAAATGACTATACCTAAATGGCTAAATATAATCCTGCAAATATTAACATCAGTTGAACCTGTTAAAAAATCTTTTAAAAATATGTTAATTTTCAATTCTACATATTAATGTTATACCTGCATGTCTTATTCTATAATTGAGTCTATGTACGTGTAAAAAATACATATTTATATATTTGTTATTAATGTATAATATTATAATACTTACACACAAAATATCCACAACACCAAACCATTTCCAATTACACCGAGACAAAATAAAATCGTATAAGCAAATGCCAAAATATAATGGTATAGTGATCTAACTTCGGGGTATGACAACCAATGTTCTGGTACATGAGTGAGGTCTTCAGGACTAAGATTCCAACCCATCAGTTGGAGTTCGTCTACGTTTTCCATGAAACTAGAACTGATCAAAAGTCAAAACATCCCCGATATTATAAATATACACCTCGTAAAATATCGCATTTTTGGGCGTTGCACTACGATATTATGATATTTAATAATTTTGTACCGTACCCCAGCTGCGATAGAGGTCTCGACACACTCCGGTTGAAATCCATTATTGACGTTTGTCAGTGTTAGTCTAAAACACTAGTCACTACTACGACCGAAACAAACGCAATGATTAAGCCGATCTGGGTTTATATAAATAATATGCATCACAGGGACAACACGGATTATATAATTGTAGCCTATCAACTGATAATCCTCGGTAACTTACAAGGGATGTTGTTATTATTTTTTTTTTTAATTTATCCTCGGTAACATACGGCCTTATTCTGTTATTTACACAATGATTAAACTATTATACTTATTATAATTAGATTCGAAATGGGTTTGAGTTTATATAATCAAAGTATAGAAAACATGTTTACATATGACTTAATATTATTATTCGTGATGCATATAGAGTAATGAAAAATTCTCATCGTTCAAAATAAGTGTTGACGAAATATATATTTTTATGTCGGTAATATATGAACGTATGATTATTATTTGTGTCAAAAAAACGTATTGGTATAAAAGTTAAAATAGTATAGAAAATGACATGTATATTGAACTTTATAGAGCTAGTACACACATATTTTAAATTCTTACCTAGCTTATCTATTCGTTTTACATGTTTGATGACCTTTTGTGGATAGTAAAAATGATCCTAAAGTTATAATAGTTACTATACTGTACTCAATGGGAAATTTCAGTTGGTAATTAAAAGTTTTATTTATTTCTTAGAAATTTCACTAAGTGTAAGGAAATATTACAGAAAACTAATACTAAAGTATACATTGATCTGAGCTCCAATTTAAGATTAGTTTTTAAATTCAATAGTTTATTATTATGCATTATACTAATTATTACTTTAAATTTATTTTATTAAATAAAAATACTCGATTATCATTTTTAAATTTGAGGATTTTTTGTTCCATGATGATTTATCAAGCAATTTATTAAGAGTAAAGGCAATAAAAAGTGCTACAATATAATACATTTTTTTAACGAACACTACTGGCAAATTTTGAAAAATAACACTGGCAACTATGACATTTGCTGTTCATTTTCCAAGGAATATTCAATAGTTTATTTAAGAGGAATATTATTTTCTCTAAATTATTAATTGGTTCATTCAATAATAAACTGTCGATTTTCTGTATCGGCGGTGTACCGTAAAACAACAAATTTGACAAGTATACGTTATATAGAAAAATACTTCCAAAAATCGCCAAGTTAAGTAAAAAAAATATTAATTAATTTATAACAATATTTAGATTTTTAGGTACCTGCGTGGACAAAATAAAACCGATTCTTTAAGTGTTGAAAACTTGTCAAGCCTTCGCACCAGCAAGAAATTGTACTAATTGCGCACTATTATCAAATTCATATAATAAATCGTCGGTGAATCCCTGGTGTACAATAAAATGTATTTACTGTCGCATCCGACAATTTAAATTTTAAGTTTGAGAAATAGAGCATTTCGACCAAGCCCGGATTAATAGATTAGATGGATCTATCTATTTCTACAAAATATTATTTTTAATGTGCTCAACAGAAATTTAAAAAAATAAAAGTTCATATTACGATAAGTTGCTTAAGGATAAATACGAGAACATAGCTGATAAATTAGTGAAAATGGGAGTTGTGAACAATGCAGTTCGCAATGAAGTGCTGGTATTACCATGTAGTTATTAAATTATTAATATTTAATATTGATATTTAGTGCGTGAGGTAGTGGACAATAAGGCGTGTAGTTTGACGTTTAAAATATTATTATTGATTTGGAACTCCGATGTGGTTGTGGTGACTATAGAATCTTATTTTAATAATTTATAATAATTGTGTAAATTATGTGTATACTGTATTCATATAATTTAATATTTTTTATGCGAAACCGATTTATTTTTATGTAAGTAACTCAAAAATGAATAATCACAGATACACGAAATATTCACTAAATGGTAATATTATCATTTTCTATACAATATGATAAAATGTTCAACATTTTTTAAACAATCTAAGGTTTCTTATAAGTTCTAATGACTGGAATTAAAAAAAAAGTTGAGCGTATAAAATAGTTTTTAATGGACGTTTTAAGTTGAAAATGTTTACAAAATTTGACAAATGGTTGTGTTAAATTTGAATTCAATGATATATAAAATCATTGTATACAAAAAACGATTTGAAATTATTATTGAGTGTATAAAATATAATAATATAATTTAACAGTTTCAAGCAACCACGAAAAATATTTTTAAATTACAACGAAATAATTATAACAATGTTATTCTTTGATTAAATATCTAATTTCGTCCAAATTCGAATTGAAAATGTCTATAAAAATCAACCATGTTATTAAATTTTTTAGATTTATTGGTTACATCATGAACTACTTACGAGAAACCTTGTTTTACATTTTCAATCCTTAGATATAAGAATTTAACATTTTATAAATTTTTAACTTTAAAATAATTTGCAAATTTTTGATATTTTGGTATTCAAATTTGCAAGACTGAGCATTAACGGGTTACAAATTAAAATTAAGTTAAAACGTTAAGTTAATTAACCCGTTACTTTTTTTTTGAAACTAACTTTAAACTTAATAAAATATAATAAGTAAAATGTTTAACATATTTAACTTCAAGTTAATTGTATACAGATTTATTAAAATTAAGTTAAATTAAAAATGTCATATAACCCATTCATTATTATATAGCTTAGTTGGCTTGAGAAATATTAGATATTATCATAGAAAAGAAATGTCCTTTTATGGGGAAATGTATAATTAATAAATTATTATTATTATTACCGAACACCGGTTGAGTTTGATATAATCTATATGTTACGGTGAAAGACGAAAATTAGTAAATGTCGTCATTCCTCGGTCAATGACGTCATTAACCAAAGTGATTCAATTATGTAGGTAAATGTTGTAAAAAAAACATATTTTAAACTCAAATGTACATCTTTCACCGGTCATTGGCGTCATTTACCAAGACTGGTGGTAAATGATGATACATCTCAAATAATACACTTATTTGTTTTAATATAGGTACTATTTAATAATGATTTATTGTTGGTGGGTGATTCATTTTTGAAATTGATTTCAATAAATTAATGAATGATTAGGATTTTCAATTGAAATGAATAAAATAGGCGCATATTATAAATTATTTATTTGTACAGTTTTGGTTACCCCAACTGCACAACAATTCTGTTGCTTTGCGAGCACATTAATTTTAAGTGCCACAACCAGTTTTGCAATTATTGCATCGATTGACGCCTTGATATTCCACCAGCTATTCCTTGTCCAGCGGCTTCTCGTAATGTAATTTCCCTATGTTTAATTTTTTTCATAGCTCCATATATCTAGTTCTAGAAATTTTTCTTTGCATTAGAGCTCTTGTGTATTTATGTTTCAACACGTCATATTCTGTACCTGGTTCAAACATTCGGGTACTTATTTTATTTAAAATTAAATAAATATTATCAAATTAAAATTGGCTTACATAATTTATACATGTCATCTTCACACAAAATAATAACAGAAAGTAAATTACCATGGTTCACACCGACATAAATGTATTGAACATTATTCACCGACTAAACCGGGGACTGTCTACATTTACAACATTTACCAATTTTTAAGTGTTTATACAGACAGAAAAAAACACGTTATTTGTAAAATCAATACACTCAAAATCTAAAAGTTTACTGGGGTTTAGGAAGTCACATTCATTTTTAATAAGCGTTTTATATTGAAATGTATACGATATTAAGTATCCAATGTCATAAAATAACTGTTTCTGCTTAAACGAATTTCTTATTTTGTTGTTATTTCAAGGTAAATACTTGATATTTTCGTTCAAATTTTTATAATGGCACAATTTTCATAATATTTTGACCCTATTTTTAAACATGTAAAATATTCAATTTCTTAAAAGTTTTTTTCTACTAATGCCATATAAAAAAAAAAAATTCAATCAGTCAAAAAACTTGAAAATTATATAAATAATATATTATTATATATTCCTCATAATATGACATAAGTAATAGAACCGAGAAATTAAAGTTTGAAATTATTCGACCATCTAAAAATTACATCACTGGAAAACCTAACTATTGACTTCCCGCATTAGTTCAAAATGTACTTAGTGCAATATTTTAATTCAATGTTTTATATAAACTAAAAATATTTAAAAAAAAAAAAAAAATCCATCGAATGTACCTACCTATGTATAGTGAAGTGCTGAGGTTGCAAAAATAAATGCAATATGCACGCCACGCATTATTAACATGTAAGTTAAATAATTCTCTAACATTAATTCGATGTTAGATATTGTAAGTCTTCGTGATATAACAGATTTAAAAAAAACAACTATGTAATCATGTGATGCTCCTTATTGGAAGGGAGTGTGGTAGTATATATCAATACAAACAGTAAAACAATATTCATTATAAAACTATTACACGCACCAGCAGTATTATATTTTAATACATAAATATTACAGTTTAATTTATATATCACACTATAGTTTTTAATTTTAAAAATGGTATATTTTTTTTGTTTTGTCCTTGGATTGGATAGACTGCAATTTTAGTAAGGTAAGATATATATTTACTTATGTTTTAAACTTCCATGGTATACAATAGATTGTTGTCATAAATTAGAAATGTGAAAGATAATTAATTTTCGGATGTTATATGCCATATATGGAATCTTATTTTAAAATATAAATACTATATCGTACTTACTATCACGCATAACACAACAAATTTCACGTCCGGAAGAATTCAATTTACAATGTTATTTTTAATAAAAGCTTGAATTGGGACCTTTTATCGATTAATAAGGTAAAAATATCATGCCGGTTTATTTGATATTTAAATTTTGAAGCTATAGCTATGAGAATTTGAAAATTATCGTAACTATTGTTTCAAAATTTCAAAATAAAAATAAAAAATGAAACAGGTACGATTCTCGGCAAAGTATTAAATTCAGTCAAAACCATGAAATGAAACAATGATTTTCCTAATAATTCAGAATTTAAAATCGTATAATTTTAAGAAAAACTCAAAAATTAAGTAGAACAAGGATACATCCATTTTGGGGTTACTGTATGTTATTATAGCTGCTAAATTTCAAAATAATTGATATTACGAACTTCGTCGTGTGGGTTCTTCTAGTATGAAAAGTTTGGCTAGATCATAATTTTGCAGGTGGCCAGCGGGAACGGATAAATACCTAAATTGAAAATATAACACACAATTATTTTACAGTTTAACAGTTACATTAGTGTTAGGCAAAAACCAACGAAACCTAGTTTACCTCCTATTATAGTGGTGCACCCGCTGGGTAACTCTAAATGAACTGGGACGCACTCAGACTACTTGAAAAATTTTACTTTTTTTTCTTACGACGCACTAGGGACATTAAAAAAGGGGTCATTTCGGGACGAATTTGTAGAATTCCCCTAAATTTGGATTTATTTCAGTTAAAATATATCATATAATTAATAAATAGAAATAATTAATTTCTAGTAATAATGGACTAAAATTACACCAATATTTTACACACATTCGACCATATACTTAGATTCTACCTTATGTTAATCACACATTTTAAAACAATTATTTGTACGTTTTTTTTTCTTAGCGTTTTTTTACACGGAGTATTGGAGTGTTTTTGTTGAGATTATAATAATTTTCATACGGAAGATAGAATATTTATTTCCTAAAACATTGCAACAGAAAATCTGTGTATAAAATATAATAATAGGTACAATTTAAAATTTTCAAGTAAGTACCTACCCATGATAATAATTTTAAAATAACAAAATATCTAACTAAAATTGTTATTTTTCGTTTTAATACCTATCAGTTGTGGTCCAAATTTTAACTTAGAATATCTATTTAAAAACAACTGTGTTTATATATTTGTTAGATATTTTGGTTAGGTACAGTATATACTACTAACGAGAAACCTTGTTTTAAATTTTCAGTCATAATAGCTATAAAAATTAAAACTTTTATAATTTTTTAACTACCTAGGTACAAAATAAATTGCAAATATAATCTTGCAAGTTTTGTTAATTGTGAGTAATCCTTAGTTTTCAAGCCCCCCCCCCCCCCCATCATTGAAAAATCATTGGAAAATCATCTAGAAAACGGTCTGTCAGCCTACATAACTAAGTGTATTCTAAGATATTATTGCATTTAAAATAATTAATTTTACTATTAATAATACAGTGGCTGAATTAATGTTTGCAGACAACATATTGCATTTAAAAATGTCATTGAGTGTATAAAAAATCATAATATACTTTAAAAGTTTCAAGCATCCACAAAAAATGTTTTTAAATTACAACGAAATAACTAACATTGTCATTCTTCATTAAAATATCTAATTTCGTCCAAATTTGAAATTAAAATGTCTATACAAAATTATTTTTTTAATATATTTTTGTGATTTTTTGGTTACACAATTAAATATAAACGGAAAACCTTGTTTCAAATTTTCAATCCTTGGTTATAAAAATTGAACATTTTATACATGTTTAACTACGAAACAATTTATCAATGTTCGATAATGCATTTCAGTCAACATTTGAAGTTTAAATGCTTATAAAAAAAAGTTGTGCTTATGTATTTTTATTATTTTTGATCTGCTAATTTAACAACTTATGAGAAATCTCGTATTAAATTTTCAAGACATTTTTTTTATCAATATTTAAAGAAAGAAAATTTGAAAATTTTATAGACCTAAATTTAGCTCAAAATTGTCAAAATATTTTTATTTACATACATTTTTTTATTTGTATAGAAAATCATAATCCAAACATTTTGTGAAAATTTCAAATGTCTATAATTATTCCTTTTTGAATAACACATTCAGATCGGATACATTTAAATCCTTCCCGGAAAAAACGAGTAAATATCCAATGGTCTAATTTCAAACGCTCATAAAAAATTAGTTTTTCTTTTTAGAAAGGTAGAAAAACTTATTGAGATCCATGCGTTGAGTTTTAAAAACTTAGATTTGAATAGAAACATTTTAATGAATTTCCTAATCAAAAAAAACTTTGTGGTTTTTACGTATCTTCTCAAAATTTCAACTTTAGAGGCTTATAAAAAATCATTAGAGACTTAATCTCAATTTTTTTTTTAATTTTCACTGACAACGAGTTATGAAAAACGTTGTATTACATTTTCAAGTTTTTTGATGGACTCTGATCATCAACTTCAATAGAGGTTTCTTGTAGAAAATTGGACCTATAGTTGATACTGCTGCAGGGAGGTAAATGCTAAAAATTAAAAATTCTCAATAGTTACATCAATCAAAATTATTGTCAAAGATATAGAATAAAAGAAAAAAAATTTCAATAAATTGATTTCAATAAAATTGTAACAATATTCTGGCTACTATTTAAAATAGAAAAAACAAAACTATTATTATTAACCAATATTATTGCTAGAAATACAATTTTGAAATTTATAGAATCATATTCTTAAAGTATTGTGTCTCTATTATATTGTTCACTCAGTTTTTTTTTTAATATCGGCCGAAGATATATCCGTTTAATTTGTTCGAACCCGTCAGATACATGTGAAAATACATTATGAATTCTAAGAATGTAAATCAAGAAACCGAAAATCGCCTGCAGCATTACCGTTCTTCACTCGACCAGACTAATCCAACTCGTCAGACCACCACATCGTCGGAGACGGGACTTGGAAGTCCTTTACTCGACCAGATGTTGATGCATGCGATGCTCACTCGATTTTGGACTGGCTGAACTTGGCTGTGCAGCCAAATTTCGTCCATAGATCCATTCGCACACTGAACAAATGTAAACCGTTGCCCGAAATTGAAACTCGTCAAAACATCATATCGTCGGCGACGGGACTTGGAAGTCCGTCATTCGACCAGGAATCGATGGTGATGGTAGCAAGTCTGTTTGGAAAAGATCCAGAAGATTTTTATGGAAGTGCGCGGTGAACGTAGCGAGGAAAATTTGTTTTTGTGGAACATATGACGTAACAGTAGAATAATTATCGTTGCTATTGTTAAAAATTGTAAACTTAAAGTGTGCCTACTGTATTTTTTGTATTATATTTTTGTGTACGTAACAATAATACTTTCGTGGAGCCGACACCCACTAGATACACGCACAGTGCATTCACATTTACACACCCACGTAATAATTGACAATCGTCAGTTACTCTGTTTTATAATTTAAAAATTTTATTATATTATTATAAGAAAATAGTGCGTATAGGTACTATTTATTTGTTTAAATGTTTCAATTGTTTCTAAAACCGATTGATTTACTTTTAACAACCGTTCGTTATAACAATGCTCTCCGATTTATCACGTGAACGGACATTATTGTTTTGCCCCAATTTCGGTTTTATATTAACTTTATCGTTTACGATTCGACCGAAAAATCGACGTCCAGCAGTGGTGGCGAATCGTAAACTATTGCCGAACACACAATGTACATAATAGGGGAATAAAATAAATTAATAAATTCATGGCCAATTGACGTTTAGAGCGTGTTAATATATATATTGTGTACACTGTGTCTAACCTATTGTAAAAGCTACGGAGTACATACAGGGTTGGGCAAGATACTTAAAAAAAAGTTTCATGATACATACAATTTATTAGTGTATCAAGATACAAGATACAAGATACATTGTGAATATAGAAAAGATACAAAATACAAGATACATGATACTTTTATATTTCCAATCGAATTTCATTAATTATTAAACGTAAAACGTCTATACACAATTCACTATACTGTCTATACATAATAAATACATAATATTATTATTATACCTACATAATAATAGTAGGTATTTATAAATACTTATAAAGTCATAATTATATCAAATAATAGAATAAGGCAATAGGTACACATTATACATTTATAACTAATACATCACATATTCACATATATAATATAAATACACCAAAATTAAGAAAGTACATAACAATTACATCTTAATTTATACTTATAAATTATAATATATATAGTTGCTTTATGTGTATAATAAAATTGTTATGGTCTTATATTAAAGCTTAAATTAAATGTTATTTTTATAAATAAAATCTTGATTACCTTTAAGGAAAATTAATTTTTCAAACATTTTGTCAGATAGATTAGATCTACTAGGTGAGTGCACAAAACTAGCAAATGAAAATAAACGCTCAACGGGAGCAGATGAATAGAGACCTATGTTATATTTTATAAATAGTTTTTTTATGGATGGATAATTATTTAAACAGTTTAATGATTTTGTTATTGTCGTTAAAATAAGTAATTAATTTAAGTTCATTTTGTGATTGCTGTTTATTTTCAACCCGAAATGATCTAATATCGAAAATCGAATGTTTCGGTACTATTCAGTACACATTTTTACAATAATAGTATCTTGTATCTTTTGGCAAAAAAAGATACATGATACTATAGTATAAAATGTATCATGATACAAGATATAAGATACAATTGTATCTTTGATGCATGTGTCTTTGATACTGCCCAACCCTGAGTACATATAATAATGTAGCTCGCTGCTCCTTGACCACCGGCTATCATAAAATAAAAATATAAAATGTATAAAAGTTCGATAATTTTCGAATCGTGATCGTGTTATGTATATGACTTTGTTAAACAGCCGTCAAAGAAGCGAAAATAAGTCGCGTTCGCAATGGACAGCGGGGTCGATGATGTAGCGACTTGAACGGGACCCCGCGTAACTGTCGTCGTGTATAAAAACTTACGGTTGTGCGGAATAAAAATAAATAAACGCATTCGAGTGTACAATAGACATTGTATTGTAATAGGTACCTATAACCGATAAACGCGCGTTATATTGGATTACGTAACGTTCGAAGTGGAACTATTAAATTCGTCCAACTTAAGAGCTGTGCGCTTGGAATAATGATTTTGAACAAATATAAATAATATGAGCTTATTATAATGTAGTTGACCATATTATTTGAAGTGTTCGATTAAAATACTATTTTAAGCCACGTCTTTATACTCAATCGTAATTTGATTTTAACAATATCACGGAATTATAGTTACCGACTGAAAATTATTAATAATTGTCAATCGTTGCGTGATTGTTAATTGAAAAAGTAAAAAACGTTTTGGAAAAATATGACGGATGTTGTTAGTTAGTGTTTTCGTTTTAGTTTTGATCCTGCAATCACATTAAACGCCAATCATAATCTGTTTTGACCGCTAAACGTCACGTGTCTATTGTTTATCGAGGAAAATAATTAGCTTCCTAACCCGCGCAGACAAACAAAGGTCGTAAACCCCCTTTCGTATGTTCCGATTTTTATTTGATTTTCGGACACTATAAAATATAGATGCTGTTTTTCGAGAGAAAAAAAACCCATTGTTTATTGAATAAAAATACTAACCATTTTTAATTACTGAACATTTTCCGATCTTATTTCGGCTTAATTGACAAATGGTCCTTAAAACTGTAGGTAAATTATATTTTGAAAAGATTAACCATTTTATAGAACTGCAGCAGTTATTCGTTTCATAAGAATCAAAGTTGTAGAAATATTAAATCGCTAAAGCTTTTAAGTATGTCTTGATAATGTGTGTAGTGCGTGTCGTTGAGTAAAAAGTTACGATATAAAACCATTGTAACTGTGTAGCAATTAGAAACTTTATATAAGAATTAAACGTAAAATACGAGTAAAGGTTTTTTTCACAAACTAATGATTCGAAATTGATTTAAACCCGAGAAAATGTGTTCGTTTCAAATAGTTATTCACTAAACTTCATAACTAATGGATATACATTAGATATGAAGTGGTCCATATATTAATACGTGCGACAAAAATTGTTCGTCGTTACATGGTCACTGCAAAACATTATATTTTCCAAATGGTATTTCGTTGTGCAAAGGGTCGGCATGAGGTTGGTTTTTCTCGACATTCGTATTTAAGTCTTTAGCCCGCAAACGAAATCCCAAATAACTCAGCGATAGAAATATTCCTTTGTTGTTTTGAATGAATACATATTTTCACGTCTGGTCAAAAGAAACCAAATCATCTAATTATTATAGGTAATATATGAAATAAACCCTTTCAAAGGCCGCACAATCACTGGAATTCCGTCTAGAAATATCACCGCTGTTCAAAAGGAATTTGCAGTAAAATGCCACATTAAACCATAATGCCTAATGCCATATTGCCTTGTGGCAATCGGTTGGTTAGGGGTAGGTGTGGGGGGGTTGGTATAATATATAAGTGTTCATCAGTGTCGCATCGGTTGGTCACGTGATTTGTACCCTCGGAAGTTCGATTAAAAAACTCCCGTTTTTTCTTAATTCTTTTTTTTTTTGTTTTTCCTGACGCGTTTAAAAAATATTTTTTACTTATGACTACCCCAAAGTACCAACAAGATTCACTGTCCTATCTGAAAAAATGCTGATGACGAAAATCGGAGAACTTTTACTGCAGTAAAACGTGATGACAGACACAAAAAAAAAACACACACAACATTGTAAAATCAATAAATTCTTTGCTCCGCTCCGCTTGATAACGAGGCACACCTAAGAACTTGACACCTATAAGTACAAAAGAGCAAATTCCCTAATTTTTTTTTTTTTTCATCAACAGAACAACATTACTTCTTATTATCTTTTATTCAATTATTATTCCAAAACAGTATTTGTTTGATGTTTTATTTCAAATGAAAATTACTTTTACTAATAGGTACAGCGAAAAGAAAAAAAATGAGAATAGAAATCTATTAACTGACAATTAATCGGAGTAGGGCCTATAAATGAAACAATACTTTATGTTTTAATAAATTATAAAATATGTATAATCTGTATAATATATAATATGCATGAATAATGTTCATCAAATTAATTCTGTTTGGTTAAATAATTTCACCTTCATACATAAAAATAATATATGTATTATGTTATTTCCTAATTTTTGAAATCAAGTTTTATAGACATATGCATATATAGTTTTACAATTCCGAATTCTAACAATAAATGAATAAAATAAACACCTACCTAACCCGTTTCATTATTAACTTGACAACTATATTTTATTTAGAGTTAATACATCTGGTATAGAACAGGTACACTTAAAATTATTTCTTACGTTTTTATTTTGCAATCAATCTAAAGTAGGTCGGTTTTACGTTACATATAAATTTTAAACAAACAGCAAATGTTTATTCGTTGGAGCAGACAGTTAAATAAAATGTATGGATAATGATTATATTTTACAAAACACACGTTTAGTTATTTGTCTATTATTGATGAGTTATCATTAATTCGTAATTATAAACCTATTATAATATTTGTTAGGTATATAATATATTAAGCAGATGTAGTTGTAGATTGGGTCTCGGATGCTGATGGTGGAGGCTTTTCGTTGATTCCAAGGCATGGAACACGTTTTGATAATTCCAATCTAAAAAAAAAATAATTTTTATAAATTGAATTTAATAGAATAATGTATAATCAATTAAACATACTTCTATATTCATAAAAAAAAAAAATAATAAAAAAATGTTTTTTGTTTTTATATTACATGGTTTGTGTGTATTAAGGTCGATAAAGAGAATGGTCGTGAACTTAGCACACCACCTCCATAAAATTAATTTAAAGTAGAGCAAATATTTAGCGAATTAATTGCAATTCGTGTACAAAGCTGAAAATTAATTATTACGTTTAAAGCGGTCGACTTCATGTCTTCGTGGAGCCTCCAACTTTGTCCTATTCGTTCCGAATTGCTCAGTATTTACAATTTTACAAATATACTATATACCAAATCAGTTGCACACCAATTTTTAGAATTTGCAAATCAAAATTATAATTTTGTCGAATTTGGTAAAATCCATACTTAAATCCTTAGGTATATTAATACTTTAAAAACATACAAAACCGGTCTAAGACGTCAAGAAAAAATTGAGATCACGGAACTGACTTAGATTTTGGAGGGATACATTCAAAAATGGTAATAGTAGTGATTTAATTCTTTAAATAATTTCTTTTGTTGCTTATTATTGTATGAATGCTCTTTCACTAGAACAATATATAGTATAATACAGGGATGGCCAACCGCGGCCCACCTTAAAAAGTTTTGCGGCCCTCAAGATTTATCAAACATTTACAAAAAAAAATTATTACAATTATTACTTAATGTATTATTTGTAAACAGATTGTAAATTTTTTCTATTTTAATAAAAAATAAAAAATATGTGGCCCGCGGGGTCGTAATGTATTTCCAAAGTGGCCCTCGAAATCATTTGGGTTGGCCACCCCTGGTATAGTATTTGAATGGATCGACTATCACCACCGTTAACCACCTGCAGTGATGTTCGCCTCCACCCTTGTAGTTTTTTTTTTGATAACTGTTCCGCTCTGCACGTCATATTATGTTCAAACTAGGGTTTTGGCCTTTGGGGCCCAACATCTTGAAAATCGACCCCCAAATGTAAAAATTAATTTGTGGCTTTGAACATGATTCGCAAATTATTCTAAAAGTCAATTTTAAATCCATTTGCTAAACATTAATTGCAATATGCACATTGGATTAATTTTACCGAGTTGAGTAATAACGGTGAGGTTAGGTTGAAGTGAAACTTCCTGACCATAAAATTAGTAAGGATTTTAAAAATTCTGTATCATTTTATAGTATGTACACTGTACCTACATATATATTATATATATTTGTGTGCAATAATTGTTTACACTTGATTTTTTTTTTAGGGAGAATGCTGCAGTTTCCTGTCACAAAGTGTTCACCGTAAAATTGTATCTCATATTCAAATCAAAAGTTTCATCCCTTTTACAACGCTTTGACATTAATACTAGTTCATAAATTTGTTCTCTTAAAATGATAATAGTTATTATTATTAGCAATGTTTCAGTTGAACCAAAAATGAGATTCAAACGGTACTGTCCAAATCCCTAAACAAAAAATTAAAAGGTAGGTTCTTTGAAATATTAAATAATATAATTATAAATATTGCAAACTCAATAATAAATTTAGAAACTTAGGTATAATGATGATCTGCGTAGGTTAAATAATAACTAAATTCTTGATTGATTACGGGTGGAAAGTGCGACTAACCAATATAACTTATAAATGGCATAGAAAAGATGTAAGATTGTTAAAACATTGAATTAAAAATAAATTTATAGTATTTATACATGATATCTAACCTATACTACAACTATAGGCACTCAAATAAACTATTATAAAAATAAGATTTCAATTATTTTTACATACAACTTTGAACTTACCCACTGTTTAATTATACACAGAGTTATAATATCTGTACATTTACTTTAGACACGCTTATTTTTCTAACCATTAGGTAATAATGTATTATAATACTAGTGATCATAAATAATAATATATATATCACTATAATAATAATAGGTAATCACAAGTTCACCTGTATCTCGGATGACTTATTGCATACACATAAGGATCGAAACAAGCCACAGTCTTGCAAAATATCGCTGGTATCATTGTTACACCGGGTGTCAGCAACGATCTTGAAGTATAAAAGTAACACTGATCAGTAGGTATATAGATATTAATCGTTGTAGCAAATTTAATAATATTATGCGATTTGGTAACCACATGCGCATTATATATTATCATACAACATAATATAGATACGAGTCTTTATTAAAAACTCAATTATTGCGAGTTAGTAATTTAATGAACAGGAAATATTTATAGATTATCATAAAAGTTGCAACACCCTTACCGATCTCCAAAAGCACCGATCATGGCGCACACGGCGTATGGAGTCCAAGAAGCTATAAATAGGCAACAAATTGTGATGGCTGCTTTTGCGATCCTCACTTCCGCCGATTGAGCGTTTGCATCTTGATTACTTCGCAACGATTCGACATTCATTTTTTTAGCCTAAAATAGGTCGAGACGAATAAATGTATTTAAAATGAAATATATTCTAGTTGTCGGGTATTTCAATAGGCTTCTATATGTAGGTATAGCTGATGAGATAATGCTAAGTCGAACGTCACTGCGTTATACGCATTTCAAATTATAACTGAACAGTCGTGTCACTATTATAACATATAGATATAGTCAATGACTATAAATACCTATTCAATTTAGAATAGTGTAGGTATTTTATAGTCATTGATTGTCTTGTTATGAAAAATAATAAAAAATCACACAACTTAAAAAATAATGTTTTAAGATCTACATTACCAAAACTCGTGGCATTATTATTATTATATAGTAATAAATTAAATAAACAGTAGATACAGCGAGCATTGCGATGGTAAACATAACGTCTAAATAACGAGCACTTGTCCGGAGCTTATAGAAAAACAATTTAGGGGCGACATGGCAAGTGGTTAATACCACAATAATAACTAATAACTAAAATAAGTAATAATTTATAGGCATTGTAGTTATTAGCAATTTGTTCTAATGTTTAGTCTGTAATGTTATTATATATTATGTCAAAATCTCATGGATAAAATTGTACACAAATATACAATATGACAAAAGTATAAAATAACATATTTTTTTGCCCATAATTAGAATACAACTGTCACCACGACCACACCACCTATCCACTAACTATAACGAATGAGAAATTAATTATAATTACCATTTCAATAAAAAATTAAAAAATTAATTGGTATAACTTATTATACTCATTTTTATTTTGTATCAAATACAAAGATTTATCATTATTGAGTTGGTCGAGTAGTATAATTTGTATAAAAAAAACTCAACTACCATAAAAATATAATCTAGGTACCTGTTCACGAAGTGCTTTTTCGTGATTGAAGACATGGCTAACGATTTGCGAGTAGAAAAATATGACTAATGAGACCGGTATTACATAACAAATAACAAACATAATTCCAATGAAAGCTCTAGTTTCGTCCGTTGGAGTTAAGTAGTCAATGGTACAACTTGTCAAATACCCCTCTGAAATAAACAATACAGTCTTGATGATAATCGTTAATTTCGACGAGTTAATATTTTAAACAATAATTTAGTTATATAACTAAAGTACCTATATTGTATATATTATATACACAAGATACATACAATATAGTTCTAATCACGCCTATCACACCATCACTTGTTAAGTCGGCTCCATTATACTCCACAGTTCCACAAGACGATAGTAAAACACGATATTCCTATCACTGCTAAATAATTAATAGACAAATTCGCAAAAAAAAAAAGAAAATGTAGTTTGATAATTTAAGTATTTTAGTACCTATAGGTACGATTTTGAAATAAAGTGTAAATTGTGTAAATGCACACGTTTTTTAACAATCCATAGGTAATTTATTTAACTGTGCCGATCTATAAAACTTTATAAACGTGGGCGGGCGCAACTAGGCCTTTGAATTTTTGGGTCTAAAGTTTCAATGACGTTCTTTTTTTAGGGTATTTTAAATACATTAAAACACCTGTTATAGGTTTACCATTAGGTTATGTACTCCAAAAACAAGTTACGTCACTGTGTAGACAACATTATACCCACAACCTACTATATTAATTTATTATGATAATGAGAGTAGTATAAATGATGTATTAATATATTACTAGGTAATGTCTAATGAATTATAACAAAAAGTTATAATCCGAGAAACCGGTAAAATTTCCACGATGCATAAATACTTATCAAACTGAATTTTATTTAGTACCTACGATTTAAATTAAAATTAATTATCTTTCTATTAAATTAGGTATATATTTTTTAAATGGATTATAGTCTATATAGGTGCCTATGAGAAAACGCTAACAATATATACCTACTTTTAGATACCTATATAATAAATACACTATCAAGAAATAAATGGCTTCCTACTTAAAATAGTAATAGTAAAAAGTGTAAAGCTAAAAACATTATTTTTATTTTTCGCTTGTTATGTTAAATGTTCGCAAAGTGTAAAATTAAAATGTTAACATAAACTATTTATATTATGTTTTTTTCCTTAAAATAGCCAATTTTTACTTTTTCGACTTTAGGTAGGTACTTACGTAAAAATGTTTAAACGAAATAATACAAATCATATTAAGAATTATTATAACTACTAACCTGGTACATAACGATTCCATTTTTCAGTTAGAGGTAAAAGGCCCCATGGCAGAGTATAAGTCCAAATACATATGATTAAAAAAAATGCTCTACCATAAGTCATACGTCCGTCGAATGGTTTTGCTATCGTACTAAAAAATGAAGTGTTAAATTTTAATCATAATTTCAAACCAAACGTTTCTTTGACGAAAATGTAAATACCTACTTATAGTTTATTATTCTAAAATAGGTACCAAGTTACTGTAAACAAAATATACCAACGGTATCAACTAATAGTCTGTACATATATGTACCTGATGGCTAACATAATATTATAATCGATAGGTATGATAAAAGTTGATCCATTTAACGCTGAATAATAAATTTAAAAATAATCCAAAGTCGAACGTGATGGAAATTAAAAAGTTGAAACGTAAATAATACATTATTATTCGGTTCATTACAATAGTTTGGATAAAATTAGGAGCGAATAGTAATTACTAATTAATATTAGCGGCGGTACTATAAGCTTATAATATAGGTAGATACTAAAGGTAAACGAATACTATATAGTTATATAGGTAAATGGTAATTAGGTAGGTACTGCTTATACAAATAGAATAACAATACATGGATGCTCAATAACAATATATAACATAACATAGTTAAGTACAAAATACGTCCTCTAAATAGATAATAATGGGTTAGGAAATATTTTAAGACTGTCCAGGATAAAGTTGCGGAAGGACTCGGGTGGGTATGGGTTAGTTAGTTATTACTCGTTGTACCTACCTAAATCTGTCGTATGCAATTGCAGCGTTCGTAGCACTCGCCCCGAGGCCGCTGAAAGCTCCGGCCACGCCAAATAGCTGGCAAAGGAAATGGCCTTGATAACCACGATTTATTGAACTGTATATGAAAATCGGAGCTTTTGCCATCATCACGAAATCGCACAACGCCAAATTGATTACGAATATATTGGACGGCGTTCGTAATGGCTTTGCTCTGAAATAAAGTATTCAATTGTGACTTTATGTATTTGTACCTGTGAAGAACCTACCTATAGTGTCAGTATACCTATGAACTCAAAAGCCGTTCATTTCGTGTATTTTATTTTGTACATAATATATATTAATTGTATAAGGATTGTAAATATTTACTTTCTTAATAAAATATTAGTACATACCTATTAGTATTAAATATTGATATACTGGGCTTTATGAAATATTTTGAAAATTGTTACCAACAAATATTTCTAAAAACCCGTTTATTGGTCTATTAGTAGTTCCTCGTTCCACACCTAAGGTTCTAGTATACTGGTCCTGGAGTGTACATAACTAGGTACTATAACTTTTGTTTTAAATAATTTATTAATTTTATTATTCTTAATATTTTTAATGAATTCTATTAAAATGCGCCTATAACATTTAAATAAAATAAAATGGATAAACTATGTAGGTACCTGGTACTTATTATATAAATGTATAAGAATCCGATTGAATGGAGAATAGTGTTGGTAAAAAATAAATACCAACACATTTAAAATAATATATGCAGGTGGGTATCTAACTATTGGGTTCATATTCGTGATGTAAACCCGCTATATGTAGTAATAGTATTTAAATTATTATGTATACATAAAGATAGGTGGTACTTACATACAGAATATCCATATGACCAAACCGTTTCCAAATAATGCGACGACAGTAAAAATTGTGTACATAAATGCTAAATAATAATGTTGCAACGAACTGGGTTCTTGGTATTTTAACCAATGTTCTGGGATATGGATGAGATCTTCGGGTCCGAGGTTCCAACCCAACAAATGAGTTTCGCCTACTTCGTTTTCCATCAAGCTAGAATTCGTATAAAAACAATAATGCCCATGTATTCATTTTATTTGTATTTAATAGTGCGCATATTATTAAACTGTCGACGCAAACGACGAAAATCAGAGAATATGCAGAATTTTAGACATCTTCCATATATGCGGATATTTATTGAATTTCTGTTTGAAAAGTCGAATGATTTCGAAAGAGGAGACGGCGTCGATAAGAATGACTATATCTACCGGAAAATCGCGTATACTTCCCTAGGCGCTCTAGCACGTATATATACAGCAGGTAACTCGGCTGGTAACCCGGCCTCGGAACGATAAAACGATTTCCTCGACAGCGAGTACCTAAATCACGCTCGAAATCGAGGGGTTTTATGAAGTGTTTATTTTAACCAATGTTCTGGATGTGGATGAGATCTTCGGGTCCGAGGTTCCAACCCAACAAATGAGTTTCGCCTACTTCGTTTTCCATCAAGCTAGAATTCGTACAAACACAATGGCCATGTAAATTGTATATATTTTATTTGTATTTAATGTGCGCAATAGACAATAGTGCTGTGCCTATTATTAAATCGTCGACGCAAACGACGAAAATCAGAGAATATGCAGAATTTTAGACATCTTCCGTATGTGGATATTTATTAAATGTCTGTTTGAAGAGGAGGCGGCGTCGATAATAATGGCTATCTAACGGAAAATCGAGTATATTTCCCGAGGCGCTCTAATACGCGGGGAGGTAACGAGAGTAACGCTGCTGCACCCGGGACGATAAAACGATTTCCTCGACAACGAGTACCTATACGCATCACGCTGGAATTCGAGCGGTTTTATGAATATTGTTTTCTCGGCGCAATATTTTGGCATACCCCAACTGTGGCAGAGGTCTTGACACGGTACGGTTGACGAAGTCCATTATCAGAGTCGGCGACATTGTGACGGACGGTAGTCACGTATAGTGTGGACTGTGTGGCAGTATGAACTACGCGATCCGGAGTCCGGACTCTACTAAAACACTACCTAAATATACACTGTACGCGTCCGGAACAGACGGTATTTTTTAAGCCGACCGCGGTTTATATTTATACGCGTACGCAATAAGAGGGCTGAGGGGAGGTAATAAATATATTATATCGAGTAGGGTACGCACAAGCCGCCGCGAATCGCAAGGGGTGAAGCGCGCGGATTAAACTACGCCGTCGTCGTCGTCGTCGTCGTAGCCTATCAAATGATTAATCCCCGGCTAATAATAAATTTTTTTTCTCGTAAGGTTCTATAGTATAATATCGGCTATACGGTTATTTTCCAGGTAGATAGTTCAATAACGACATAATACCTACGCGTTAAAATCGCATAAAACGAATACGAGCGTATATAGAGACTATATATAAGTACCGCGTGTATACCTCCTATCCCTATATAATATATAACTATAGGTTTATATGGGTAAGTACTATTTGAACGTACATAAATTATATATGCGTTAAATTTTAATTTAAGCCCGAGTAATTTTTTTTTTTAAGCGAATGGTTTTACTTTTAAATATTTATAATATGAAGGTGGTATATATAATATATTATACCTACTCTTAATCGTTTGATATTTACCCGAGTACCTGCCTAGGTATCTACTTTGTATTTTTTCACAATCCTTCTCCCCTCCTATCCACTATAATAATAAAACTGTTTATAGACTTTCGATTTTTAAATATCAATCTGCATACAGTTTTATTAGTATATAATATCTATTACAACTATAAATACAAAATATTATGATGACAAATAACCAGCCAATATAAGTAAGTATCGATATATAAAAAATAAAAATGATCAGGAAAAACTGAAATTCTTACGCAAAACCAGTTTTCGACAAATCCTTTTATTTTTGTACCTAAGTACAGTAATCAAAAATAAATAACTGTAGACTTGGATTTTTCACCAATTATTTAAATAAAAATTTTCTAGAATTTTTATGTTTAGGCTATTTTTCTTCTATTTATAAACATTTGAAAATGTTGACTTTATTAAGTTTTTTTTCGATTTACGTATTATAACATTTTTATTTTTGAGTAAAAAGCTTAAAATTGTAAAAAAATTAAGGTTTGTAAGTTTTTCTTACCCATAGTAAAAAAAATCAAAAATACATGTTAATATGATAAAAAAGCACAATTTTTTATGATAATTTTAAGTTTAAAATTTTATGAAATTCATCAAAATTACGAAAATTGGTAAATTAATTTGTACATATGACCCCCCTATCCCCCCCCCCAACCAAAGTACTTACTAGATCCGATTTGCATACCAAAAACGACACTTGAAGTTGAAAATCAAGCATTTTTTCTGCTATAAAAAGTATCTTCACAAAAAAAACATAATGCTCTGGTCAGAATCTGAAATTATCATAATTTAAACATTTTAAATTAATCAATCGTTTTGTCTTTTATAAAAATAAATAGCCAGTATATTAGTAAAAGAAAATTAACATTAAAGCACAAATTAAATTTAACTATATATTATGTGATTTAAGTACCTACCTACACCCCTACCTATACGGCTATACTGTTATACAATGTGATAAGTATAAAAGGAGAATTTTAATTTAAAAAAAAAAAAAGGAAGACTTATCTATATTATTAATTATTTTAACAAGTATTGAAATATGTAAAATCAACAAATTTTAATAGGTACTTGTGTAAGTGTAAGAAAAGCTTCAATCAATTAAAAAATCTATCTGTAAAGTATTAAGAGGGTCCATGTAAATATGTAATGCAAATGCTTACTTTTGCAGCTCGCGTCCAGCAAATTACGCCAGGACTATTATTCACATAATTTAAATACCTTTATTTAATTGAATAAAAGAGTAGTTGTCATTTAACATTAAAACTCAACATTATATACAAAATATGTATGTTATGAAAGATTTAAACAAATATACATTGTCATTAACACAAACATTAATTTTTGAATTAAATTAGGTAGCCAGATTTAAAAATAAAAAGCAGAATAATATCTGGGGGGGGGGGGGAAAGAGCTTATGAACTCCTACCAATTATATTTATATAGAAGATGATTCACCAAGCATGCTCACCCCCATTTTTCCCTTTAATAATAAATTTATTCAAATTCTGATTTTGGGAATTTTTAATTATATGTACTTAAAAACCATATTTTCTGTACTATTTAGTATTTACATACTTAAGGAGTGTCTTGTAACGATTCTAACTTCTGTTTTTCAAATGAACCCCGCCCCCCTCCCCTAATTTGATAGATTAAAATTAATTACTGAAAAGTTTAAACAACCATAGCCTTCCATAGAATTTTTATTTTGATACGTCAACATTTTCAGATAAATTACTTACTAAATGATGTATAGTATACAAGGAGGGCCTAGTTTTAAAAACAAAAGTTTGTATCTCCATAAAACACTCCTCAAACAGTACAAAAATCAAGAGTTTGATAATATGGTCTTTATGTAAATTTAAAAATCAGATTTTGAATAACTGCATATGTAATTGAAGAAAAAAAGGGATGAGCATTCTTTGTGAATCAATTTACATTCATATTCTACAATGTTATTTTTAGAAGAGATTTCAAGAGTACCTAATATATTTTCTTACATTTATTATAATACCAGACATAATTATATCCAGATGTTTTCTACCTCTGGTCTATCTGGTCTTCTGGAATAGCATAGTGTTAGATATAATATCAATGAAAATTATTTTTCATCTGTGAAATAGACAATCCAAATTTTTAAGCTACCGTTTTGAATTCCGAATAGTGAATACCATAATTGGAAAACATTTTACTCAAATCCATGTTAGTAAATATTTCAATACCTATATGATGATTATGCTCATAAAATGATTCTATGAAAACTATTTAATAGGTACCTACGACCTACCTAGTAATATCAATGAATAAAAAGATTTATGGATACATTAAGAAATTAGTACCTATAATTTGTAAGAAACAATAAATATAAATCTATGTGTGTGTATGTAATATCCTTAAAGACTAGTAATTTAGAATAGATGGGTAATTGTGATATGATTGGTTTGTAAATATAACTTTAACAAAATGATTAAATGAGCATATTATATTGTAATTGATTGTATAAATCCAATGAATTAAAATGATTAAAATATTTCAAAGGCTTCTTTTTTTTTATAAAAACTGAATACAATTTTATAGGATTGAAATTGCATTATGGCTTCATATAATCATATATCAAAAAATAATGTAAATAGAAGCCATTAGTAATACAAAATATAAAAAAAATACATAATAGAGCTACTATGCATACACATAGAATCAAAAACTTGTTTATTAAGTATTAACTATAACTTATAAGAATAAAATATTGGCTTTTAGGTTTGTTTAGGTTTGTTATTAAATCAGAAAATATTTGTATGGCAGTGGCAGAATGCAGAAGATTTCTACTCAAGTAATATCGATATTAATTTAAGTTTTTAATACAATTATTCTATACCAGCACACATCTGTAATAAACTAATAACCAATAATGTAAAACTTTTGAATTATGTAAAAATCAGATGTACCAAATGATTTATTGTTGAATAAAAATCAATTTTTAAAAAAATTTAATGAGTATTTAGCAAAATTTATAATTTGTAAAAGTTTAGAATTAAGAAATTAAATAGATGCTTTGAAAAATCCCCAACCTCATAGATGCAATTGTTTTTTTAATTCATTAGGTAACTATCAACAGTTTTTAAAACATAAATTTGCTATAGTATTATATGCTATAAGCAGTTGTTAACTACAAACTTGATTAGTGTTCAGACAGAAGAATGCAACATTAGATATAAAGGATATTGAATTAACAGATTTAAAATATAGTACAAGGATTTTTAAAATTATTCTTAGTAACAGTTTATGTGTAATAAGATTAAAAAAAATAATGATAAAACAATGATAAAGTTTAACTTTAACCAAACATTAATAATTATTATTGTGATCATCATGACTCATGAATGAAAACATAATAAACATACAGACATCAATAAAACTAAAGAGTAAACATAATTATTTTATAAAATAGCTGATTTCTTCGACAATCGTCTACATTTGTATGAGTACACAAACATAATGAATCAATAAATAAAAACTATTTTTTTTTATAACTGTTTTAAATTTTTTTTATTTTATATCAGTACTTAATACATAGTTTAAAAATAAATTTACATTGGTACTTAATCCAAAAACGTAAGTAACTTTATTTGTACAAAATATAGAACTTATTACTTTTTAATTTAAAACTTATTACTTATTTTAGTTTTTTTTTCTTGTTCTACTATTTTATTACAAAACATTTTATATTTATTAAGAACTTCATCACCAACCTCTAATTTATTATGTTTTAAATTAACAATCACACATTCTACAACATCAACAGGTATTGTGTTACCATATGTTTGTACAGTATCATCACTACTCATTTCTTTTTCAAAAAGTTCTAATATTAAATCTGAGCAGTTTATCAATTCTCCATAACTTAAGTATAATCGTAACAAGTCACCAACATTTCTTTCTTTGAATGTTTTGACAATCCAATTAGGTAAAAATGATTTATGTCTAAGTAGCTCATCAGCTACTTCATAATGTATCAATGTTCTTCCTTTTTCTTCATACCTGACAACTAATGTCTCCAAAAAACGCCAAGCTATTTTCCCACAATCAATGCCATCACCACTGACTCCATTGTCCGCTAACCAAATCCACGCATTATCACATTCTTCAGAGTCTGTGAGAGATAAACAAGTTTTTACCAAGTCTCTTAATGGCTTATAAAGTGATAAATTCCACATTTTAGACAAACGCATCACATCTTTATATTTATGTTTCATTAACAATATAGATGTCACACTTTGCACATCCATATTGGTTGTAGATTCTTCAATTTCCTGACGAGCTCGAGCCAACCAACATAACTTTTTAACATGCTCAATTTCTACTATTCCATTCTTAACATGATCAGTCTCTGAGACAAAAGGTAATGCAACTGTTACAAACCAAGCATCTTTAGGATTTAACAATTCTAAGTATAAGAGTGATAGTCTTAAATATTGTTCTTGGGCTACACATGAGTCAGCTCGTAAATATAATTCATAAAATGTCATGGATAGTTTTTTGTACTTTAGATATTTATCATGAATTGAACATAAAAACATGTAAAAAGGATCTGCATCTACATTTGACAAAGATCGTGCTTTTTTTAGTACTATGTCTTCTACTGAGCTTTGTAAACCATAAAAATTAAAACTCAGGAGTTTTTCTTTTTCATCATTTTCTAATAATGTTAAAACAAAAGTATGCAAACAATTCAATTTTCGATCATGGTCCTCCAAACATAAAATATTATTGTACGCACTTGTATATGCTTTTAATTTTAAATTATTAAGAAAAATGTTAGAATGGAACATTGATGTCATGTTTTTATCCCCAGCATGTTTACATATTCTCAATACATGATTTCCAAGTTGTACTGCATGATTATAGTAATTGTATTTTTCAAACAAAGTGATAGCTTTAAGAAAATTGTCTGGATTTTTTCTAATATCACTTTTAAGTATCTTAAGTGCTTTATCTGGATCATTATTTAACATATAAGAAATAATTAATGTTTCTTCCCATTTATTGTAGTCTAATAATTGCGCCATTTGTTGTATGAAACTGTATTGTCCCTCTTGTAATAAGAATTCTACCAAAATAGAAGCGTTAATAAGTGGCCAAGTGTAGTTTAACAAACCATTAATATAATCCATAAATGATTCCTTGGCTAACAATGTATTAGAAGAGATCATTTTTTCACATAACTTTACATCATGTGAAAATAAAGCCTGAATCCAATAGCTATGAGCAAGATTACTAGCATCAACGACATACTCTTTAGTTTGTCCAAAACTCTTAGAATTCAACTCCATAAATGTAAACAATCTACAACATACATCAAAACGTGTCACCATGGTTTGATGAAAACTGTGAGAAACAACACTGGTACCTAATCTACTTCTAAAACATCTTGAATGTTGTGTACCTTGCATATCTTCATCTGTCTCTGGATCAACATGCAGCATCTTAATTAATATACGAACAGTATCAAGAACATTAAATCCATTTAAAAATAATGACACGATTGGATCATTGCTATTAAACATATAAGACTTTCTAACCAATTCCAAAAAGCTATTTGGGGACATATTTATGTCTAAAAACAAATTAAATTTATTTATTGGTTCTAACATCAGCACACTGAGTAAATTGCTTAATTTAGAATTATTATCGGGATTTTTATATGAAAATATTTCATTTTCAACTTCATCTGATGGCCGTAAAAAGCAAAAACTTGAATTTGTCACAACAACTAGTAAAAATGATGGAGAGCCCAACCATATAAGTCCAAGAGGAGCTAATCTTTTACGTCGGTAATCTAAACAGCTTTTGTAAAAACTGGCACTGCACTGTTCAATAAGTTGCATTTGTGACTCAATATCTGAAGCATCATATTTATCCATTTCCTGAGCAACTTTTGTATCAATTGCATTACTTATCTTGGTACGGTAATCAGTCACAAATTCAAAACCATCAGATGTATCATAAACAGCAATAGCATTTTTCAAGTCTTCATCTGTAAAATAAGTAGAAGACGAAAATATTTTGTCCAAATAAATTTGTTTCGAGTCAGATGAACATTGAGTAGGTTGTTCAAAAGCAGTAGTATCCAAAGAACAGTTTTTCCATCCACCATTTCTGATATTCACAGATTTAACACAAGCGGTGTCTTTTCCGGTTCTCCATATACACCAAATTTCATCACCATACAATGACATATCAACTAGTCTACTGTTCACAGGTGAGCGTCCATAAAACTTTTGCTGAAGTTTAAACATACCATGGTCTGTGCATGGTTCAAGAACTACAAATGTTGAACTTTCTGACAAACTTAGGTAAATAGTAAGTAAAAGTTGTTCATTAAAAGATTTGTGAATAATATGTGGTCTTGAACCATTCTCTGTTGAAGCCGCATATATTTTTTTCATATCCATTATATTAATATAAACAGATTTATCGATTGACCAAACTTTTAATTCACATGTATCATCAAGAGAGTATACATAAATATCTTGTTGAAATGGGTGCACAGCTAAACTGTTAATAACTGGGTTCTCAATATGTGTAGAAAAAACTTTGGTTATATTTGAAAGCATTCGAGGTACAGCAGATTCTTGACAAATTTCTTTTAAGGTGGGTAGTCCCGAAATATACTCCATACGTATATAAAGCATGACATTGTTTTGTAGAGCTATTATAAATATAGCATCATGCTTTTGATCTAAACAAGAAGCAGCTGAATATGGATGACTAAGTTCTGCATTGTAAGAATAAAATGTTGCTGGATCATCAATTGATGGTACATTAAAATTTGAAAAAATCGATGAATCCAATAATACGTTTTCATTTTCAACATCATTTTCTAGACGATTTGGTCTTGGAAACGTCAATCGGTGACAACTACATGCTGTTGGCACTAATAAAACCACAGATTCCGAGGTCTCGTATACAGAGATTCCACTTTCTAATACAGGTGAATCACGAAAATGTATGCGCACCTGGTTTTCTGTAAGATTCATGTCTAAGCTATGTTCAACTAATTCAAGTTTATCATACAAAACACGCCAAAATATAAAACGGTTAGGAATATCTTTGAAACAATGTCCCCCTGATCGAGGAAGTGTACTTTCATCGCGCAGAGTAGTTGAAGCACCTTCAGGATTAATCAGAATTTCCCTCCATTCATTTGATTGAAAATGTTCAGTAACTACTTGTCTGTAGATGGTATCCATGAATGGATTATCAATATCCATATTCCCTAAACAAAATAATACAATACAATGCAATATTAGTTGGAAAATATTATTTATAAAAATTAAAAAGTAATAACTAGCAATTACACATACTAAGCCTAATTTATTGTTATTATAAATTTCCAAAATAAATTATTTTAAAGTACCTATCCTAAGAAATTCTCCTTCTAAGGAGGTGTTACCATTGGGTTTCTTCCTCAACACGATATTCATGTTACTTAATTCTGTTTTTTTTTTTTTATCTTATTTGCTTATTGTAATTATTGTATACAGATTGTAAATTGTCTTTCTTAATAAAAAAAAAAAAAAAAAAAAAAGAAATTCTCCTTATAACGATTTACTAAAATATTCAAAATTCTAGTAAAAATAATTATCAAAAGTAACACATAATATAGAAAATTGTACAGGCTGAATAATCCATTTCAATCTAGTATGTTTAACATTAGAGTGAATTGACCTAATATTCAATTTAAAAGTAAGAATATTATCTTGTGAATCTCACCATTTTTTATTTATATTCTAATTTTTAAGATAGTTATGAGCATTTTTAAATTTGAAATTGTATGTAGGTACAATTTAAAATACAAACATAAACAACTTTTCTGTGTAAAATACTAAATAATACCATCAATCATACATTTCAACTTAGCCAAATAAACTTCAAAATAATTAAACATAACGTCTGTAATAAAAACCTGTTTTATATAAGTTTTTAAAAAAAAGTTGGTTGTGTAAATATTTGACTATCTCTTGGTACCTACCCTAATACACGGGGATATAAAAATGTATTTATGAAATGTTTTTATTTTTGTATTATTTTATTCAGTCATGTTTTATGTAACATTTAATTGTATGGTATTTTATTAACTTATTATTTGTGTAAATTAACAAATAGATTACCTACTTTCAAAATATTCACATTCTGTTTGGTATTTGATCATTGTATTTTGGAGAATTGAATTATTTATTGGATTTATAGATTAAAGATTATTGATAAATAAAATAATTGTAGTTTCGCAAAAAAAATAATAAGCTTTCCTTTACTACACACAAAAGTTATGGATTTATGGGCTTTAATAATCTTATAAACAAAATGTGTTAGGGTACTTAACTATAGTTTTAAACATATAAACATTAGAATACTTAAATTAATTAGTATTAATCAACATGATTTGAACTACCAACAAAATAATAATTGAGTCTATAAATATTAAATCTTATTCGTTCAATCATTAGTAAGTATATTTTGGTGATCAACCATTTTGTCATTACTTTAAATTATTAATATTATTTAAGAGTATCGAGATTTAGATGCGAAAGAACAACGAAATAGGAATACAAGGGCCGGGCATTTATTGATATGGACCGGAATCGTGGACAAAATATAATTTTAAATCTCGGTTTGATAGACGCGTATCTTAACAATAACGTTGTAAGCAACTTACCGTTTTTATGGCACCTTATGAATCGGTTTAAACGGAATGACGGTCGAAGTCGATCAAAAGGTTTAAGGCTTGAAACCGCGCATGGACGGTCGTAAAGTAGAAGCTGCTTTAGAAGTTAAACAGTCGTTGGACGTTACCCGTTAGCAAGTTGTTGTTTGATTGTGTTTTCGTCGTTGAACAGTCGGCTGTCGGCACAATGTGGAGTGTGGACTTGCGGCATTGCGATAACCACAATTCACATGGAGGGAGGGAGTTCGACATTAACTGATAACGCTTATCACGTCTCGTTCGCAAATGTTCGTTATTCGAACGGACAATAAAGAAAGGCAAATATAATAATTATTGTATCCACATCGTAGCACAGATTTTGGTGAAAGACAATTTTTCAATTACATATACCAGCTGCGGAGAATGTTTTTTTTATTATGGTTATTCGGGACTCGGGAGGGCCTCCCAAAAGAAACTTTTCCGCGGAATACATTTTTTTTAAAAAACCCAATGAACTCGACCAATTGTACCAACATATAATACCAAATTCCCTATAAATTATACTAACGAGGAGCGGGGACACCGACATATCGGAACAATAAAATTGTTGAATTTAATTTTTTTATAAAGTTCTTTTCCATTGACATTACTAACGAAGAAAACCTCTCAAAGTAGGTAACAATAATAATAATAATAATTAGTAAAAAATTCAAGTTAATGCAAATTGTTATTTATTCATTTTGGATTAATATCGTGTGAGTTCAGAGAATAATTATTTTTAATTTTTTGATAGGGGCTTAGGCGCTTAGCCACTCTAGCCTCCTTGGTTGAGCTTATGTCCATATTATTATGTATACATCCGACGTTTTTTTATTATTCATACGGTATAAAATACTTAATACGCAACTATAATATGTTTCTGGCCAATAGAATAAATAACTTTTCCGTTTCAAATGATAAAAACGAAATAATTTTCTTGGACCATAACAACGAGATTTATTTATTTATTCAATAAGCTATAAAGTCTTAAACATTGATTTAGTGCTAACTATAAAAACGAATTTCATTCGATAAAAATGTACTTTCTATATCTATTTCAAACTATTCGAGGCGTGTGATAATGACTACAACTGCAAGTAAACGGCTAAATCGGAAGGGTGCCGGAAGGGTTGCCGGCACCGAAAAAATATGGTAAAATATAATGTGCGACGGCAGCTATAAATCAGATGAACTCGTTCAATAAGGCTTGTCCCCATCAGAGGAAATTCGGAAAAACGTTAGAGGAAAAACGCTGGTTGTAAATATATAGGTAATAATATAATATAATCAAACATTATGTCTATTCTGTGGAATCAACCGGGGTGATGCCTAACGTAAATAACGAAATTTTAACAAAAAAATTAATCTAAAAATGATCATAATATAAACTAGTAAAAACGTGTAGTTATAACTTTTTAAGATAACTGTATTAATAAAATATATTAGTCATGCATAACCAGCCAGAACAACTGTTAAAGGTTAGACTTTGTAAATATTATGTGAAGTACGGAAAATTACATAATAATATTATGTACCTACTCAATGTTAAATATTATTATTATTTTTATTAATCTCGAATCGAGTGGATACGAATAAAATAACAATTATTAATCATTTTACTGTATACGAGTATTTAAAATTTTTAACTGTACCTAATAAAGTGATTAATTTAAAAACTCATTTTTTAGAAAAGTTTTAGCGTTTAAAATCTATGAAAAACTTTAAACTTTATAGGTATTTGATGAAATAATAATCTCACTAGTGTGTATAAAAATTAAAATATAACAGAAATTATTGTATCAACTCACAGGCATCGCTTATGTCTGGATAGTAGATACCTATGTACTTTTAATTTAAGATATTAAATATTAATATATGTATGCATAATGTATATATTATAATTGAAATAAATATAAATGACATTTTGTTGAAATTTAATTTTTACTTTAAAAAAATAAAATATAAACTATAGATAGGTACCTATTATAATATACTTTTATAAAATTGATATTATACTATGTTGGCTAGTAAATAAACATTATTTGTGTAGGTAATACGCTTCTAATACTGTGCTGGCTATTGTTATTATTATTATAGGCTGGTAAATATATCATATTGTTTTGTTGACGACGATCGTATAATACACAGTGTGAATGTTTATTCGTAAATGTTTATCACGTAATATTTCGAAGGCGATTTTTTTAATATTTTGAATATCATCTAAATATTATCTCAATCCATTCGCCATCGTTGCGATAGGTTTTGGAGACATTTTGCACAAAAGGACCGGGGCGGGCTGTCGGACCGGGACGCCATGCGGCTGATGCCGGGACACGTTCTTGAGGAGGCCACAAAGGCGGACACGGGGCACAGGCAGCGGCGCGGTGTGCCCACTATATAAGGAACGTGCGGCCGAACGCGATTCAGCCGACGGAGCAAGAGGACGAGCTAGACGGCGCTGCAGACGCAGGAGAAAGTTCAGGATTGGGAATAAGGATCAGGATCGGCACGGCGAATATGAAGATGGGCTGTCGCCGCCGAATAAGGACCGCTGCAAAGAATGTTATGGAAATGCTGCCCGCGCGTCTGTAAAACCAGGGTGGCCGGGCGAACCGGACGAGTGAGCCGGGCTGCAGATCGAAATATACTCGCAGGCACGAGTGGGCCCCGGTACCCGCAGAGATGATGGTGACACTTATGAGTCGGCGACGAGAGCGGAGGAACTTCCAGAAGACGTGACGGCGAAACAGAAATAGGGTAAGAAGCGTGGCAGCTCCTGCAAGAATAAAGAATATAGAAGCGTGGCGGCTTTGAGGAACGTGCGGAAAGAAACGAAACGGTTTTACCATATGTGATATGTATCGCAGCAGCAGTTCGGATCAGCCTCGACGGGGACGGTAAGTGTGATGGATATTATGCTGTCGGACAACTCGGAGATCAACCCATAAAAGTTAAAGGAAACGGCCATACGCCATAATATAATATTGGCCGTATATTATATAACAATCTGTGGAAAGTAAGTGCGTGTATATTATATTATACGGTAAAACTTAAAAATAATATGTTGAAATTAATGTTTATGCATACCTATACAGAAAATTAGAAAGTAAATCATTGAAGCCATCACACTACAAGTTCGTCGGGACTGGAATCTGCCTTCGCTGCGATATATTGTTATCATTTGGTAGAATCGTTTACGTTCGGGGCGAGCTGACACGCGTTTCTCAGAGCTGCCGCGCACCCTGGAGCTGCCCGACTTGACGCTTCTTACCCTCCGCCATCGTCGAATTGGACGTCACCATCCCCGGGGCCCGATCTGCAGCCAGCCATTTTCGTCCGAACCGCCCGGTCACTTGGGTAGTATTTCCATATGCATACGCGGTCCTTTGCGGCGATGGCCGACTTCGTCTGCCAATAACTGGTCCTGATCCTGCTCCTGCGTCTGCTGCTGCACGTCACAGCAATCGCCGGTCGAACACGTTCCGAAATCCAAATGCTCCGTCCAAGGCTGTGTGCCGGCTGAATCGCAAGTCGGCCGCACGTTGGCTTGCACCGCGAGCTGCGCGACGAGAACGTGGCCCGGTGGCCGCGTGTCGTCTCCCGGTCCGACGGCTATTAGCAAAGATTCTCGTGTCCTTCGTGCAAAATATGTCTTCAAAACCTCTCAATTATGGACTACAGTGTCATGATTTCACACCAGCGTTTTTTTCTCGTACGTTTGTCGGGATTTTCCGGTTTCCTTTGATCGAGGGCCAAAAGCTGTTTCAAACTTTAAAAAAAGTGTCATTCATCTGGTTGAGAGCTGTCGTCACACAACTCACGCTTGCAGTTATTTAGTCATTTATCGCGTGCCTTGGAAAGTTATTATATATTAGAAAATGTTGTTTACGTTGGGGGCCAGCTGACACGCGTTTCTCAGAGCTGCCGGACTTGAAGCTTAATACCCGCCGTCACTCCCTCCGCCATCGTCGAATTGGACGTCACCATCCTCGGAGCCCGATCTGCAGCCAGCCATTTTCGTCCGAACCGCCCGGTCACTTGGGTAGTATTTCCATATGCATACGCGGTCCTTTGCGGTGACGGCCGACTTCGTCCGCCAATAACTGGTCCTGATCCTGCTCCTGCGTCTGCTGCTGCACGTCACAGCAATCGCCGGTCGAACACGTTCCGAAATCCAAATGCTCCGTCCAAGGCTGTGTGCCGGCTGAATCGCAAGTCGGCCGCACATTGGCTTGCGCCGCGAGCTGCGTGACGAGAACGTGGCCCGATGGCCGCGTGGCGTCTCCCGGTCCGACGGCTATTAGCACCGATTCTCGTGTCCTTTGTGAAAAATATGTCTTCGAAACCTCTCAATGATGGACAGTCTCTTATTTCACACCAGCGTTTTTTCTCGTACGTTTGTCGGGATTTTCCGGTTTCCTTCGATCGAGGGCCAAAAGCTGTTTCAAACTTTAAAAAAAGTGTCATTCATCTGGCTGAGAGCTGTCGTCGAATAACTCACGCTTGCTGTTATTTAGTCATTTATCGCGTGCCTTGGAAAGTTATTATATATTAGAAAATTTTGTGTTGTAATGAATATTATACATATGATAAGTTATAAATATAAGGATTAATATTATTTATATTGCATTTTTTTATTGTACAAAACTTATAATAATATGTACCTACCAGATGTAGCTATATACGCCGAGACATTATAATTTATTATCGTACATGCAGATACAAATCCAATAAAAAAAAGCAAGTAAGAGACATTTATTTTCAAAAAATATCGATTGGTATAATTATTGCCCATTGGTTTAAATTTTGAACAGAATCATTATTGATCATTCGTGTTGTTTCATACCCTCATTTAAATGTCTATTATATATATGTGGGAAATTCGCCAAGAAGACTTATTAGAAAGTGTTGTGGAGATTTAAATCTCAAGTCTCGACAAATCATAATTAATTATAGGTATACCGTACGATGGTATTGACAAGGCTGGGCATTAAAGTTAGAGTTAACAAGTTAAAGTTAAGTTACTTTTATTTTCATAAGTAACTTATAACACACCGAGTTAATTTATTTTAAAATCACGTTAATTAATTTATTTTTCCTGATTTAAATTTCATAGATTCAAAATTATATTTTGATTTTTATAACTTATTTTCATATAAAAAAAAAAATAATAATTGTCTGAAAAATCAAATACTATTTATGTTATTTTATTCTGTACTCTAAATAATAGTATTTGAGATTTCAAATTTCAATAGGTATTAAAATAACGTAATACGTACTTAGTTACGAGTAAATATATGATAATAAATATTTCCCTCTAGGCTCGTGGATGAAGAGATTGAAATCAAATCAACCCCCGACAACTAGCACCCTGTGAACAACAATGGTCGCCACTGCGAACGACTAAAAAATTAAAAATATTCAGTCTAGTCTGACGTCTTTGGCCTGTTCACTCATAAAGCTGCAGTATAATACGTTTTAAACGATAATTATGTGTATTTTATGTAAAGAGCGCGACGATCTATTCTTAATATATTCTTACTCTATGTGATATAAGATAATCATTATCATTGTGTATGGGAAAAATATATTTACCCCTTATAAGCAATACACAGGCAACTAAATATGCAGTATTTCCATTATCACCTTATCATAAAGTGATAATAAGGAAATCTCAAATCTCCGTAGCTATCAAATTCAAACAATAATATTATTCTAAATTCTTAAATCTTGAATCTTCGTTCTTCAGTATTCTGAACTCTTCTCCAATCTGTCTATAGTAATATCTATTTAACTAAGTATTCATTGTTTTATAATTATTTTACAATTTTATGTCGCCTTAAACCCTAATCTGGGTCTCTCAGTTCACAGAGATCAACATAATATTATTCGTAGTGACTATTTCTACGTCCACGTATATTTATTTAGTTTTGTTTTAAATATATTTTTGTTTGATGTAACTGTCATCAATAATTGTATTTTATTCAAATATTTTTACTGTATAAAATTAATTGTTTTCTCTTATAAGTTAAACATGGTTAAAGTCAATAAAGAAGCGTATATACCACTGCTGCCTTACGATCTAGGATATGAAGAGACTATTTTACAATTGATCAAATCATTAGATTGTCTAGATAAAGTTGCTGAATGTGTCTATGAACATGTAAGAGGCAATATAAACTCGCAAAAGTTGGAAATAGTTAAACTGAGTGAGAAACTGAACAACATAACTAATAAAGTACAACTATTGTCAAATACCAAGAAATCGATTCAAGTTTATTCCAGTTCCAAATATCCTGCTACACATTTGCAAAAAGATTATGAATATAGTTATGATTTTGAAGTAAAATCTGATATCACTGACAACATCCAAGTTGACCATCAAATATGTGCTTCCAATGACCTAACTGATAAACTTAAAATTTACCACGTTGATGATGAAAGTAAAAAGTTATCAAAAAATAAAGATATTATTCAAATGAAGGGTCTAGGCGAATTACCTGATGATGTTAACTACATAAATTCCTTATTGTTATTTAATTCCAATGAAAATTTATACAAAAACTATGTCTTATCTAATCCTTATAAAGTTAAAATATCACCAACGACCAAACAAGTCGAAAAAGTTGAAAACATTAATAAACCAGTGTTTACACTACCATTAAATGACACCGAAAATCAGTTTAATTATTCTTATACACCGGAATATGAAGAAGTTCCTTCTATTGATGTGCCGGCTGATTTACCCGATCTTCCAGGAATTGCAGGTGATGTACTTTGTTTCGAAAATGATAAAGAAGAAAACATTGGCATACCAGTTGTTTGTAATCCATCCAGTGTAGTGGATCTTCCAAGTTTTGATGAGTTAGACGATATTGAAAACAATGAAATAGTTACTGATAACTTGATACAGACTGATCAAGAAATCATAAAACCAACTGTACCTGAAGAAGTATCAACTGTTGTATATGTTCAGAATAAAAACGATCATTTTGAAAACACTGATACTTCTGTTAAAAAGGATCAAAATGTCAATAAAACGTATGATGATAACATTAATACACACAGTGTTCTAATGGACGAAATTAGAAATGCTGGAGGATTAAAAAAAGCTAAATTACGCTCAGTGGATGATAGGAAAACAAACGATAAAACAATGCCTACTGGAGGTGGATTAATGGCAGATTTGCATAAAAAGTTAGCGATGCGAAGGCAAGGGATTTCTGGTAATAATAAGCAAAACGATAGCGGTTTAGAAGGAGTTATATACCGTATGGCTTCAACAATGTTACCTCCCAATCTCGAATCTGAAAGTGAAGCAGATGGTGATGATGACACAGAAGGCGATTGGGATGATTGATTGTTCAATAGATCTAATACACATTTTATTTTTTTTTATAATTATATTTGTTTGCTTTACAAATATGTGTTTATTATATATTTGATTGTTTATTTACCCTTATTATTGAGTTAATTGTTGTTAAGTTTTCCTATATATTTATGTAACATTGATATTCAAATAAACATTTCAAACCAAACATTTTCTTTTTGAATATTTCTTTAAAAGTTTTAAAAGTTTAAAAAAAATATAATTCACTTATAAGTTTTAAATTCAGAAACTGGCTGGGTAGTTAGAAGTTGGGTTAGTTAGGGTTTTTATTTAGAAATATAAAACTAATATGTATGGTTTAAATGTGCGCATTTTTTTAATTACAATTAGAATAATTTTAAAAGTTTATAATTTAAATACAAAAAATATAGATAGGTACATACATTACAATTTTATATGAAATTTACAATTTTCTTTATACAACAAGAATATTAATTAGATTAAATTTTATACAATAATAGACTAAAACAAGAACAGTTTGTAGTGTTTAAAATTAAAATTATCAAATTATATAGTAAATATACGACAAAGTAGTCCATTTTTCGAAATGGATTATTTAAACCACGGTATATTATAGCATAATATAATATATATATATATATTATATTATAATATACCGTGATTTAAACTAAAGATACAACTGGTGTTTAAATTAATTTTTTTTATTATAACCTTAATAGTTCAAGAAAAATTTTCCTAAGTTCATACAATAAATTTAACTACAATATTGATTTCAGTATTATTAAATAAAAATACTGTGCAATATATAGTTCTATTAAACTAAATTATAATTAATATAATTTAAGACACTGTTATTTATTTTCAAATAAGTAAATTCTATTTTAATTTTTTTTTATTGGAAAATATATATTATGATTATTATCTAATTTCAACTTTAATATTAAAGTAAATCGACTAAAATATTTATGTGTATATAATGAAAATAAATAATTAATCAGTCGTTTAGTTCAGACATTTGTTCTAATTGGTCATGAAACTCTGTGAATAATCTTTGAGTGCTTCTTGAACCAGCTACAATTTCTAATACTTCCCTTAAAAGTTCATGTTTTGACATACCAATTATTGTTTCGACTTTTTTATTACTTGAATAACCATGTGAAACTCCCAACAAATCCTGACATAAATATCTTAATCGATCATTGTCTTCTCTTTCGATTAAAAAGGAAACATAAGCCATTAACCAATATTTGTACTCCTTATCGGACTCCAAAGCTAAGGAAGCCGACATCTGTTGTTCCAAAAATGATATTGAACATAATTCACTAATCCCTTCAGTGTCCTTAAAATCTAAGTTTGATTTATACTTTGAAGAATATGCTTGCATGACACTCAACGGATACTTTCCACTAGTCTTATTTAAACCATTGTGTTTGTTTTTTTGAGAAGAATTTGAATATATGGCATCTCCAATATCGCCGATCATCATCCAACATTTTGCACTTATAGAAAACATGTACGATTTACCAGTAGTTAATGTGATGATTGATGTTCCATTTTCAGTCAACATACATTTTTGTACATTTACTGGCTTATTTTTATTTGAACAAATTAATGTATTGAGTTTTTCTTCATATAGGACACATTCTTGTTTATATATGTTCCAAACAGTAAAAGAATTTTGAGTCATACATAATAAGTAGTGGTTATTGGAACTAATGGAAGTCACCAAGGACGATAGTACATAGGGAGGACATATTAATGAGCCATTTTTTGACCCTATCACATGAATAGTACAATCACTTAATGCCACAACTATTAATGATAAAGTTTTATTAGTACAATATTTTACTACACTTGAGCTAAATACTTTTTCCCAAGTAACTACATTATTAGTAAAGACTTTCATTTTAGATATAGATATATTTTGACCACATTTATCGTTTTCTACAACAATTCTATCAGCGCAACTGTTAGAAACGATAAATTTTCTTTTTTGCATTGCAGTTTGTCCAAAATTTTGTCGGACTTCTGATGAAATTTCATTATCTTCCACATTATTAAATTTTATTTTTTTAGTTGAAAATAAATTGGATACTAATGCTATGGGTTCTGGCCTTTTCTTAGATTCTCCTCTATTGGGAGATATTTGTAAGACAGATGTAGGAGTGCTCCTTGGTATTGTTGAATCAATAATTGTTGGAGTTTGAGATTCTTGACTAAAGTTACTGCAACTGTTGCTTATATTAGGCTCAATAATATTATTCACTCTTTCGACAACTACTTGACTTTTACACTCACTAGATGATGAAAACGGTAAAACATTAATTTCTTCTGCATTATCAGGTGTTGGTGGTATAAAAATGGGTGTAATACGTCTACGTCCATCAGATGTGCGTGTTTCAATTTGTTTTTTTAAAATTGGCGGTAAAGGTTTAATTACATTTGGAGGAGGCTGTTTGATTTCTTTTTTAGAATCAACATCTTGAACTTCTGATTGTTGTATACCATTCATTTTTAGTATTGCTGGATTTTCTATAAGTAAATTGTTATTGTGGCGTTCTAAAGGTGAGATACCATACATTTTTTCAAAAATTATATTTTTATCTTGATTTGTAAGTGCTTTTCCAATATCTTTTGGATCAAATATTAATATTGCTATGGTTCCATCATATGAACAAGCATACAGGTTTAATCCATTTGTTGACCAAGATAAATCTAATACAGGACCTTGAAATAGGCTTTCAAGGACGACAACTGGTCTTTTTAACCCCGTTTGCCATACTGATACATTAGTATCCCTCGAACCAACAGCACACAAACACATATGATGACTCTTTTTACCAACTTTACGTTCCATTATTGAATTACTAAATCTCACACAGTTTACAGCTTTTCTATGTCCTACATAATCTTTCTCAAATGTCCAACCATCTCTTTCAATAACTTTAGCTACAGGACCATTGTTGTTCATGGCATGAGCTGATACTAAGTATTGGCCATCTGGAGACCAGCTATGCCGTAGTACAGACGTGTTTCCACCACAGTCTTTAAAGGGAGACGTAACAATAGTATCTGTTTTCCAATCAGATGTTCTCCATATTCTTAAAGTTCTATCGTCAGACTGTGAAGAAATATATTTACCAATTGGATCCCAGGAAACTCCTTTCACCAGACCAGTATGCCCAGAAAGAACTTTATGGACAGATGGAAATTTTTTAGCATTCCATATGATTATTGTATTGTCGACTGAACATGATGCCAAATATGAGTCTTGGGGAGACCACGCAAGATCAAGTATATCACCCGAGTGTGAGCGTAAAGTGAACATACATTTCCACGTTTCGATATTAACAATATTTTTGGTGCCAAATACAATGTTTCCACTATTTGGATATTTACTCAGTGTCCACACCATGATGATTTTGTCGTCGCCGCCTGACGCCAAAAATTTGCCCGAGTGACTCCATCGGACGCAGTTGACACTTGCCAAATGGCTATCGACCTAAAACAACTAAACTTAAAATCTCTTTTTCAACTATTATTTTTTTTTAACTATTGACGTCAAAACATTTTGAACCCCTCTTCCCCTCATGTTCGTGAGAAAACAATCACTCACCTGGCACAACATTTTCGGTACGTTCTCGTCGTTTTCGCTGTTTTCGTCCAGCACCGCTGCTGTGTTCCACAACATGACCAGTCCGGAGTCCCGGCCCTGGCCACCGGTGGCCAGACGAGTGCCGTCCGGATGAATGTCGATCGAAAATATGGGCATACCATTGTGAGTAATCCATGACGGTTTCAGAATAATCATCGTGTAAGACGATGGGTTTCGTTCACAATTTTTTCCTTACACTAAATCCGTTCATAGTCAACAATCTAAATGGCATAATTGTAACTTGTGAGACGGTTGAAAAGTCAAAAACCGAAAGGGGAAAGATTTGTATTTATTAATTATTATTAATTATCCAGTTATTGAGTTATCCTCGAGTACTAAAATATTAATTTTTTTTTTTACCGGGAATTAATTTTCATGTTTTTGTTATTCGGTTCCGTCAACGCGGCGTTACGGACATCATGCTCGTCGAAATCGTTCGTAACTACATCCACGAGACTTGTCTCATCCCGTTTTAACCGGAAGAGGCAGCCCGTCCGGCGCCAATAGCTGCAGTCTACTGTCTACATAATATATTATATTATTGCTTATTATATAGTTATATTTTGTTAGTTATGTATTTATTCAATGTACATCTTAAATCGTGCTGACGCCTGACACCTGACTCTCCTGAGCTCAGACGATGTCGTGCGAAACATGTCTGCGGAACGAATCGTGGAAAAAAAAGTCCAGATAAAATTGGTCCTACACTAGAAAATAGTCGATTAATTTAAAATGTCTAAAATAATGCCTATAATATAGGTCCTATATAGTTATTATAATAATACCAATTATCTTTTTAAAATACCCAATAACTAATATTGTTCTCTATTATAGTATTATCCAAATTCCAAAGGCTTGGTGCCACTTTTTCTTAGGTTATGATAGTCGTAAGGGTTGATAACAAATATATATGTACAAGCATTTTATACACTACATACTAAAATACAAAAAACACAGCTTTAGAACTGTACAAGAATAAGTATATCGGTACATTTTTGGGGGATTTTTTTTTCGTAGCGTGGGACTTTTTTATCCGATTACCCTGCGGAACAGCGACAACCTTTAAAAAGATAAAACAACGAGATTTGAGCGTTTATTTTTATATAATGATCGTAATTTGTTATCATAGCCCGTAGGCCGTAGGACAAATATAATAAAATATAATGTAAGAATGTATAGTATGTATAATATTATGTAATATCGTGACAGCGCATTTTGCGTGATCGAGGGTAATATTATTTTATTTTATCTGGATGTAGGATTGCAGGCATTGCTATTAATTGCTGGCATTGTACTCACTATTGTTGTATTGTATTATTTGTATATCATAGTACATATTACATGTACATATATATATATATATTATACTAGTACATTACTATTTAGTATTTACTACATTCAACATGACAACATTGCAGTATTGTACAAAATATATGACGCACACGAACGTCGAGAACACGATATAAGGTGTATAAAGGTATGACAAATTAAATTAAATTTGTCATGTACTCATGTTGTATGAAGATGTATCTTAAATCGTGATCGCGAACTACTACGATCTTTTTCGACGTTCAAGAATAGCAGGATTCGTCGCCTCGTCGTGTCGTGTACTCGTGTAGAGTTGAATATATTCAGGTATAGGTAACGCGTGACCATCGTTTTTTTACCTATGCATAACTATACAGAACACGACACGACACGGTGCGGTGTGAATCCAGCTTTAGGATATACCTAGGTATATATACTTACTATACCTAGGTATAGATTTATTATTTTTCTGTTATCACGTTTCTCGTTTTCCCGCCACAATGACGTAATATGGCTCATTCTTTGGTTTGAGATACGAAACGCGTTCTGTTTCTGTCTGTTCTGTACTAGTCTGTACCAGTCGGTATCCTTATTTTATGGTCTGTACTCTGTAGAGTGTCTACTGTCTTGAATCTTGTGTCGAATTTTAGCAATTAAAGACCATACATTTTGTCAACGCTTGTACTACCTACACTTGATCGCAGTTTTCTCTTCAACGAATTTCTCCCAACAGGTAAGGAATGATTGACATTGTAATATATCAGGGGCGCCGGCCAAACAGTCGATTGCGATCGGCCGGTCGATCTCGGACGATTTCAAAGTCGATCCCCCCCTTGTCGGACAACATTATTACATATTTAATAGTTACAGTTACATACATTTTTCGGATTAACTTAGGATTGTGTAAAATGGCATTTTTTCACATGAAACCTTTAAAAGCTGAATAGCGAGCTACAATTTTTGATGATCATTTAGAGTAGCGTCGTTGTTTAGCATTAGCAGTAACAAGTGTTTGTCCTCGGATTGTAATTAACAGGCCAATGATGTACAATGACACGCTTCTACGCCAACAATATAATGTTAATTTATTTAGAAATTATTTAGTTATTTAATGTGAAACATTAGTTTTTAGATAACTTTACACGTTGTAAATAATTTTTTTACATTAGTCGATCTTCAAAAAAAAAATGTCTTCTCGATAAATCTTAATCAAATAAAGTTTGGCCACTCCTGTAATATATCATGATCTGAGGTGGCAACAACAACCAATGTTCCGTGGTTATTACAATATGTTGTATAGAATTTCGGATTACGCACTAAAATTGTGTTCAGCGTTCAAATGCGAAATGTTTATCCATACTGTTGACTGTTCTGTTAAAAAGAAGATAAGAATCTATATGATTGACGTTAGTCTCGCTACTTGGTGCCGATAAATATAAAGATTATTGTCAGTTTTTTTGTTATATGTTCTAAATACCTAGTTCTATTTTATAATTATTTTGTATCACAGAATAGATTAGATTTAGTTTTATGAACAATATTTTCCTAATCAGTTAATTATAAAATGTTTTTAGTTTTCAAAATGTGGGGCGATGATGAAGGTGGTTTTAATGTCACAATGACACAAAGTCCAGCAACAGCATCTGGAGTAGAACCAAAACAAAATACTGTCATTTCTGTAGCTATTCGTGAATTGTTAGATAGTAACGAGGAAAACAAAAATACACATGTTGTAGTTGTTGGAATTATCAAACAGGTAAAATGATTATTTATTTTATAATTATATATCTACTTAGAAATAATGTAATATTTTTTAGGTTGAAACACAATCGTTAAAGAATATGTTTACAATTGAAGACAATACTGGTCGCTTGGTATGCATTCAATGGGGAGATGATAATGAATTGTCGAGATATCCAAAATTGATTGAAAACGGATATTTTAAAGTAGTTGGTAGTAAAAGAATTCAAAATGACAAAGTTACTTTGCTGTGTCATAGTGTAAGACCTATAGAAAGTCTAAATGAATTAACACATCATTTATTAAGTATTATTGCGTTACCTTATTTAACCGAGGAAATCAATATGGTAAGAATAATAAGAATAATTGAGTAACCTTTAAAAAAACTTTTGTTAACTATTTGATTATTATAGGCTAGTGGCACACAGCAGTCTACTGCAGCAAACCAAAAGGACTTCTTAATCGGTGGTGATAATACTAATGGATTTATGGATACAACTAACAATTTATCGCTGAACCCAAGGCAATTAAAAGTTTATACAGTGATAAAGAGGTGCCAGGATGAGGCAGGCTATTCAGCATTAGATATTCAAAAGATACTTCCAGAGAAAATGCCATTACCGGAAATAGAAAAAATTCTTTCATTTTTCATTGAAGAGGGACATATTTTCTCTACCATTGATGAGAATCATTACAAAGTCACTGATTTCGGAGGTTAATTGTTCAGTTTTTATGTTCCTTTTAACATTTTTCTAGAAATCGCAACTATGGAATAAGTTATTATTTAAGCACAATAATTTGAATGTACAATATCACTAATACAGTAAAGTTTTATTACTAAAAATAATCAATACATTTTTATAATAATAAAGATAATAAACCATAACAAGTTATTTTTCACACAAAAGTTTTATAACAGATAATTTATATCCTAAAAAGTAGCATACAGTTATATCAAATTAAGTTGGAATGCACTTCTAAGACTGGTGGTGATGGAGTCTTTTTCCATTGTCAAAACTTGATAGCCGTGGATAATTAACAAACTCTCTCCCATAATAAAATATTAACGACAATACACACATAACCATTGTGCCCCAGAATAGGAGGAATATATATGTTCCAGTGTTGTATTCTAATAAACAGACGTATAATATAATATTATTTTATAAACCGTTCAAAAATAAAATACTTACCAGAAGTAAACACAGCATTAGCCATGAACATTGCTAGTGCAATCATTAAAATGATTGGATACTAAAAAAATATAAAAACATAAGTACATAGTATGTGTTATATAACCTATATTAACATGTTCACATGTTGATTATTAATCTTAAACAAAAGGTTTGTAATTCTTAACAACGTTTCTTTGAACAAAATTATTTCCACATAACCGAATTCAACTGGTAATTGGTATATTATATTGACAAACCCTCAACAGTCTGTTGTGTTTGCATCATTGTCCATTAGCAAATAACTTTACAAATACTAAAAGCCTAAAAATAAATACTAAAAGCCTCCATTGAAAAACTCAATTTTCTACTAGATATCAGAGAATACAAGCTGACTATAATAATATTAATTACTTTAATTGGTTTCTATTTTAAATCCATCAAATATCTCATAATTTTAAATTAAATATAATTATGTTATACTTCTTATTTGTTTAACCCGTCATGAGTATCGCTATATACTGTTACATGATTGGTATCGCGTTAGCGTTACGCTAACATTATCGTTTTTTGGGTTTTGTGAATTATTTATTGAACTTGGAATAATGAAACAAAGATAAAAATATTTGTCTAGTTTTATCTTACAATAATTATATTGTTTAATAGCAAATTTCACTCAAATTTTTTATATAAAAAATAAAAAACATCATTTTTCGTAGAAAAAAAACATATTATATAAAAATTAAATAAATCAATTTTTTATAACAAAATCTGTTAAAATAAAAACAGTATCATTATTTATAACTCATCCATTATTTAAAAGTATAAAAAAAAATAAAATTCAAAAAATTATAACACGGTATCGTGCGAGCGGGTTGCTAAAATAATTGGTTCTGCGTACTTTTACCAGTAATTATATCCACATAAATATGTTTTTGTATTGTTTTTGTTGTTATTTTAATTTATTATTATTTAGATAAGAGGTATGTGGAGTTTCAAAACAATCTATTTTTATTTGAACAAGTGGTTCCTATAATAAGTTTAATGTTAGAGAAACGCTAACACCAATACCGATAACGGGTTAATATTATTAGTGATTATAAAAAATATTGGTAGTATTATTAAAACATTTAATTTTCGTAAAAAAAAAAAAACCATGAGAAATTGTTGTACAACCCAATGGTTTACTTGTATTATAACAAGGAAACAATGTTAACGCATTCACATTCATACCCCCCTGGTTGCGCCAATGCTTATTATATGCTAACACTTGCAGTAACGTAGTTGGGGGGTAGCTAAAGTCAAAATTCAGTAATAGCATAAAAATAAGGTATTTACCAAAAAATTGTCTTCTGTTTATTTAAAAAAAATTGTGTCATTATTTCTCATAACAAAACTATAATTTATATAAAAAAATTAAATATATATATAATTGACATAATCACACTATCACAGAATATATTATTTTGTATCCCTCCCTCCCCCCCCCCCATCTTAGAATATAGTATTAATTTTAACAATTAAAAACTTAAATATTAAATATCAAATACTATTTATTTTGTGTTTTTGCAAAACTTTATCCTTGCTACCCCAAAATAATATATAGGGTAACAAAAGTACCCTTTGATACCCCTTAGTGATGCATATTAACATATTGTATTGTACATAACAATGCAATCCAGAACAAGTTGCATAAATTTAAAACTTACCATAAAATATTTAAGAGCCGGTTTGACTTCTAAAGGACATGATAAAGATGCACTTTCTTCGGCATTTACAACATAATTTCCCAAAACAAGATCAATACTATCCTATGAATAACATAAACAAACAATTGTATTTTATAATGATTTCAAAATAACACTATCTTTACAATATTAATATTTTATTAACTTGGCGAACTCCATCTCTGAGATTGTTCTTGTAATATCGCAAAAGTGAGTTTTTTAGATCTCTGAACATTCCATTGTAAGTACGTTTACCAGTTCGTGTAAAATCAGTTTTTAAAGCTCCTGTTCCAGAATACTGAATTGATATAATATCAGCATGGTCAGCCCATACTGATTTGAATAAACTTTCAAAATCTAATTGATCTTCAACTTTTTGTCCAAAGTTTAATATGTCCATTTTCTTAAATAACCATAAAATATTTTATATGCAATTTTATATCTAAACATTTAATAATATACAATAATATTACCTGCAACATAGCAGTCAACATTCTACGGCCTAATAAACTTTGTACAACATTTGTTCGATCCAAACAGTCAACACAGTTTGTTCTAAATACTCCTTTTTGTAAGATAAGCAATTTTCCATCAGATCCGAGCAAAAAGTATTTTAAATTATCTTGCTCGTGAGCTACTCTATTAACCAAAATTGAAAGTCTATCCCATCTCATTTTTTTACACTCACTATGAAAATCAAATGCTTCATATTTTATTTTATTATCGTCCAACATAGTAACAATATTATGATAATTGCGTTCCAATTCTTGCTCTGCACCTCTATGATCAATCTATTTTCATAAAAATGTGTTAGTATTAAATTAAAAATACACAAATTATACAAAAACTATTTTCATTACCAAGTTAATCAAAATCTGTTGACCATAAATAGAAATCTGCTCATTGAAGTGAATGGTAGCAGCTTCTAAATGGTTTTCATTTTGAGCTATCTGCATTGCGGGCTTATACTTAAGTGTTGGATATTGAGCCCAATACAAAGGAATTGATCCACGTGTCTAAATAATCAATTTAATTAAATAAATACTGATAAATTATTAACATAGTGATATGAATTAATTTACCTGTACATAAGAACTCTTAGTGTTATTATATTCTACTATCATTTCTGTCTCAACAAAATTGGCAACATTTCCATTCAGATCAATACCACGTTTTAATAATCTTGGGCCATGACGATTACGTGACCGTCTAGATACTACTGACCAAACAAAATCTTTTCCATTTAAAATGCAATTATTTATTGCAATAACTGAAATTAAAAATAATAAACATAAGCTTATTAATAATTATTAGTTATTTTTAGTACATTACTTAAAATGTCAAGATATTCTGTTTTAAAATTTGTGTATAACTAAGAAAAATTATACTGTGAACTTATTTATGTACACAATTAAATATATATATATATTTTATTAATAGCAACCTAGTTGTACAACAAACCAGTAAACCTGAGAAAACCTACTCTCCCAAGTATATAGTCGATGGCAAAAATAAAATATTATACAAAAAATAGGTTATGAAGTCTCTTATTTTAGTAAAATTATAATAACTTACATCCATGAATGATGGGAACACAAAACTCATGATGCTCCATACAAACATTTTTCAATAAATAATGATTCCAGAGAAAACGTTGATCCGCTCTTTCATACATTGGGATCTAAAATAAAGAGAAAATCAAGTAAGTAAATAATCATTAGTGAATTATCCAAGTATAAAGATGAGTCCACACAGAGACAACACAATTAAAACAAAACAGTGTTTGTGTTTATAAAAACCATTTAGATAATCCAGCCTGTGATGGGAAAGTTAATGTTTTGTCCACTATTATACTAGCACTACATCTATCATTAAACTATTAATATCACATTATTACCAGTACTATGAAGTTTCAACCAGAAACAAGATTCACGTGTTTTGTATTTACACAAACATTATGTATAAATACAAATTCAAGTAAAATCTTAGTAAAATTAAAACAAAACCCACAAAATAACAAAGTTTTACTTCACCAGACTTTGCTGACAGAGACATTAGAAGGTGCGTTCAAAAAGCTGTCACCGCACCCAATTTGGATGTGACTGTGATGTCGACAAAACCGGTAACAGAATTGGTTGGATAATAGGGCTCCTGAGTGAGTAATAGGTATAATAAGTGAAACATATATGTAACGATTTTCGGGAAGTAATTTTTTATTGAGTTTTTTCCCAAGGATTAGTGGTAGATATACATTTCAAACTTTGCTACATTACAAAAATATTGTTTAGATATGGCAAGCCCCAATAAGCAAAAAAAAAAAACTCATCACCAAAACATCATGTAATGAAATGCAAGAGATATGAACAATATAATCTCTATCTCTATAATATTATATATAATTTTACGACGACCCAGAGAATAATTCACTAAACCCGTAGCCCATAGTTTTAAATGTAAAACCAGATTATCTGGATGAAACCTGCAGCGGTGGCAGCCCTAACTGTGATGATAAGATAATAGAGCTTTTAATCATTTATTTACTGTTTATTTTTTAAGCTTACATTAACAAATGATGTCGAAGTGTTATACAGCCTCTGCATAGTGTGAGTTAAATCATATGTATATGAAAAATAATAATATGGTGTATTAAAAGTTTGCTTGATCATGTTTAAATATTCAATATCCATTTGGTCCTGTTAAACATAAAAAATATTTTCATAAAAATGTATTAATACCGTTTTTAATATAAAAATATAAAATGTATGAGTAGGTACTCACCTGTGTTTCATTTAAATGGAGTTTAGTTTTAGGTACAGGTAAAATATCAATTTCTATCAATTGCCAAATGTCATGACCGTTTATTTTACCAACAAACTCTTTTTTTTTTATTATGATAATATAAGGGCCAATTAAAAGTTTCACAACGCCTAATATTCCTGCAATTTTTTGGCTTTTAATTTCCGTCGGTATTTGACCATTATTAGCTGAAAAATAGTTAAACCAGGTTAAATAATAAAATATTTTAATAAACTAATGGATGCAATAATCAAGTTGTTGCAGCTGAAAATAATAACAAATGTATGTGAAATAAATCCATCAATTAAGTAGGTACCTTGTTTTTGAGAGCTATAGTCAATTCGATCAATGTTCAGTATTATATTTGGGTTTTGTACTGGCTCGATAAATATATTATTTGGGCAAATATACCTGCAAATAAAATAAAATAGTCACAAAAATAATATTAATTAATTGAAAAATAAATACAATATTCAATTATATCCTAGTTATTGAAATAGTGTCACCTAAGTGACACATGAGATTGGCAAAAATATTTGATTTAAAGCAGAAAATTAGGTACAAATGATGAAGTTTTCTAATCTACCAATTCAAATATATTTTTTAATTTTAACTTATAAAGTAGGTAAAGTTCGATTTAATTTTCTCACAAATATATACCTACATTAAAAATCATAGAAATCACTTAACATTGTGAACATATAAAAATACAACATAATTTTAAATTATAATACTGTAGTCGAGTGCTCTATACTTTTTGAACCTTTTACGCAGTGCTTGAATTGAGAAAACATTAGAAGGGGGATGCTAAAGTGTAATAAAAAAATGAATGTTAAATTGTCTTGTTGATTAATATATAATTTAAAAGGGGTACGCATAAATATTTTTTTAAAAGAAGAGGGACTTTGTTGCCCTCAATTTAAGCACTGTTTTAAGGGTAAAAAAAAGAAAAGTACTTTGTGAAAAACATTTGATAGGTACTTACATATTAAATTCGTTATAGATTAACGATGTGGCCCTAGTGTCTGCAGTAGTAGAACTCATCTTGAACGATTTATTGATGGCGAAAAACAAAAAGGACAACTAACAATACAAGCAAGTACACCTATATTCAAAAGTTATAGAAACGGTTAAAAAAAACACAAATAAAAGTAGTGAATATATTCGATCATTCGGTGGATGATAGGTAGGTACCTCAATCGCATAAATAAAAATAGTAAATAGTCTTACTAAGTACCTCAAGTGACTTAAGACGGATTGATTGACTATAATATCTTAAATATTGTGCTAACTGCTAAGTAGTAATATTGTACACTTTGTTCGGCAAAAACAATAATAATAATATTAATAACAATAATAATTTATTGTTGTTGTTAATATTATGTGGTCGTAACAGCAGCAACTACAATCACCACAATCTTGTACTATCAATTATAGTTCGTGTTCGATGATAAACCATTGATTATAGAATGTATTGGAGGTACTGTATGGATGCTATCGTCCTACAACACTACGCACAGGCGCACACCCGTCTTATTAGTTACACATTGACATAATAACTATATGGGTAGACATATTATTATGAGTTATTACGTTTATGTTTAGTTATTTTCACAGACATGTATTATTATAATACGAGTCTATGGTTATTTATTATTATAATTTATAATATTATTGAGTCGAATAATTTACGAATCGAACTGTGTTATCATAATTTGGTAATCACAGAGTAACTGTACTCTGTTCAGCGAGAGAAAAGACCGACGAAAATCGGTTATTCTGCTCATCCCCGCGAGATACCCTGTGCTATAGCAGAGGAACCGGTTCCGACGAATCGGCGTGTTCTCTCGCTGAACAGAGTATAACTATATAAGATGTACTAGGTGATTTTTATTAGGCATGCTTAAACTACCTGTGCTTTTATTCAAACACTGATTTTTAGAATTTTTTAATAACTACCTACACTCGAACACCATGTTTTTGAATTTTTGAGAATTATTATTCAACTTGGGGATGATCCTGTAACAATAAAAACTTCTATTTTTCAAATAAAAACCCCCTTTTTTATTTTTTATTATTCAGAAGATATTTTTTTGAGAATTTTGATGTATCTGAATCAAAATTTGAACGAGTAGTTTTTGAATTATATGACTGTGTAATAATTATGTCTATGTTAATGGAATAAGTAGATATGGGGGCTTAGATGATTCGAAAATGTTAGTAATTACTATTGATCTACCAATATAAATAATATGTAAAAATGTTACAATAGTATAATAAATACTAAATCTTATATTACATTATAAAGTTTATATTTTTACAAAACCGTTTTTAAGGATTATTATATCCTTAGTATAAACATTTTAATAACTTAGATACTACCACAGAACTATTGTTCTACTAAGTATTCTTCATTAGAATTTTGATTTATATACGTCAAGATAATCATCTGCTAAATAATTTGCAGTAAAAAAGGTGGTGAAAAATTATTATTATTTGAAAAATAGAAGTTTGTATTACCACAGGAGACAGGATACACCAGCAGTACAAAAATATCAGGAATTTTAAAATATGGTATTTTGGTAAACTATTAAAAATTCTAAAAACCATAATTGGAATAAACTGCACAACTAAAGAGAAAAATGAGATTGAGCTTCTTAAAAAGTCAGCCTGTTGCCTGTTTATATATATTAATATTAACTATCAATCATTGACTACGGTTGAGTCAAGGCTATCACGGCTCGAGTCAACCGGGTTGACGCCGAATCGTGCAGAGGCGACGATTTCCGATCCGAGTATCTGTTGACGAATAATATTATAATTATTATGGCACCTCGATATGGGCTCAACGGCTCCAAAAATGCTCAATGGCCAATGCTCCAATCGAACCTACCAGGGCCGTCCTTAAAGATTTGTGAGGCCCGGGGCAACTATATAATCGATCTATTATACCGCGACCACAAAATAACAACTAGTAGGTAACCACCAACAACCAATGATGTGGACACTGCTGCAGGACCACGAATGATTCACGAATCCACGTAGACTAGAACGGTAACGCGGTTTTAAAATAATATAATCTTTTTATTCTGTGATATTGGCATAATACCGCTTAGTGGGTGTATCCGATGGGCGAGCGGTAAGTATACGGTACCCGTCCGGAAACGTGACGTCGGAAATCCTTCGAGAATATTGCGCAAGTTGTTTTTCTCGTAACGCCTCACCACCGCCACCGCCGCCACCGCCGCCACCACCACCTCCACCACCATCGCCATCACCACTACTGTCTGCTGAATAGACATCGTTACCTTGAACATCACATAAAAACGTACACCGTACAATATAATGGTAATAATCTGTTCCCGACTCCCGTCGTAGTGGTTAGTATGCATATTATAACTTAACGTTGTCATACAAATATATTATATAGGTAGATAAATTATGTCTATATGTGTTATAGGTATATGCTCTCATGCCACTCCAGCCATCACCGAATTCAAACAAAAACCTTGATTATCAATTGTGTTATTTGTGTGCATAAAATATCCGCTTTATACAGTCAAAAATCTAATTAAAATAATGTCGAAAGTACAATTTACAGCGCAGATTTGTATTTTAGTATAGGTATTATAGCCTATAGGTCGGCCTATTAGCTATTAGTATTAATATAAGCATACAACTAAGTAATAGGATAATAACTTAGTATAACTATTATACATATAGTAGTATTTAGTTCTAAGTTAAAAGTTATAACTTTTCGAAATTTAAATAAGTAGGTACCTCCGTAGTCCGTACCTATAGTTATTGATTTTACAACGATGTGTGGTTTTTTCTGTCTGTATACACGATAAGTTGACAGTTGTTGTCGAAATAATACTTCAATTTTCTTCATCAGTATTATTTTGTTTATGGGTAAGTGGATCTAGTTGGTACTTTCTACTTTAGAGAGATCATTTTTGAAAATTCCCAATGGTTTTTAAAAGAGTCAGAAAAACAAAACAAAAACAAATTAAGGAAATACCAGAATCTTTACACAACACTGGTTAGATAACATAATATGTTGGTTCCTTTGTTGTCTTATCATAAGGCCGGACTCTGAAGCACCGAATTTTTAAATTATAAGAGACTATAATTACCTACAAATTATTATACCTACATAAATTATAGATAACTATTACCTAAAAATTATTATACCTACATTTAAACTGGACCTAAATTGTTTATATTTTAGAACAATTTAATATTGCTTAGAGACCAGGGGACTCAAGATGACTTAAATATAGTTGACATTTTTAATTAGATAGCTTATTATTAAGATGATCTTTGGACCTTTGGTTGCAGATACCTATAGATATACACTATAGAGCCATCCGCAGGTACATGATTTGTTTTTTTATTTCAAAATAATTATCAGCCCAGCACCTTACACTAAAGTTGTATTTATTATTTGTTGAGCCAATGATCCACCCTCTCCTATCAATTAGAAGGGTAATATAAAGAATATCTGGATCCATGTCTGAATAATTATAATATATACTTTAAGATAAAATTATTATAGGTATTAGGTATCTCTTTAATAATAATATATTATAATAACCTACATGGCAACATATCTATAATATATAATTTAAAAATTATCGTCGGGTTAACTTACGCCTCGCCGCGAAAACCGTATCATAACATGTATAATATGGGTACGACGACATAACGGCACTGCGTGTTGATAGGTCATATTCGGAAGAGAGCCTTGCAGGGTCATAGGTACTAGGTAGTAGATATTATTATTATTATTATATAATGTATTAAGCGTTTAAACATTGTAGCTCTGTATGTATACATATATTTAATATATTAATATATTATACCCGTATACAGTTCTTGCTGTTTATATTCTTGTAAGCACGAATATAAAGTTTACAGACTTGTAATACGCTTTAAGTACCAAGAGCAGAACGAGTGGCGTGCAAACTCTGAAAAATTCGCACAATTTCACACTAAAAGGCAAAAGCAAACTGTAGTTTGAGGAAAAAATACTGAAAATGTGATTATATTTCATAAGAGGGGCCCGTGAACATTTCCTAACCATACCCAATGTTTTTTTCAAATTAAATTATTATTTGAAGAGCTTACTATCACAGTATCACTTATGTACCTGTACATAACAATACATAACATCCTGTGGTAAATATGCCAGAATAATGTTATACTATTATAGTATTATCTAAATACTCTATAGAAAACCAAGTTCCGCTTATAATACTGAATTTTACAATGCTTCACCAAGATGGTCGACGAGTGGTCATCGGTGTAACGATTATTAAGAAATTATAAACTTGTACATATATATAGGCAATTAAAAATTAAAATAAAACATAATATGTTAGGGAAATAAAAAAAAATCGTTCACACCTCTCTAGATTTAAATAAAATTTCCTATTTATTTTAAATATCTTTAAACAATGTAAGAGTGCGGGAATGTAAGATTTAATCCGCATGCTCATTATGCATTACTCATTATTTCTAGTTGGTTTTTAGTAAAATGTTTACTATTTTTGAGTAAGTTAATCTCTATTCAGAATCGTTTATCTGCAGCAAATTAAATACAACCAACGCGTTTGGATTAAAAAAAAAATCAATAAATACAATCTCATTTTCACCACACTTGACACTGAAGTACAAGTACCCTGCAATGCATAATGTACCATAAGGTATACGATAATATACGAGTACGTTATGTACATCGTTATTACTGTTGATTGGACAACATTTTTTTTATGAAAAAAAAAACAACGATTATGAAAAAAGAAATACGTTAAGTAAACAACACTATTAAAATATAATGACATTTATGCTTTATTTGTTGTCCATAAATTATTGTTAATACCATAAGATAAATTCATTGACAACAATAAAAAAAATGTACATCGGTCACAACTGCATGCAGGTGTTGACGAGAATTTTAATTGACAGCAGGAGACGAACGTTAGAACGATAATTTTAATTGTAATAAACTTCAGTTTGCCAAATAATAATTGATGTAGCCACATTGAATAGGTACATGTATAATAATAACTGATAAAGTGATATGAATGTATAAATACGTGTTAGGATGTTATGTAAATCACTAATGAGTTACGGAAGTAGGTATCAAGTAGATCTAGTTCTTCACATCCTCTCTTCCCCTTAAAAAATATCCTATATAATACAAGACACGTAGTTTAACGATATAATCGTGTTTTGGCGAACAATAATAAAATTGAATACAACTCTGAAAGTTGCAGTTATGATGATTAATTGTTGACAGTTGTTCATATACGATTTATTTTTAGTATATTCTCATTAAATAGAAGGAGGAGTTCAGGAGTCAGTATATTATACATATATATATATATATATATGTATATATATCTGGCATATGTATATTGTAAACAATGTACAGTTACTTTCTCCTGTTCGTGAAGCTCGATATAATAATGACGCATAATAGAGAAGGGGACACATTACAGAACAGAACATAGTATAAGAGTTGCCATCAATATCCCACAACTTTCTCTTATTTACGGTTTGTGGCTGAAAATATTAGTGTATTACTTTTTATACTTTGAGAAATTGACCTGTAAGTTGTGATTCTGAATTTAAATCAATTCTATAGGTACACTTTTAGACTCCATATTCACAAATATGAATTTAAATTATTTGAATTTTTAATATATACATATTATAAGATTCTTAATAAAATTATTAGTACCTATAGTCATAGGTAGTATCATTGATTATAAATACTATAGTATAGTATTTATAATCAATGGTAGTATATAGATAATAACATTTTAAAAAATATTATCGATTGAAACTTTCAGAAGTTGTGTGTAGCGTTTAGTATATGATTGTATACGCGTACCTATTATATAGGTATTATATTATACGATGCGAATATGGAATATTTATCAACAAAAAATTCTTTAGCTTTCTGATAACTGATAAGTTTAAATTTTAAGACTATCTTAATTGTGTATCTTCTTTTTCACAAATGGCAATTAATAACGTTTAAATATAATTTATACATTTCTATATTGATTGTAAATATTAAAAAATTATATCGAAACTCATATTGTAGAGCAAATAATTAAACACCACATTATTGAAATTCAATTTTAAAACAATAAACAATATGTGCGTCTATGCGGCTAATTTGTAATAGATTTTTAGATATAGTAAATACATAAATAAATAGATTATAACATGGTGCATATACTGAATATTTTATGTATTTGTGATACTGTATCCATAGATATCTATATAAAAATATAAATATCTATCTTAGTGTATTTAAATAGTTTTTTTTAAATATTATATTATTTTCCAATATACATTTTTCCAGAAAAAAAGTTTTTTATTTGGAATGAGTTCAAAATGAGGATCAATGGATACATATTTTTTTAAATATTATGTGTTTTATTTTTTGTTTGTGTCAGAAGACACTTTATTTTATAGTAGAAAAAATGCATCAGCTTCGAGGGTGATTGCAGGTAGGTATCTAGTCGGTACTTTTTTTTCGGAGGAGGCGGGTTAGGTTAAGTAAGGTTGTGTAAGATATAAGATTCTACATAGCTAAGGTGTACTTACATGTAAAAATATCAAAAATACATATTATTCACAATTTTTTGGGGTACCTATACTGGTTACTGGTTATTGTTATCGCCCCGCCGCGCTCCGGCCGCCACTACACTGGTAATAAATATCGCTCATATAATAAATTATAATATATTTAATTTTAATGAATTATTAAAAATTATTAGAAATATTACAATAAAAGACACCGACCAAATATTAAAAAATAACTGTATAATTAATCTATATAGGATTACGATAAATAAATTAATATGGTATCATGACGGAGGCCATACAATTCTGATATATCCGATAAAATTTGTTCAAAAGCATTCTGCTATTCACTTGGTAAGCTTTTGCTGCCACATTAACTCTGTCTTATTTTTTAGGACTCAACTATTCAAGAAAAATTTGATCAGTTCCACAACCTTCAGCGACGTCGTTTGTTCTCAATTTTGAAACATCCCACATTTTCTCTACTGTTTGGGAGTGAGCTTTAGATATATAAGTTCGGAGATTCTACAATGTCGTACTTATATATAGATAACGCTTTGGCCATATATTATGATAATCTACCTCTATAATAGGTATTATTGTACGATTTTTAACAGTCCAAAAATATGGTTCGTCGGCGGTGGCGGGGCGATAACTACCTTTTTTCTGTTTAAAGAAGTTTATTCAAGCTTAAATTTCAACAAAATGTGGATATTTAAGTAGAACATCACATTTTTTTTTTTATTATTTGTAATTCAGAAAATATTTTTGGGACTTTAAACTTTTTGCCACTACGTATATATTATTTAATTTATTAAGCACGCTGCTATTTTCAAAATGTTTAGATTAATTTTAATTAATATGATTATATCACGATTTTATATGTACACCGTTCTACGGTACGTCGGGTTTGCCTTAAAAGTTCATAACAACTATAATAATATTAATATTATACCAATAATTTATCGTTTAATTTAAATTTAACACATATTAAGTACCATTATAGACCTTTACAGATAAATGACTTACACTGAATGATGAGGCGATGAGCTGCACTATTTGACCCCTAAATTATATACAGCAAAGCAAATTACCAGGTTTTTTTTCTTTCAAATTATTGCTCTTTATAGTTTTTACCTGCAAGACAGCTGTAACAGTTTACCCAGTTAATATGTATTTATAGGCGCTAAAATCACTCTTATTCGCATTCCAAAAATATTTCGTGACAAAGTTTCGTCGACGTCTTTCAATAGATACTTAAATACTCTAGAGTTTAAGTTCGGTTTCAAGCGACGGCGGTCACATTTATATAAGTGGCACTAGTTTTGTACTATTGTACGTTTCCCGCAGGCGTCGGGCTATTGATTTTATTTCTGTTGCTAGGACCCATGGACCAGAAACAAAGCTTACTCATAGGTCTAATACAATGATGACTCACGTTGCGACATAAACCGACGTGCGTGCGTGTTGACTTGTTTGCATGCAACTTTTAACTAAATTTATTGAAACCGTAGAATATTAATATAAGTCGATTACGCATATTACACCACAGGGTGATACTATTCTTTTAGCAGTTTACAATCATTATCTCGTACTGTTTTTTTTTTTTTTTAATGTTTATTAGAAATTAGAATATTTTTTAAAATAATTTGTCATTATTATAAGGCAACATTTTTGAAGAAATACATATTTTCTTACTATTCTTTATTGTCGTTATATTTTTAAGTTTTTTTTTTAATGTGTAGTAATTTAACACTATAACTTTTTAAATATTTAAAGTTTGTGGAATACTGCTGTGATAGTCGTTCGATATTCAATTATTATACATTTAGCATATCTAAGCAAGACTGTCATAACTCATAATTTATCAATATGACTACTTTTAAATAGTAAAAAATTAGCTCTAAGGTATAATGCAAGAATGTCACAACTCGCAATTATTATAATATTTCAATTTGCCACTATAAAGATGTGCCAGTATTGAATTATTCAATTTTTAGCTAATTTCCAAAGTAACAGAGCCATATTTACTTTAGGGCAGTAATACGTTTTTTGATTTATTCAATATTAATGTAGGTACCTACATCAAAATTCTCAAAAATAATATTCCTCTAGAAAACTAAAAATGGACGTCATCATTCAAAAAAGTAAAAAGTAAAACAAAATTTAACGATAAAAAATGTTTTATACCTAATAACTTAAAATTATATGAAAAAATGTTTTCAGAAACGTTAATATACTTATCAAAATAATGTGAATTGTGAGTGTTATTTTTTTAAATAATCACAATCATTGTATGTTAATGTATTAAAAGTCTTCGTACAACAAACTAATGTTTAAAATATTACAATTTATATTCGTTGTACATAATCAGTTATATAAAAGTGGTAAAGGTAAACTATATATAATATATAAATACCAATTATTTGCCATTATAAAATTTAAATTAAGTTTGAAAATAAATATTTTTTAGGGCTTATTATATCTGTACAAATAATCTCTGTATAAAATTTAATTTAGTAATTTATTGTTAATTTGATAACTTAAAAAAACTGAATAATGATAAACTTTAATAAATCGTGGTTAGAATCGTTGCAACACAATTATATAAATACAGTTCGTAGATTTAGAAATTAATCAGTCAGTCCTTTTAAGAAATAACCTGTATATAAATAGTAACCAAAATTGGAATGAATGTTAATATTTCCTTAAAGAGGATTGGACTGAATATGTAACTAAGCCTTATATATATATTTACTCGAATTCAAACATACCTGCCGTCTATCTATGACAAATGTACCTATGATTTACCTATATCCGAAGTTTCAAGTAAAATAATTCTAAATAATTTATCAAGTAATGACTATTATCATTGATTTTATAATACCTATAGTATATTATAAAATCAATGATATTATCTATTAAAATTAATTTATTATTATTAATTATTATTTATTCCCCATTTATATCTATAATATATTCATAATTTAAACATCTCTCGAACAATTATACAACCTAACTAATGTTCTACAAATGTACTTGTTCCATACTTTCATAAAAAGTAAATTTTAATATCAAACTGATAAGGAGCTTAAATAATGATGTATCAACAATATAAATAAAGTTTAACCCATACGATTTTTATTGTGGTTGCGTCATATTTATTTGTTATTCAATACGACAATACCTATGGGATAATATATTGTAATTCCAAACCTTTGGTTGTGAAATAATTCTTGTTAAATATTTACTCGATCTATTTTGTTTACACTTAATATCTAGCTAATATAATATTATATTATATACTTGATACAAAATATAAAATACCTATTTAAAGTATACTTATTAGCAGGTATTATTGCAAAAATTCCACATATCTTGTGCTTTATTTTAAAAGAAGAAAAAACTATAATATGATCTACACCTATATGTAATTTCTACATACCTATAAATGTTAACAGTCGTTAACTTTATTATGCTCTGTTCAGCGAGATAACGGCCCGATGATAATCGGTTCTTCCGTGCATCCCGTCCATCGAGACCGGTTCCACTACGACAGAGTGCCACCCGGGGGGTGCACAGAATCGGCATGTTTTCTCGTCGGACAAAATATAGAGTATATTTTAGAGTCTTATACTTAGAGTCACTGTTGTTTATTCGGTATAAGCACTATGGGTAATCTTCAATCGACGTACGATCGCGCATTCATTTGGTACCTATATATATATGTACAACAATAATATTGTTTGACGAACAAATATTATTACAATATTACCCATATAATACTGGGGCGCCATTTCAGTTTTTCTTAGGGTGGGGAAAAATTTTCATCTGCCCAAAATATAAGTTTGGACGAATTAATAGGACGTATATTACAAAGTCGGTCACTACGCTCGCAAAATGTATAACAGAACAAATTATTTTTCACAAAACTAAGATATCTATATAATATATGACTCTACTATCTGCATTCTGGAATCCACCTCGTCGACTATTTAATCTTATAATTCGTGAATTTTGTGATCGTAATTCGTAATAGACTATACATATATCAATAATCAGCCGATAAGATGTCTTATTTTATCATCATTCATAATAAATAATAAAATTCTTCACTATCGGTTTAATAGGTATGTGTTTCTTTAAAATGCCAACGATTATGATGAGCTCTGGTCTCCGGGCGAGCGGCCCGCTATGACCGGGGCCGTTATTCCAGCGGCCTTGTCATACCAAAAGTCGCCAAACATATTTTACTGGCCCATAAAAATCTGGGGTGGGGGCAAATGCCCCCGCCTGCCACACCTGAAGCCCCCCTCAAATGACGTCACTACTACAATATGCTGTCTACACACGCGACTACACTGCATATAGGTATATAGTGAGTGTTATAGTGACGCAAACAAACGCTCACACATACTGCAGGTACATATTAATATATTATATTCAAGTATTTAAGGTATTAATACCTAACCTACACGCGTGCACGCATGGCTGTATTATAACTTGAAATTAAATGAATTACATATTATTTTGTATAGGTCTCTAGATTATTTGTGCATTTGTGCATTGTAATATTTAATTTTGGTAATATATACAGCAGAGTATACGCCTATTATAGCTAGGCGTTATACCTATACACATAGCATATTAGACTGTTATTGTTGCATTACGAATTCTAAATAAATAATATCATTATAATATATTATGTTTATGATATAAGTATACGAAATAATAATAATATATGACGTATACATATTATATTATATACTGCAGGACGCGTGCGTAAACATGGTGGATACCATATGCTGTTGCTGCAGTATGGCGTGCAGTATAGCAATATTATTATTATATATTATTAAAGTGAAGTGCGAAAGGCTTTTTCGAAAACAAGACCGAGGATGACGGTCAGTCTATATACGGGCAAAGCTGTACGGTACGCACGGCAAGTGGGTAGGTTCGGTCGTGTGCGTAGGTCGTTTACCTACTGCAGCGCGCGATGTGATAATCGTCGTCGTCGTCGTCGAACCGGCGAACACGCCGAGAACGTGGCCTTATATGGTTACATACACACAACTACACAAGTACGTGTTTCGATATATTTTTCACATTATTTTCATACCCGTCGTCGCCGATCCGAGCCGATTCGACATATATAATAATAATATATGTATACATATCCCGTTAAATTTCCGTTTTGCTGTTTTCCCTGTGTGTATATATATATATATATATATATATATATATAAAAATAACATAACACACACATCGGACCAGATGTTTTATCTTTTATTATATTGATTAATGCTCGTCGTCTGTGAAAGTCTTATATACGACGGGTACAACCGTACCATCGCGCATCACTTGCACACGCGCATGGAGGAATCCCGCGCGCATACATACGCACACGGTTTTTTCTCCCGAGATCGTGTATTTATTTATACGTGTTTTGATCGCAAAATAAATAGGTTTACGGTGTGTATCCCTCTATATATGCGAAACGCATTTTCAATACATTATTATATGTATTATACGCGTCAAATACACGATCATCTGTCACATCTGTAAACCCGGAGTCTATGATGGTTATATAAATCGATAATAATAATTGTAGCGGTCGCGGTGTCGTGAGTGGTATATATAAGTCTCGGAATTATTATTCACGCAATACGAATATTCTAATACGATTTCAAGTTATTTATATACGACCAGAAAAATAAACCATTACAAATCGAGTGTTTTCGCCTTTTCGGACAGTTGTATACATTTTTTTAATCTGCAGTTTTTACTCGCGTGGATAACGAGCAAAAATATTTTATAGTACTCAAATCCTAATCCTTTTGGTATACTATAGTATACATCAATAGTTATAGAAATTAGATATTAGGTACCCACATGCGTGACCTACGTTACTGTTTTCATTTTTTTCCCCAATTTTATACAGGTATTTTACATTCTTTATGTACAAAACTTTTGTTCTTTCGACTACAGTTAGGATCATTAATTTTTTTTTTATTGTATAATTAATCGTTCCAACATATCAAATGTTTTTACAAAGTTGGGGATTATTAACTCTGCTAAAAATTTAATTATATCTTATTACTACCATATACATGGCAAAACGCTTAAGAAGTCCTGTTTAGAATAAAATATACAACAATATTTGTATTATAAAATTTAAAAACTTTTAATTAAGACACGGTTAGTTTTTGAATGTATGACCTACTTCACGTGGTTTTAATAGCAATCGGGCGATAGTATTATGGTATTTCCGGAGTTCAACCGTATAAATTCTAAAATATAACTTAAAAAATGATATTCCGCTCCAAAGTACAGTAATCTTGCTTGATTGTATGGGTTTCTAACTTTTTCATATTGATATAATAGAAAATCTATCGTGTGTTTTCTTATTCAATATAAAAGGAAAATTTTGGATTTTATAAGAAAATTTATTTAAAAAAGTCGAAACTGCTAAAAAACAATTTCTCAGATGGGCAGACGGTCGTTCGTCCGGTGTCGCTAAATAAACAATTAAACAATAATATGTTAGAAGTGATTTAAAGTTAGTTTGCTTGACGTCATCATATCATTTTCCATATCAATTTTAAGTTATGCGACTGCTAAAGCACGTTAAAAATGTAATAATTATTGTAAAGGAATCTGTATATTTTGCTTTTTATGATCTTTTATAGTTTTATGATTATTTCCACTGTAAACTACTTTTCTATACTAACACTCGCGTCACTGCACAGTGCATAATAGAGTTCTATGCCTATATATATATTTATATATACATTATATAAGTTATCACATATTCACATATGTGTCTATGTGTACCTACTAAGCAAATATGAATTATTATTGTTGCACTTGAATAATTACATCTTATTCTAGGTACCGCAGTCTTAGTCATCATAATATTATTGTGTATAAATACCCAACTATAGTTAATTAAGAATGCAATGCTCGAAAAATTGACTATATATACTGGTTTTATCTAGACCGAGGTTTATTAAACTAAAAACTGGCTGCAAAACCATTTCCATTGCAATAAAAGGTTTAAGTCTTGAGAGTATCGTATAGATATAGTGGATTTATATTTGTAATAATGATTCAATTATTTGTAGATAATAGTTTCTTGGTATTGTTGGTACACATAATAATAATAGACATTTGTTTTATATTTATAAGACTAAAACTTTATATTTAATAATTATTATTGATTATTCGTCATACATTTGTGCCATCATTGGTTTAAGTAAAACTAAATTGTTTTAAAAGGACGTCATACCTCCCTCCACCTCCACTTGTTATCAACGTCTTACAAACCACAAACCGACAGCGAATTTGTGTTCAGCAGAACCAATTTTGTGTCGTTAGCTTAATATTAAAATAAATTGACCTATTATAAAACTTTAAGGTAAGAACATGATGTTTTTACCGTGGTTTTTTTTTTAATTTTTTTAATTATCAAACGAATTATGAGTATTTTTAAAAATTGTAATATTTATTATTTGACATACCTACTCATAATTCCACAACGCGTTATTAAAAAATTAGAATATCCAACGTGAAAAACCGTGTACAAATACAGATAATGTTCTTACCTTTAAGTTTGATAATGGGTAAATTAGCTCCAATGTTAAAGTCGACAACACGAAATTGAGTCTACTGAACCCAAATTTGATATGTTGTACGTTTGTTAGACGGAGACTATACAGTGTATACACATATGATGGCTACAACAATATGTTCAATGAATAATGATAGAAATATAGATTATAGGTTTACTTATGAGTTATGACCATATTTCATTTTATAATTATTCAATTATATTAACTTGCATAACAGTTAAATATAATGTTACCTAGGTATAAAAATAAAAGTGAAATGATTAATTCGGTTAAATAATTTACTAACAATATATAACATGAGGTAGGTATATATATTATTGTAATTATTTTTCAAACGTTATAAAATGTACAGGAAGAAGAAAACTGATATAAATTTAGTGTTGAATTTTTTTTTATTGTTAGTTGTACCAGTGAATAATGCGTTTAATAATTTATAAAACACCGTTTATTACTGTTATTTTTCAACCGGATATTTTAATTATTTTGCAAAAACTTATAATTATGAAACACGATTTAATAATTTAGCGTGGCTTATATTATATATTATATTTTCCTTGTTCACGATGAAACTATGAAGTACTTACATACGTTTTTAGTTATTTATTATTATTGATATAATATATACACCTATACGTAGGTACCTACTATAATAATTAATATATTAATGACACAAATTGGACTGCCTAAATTACGTCAAAGAGTTTTAAAATTGTCATAATATGAAAAAAAAATGTAAAAACAAGCCTGCAACAACGTTATTTGAAAAAATATTTAACATATTATACTTACGACTTACTTATTTAAATCAATATGCTTTAATCATTTCAGTAGTATAATAGGCGTATAGTGTATAAGGTACCATGTAGGTTAGTGTTAGCCGTTAGGTATAAGAGATTTTTTCATATACATTCTATGCACTGATGTTTATGTAAATTAAATTCTGTTTTCGTACTATGACTTTAACAAATTACAAGCAATTAGGTTTCTTTTTAGATTCCGAGCGAAGCGATGAATGTATTTTTTTATTTCGATTATTACCTACTTCTTAAATATCTATATAGACGCACATAGGAATGTATATTGAATATATTCAAAAATTCTTAACTTGTTTTTTTTTTACCAAACATAATATTTTATACATTATTATGTGTGCAGCTGCAGCAATACCTAGGTACATTTAAAATTGTAAGCAAAATGTTATACAGGTAATAATATTAGTATTATAAAGAAATATAATATATTATAATACTTTATATTTTTTAATGTTACATAATCTATCAGATTTTTATACAGGCTAGTGTTATTATTTACCGAACGTCTATCACTACTTTTAGAAATATGCTAGATAATATTATTTTAAAATATAGTCAGTTGATTTTTAGTTAGGACTTCAGGTATTATTATTTTATTATTACTGGTAGTTTTACACCAAACTTATGGATGTTTAAGATCATTTCGTGATACACGTATTGTATAGGATATGACATTACCAAGGTCCTCACCCACTGCGATTCAAGTAATGTATTTTAAATTGTGGGCGGCGATTTAACTCCTACTTGAAGTTACAATAATTGTTCAATTTCCGTCATCCGCTGTTGGTGGAAAAGGAGCGCCTCCGTTAAAATAAAAAAGCATACACAGCACTTACAGCTTCGCATGACTTCCTCAAGCTAAACGAACAATTACATAGATAGTACAATAGGTACCGTATTAAATTGACAATATTTATACGTGTAGGTAATACATTATTGTATTATATAGCATTCAGTAATAACCAACAATTTAGGTACTTCTTATATATACTTAGAAATATTACAAAATAAATAATAATACAAATTTAAGTACGATTTAGACACAGATATTATGCACGAAAAGACTTCAGTCATTTTTATTGTTGGTGGGTACTGAGTATGTGGATCTGCATTAGCCATTAACGCATCTATTTTATTCGTAAAACCTCTTATCTGGCCGCAAGATTGAATAAAATCATAGATATGTGTTCTAAATCTAAAATTCCATCAAGCTCCTCATAAGTGCTTTCGCAGTTTCGTACAATAATTCAAAAATATCGAAAATACTAGTCATAATTTTTTAGTTAGATTTTAAAGTTCAAATTTTGAAAAAAAATCACATTTAAAATCACAAAAAGATGTAAATTATTTTAAAGTTAAAAATGCATGTAATTTTTAATTTGAATACTTAAGGCATGACAATGCAATATAAGATTTCTCAAAAATTAAACTCTTATGGCTTATACTGGAATTTAAAACATGATATGAAACATAAAGCTACACACTCTTTTGATATTTTAGAATGCTGTATTATTTTATGAAGAAACCAGAACCATTTATGAATATAACTTTGTATTAAATTTTCAAGAATTTTTAAAAATATCATGATTATTATTTATAACTTCAAAATAATTTCCAAATTTTAGTGGTCTTAACTTAATATAACAAGTGATATTTATTTTTAAATTGCAACAAATCAAAAAATCGATTTTGTCAAAAACTGCAATAGTATTGCGGAAATAATCATATATTCCAGTTTTTTTAAATTCTTAATTTTGACTTTAGAAAGTACCTACTAGATCCAATTCGGTACTAGAATTAACCTTGAAGATTAAAGCATTTTTACTCTTCCAAAAGTTGATGCCAGACACCATCTGTTGCACCCACACTTATTTTTGGGTAGAGTGGTATTGTGTATATTAATCTGCGGATTTAAGTAATATGTGTAGATATAAGTAATTAAAATTCCAAGAATAATAGAATATACCCAGTCATACTGTTATACTCGTAATCGGGGTGTCCGGTGTTTAATAGTTGAATGTCGGTACATTTTAATATATTTTATATAAATGTACAATTAATGTACAATGTATATATTTTGACGAAGACCTGCAGCAGTTATTGTTACCTATATATATTATATAGGTCCTAGATAATGCATCGACAGGAAGTATAAGGCACTTATAAGTTATAGATAATAATTATTATTATGATAAATATATTTAAATAATAATTATATTTTAACGGATTTTTATAAATACTAAACAAAATCACTATCGTTATTTTTCTAGATTTAAAATAAAAACATAATATTATGTGTGACCTATTGCGATTAAGTATTTAAGGCTTATAGTAAGTTATGAGTCATAATAATTGACATCTAGCCTCTAAGAGTTGCACTTAAGAAGTAAAAAGTAATATATTTTTAAATTTCGAAAATCCGTTGGTTGGACCGCCAATCATCTGCAAGTTCATACATCATTCATGATAACTTTTATCACAAGATTATGACTTGGGGTCATCTCTCATTATAATTTAATATGTATATTAACGTTATTTAATACGGCTATCGGGATACATAACTTATATATAAGGTATTTACCGGTACGTAGAACTATTACTATATTTATTTCTTATACATATCGGAATATTGCATATATATACTTATATATTAATTGTACGGTGTGTATTTACTATTTTATAGGTATAATTTTGATTTTAGACTTTACTCTTAATCATACTGTTACAAAGGTACCGTATATAAAGTAGAGTATAATATACGTTTGGTGTGATTTAACGGTGTTTGAAAAGTGTTTATAGGTATAGTAATAATATCTATAATTTATATACGATATACAGGGTGTCCCAGGTCTATTTGATTAATGCAATAACTTTTTTTCTATTCAATATTTTTAAGTTTTTTTTTTTTAATGATTTGTAGAGCTCTGCGCTATAATTTGTATATCTTATATTTTATTTTATTTTCTTACAACAAAAATAAATAATTTAAATTTTGTATTTAATATTTTTCTAATAATCCAAGATAGCTATTTCATAAATAAGTATTTAAAAACCATTTTGGCGTTTAAAACTTTTAATTTGGTTAAATCGTTAATTTTTAAACAATTTTGAAAGTGTGTTAAAATTCAAAATTATTTCTTGCTAATCACTGTTACTGCTGTAAAAGTTATTGCATAAGTCAAATAGACCTGGGACACCCTGTATAATAATATACTCATTACAAAAATTAATTATCTGAAACCGAATTCCCGTAATAAACTTGCTATAGGTATATACGAATGAAATAAAATAAAAAACGTATTTTATTCTCATCGTCAATATTACTTATTAGGTATATTGTTTTAAGTATATTTTATTTAAATTACTTCGGGTGGCGCCAAAAGTAAGTACACACATATTATACAAAGGGTGCACTTATATATGCGACGTCTGCGACTCTTGCGTGCAATTATATATCATAAGCCAGTAACAACCCTCTTGTAAGAAACTGCATGTAATAAAAAAAAAAAATGCAGTCTAAAGGTAGGTACATTATCATTATATTGCCTATTGCAGCCTATTAGCTACGCACTATACCTATACATAAATGTATAATACATATATAGGTAAACGAGTGTAAACTACATATTATTATTATTCTGTATATATTATATTGAACTATACCCTACGTTATTATTACGTCGACGACAATCGACTGTACAAAAACCCTCTTTTTTTTCGTTATTTTTACGTACAACTCGGGAGCCGCATTTCACCCCAAAATAAATGGTTGCATTACTGCCACGATATTACATATCGAAATGAGATCGGCGCCGGTGATTCTCCCCTTCCCATACGCGTTCCCGCTACATATTATTATTATATCGATTTTGTTAAACTTTTTATATTACACTTATATATTATATTAGCCTTTTTTTTCCTTCATAATATGTAATTTTTAAACGAAACATGTACCTGCCCGGCTGCCCTCCTTAACGTGCAAGCTTATTTAAAAATATCTGTTTTGTATTAATTGCGTTTACACTCGCGCGGATAAAAAATGTTAATTTATTTTATTTTATAATTATATATTGTAGCCTATGGGTATATGCTACCTACCTATATTATCATAATATTGTAGATATATAATATATAAACATAACATTGTCCAGTTCATTCATAAAATCGCACGATGAAAAATAATAGTATAGGTACCTATACTATTCGACCTTGATGTACTTATATAGAAATAACCGAAATAAGATCCAGTTGTGTCAAGATTAAGTTTTTAAAAAATATATATCGTAGGTAGGATTATAATATAATATATTGTATTTATGTTTATATAGATACAAACAACCTTACTATATTTGATATATTATAATATTATATAGGCGACATAGCCGTGTGGGTACATCGATATGTTTTATGAATGTGTTCGAGAGAAAGTCGACGAAAAAAATTTGGAGCCCCGATATGGACATAAAAAAATAGTAGATTGAAAAACTATAATATAAAAAAGTATATTAAATTATGAAATGTATGTAACCCATGTGTGTTATAGCTTATAGACAATTACAAATAAATATCTTACAAGAATAGAGAATTTGGAACGTTGTTTGAACAGTGTACATTATATCGATTATAGGTACCTAATAATGATTTGGGTATGAACGAAATGTTTTTTATTGTCAGTCGATTTTTGTTATTTTTTCACCAGATGAAAAAGGTACAGCTGTTGTATACAGGCAGGTGAAACCGATATTTTTAAGTTCAACCGGTTCAAGGGTACCTATAGACACCTATTGTACAGTTACCTATTGTAAAATTAATTAATATTGTAAAGTATTATTTATCCGTCCAAGAGAATTGCTGAGTACACACACAGACACACTTGCCTACTATACAGGTATAATACCTATAACAATCGTACAGTTATTTGTTTTATCGGTTTCCTGTTCGCACCCAAGTACTGAACAGTAAACAAATTTACGGATTAATTAAGACTGTTCGTATAGGTAATATGAAAAACCGTTAAATCGTAATATCGTTTAATCCTTACGATGGGCGTGTGTCATGTAGTCTCGTAGTTATAATAATAATACATAGATAAGACACACACAATCATAACAATAATAATAATTAATAATAATAATATGAGGTTATCACAACTACTACAACTACAACAAACACTGATGTCTGATATACTCAGATCTACGATTAATCCGTCACGTTTTGATTCCGAAATAATGCCCTCGCAAAAGAACGATATTTTTACGTCGAAAAAGTCATCAGACTATTACTATATTATAGAGAGTCGTGAGCGGAGAGAGCGAGAGAGGCGGTGTGCGGTAGACAGAGAGAGAGAGCAGTTTTGTTAGCACTTTTAACGATCGAATACGTTTTTTTCTATAATATTATTTCCGTTAAAGGATAGAGCGTAGGGGGCAGACGGCGGCGGCGGCGGCTGCGGCGCCGGGGCAGACATCGTCATAAACAATCGTTTTCGATGCGGTGCGGCACTGCGCGGCGGCGGCAACCGGCACAGTGCGTTGGCCGACGCCCAAAACGGCGAGCGGCACGCGATTAACGATTGGGTTATTCAAATTCAAAAACGGCGGTGCGCCGTGCGGAAGGTGGACGGGAAAAAACGACCGGAGGAAATAACGAGAAAAATCGTTATTTCGGCTCGTTTGCGTTGGCACCACTGCGGCGGTCGGCCAATCGGAACGCCGCAAGGGCGTCGGCCGGAGCGGGGTTACTGGTGCGTCGCCAACGCCACAAAACCGACAAAACCAGCGGCGCAGCCATTTTATTTCTCTGTAGCGTCCGAGACAGTCGCCTGACCGTACCTAAAACCGTTTCAAGCTTCTCGCTCGAGCACTTTTGATTTTTTTATAATTTTTTAATTTTCACTCCATCTTTTAACCATGAGGGAGATCGTTCACATTCAAGCCGGTCAGTGCGGTAACCAGATCGGAGCCAAGGTAAATATAATATTATAAAACTACGACCACTTAGCGCACCGGCCGATATCGCTCCACAAACATGGCGGTCGGACCGGGACGCGGCGGTATCCGCAGCCGGCGTATTTCCGAGTAAACGTCTTCGACCGTAATAATAATTTTCCGGATAACCGAAACGAAAATCTCGTTTTTTTTTTCGTTCACCGGCGTTGTGTTCTCGCAATCGTCATTAATATTTAATGTATTTTCATAAACGCGATGCAATTCGAACCGGTTTTCAAACAATAGCGTGACCAAGTCCGAGGGCGCCAAAACGGTGTTGCTGTAAACAAAGGATGCGGCCTGGAGGTGCATCCGACTTGTGAGAAAACCGTTATCGTGTGAATCGTTTTCCTACGTTTTCTTGATTATTCTCTCCGATTTCTACGTGCCCGTCGCGTTTAATAATATTATTATTATACGTCTTGAAAAAAAAAACCCGATTGCAGGTCTTGTGGTTTTTTTGTTTTATTTTAATCGCCAAAATGCGCTTTCACTTTGTGCAGAAATATTAAGTCTGTATTTCATTTTACGGTAGTAGATATATCTTGGTTTTATATCAATTAGTGCATTTTTTTTTTACTATTCCGTGTTAGACGTCTGTGGTCAATTGACGACAAATTTATAATTTTAATTAGTACTTTATTATTAACTAGATAGAGTTATTGTATTCCACTATAATTTTTGTGGCCCACTAAATGTATAAGATATTAAATTGCTGTTCAAGGCAGTTAATTTCATTGCCATTGTGATTTGTAATTTTTAGAATTTTTCCTTGTAAAGGTTGTATATGAATTAACTTATTTGGACTGGTTACGTGTTTTTATGCATCATAAGTCAACCGTTACAGAATAATTACTCTGCATTTGTACTTGGTTTTATTAAAAGATGTTTTATATTCTTAACCTAATTATGAACGCGAATAAAATACAATTATTTTAAACATCTTATATATAATGATGGTTCTTAAATTGCCTGATTTAATTCTTGATTTTAATGATAATTTCGAAATCTATACTGTCTTTTTGATATTACCTAATTTAGATACAAAACCTTTACATATTGCCCTTAAAAATACATTTGATTAACATTTTTTCTTATTTTTTAGTTCTGGGAAATCATTTCCGATGAACATGGCATTGACCCAACTGGAGCCTACCACGGAGACTCAGACCTCCAGCTGGAACGTATCAATGTATACTACAATGAAGCTTCAGGTAATGTTTTTTCCAGATTTGTTTTACTATTTAATTAAATTTAAATAATTATTTATCTAATATCTAAAAAAAAAAATTAAAGGTGGAAAGTACGTACCTCGTGCCATTTTGGTTGATTTGGAACCTGGTACCATGGACTCCGTCAGATCTGGACCATTCGGTCAAATTTTCAGACCAGACAACTTTGTCTTTGGACAGTCTGGTGCTGGAAACAACTGGGCTAAAGGCCATTACACAGAGGGTGCCGAGCTTGTAGATTCAGTATTAGATGTTGTCAGGTAAGATTTCAATTACTATTACCAGAATATTAAAATAACTAATTATTTTAATTTAAAAAATAATTATTTCAACACTAATTGATTTTACACGCCTATCTTTATTTTAAATTATAATGATACGGATACACCTATTATCTTTTTTGAAATATATGTAATATAAAGTTATTAATGGATAATTTAAAACAAATCTTTGTAAATTTATTTAGACCTAATTTCTTAAACATCATTCATTAATGTTATGAATTAATTGTATTGTTCATTACAGTATTTTTCATTTGTAATGCTCCCAGTGTTAGATACAATCATAATATGACACCCCATTATACATATCATATTATGCTGAATTTTATATTTTTGTTTTTTCCATAAACTATGATATTGTAGCCATAATTTTTTTAATGGTTCATTGTTTTTTTTCTTTTAGGAAAGAAGCTGAGAGCTGTGATTGCCTTCAAGGTTTCCAATTGACACATTCCTTAGGTGGTGGTACTGGTTCTGGTATGGGAACCTTATTGATCTCCAAAATCCGTGAAGAATACCCAGACAGAATTATGAACACATATTCTGTTGTACCCTCACCAAAAGTGTCAGACACTGTTGTAGAACCCTACAATGCTACCCTTTCAGTTCACCAATTGGTTGAAAATACTGATGAAACCTATTGTATTGACAACGAAGCCTTGTATGACATTTGCTTCCGTACATTAAAACTCACAACACCAACATACGGTGACTTAAACCACTTGGTCTCTTTGACCATGTCTGGAGTGACCACTTGTCTCAGGTTCCCTGGTCAATTGAACGCTGATCTCCGTAAACTCGCCGTCAACATGGTTCCTTTCCCCAGGTTACATTTCTTCATGCCTGGTTTCGCTCCTCTTACATCTCGTGGAAGCCAACAATACAGGGCACTGACCGTACCCGAACTTACCCAACAAATGTTCGACGCCAAAAACATGATGGCAGCATGTGACCCACGACATGGACGTTATCTAACAGTAGCGGCTGTATTCCGTGGCCGTATGTCCATGAAGGAAGTCGATGAACAAATGTTAAACATCCAGAACAAAAATTCGAGCTACTTCGTTGAATGGATTCCCAACAACGTTAAGACTGCAGTGTGTGATATTCCACCAAGAGGTCTGAAAATGTCTGCTACATTTATTGGTAACTCGACAGCTATCCAAGAATTGTTCAAGAGAATCAGTGAACAGTTCACTGCTATGTTCAGACGTAAGGCTTTCTTGCATTGGTACACTGGTGAAGGTATGGATGAGATGGAATTCACTGAAGCCGAATCCAACATGAATGATCTAGTATCTGAATACCAACAATACCAAGAAGCTACCGCTGATGAGGAAGCTGAATTTGATGAAGAACAAGAACAAGAAGTTGATGAAAACTAGACTTCTCTTAAATAATTAGCTTTAAAATTTAATTTTTGTTACTTTTTATTTAAAAAAAAATTCTGTATATTAATCCATTATTTTTTTATACTTATGCTTTTTCATTCCATGATACATTTCCCTCATACTAAAAAAACACTGCTTTTTTTATTTTGAATTATAATTGAACAATATAGCTTTACGAGATTAAAATTTAAAATTATTTCAAGCACATGAATATTGTTTGTATTTTATTTTATTTTCAATCCTTTCAGAGCTATTTTTATTAAGTGATGGCCAAGCCAGTTAAATGTTTAGATAAAACTTAATTATAAAATGATAAATATATGTATTATATATTTATTTATTATTATAATTAAGAGTACTGCTTCATGACTTGAAGTAGGTTATAACCTAGTGTCGCTGAATAAAATATTACTTATTGCAACTTTTTTATTAAATATCTGCAATATTGTAACAATTGGTTGTTTTAAAGGGGAATTTGAGAACTTTAAACTTTGGCTAATAAATAATATTAACATTTCAAATAAGATAAGGTCTGAGCTTTTCCATTCCAACTGTAGTTATGGGCATCATGCTACTTGTATATTTGAAAGAAAGTTGGAATAATAATTATTTTATTGAACATTTTTAAATGTTATTTTAGTTATCAATTTGTGTGATTTGGTAGTATTAATTAATTAGGCAATCTTATTGATAATTTAAATTGAGGTAAAGCATCCACAATCAAGATAATAGTCTGACATTATCCAATATCAAAAAAACCATAAAAATAGTTCAGAATTTCAGTTACATCTTAATTATCATCGACTAAATAAAAACCTACTGCTACTTGCTCTGTACATGAATTGTTTGCTGTTTAATCCATAATAATATCCATTGATTTATTTGTTAAATAAAAACTTTTTGAATTCATTTTTTTTTTTTGATAAATGTATTAGTTACTAACAAAGTTTGATCCCAATTTTTATGAAAAATTTACCCAATAAATTTCGACGGGTGCTCGAACACCCAGGCGCCCTATCTACATGGTGACTTACCATCTATATTCTATATAGTACCTAATTATCAAAGGGTGCCAGCATAATAGGAATATAGGATCCTAGCAATACTATTAAAATATAATTATTAAATAATCAGTTTAGTAGGTAGGTATAAACTATAAACAGATGGTGAAGTACAAATATTCGGAGTTTGTCGATTGCGTCCCGGACGCAGGTAAACGGTTTTTTCCCTACCTTTTCTATGTTCCGATTGCGTCCTATTGTACAGTAGGTAAGCGTAAATTGACATGATAAATCTAATATATTTGTCACATATTATGCTGTGCAGATATATTTAAACATGAATTGGTTTTTACTTGATGAGCTTAAGAACATTTTATCTTAATGGTTGGTTATCGATTTGCGATTTAGTACGTCTGCAAGTGCCTGAGCCAAAAGATATTTTTGTGCTATAGCATATGATATATAATATCGTATATAATGAATAATATTTTAAGTGAAAAAAATAAAATCTTCTATTCAGCCCTTAAATGAACAACTCAGAAAATTTACTGATTATTTAATTGGTAATTATATTGAATAAAATTCACATTTTCCACCTGAAATGAGTAGTAGTATGCAGCGTACAACAAACGCATGTGAAAGCTTTCATGCAAAATTCAACTCTTTTTTTCTATAGGTACATCACATCCGAATATTCATCAATTTTTGAATATTTTAAAACAATGTCAAACGGATACACACATAAAAATAACGTCTAGTCATAAATGTATACCAGTAAAACGCAGAGCAAAGTATACAAAAATAAAATAAAATAAAATTTAAATTAAAAATAAAATTATATCTCCTTTACAATATCTTCAAACTATTTCACTTAAAACCCCTTTTTTCAAATGACGTATTCACTGACTATAGAAATGTATTATTTAAATTATTTATTATATTTGTACTTATTTTTATAGATTTTTGTACAATTATTATTTTATAGCACTGACGATGACTGACTAGAAATGTATTTTTGAGTTATTTAATAATTACAAAATAATAACTAATTATGACTATTAATTTCTCAATCCTAGAACTAAGAATGTATGCAGTAAGAAAAAAGGTAAAAAAAAATAATTTACCTCGGACGCAATCGACACACTGAAAAGGTACAAAAGGTTGAAACGGGACGCAATCGGACGACGCCCCAAATATTATATCAGTAGATTAAAATTCATGATAATATATGACATGAACGTATAATATAATATAATATACGTCTATGATATATGATGTATGTTAATTAAAATCAAACCGATCGGTAAGTGTGAAATTTGAATTCAATGATATAAATCATTGTATACGAAAAACGATTCTGAGCGAAGACTGTCTGTCAGCCTATATAACTAAGTGTATTTTATGATATTATTGCTATTAAAATAATTAATTTTATTACTATTGTTAATAATACAGCAGGTTGAATTCATTTTTGCAGAAAACATTCCATTTGAAAAATTAATTAAGTGTATAAAATATAATAATGTACTTTAAAAGTTTCAAGCGTCATCAAAACATATTTTTAATTACCACGTAATAAATAACATCGTTATTCATCATTTAAATAACTAATATCGTCTATAAAAAATTCTTTTTTTACCCCTTTTTTTTTGTCAATTTTTTGGTGACACTATAAATAACCTACGAAAAATCTTGTTTTAAATATTCAATCTTTAGCTATAAAAAATGATTATTTTATACATTTTTAACTACAAATAATTTTCAAAAATTCGAGATTTTGATGAATTTGGTCAAAATTTGAACTTTAAATGCTTATAAAAAAAAAGTGCATTCGCATCTTAAATATTTTTAAAACTGTATTTAGACCAACTTACCAAAAACCTTGATTTGAATTTTCATTTCTTAGTTATAAAAATTGAACATATATTAAAAATGTTTAACTACAAAACAATTTACAAATGTTCGATGATGAATTTCGGTCAAAATTTGAAACTTAAATGCTTAAGAAAAAAATCATGTCGCTGTCTTTTGTGGCGTAACCTGTTATTGTGTATTTTTATGCTGAGCAGCACAACATAGTGAATCAAAGAACCGAAAACAGCATATTTTTCAATTTTATTGAGAATAAAAAACTATAATATGCATAAAACACTTGTTTTTACAAAATATATTCTTAAAGTTTTTTAAGTATTGAACAAAAAATAATAATAATGTATTAAATATAAAAAAACTATGAGTGGAGACGCTCTAGGAGCCTATATATTTCTAAAGTTATTTAAAAAAAACCATATACAATCGTTATTATATTATTCATATAAGAAGACACACGAGGTTCATGACCCAAAAATATTAAAAATGTCAAGTGTCTGTATGAGATTATAGGTACCTATTTAAACTGATTTAGGAAAATATTTTACAATGACTTTGGGGGTAGTAGCGAATTATGGGAATGTGGGAATGTATATAACTATTATAAGACGGCTCCATGTTTTCGAATAGTTTTAACTGTAGTTTTGAAACGTTATTAGATAAAGAAGCTTGAGGAATTTTCCGAAAACAGCATACTCGCAAAATGTTATATAGTAGGTAGTGAGCATTACACCGGGAATATTACGTATTTATACTACTTTACTTAACGTAAGTATCTATCTGGGGCGCGTAATATTTTTAATATATAAGCCTTTTTTTTTTATGTAACGTAAAAGAACGACTCGTCCCGAGAATCGTTGCGGCGGTGGAAATATAGTGCTTAGCAATAATTATTGTTTTGTAGTAAGACGACGATGACGCTGTCGCAGGATGCACCGATCGTCGTCGTTTCGGAATCGCGACGTCCGCAGGTCTACTGCAGAAAACCGCAATCGCTGGTCTACTGAGACGCATCGCAACAGCTGGTGTTCAGCGAAAACTCGGAATTCGGCGACGAACCGTCGTGGGCCATCCGACGGGCCGACAACGCGCGACAGGACGATTCGTCTTGCGCCATGGAACAGTAACCGTTCGTCAGGCTGCGGCACCACCGGCACACCGTGGTCGGCAGGACGACGAAGAACAGAGCGTTGGTGACGAACTCCTGGCCCCTGCCCAGCAGCCGTATGTGCCGGGACCGGGTCACGGGGTGCACGCAGTAACCGCGGTCGTCAAGGACCACCGGCAACGGTCTGAGTTCCGGTTCTTTGTACGCGTCCAGCGGTCTTTGGCCGACGCCGACCGCCCACAGCCAGTGGCTGCGGTACGGCGACACGGCTTTGAGCAGGCCCAGAGCCAGCGCCACGACCAGGTAACCGATGAGCAACACCAGACTGGCGACCAGCGTGTCCCTGTTCCGGACGGCCACCTGGGCGACCGCCGTTCTGGGCGGCACGTCGCCCAGGAACCCGGCCTTGGTGTACTCCGCCTGGCCCAGAGATCTGCTGCCGGCGGCGGCGGACGGCGATTCGACCTGGTAACACTTGCACCGTCTGTGCCACAGGCAGTAGCAACTGGAACCGCGGACGACTTTGCATTTCCTGGAAGCCACTGCGACAATGGAGGTGTGGTCTTCGTACAATCGCACTGGAAAACAGACACACCGGAATAAACGTCAAGTAAACATAAGTATTCGGAAAAAAAACATCGATGAAAAAAAGTCTCAGGTGTAAAAAAAAATGTATAACACTTAATATTTAAGAAACCAAAGGAGTGAAAATCATCTAAACGACGGAAAATGTTGAGTTATACAATAATATACTCAAAAAATGATCATCACTGGCATAAAAAGTTTTTTTTAAATCAAATATATCGTGTTCGTCGTTTCGGTACCGCACCCGTTTATTTTAAACTGTTATGAAATCAGTTTTATCCTTACTTGACATAAAACAAGTGGTACCTAGTTGAAATGTTTTCTTTTTTAAATCCATCTTCACTTTTATCAAATACCGATAAAAAAATGTAATTAATGTATCTAACGACTTAAAAATAGCAATTTTTTAAAAGGCCTCCAATATTAGTAGTTGCATCTCGGACTTCCGAGACTTAGATCCGGCACTGACTATACAACTTTTGTTACATGTATATTGTATAATATTATATTAATATATTGTATCTGACAGTTACTAAAAGTTTAATTATCGCTCACCGGTTGCGGTACAATCGTTGACGTATTCGAACTCCAAATAAATCTTTCCAGTCTGTTGGGGATGTACGATTAATTTTCTGTGTTGTTTTTCGTTTTTTTTCGAGTCTGACGGACCAGAAATGTCGAGGAAGAATTCTGTCGTTTTCAAGCCCAAGTTTGTCACGAATACCCGCACTTTTGCGGTGTTATTACAATCGTTGACGAAAATCACATGTATTTCGCTTATCTGAAGCAAAATCCTACGGAAATTAACAAATTTTATAAAAAACAAAAGTGTGTCGTTACTTAGCACACAACGGTTGAAACGCGTATACCTAAAACCACAGAGTAATGAAGTGTACAACAGGTAGAATGTACATTACACGCCTTACCATAGTGAGTATAGTTAAAAATTAAAACTATGGAAAATTCCTCGTTGTATTACTTTTGAATTATATGCCCATAACGATAGAAACATTTAGCTTCATAACAATATAACATGCTACCTACTATACAGGTGGTCGCTCATATTTACGAAAAATAGTGGTAAAAACAAATAGTATTCAAGCAAAAACATAATATGATGACTGCAGCACTTCATCCAATATTAAAACCATTAAAAATAATAAATAGGTAATACACTAGGGTGACTATACGTATAATGTAAAACGGGATTGTCCCGTTGTTTTAATAATGTCCCGTTGTCCCATAACCAACTTCAAACTGGACGCTTTTTGTCCCGTTTTCAGAAGATAGTCTCGTTTTAATCCCGTTATCTCCATATTAAATTATATTATGTGTGCAAAAAAAAATCAATTTATGAAACAAATAGGTACAAACAATATTACTTATATAGTTATATAGAATAGTTTAATATTAAAATTTAAAACCAATGTTATTAACGGTGTGTATGGCAGTATTTCAATCAAGCTCAAAAGTCGTTAAACTATTGAGCTCATGAAATTTTTTTTCAACTGTTATTGTAATAGCATAATATAGAAGATTATTTTCCAAGAGTTAACCTATAATACCGTTTGTCCCGTTTTTATATTTTATAAAAACGGCCACCCTATAATAATTTACACTACCTAGTACTATACTTACTTGTCATTGACGACGGTGTTGTCGTCCAGTCTGATCTCTCCGACGCTCTGCACAGACACCGGTGGTTCGGCAGAGCACGAGACCGGCTGACGGTCCACGATAATGCTGTCGGCGACGTTGTCGAAACTGACGTCGCCTTGCACGAAGTCCTCGATGTACAGGCGACCGCTCCCGGCATCCGCCAAAGGTTCCGCGCCGCAGCCTCCCTCACGCTGCTGCAACAGTTGGACGGGCTGTTGGCCGAGACAGCTGTCCCGCGGCCGATAACACCTGTCCGGTTGCTCGTAGAAAGCTCGCGGGTTCACTCCGATTCGGTCGCATTCGGCACCGCCGTTTTTCGACATCTTACTCGGATGGATCGCGAGGTACTTTCCGGCTCGTCGATCTGCAAAAGAGCGCTCAAGTCACTCGAGCTATGGATACATCGATAACGACGACGATGATGACTACGACGGGTATTCGACACGACCGTCATGTGCGTAAGTACTTACGGTTAATGAGAGAGGAGGGCACATTGTGCAATAATTGCGAATTAAAATAAATCCCAAACTGCAGTTTCATATTATAATAAAATGTATATAATATTATATTAATTATTGTATTTGGTAAGACCTCGAACTTTTTGTCACCGGTCTAGAACCATACTGTCATACCAACCTTGTGAGCAATCATAGTTGAGCCCCTCCTGCATAACAAATTGCCAGTCCAGCACCCCCCCCCCTTTCCCCCCTTACCCACCACTGCACCGACAAAGAAAAATTCCGGCTGCGCCACTGATATCAACAAATAAATTCAAACATCGATAATGACTTTTGTTTTCCAAACAGACCGGAACGCATGTTATTATTATGTGATTATCATGGTGGTCTATATATACAATATGAATTAATAAAAAATAAAACCGGGTGATATTGATTCGGTAACTGAAATGTGTGCTGAAGTTACAGTTGATCATTCTTATTAGGTACCTTCATTTATAATTCGTTATTACTCGTATCATATTATGTTTACTATTTGTAGTGTACCTATGTGTTCATTTATGGCATACCGTTCAAGTGTGGTAGCCCATATTGATAAGCTTTGGGTACGTCCTGAGGTATCAGAATAAACATGGCCGTCAGGTCGTTGCTGACTGTTTCGTTTAAGCCTTTGACCTTGTACCGGTATGATACTAAATCCTTGAAAATGGTCAATTTGCTGTTGGACGATCTGTGAAAAAATATATTTTTTCATGTATGTATGTATAAATACTTATTAATTAAATTATGATTGTATTTACGATGACGAAAAACATTGTTGGTGGAGTTCGTAAACGCTACTTTTGCTTTTTTTGAATAATTCCAACGTCAGCGGTAAGATCGTTTCCGATTTCTCTACTTTATAAACATTGAACCTGTATCAGTTATGACAAAAAATATAAACTATACAGTATACATGATAGTTGCAATTGTATTGTTATAATAATTATGATCAGTGGTTGCAGGTAATCTCCCTATCCCAATTGTGTGTGTTGAACCTACATCATAATTTTGCCAAAACAAACCATCGAGTCCAATTTAGTCCATTGTAACTTAAAAATCAGTGACGAACAAAATTTAAAATCCATTCAAAATGTTATGGATTTATTTAAAAGTGAGACTATAACAAAAATAATTTAGCTTGTACCATAGCTTGCAAAAGTAACAGTTTTCTCACTCGAACTATTTTAGAATCATTAGAAGAACCACTTTCACTTAATGCGATTTATAGTCGAGAAATTATTGGTAATAATATATTATCATTGAGTATTTTATCATACTTTTAAAACATATTTTAGCGTATGTTGACAAAACTAAATGCCTATTTTACTATTTCATATTGCATATAAATCTTAGCCCTATTGATTAATGTACTTAAGTTGCCGCCGCAACAAGAAACTGAAACAAAAAATGGAGAAATTAGGCATCTGCTCTGATGTTCAGTATGGAAGAAAAAAAGTTACTATCAAATTGTATTATTAAAAGTAAAATAATATACGTGTGTAACAACTAACAATTTGAAGTTTTGATTTTAATGAAACTTTTTGGTTTTTGAACATAATTTTAGACCATTAATTACAATTTTATTGTATTTAGACGATACTAATAATTAAACTGAACAGATTTTTTAATATAAGTGAACGAAAATTCTAGGATATACCTACGGTGTATGGTGGTAGTAGTGACGAGCTGAGCTTTTTTGAAAGGGAGGGGAATATGATTTTTTGATTTTCAATTTTTACCATTTAAAGTATCGACCAGATCCAATTTCCTATCGGGTACCACCCTCAAAGCGAAGATCCAAGCATTTTTTTTACAATTAATCGTGTATGCAAAACAAAAAACACACATCGTTTAATAAAATAATCACTCCGCTCAGAGTGTAAAATAATATCACTTTAAGTGTTATGAGTATTGCTATTACCATAAATCACTATATCGAAAACAATGCGCACTCTCGTGATAAGTATACGAATTCGCGTAACCGGGGCTGTTGCTGATGTTTTTACAGTCTTGTTCGCCTCTCGGTTGAATATTGGCGTTGGTCGTTGCTGAAATGTTATTTCTGTTCTGCGAATCGGGCGATCCCAGTTGACGAGCAGCGTTGACCGAATCGAGACACGAACAGCAAAAACCCTTTGTAAACAGGACGAGTTTAGGGTTATTATTTTGTCAACTCCAAAAACCGATTTACTTGCTTCCGAAAAAGGCACCGGCTCGTTTAAGTTATAATACAGCATACCACACGTGGGGTTAATATTTCCAGAATCACATCCGAAGTAATTCTGTCTGGTCTCTTTACTGATCACTTCTTCTGTCGGCCCACCGTTTACGTACTTGAAAAATAATATATTATATAAACACAAAATAATAATAATTGTAAGTAATGTGAATAGCTAATATTCAAATTAAATGCACTCTAACTATGTACCTTAAAGTGCAGACATTTTTTAATCATTATTTTTTTTGTAAATTAAATACGGTTTTCATTATTTAATTTTTTTTGTTTTTTGGTTAAATATAGACACTAAGTGTCTTACGTTAAATGAATACCCTGTTAAGATGGACACTGAAAACTTCTTGAATTCCTAATGTAGCCCGCCAAAATTATTAATTGGTTACTTATGGTTAGGTTAGGTTATATAGTGTATACCTGCAGGGTATACGCCCCTGCGTAACTAAAAATTCTGGGGTATCAAAAAAAAAAAATTGCCTTCTGTTTATTTGAAAAAATCTTTATCATTATTTTTTATAGCATAAATAAGCCTATATTATATATATATAAATAATTAACAGTATCATAGAATATACTATTTTGTATCCTCCGGTCTTAGAATATATAGTACCTATACATTTTAAGTATTCAAAACTTAAATAATAAATATCATATATAATTTATTTTCAAAAGGATACCCTTGCTACTTCAAAAAATGTATGGAGTATCAAAATTACGCCTCGATAACCCTTAGTGACGCCTAAACAAAAACCGCGCACGACCATTGGAATTTATGTGACGACATACCAAAGTTCATGTAAAATAAAAAATAATATTGTGACGTAGTTTGTTTTGAAGTATACACTTAACACTATTACTACAATACAAAATAATATAGTCAAACAATGATAAAATATTTATGATTATCATGACAAATTTATCTAACCCAAATAATAATATCACATATTGTTTTCGATTATCAGTTATTATGACTGATACTTACTAGAATATAATAATAAAAAATAAAACACTCACGTTTATGAAACGTAACTTGTACAACTCTCTTGGTCCAGCCAACTGGACTTTTAGAACGATTGGTTTCAAAAGACGATACGTTGCATTTTTGTTTGAATTTACTGAATCACGAACGTAGTTTATAAATAGCACCTGGTAAACATTGAAATATATTTCATATTTTAAAGTAACCATCATATTATGTAGATACGCAATTTACCTATGATTTTAATATTTTATGTATTATATTATAATTTATCGTCAAAAACGTATTTCTCTGTTGAGGAAAAATTACAGATAACTATTTACGAAAAATAAACAAACAATATTGATACAACATTTTGTACTTATAGTGTCAAGGTTTCATTTGTTAATAGGGATTACAACGACGATAAATACAATTACATCATCACTATATAATTCGTTTTTAAAAGTACCATTTGATTTCTGTTTCGAGTAAACAGACAATAACTACTTTTTGCAGTTATTTGTAATTTTAGCTTTGTATTGAAACTTTAAAGAACATTCTATTCTATTGTTTTTTTTTTGTATACTTTTCAATCGAGGTCTGATAAATAATAACTTATTTAATTTACTCGCAAATCTTTAATGAACTATCCAATTTGAACTCAGAGGAGATATGTTTGATAAATCCAAGAATTCTAAATGCTTTGCAGTAGATCTCTTGAATATATTGTAGTTTATGGGATAAATTTGGGAGAAAGTGAAAACCTAGACCACGCACTGAATTACTATTTGTAATTGGAATACCGCGGACAGTATTGTCGATAATGATTGTAAACGCTTTACGAAAGAAAGACATTTTTAAAATGTATAAATATTAAGTGACAAACCCAAGGGATTCAACATTTATCTACATTTTTATTTGTATTTCAATATGTGCCGCAGCCCAAAGATGGTAATTAAAAAAAAATAGATATACAACTCAAAAATGCATTAAAGTTGATATGATAAATCAGATGTAGAAAAAAAAGAAAAATAACACATTATAGGATAACTCCAATATTACATGATGGATCTTGGCAATATCGAGAGTGATCACGAGAGTGGTCGGTCACGGAAATAATTTGTCCTACACAATGGCAAAAAGAAATCATAAGAAGAACGGATCAGGACTCGAGGAGTTTTGGAGTTGACCACTGAAAGTAACTCTGGATAACAATCAATCAACCCATCAATAAGTTTGCGGACCCTGTTAAAGATAATTTGCCTATCAAATGAGGACTGCAAACCTATTTGATACTGGTTCATAACCACGAGGTCTATGTTAAATTGTCAATAAATAAGCAGCAAAACTCAAAACGGTTTCGCCGAACCCTTTCGAGTCGGTTCATATTCACGTGTAATAGCTACTGCAGTATAGTGTAACCATAGCGGTGCAACTCACGTGGATTGTAGAAATGTTTTCGATTTCGAGATTCAACAGCACCTTATTGTTGGTGTCCATGATTACTTCGGGTCCGGGTTGTTCCAAGTAGTCGATTATGGTCTCGCACAAAGTGCCGTTGCACGGCGTTTTGATGCATTTGAAATGCATATTGCCACTTCTCGAACCCGTACAGTAGTAGCCATTCAGTTCGCCGCCGACTACTCGAAATGCTAGGTACATAATTTGGAGAAATAAATACATAGTAAATATCATTGTGGTCACTGGAGAAATATGCATAATTTATAAGTGTACGATAACCAAATACCTACAAATCTCGCGGTAGAAACGAACTAGAAACCAAACGCAGCTGTTGTTATATTTTGTAAGCTATAGAAACGCGAGACCACACGTCTTACACTTCTACATCAATATTTATTTACGATAGGGGTCAGCAACGTAACATATAATATTATAATATTGTCCAACATCACATTTTTGTATTATCTGCAGTTATTACGGTTTGCGTGGATTAACGAATCGATCGAGAGACGTCATTATTTTTCCGGTATCATCATTTAGCTGCAGACTAGGCACACGTTCGGGATACATTTTCGGGGGGTGTTAAAATATTTTAAAGAATTTTCAATACATAATTGTGTATATATCTGTTATATATTATTTACTTATATGCATTGACATTTCGTATACGAATAATATGCAATTTCATAATTATATATATATCCTTACCCTATAGAAATATAATTAATAATAATATATAAGAATAATCGTCCGCGTTTGTTAGCATGCACACGGTTTGCGGACGGACAGAACATTATATTCATTTAGTCGATGTGAACGTGCAAACAAATATAGACTGCAGTAAGATATTTAGATATCGGTTGGATTATAATTAATCGGTAAGTATAGTAAAGCGACGTAAACTTTAAAATATGTAAGACCTCCAAACAGCGATAGGTAGGAGGTATTTACGAATTTCGAATCTTGTTTATGACCCGGACGGTGGAATGCAATAAAATTATAATATATTATAATGATTAGATGATATTCGAATGATGATTGCGTTTTATTTTTTTTTTTTTTGATACACAATCTGTAAAATGCTATTATTTTTTTACAATAAGCGGATGAGTAGATACTGGATGGTACGGATAACATATGTAGGTAAATGACAGAAAAAAGAAACCCCCTGCGATGTCACTTTTTTTAGTTTGATATTAATTAAGTATTCATTTTTATTCATGAGGTTTGTGCACTATTGTTTAGGCGGGTTTCTAGAAATACTAATCGAGTCGAGATATCTGATGAGGGTGTTTGGATGGTTAGCTTGGTGGGATCGAAATTGTTTGTAAAAGATGGATGCGGTTTTGGAATGCGTTTAATTAATTGTTAAGAAGAAATAATATTAAGGAGGTTGGTAGGTATGCCCGTTTCCCAAGTTAAATATTCGGTTATTACGAAATGAGAATGGATCTTATTCGAGTAGATATAATTACTTATAACTGTTGACGAGTCACACGATTTGGAAACCACCATAAATTAAAATTTGCTAAAAATTTAATAAAAATGTTGTTGGTGTGTTCGAAAAAATAAATACGAATAGGATGATTTTGTCGGATTTTAAAATGATATACACAGAAGGTTGATTATAATAGTTAGTATTACAATAGCTTGTGCGTAACAAGGATAAATGTTTGGATAATATAGTTTATGAAAATATATAGATTTTAAGGCCATATGAAGACCACGAAGTATTTGAAAATAAAAATTATAAATATTATTTATTAATAATAATATAATATATTAGTATTTCAATTAAAAAATGTACCCGAGTATAATTATTAGCGACAATACTGTATGTATTTTCTATTTGGTGTAAAACCATCGTTTAGAATGGTTATCCTAAGCGTGACAATATAATGTTTATTGATTCAGAAACCATTAATTTGGGTTTTGATTTGGGTGTTTTTAAACATTGTCAAAAAAATAATCTGCTCAACAATTAAAAATCAAAAAAGGATAAATCTTATTTGAAAAAAAGAAGGTTAATTCGCCACAAGGCACAGGGCAGTCTGATAAGAATAATTAATTGTAATTATATTATGAAGATATAAGACAATTTATGTGTCTAAAAATATGCTGTTTAAGTATATAGGTAGTATAGGTTCCTAGTTAAAAATATTCCAAAAGTCAAAATTTGAATAAATGCATTGTTAAAGGATAAAAGTTGGGAGCACTGAAGGGATTGACGAAGAAAATTGTATATAACACATTATATTATCATGCGATATTACCTATATTATACTATAAGCTATACCAGTGGTCTTCAACCTTTTTAGACTCACGACCCACATTTTTAGGCTTACATTTTTCGCGACCCACGTAAGCTTTGTAGAAAAACAAAAATAAGCTAAAATTGCTATTTTTGTTTTAAAAAGAAGGCTTATTGCGACCCAATTTTAATGCTTACGCGGCCCAAAAATGGGTCGCGATCCACCGGTTGAAGACCACTGAGCTATACTAACCTATACGAGTATGTTTCGAGTAATTATATTATAATTGGATAATATTCGCATTAGCTGGATAATATTATTGAGCCAGATAATTTTAACTTTATACCCGCACGTACAACTGTACAGGTCTGTGGCTAATGGGATTATTGCTAATCGCTAATACCTATTATACCTAATTGTGATGGTCCAGCTAATGTTAACATTGGTCAATGTGGGCGATGCATGCAGTTAAATATTTAAATCACATAGTTCTTATTGTTATATCTAATTGCATCGAGTTACGCGTTAGTACGAATGTACATTGATAAACAAATAATAACGTTATTTATCTTAAGGGTTTAAGGCAGAGGTTCCCAAACTTTTCCTACTCGTGGCGCCCTTTTAGAACTGAAGTTTGCTCATGGCGCCCTTACTAAAATTTACGACCTTTTTTTAAATAAAATAGATAAAATAACAAACATGTATAATTTTCAATAGATAACATGGAAATATTTATATAATTATACACTGAAATATATAATTTTAATTTTATTAGGTAAAGTAAATTAGACATAGTTTATTTGTACAAAACAATAAGATTTTTCGGCAGCGAGGCACAGCTGCGGCTCCCCTGACAACACACCGCGGCGCACAGTTTGGGAACCTCTGGTTTAAGGTATACTATAATAATATACATTATACGCATGGGTCGAATTCACTCAAAAGGAGAAACATTTGGATTAAATATTTTTACGTTTCAAGTTTTCATTGCTAAATAGTTTTAAAAAATGTATATTTGATCGTGGTTAATGGTGGTGGGGGGGGGGGTTAGCGGAAGAAGCGCCTCAATACAGTCTTAGAACCCTATAATATAGTGGGCACGCCACCGACTCAGTTACTCAATTAACATTTGAGCTAAAAAGTGTTTAGTGTTGAGTGCCAATTATGACGTAAAAATCATACAGCAGACTTCAAATTGTGCGATTTTAAAATAGTAGTTAAAATATATTTAGTAGGTATCAAAATTAAATTCGATTTCGAATATTTTAATGTCGAGTACAATTTCGAAGTCACAAATTAATACGACATAATACTAGGTAATCTTAATGTTTGGCATGAAAGTGCTCTGGTCTCTGTTACTGAGTAAATATATATACATTTAAATACTGTGTTCTCACAGAATTCCTTTTATTTTATTATTATGGTTAAAATGATTTGCCCTATCCTCTTGGGTTGTTCTGTCGGACATCTGTGCGTGTTACTTGTATTATGTTGATCACTAACATAATTTGTCATATTGATTTGTTCATCCTCTAGTTTTTATTTTATTATAATATAATAAAATTATTTATTTCCCAATATAACTTGCATCCGGTAGGTATTACATTTTATTTTGTTTAACAGTTTTTTTTTCACATTTTATACACAATCATAATATTGTTATAAATTGTACACAATCCGTAACACTTGTACACCTATTAAATTATAATAAATTTGTGAGTCCGTATAACACTATAGATTCTACGAACAACTCTGAAATTTCGGTATTGAGTATTGACTATCAATTATTATACGAATTTTATTACCGCGTATTGCGTACATCATACTCGTATAAAAGCCATATTATATATAAAATTATATTAGTTTCTGAGCTGCGGAGCGAAAGAATGTATTGATTTTACAATGATGTGGTTTATTTCCTGTCTGTCCTCACGTTTTGGGGCAGTAAAAATTCTCCGAGTTTCAGCATATTTTCTTGTATGAAAGTGAATCTAGTCGGTACGTTTTAGGGATCAAAAATAAGAAATTTACAAAAGTTTTTAAAACCGGGAAAAACAAAAAAAATTAAGGAAAAAATGAAAATTTTTATGCAAAACCATTTTTTGACAAAATCAATTTTGTATAACAACTGTATAGATACTTGTTTTTCCCCCGAATAAAATAAAATGACTATTTTCTATGTACATGATAACATTTTCAAATTTTTTTTATTCCTTTTGTGCCAATAATTTTTTTTTTGTTTTATTTCTATAAATATAAAAAAAATTGTCTTCGTTAAAAAGTTTGAAATTTTGATGAAAGGTTCTTCATAAAATGTTATATAATAACAGCTTAAATATATTAAAGATACGTATAGGTATATGAATAACGATATGTTATTTATTTCATTGTAATTTAAAAATATTTTTCGTTTGTGCTTGAAACTTTTAAAGTATATTATTATTGTGCACTCGATTAAATAATTGTCAAATGCAATATTTTCTTCAAAAATTAATCCAATCCACTGTATTGTTAATAGTAAAAAAATTGCTCATCGATGTGACAATAGATTTTGCGCTCGCATTTATAATCATCAAACGATGGTCAATGAGACGGCTAAGAGAAAAATTTGAATAACTTGGTGCTGGTCGAAGCCAGAACGACTATATACAGTGATGGGCTCATTCGACGTATTTTATTTTGCTCCTTATTAATCCATTGCTATGGCGCAGGATAAGTCCAAAGCGGCTGATACGGCCGTTTGTCCGTTAGCCGTCGATGGTTTATTTTCGGATTCGCCCGGCGGCGTATATTCCATTGTATGTAAATTATTTCGATTAAAAACAATAGTCCCATATAATATGCGGTTGAAAAAAAAAATTTCAAAACTTTCCTCGAGTATGCTATTTAACGCGCGTTATCATTTATAATAATAATAATGTACGATTTAGTAACAGCTGCTGGTGCGATAGGCAGTGCACAACATAACACGACACAATATATACAGGGTGTCCCAGGTCTATTTGACTAATGCAATAACTTTTTTTCTATTCAATATTTTTAAGTTTTTTTTTTTTTTTGTAATGATTTGTAGAGCTCTGCGCTATAATTTGTATATCTTATATATATATATAGTTTTTTTTTTACAACAAAAATAAATAATTTAAATTTTTTATTTAATATTTTTCTAATAATCCAAGATAGCTATTTCATAAATAAGTATTTAAAAACCATTTTGGCGTTTAAAACTTTTAATTTGGTCGAGTCGTTAATTTTTAAACAATTTTCAAAGCGTGTTAAAATTCAAAATCATTTCTTGCTAATCACCGTTACCTACTGCCGTAAAAGTTATTGCATTAGTCGAATAGACCTGGGACACCCTGTATGTATATATGTGATATTATAGGGGCACCCCGCGTCGTCGGCCCGGCATAGTATTGATTTCCTCCGGTCGACGTGCTCGCTGTAACCGAACGCGCGCGGACAACCGTTTACACAAGTGTCGACGATAACAATATCGTCGTCGCAGTCGCTGTCGCGTCGCTGCCGAACGGTTCGCGAGCTCGTCGAATTCCTATTCGATTTTTGTGTTTTCGATTTCCCGGAGCCTCCCGATTCCCCTCCGGAAGAGCGCTCTTCGGGGCGGAGGTGACTTCGCACGCGCGCCGCCCATTAATTGACGGTAAACAGAACAAAAATCGCGACCGTTCGCACGCCGCCGGGTACGCACCGATAATATAGTATTATTCTTCTGTATATTGCGCTCTCCACACCGACGACGACGAAATAATTAATCATATATATTATTGCTTACTATCACGGTACAATAATTATATAATTTAATATTATTATCTTCGTTGCCGTATACCTCTATAATAATATATCGTCTCGTGCAGTGCGCTTCTGTTTGTGTGCCGCGTCGCGAACGGTCGTCGTGGCAGCCACTATATAATAATATTATATTATCAGAGTGAATCCTTATTTTTTTCTTCATTTTTTAATCTATTTAGTCCGCAGCGCTCGTCGTTTCCACGCGCACACTATCGCCGGACGCATATGTGTCAATAAAACAATAGAAGTCGCATTACGACGTAAGTTTTGTTTTCCTATTCCGTTTTTCCTGCGCGTCTTTATAGACTACACGGCTGTGGTTCGCGACACACTCGAATCGATTTTTCCGGTTGTCCTTTTTCGCGGTCGTCGTCGTCGTCGTCATGAGTCTCTCGGAATCGGGATGGTGAGTACAACTGAAAACTATATATTTATATTACGCGACATAATATTTTATGCTATCGCGAGTGTGTGTCTTGTGCGCCGTCGTAACAGCAGTAGATCTGTAATATCGTGTAAACTCGCTGATACAGTGGATAATTATTTGAATCGTCTTTTGACGACAACATATGTTGTTATATTTATATTTTAAAACCAAACTGCCTCTAAGTGCATTGAAGGAACACACCTCATACGCACTGTATATAGCTAATAGGAGCGTATACAAGGAGGGGGGGGGGGGTTAGGGGTTCAAACCCGCCCCGAAATTTAATAAATATGCTTTTTTGTTTTTTCAGTTATTTTATTTTTAGCAATAATTGTATTCATTAATAAAATATTAAACGTATAACCCACATACAGTTCAAAGTTTTTTATAAGATATAAATAATACCATAGAAATTGTATTAATTTCTTATTATACAATTATAAAAGTGTACAACCCTAAGCCCCCCCAAAATATTATTTTGTGTACGCGCCTGATAACTATCGTGTTCAATGTACTATGTGCAATGTATTATTATTCTTCGGTATTAATTTAGTGTATCTTTTTTAAATTATTACGACTTAAAAATTTCTTTTTTACTCGAATTTTGTTCGGGTTATTGAATATGTCCAATGCAAAATAATGAAGTTTCCTCAAACCCACTCACAAACGAAAAAGCTAAAATACTTCAAAATATTACAAAAACACACTAAAAATTTGTGTTTTTTTATATATATTTTGTCCACCTATACGACGTGCAATATCTATTATTAATTGTCATTTGAATACGTATAGTTGATTATTCATAACTAAGGCTAAAATCTATATGCTATATAATACAATATACTATACATTTATTAATAATTTACAAACTATGTAAGTGAAAAAGAAGCATCTTATCGTTTTCTAACTATAGATTTAATAAAGTTACTATTGGCAAGCTAAATAACTTTGGTTTGTTTTACTTTTAGATAACTCCGTGGTATTTTTAAAACATTTTTACATTCAAGACAAAATCATTGATTTTATGAAATTAAAGTTATGAGCATAATATAAGCACCTTTTACACTAAAATATTTGGTTTAAACTTAAATAGTCAAATATGCATTTATCCTCTATAAATAGTGTTAAAATGTGCAATAATAATATTGTTATCATTTATAATACGCAGGGCCGGCGCAAGCAATTTTTTATATGTAGGCAAAGATCAAAATTGCCGCCTCTTATTTTATTATAACTTAAATAGATAAATGTCATATGTAGGAGCAAAAAAAAAAAAAAACGTTTTACACTTGTCAATTATTATATAATAAAAAAGAAATTACTAAAATAATATTATATAGATTGTTTGTAAGGTATTACAATAGTTATTATAAAATACAATATTTAGTTATAATTTAAAAAAATGTATTTTTCTTGCTTTTGATAACGCAAAATCTTGAACTAAATCGTCAATGTCAAGATCATTCGCAATTTGATTTTCAATTGAAATTGTTGCCAATCCAACTAAACGATCCTGTGAAATTTGTGATCTTAAATAGTTCTTTACAATTTTTAATTTTGAAAAGCTTCTTTCAGCTGAAGCTGCAGTTACTGGTAATGTTAATACAATTCTTAGTGCTACGTATACATTAGGAAATAATTCTATTAATTTGTTTTCACATTTAAATTGTAAAATTGCTTTTGGATCATTTTCATTTTTCAAATGTCTTTGTAATGTATTTATTTCTTCACAAAGTTCAACAGAATTTATATCAGAATTTAAACCGACATTTGAAGAAAGTGCTAGCTTTACAGCACTTCATTAAATGTTCATAATTATTGACATTAGAAATATTATAAAGAAATGAAAATAATTTACTATGGTCTTCAAGTTGAATAAATCGGTCATTTATTGATTGGAGCATATTGTCTAATATTTGATGAAAAAAATTTATTTTGAAATTCTGTTTAGGATCTGTTATAGAGTATCACGAGATTCGTAATCAAAATGAGTTTTTCTACGTCGAGTTCGAAATTGATTTAACGAAAAACTATCTTGTACACCAAGTTCATTTGCTAAGTTACTTGCTTGTTTAAGTATTTTTTCAAAATTTTCATCACTACGATATTTTTGTAAAAATATTTTGGTATTGTTTATCTGATTGATTGATTCGATAATATTTAATGATATAAATTGTAATAATTTACTAATGACATTAATTTCGCATAATAAATCATACCAAATTACTAAACTACATAAAAATTTGAAGCTTATTAATATTTCAGCTATACCTTTAGCTTCAGAACGACTTCGAACGCCAGTTACACTCGTAAGTGAAGTGTCTTCTGATATTTCTTCCAGTGCATCATAAATTTCAGCAGTTTGAAATCTAATTGGTCGAATAGCGTCTATTCTACTAGACCATCGAGTTGCACTTAATGGTTTTACAGTAAGATTTTTAACATATTTACGAAAAACATCCCATCTCTGTGTTGATGCTGAAAAAATGTATACATTTCTTGTATAATATCAAAAAATGGAACTGCATCTAAACAACAATTTGCTGAATCGTTCAAAACCAAATTTAAAGAATGTGCATTGCATGGCACGTAAAAAGCTCTTGAATTTAGATTTCGAATTCTGGCTTGAACACCATTTTTATCGATCTACACAATATGTTTGTATATTGTACTTAAAATAAGATATTTAATTTTTTCTTATATGCCGCCTCTATATAATTATAAATTTTGCCGCCGTATAGGCTTGTGCCTACGTCGCCTACGCCTATAACCGGCCCTGATAATACGAATTAGTAATTACACTTGAAACAATATGTAAAATAAAAACTGGAAGAGTAGTTGAGCTGTACCTATTGTGGTAGGTCGGTCAGGTCTACCTCGCGATCGAATTTGTCATTGCAATCGTGTAATGTATGTGTTAAATTTTAAATCAATAATGATAAATCGTTGCTTACGAAAAACGATTCTGAAGAGACGAGACGGCCTATGTTGGGAAATATATTTTATTTCACATAAATATTAGAATCATAGTGATTTATTTTACTATTAATAATACCTTATAGGTGTTACACGGTGTAACCTAAAACTAAACTAAATATTTTGAAAATGTCACTACGCACGCATAGTAAAATATAATAATTGACGTTAAAATTTAATTTCCCCACAAGTATTTTTGAACTACAACAAAATAACTAAAATTGTTATTTTTCTGATAAAATCCACAGAAATTTATACTTCAGACGCTCGTAAAAAAATGTTTGTGGAATTACGCTGATATTTTTTTTTAAAATTCTCATAAAAAACCCATATATATAGAACCTTAGGTATGAGTATTGATAATAAGTATGCATTTTTAACTACAAAATAATTTACTATGTATAAAAAATACTAATATAAACCTTTGGTGAAAGTTCTAAGTTCTATTATCTAGTATCTATTATTATTATTATCTAGTATCTATTATTTATCTAGTATCTATTCGGTTATCCGTTTTTGAATGACAATTAAATAACAAAATCGATTTTGTCACACCTTTTGCATGAACATTTTAAGTTTTCCCTTAATTTATTTTATTTTTTGAAATTATTTAGCAAAGTACTTAGACATTTTTATTTTTGAACCCCTGTAGTACAAACTACACATCGTTCTATGTTTATTGTTTATTTCATTTCAATATGGTTTCTCCTCATTCAACTAAGTCAAAATAATATCAACGAGCCAGGGTAACAAATACTTTTGTAAATTATTATTTGTTGCCAATACATTTATGGTTCCATATTTTAGAAAATTATAGTTCTGCTATTAAAATGTGATAATTGAAATAAGTATATATAATAAGACGTGTACAATTGTTTTGTTCAGGAATACTTACGATGCTCCGGGGCTGAACCGTTGGCAGAACAATGCCAATGGCTCAACTGTAGCTAAAATGCAACACAAGTACTGGGTGACTAAGCAGCAAGTATGTAAAAAATTGGGAAAAAAGGACGACGAGTTCATAGTGGCTTCGGACGCCGAACTCGACGCTAAATTAGAGCTATTTAAGTCCATTCGGGGCAGTTGTCAACATTTGCAAAGGATTGTCAATAAATACGACGAAAAAGTCTATAGTGAGTATATTATTTGCGTTAAGTTTACTATTAATTTGAAGCACTTACAAAGGATATACCTAACGGCTAATTTCCTATAATACTATTTATATAGTCATCGAACAGATGCAAATTACCTATAGCACATGACGTTTTTTACATGTAAAATATTTTACATTTGCATCTAGATAATAATATATATTATGATTTACTATAACAATAATAATAATAATAATAAAACACTATTTACCTATACTCAAATCTAAAAAAAACAGAAATGAAGTACCTAATATTAAGTAATTATTGTCTAATATACTTGTGAATAAAATTATATTATTTATTTTCAAAGATTTAGCATATGAAGAAAATCAAATGGGCCTGTTTTTAAAAAAATCTGGGAACAAAGATCAAACTAAAGCTGGCGAAATGATGCAAATTCTGGGAAGTTGCATGGCACAGTCGGGACAAGAGAGAATTGGTTTGCGTACGCCATTGGCCAGGTTACACCAGGTATAAATAGAATTCAAAATCGTAATAATTATCAGTTATCTTAAAATATTACAAAATAAATACAAATAGAAAAAAAAACAACCCTAAGTTAAAACGCAATTTAAATAAAAAATATAATTGAAAAATTATCAGTTGATCATTACCACAATATATACGATTATCATCTATATAACGGAGCAAGAATATTTTTAAAATAATTTTTTAAAAGTTTTAATTCGCCAAAACATTAAAATTATATAATTAAGATTATTTTTAATCAAAACAATTATTTAATTTATTCAAATTTTCTGACACATAAAATAAATTACAGATCATTATTTTTGAAATTGTCTAATTGTCTGACATTCTTAACAGTCGTGGATCTATGACCCGATATTTTTTATGTGATTAGTAAATCAAAAACAGTATTCAACTGCATTAAACTATGGTTGTATTTATTAAACAAATTTGTATTTTATCCTAAGTCTGATACGAAAATGTATACTTCAAATGGTCAGTTTTAGTTATGTGTTCTGCTAGTAAAAGTGGCGTGCATATAATATAATGATCAGGGCTGTGAATTTAATGCACTAAAAAAGTGTTGAATATGTATGCATTTATGCACTAAAAACAGGCAAAATATGCACTGGAAAATTCAAAAATATGCTCTATACATACTCTTTCTAAAACTGTTGAAATTAATAAAAAGTAATTAAAATTGGTTTACAAAAAAAAATTCCATCCTTTTTATTTTTCTAATTTGTAAAAGATTTCGAATGTAATATATACGAATACGGGATAACGGATTTGTAGATATATCAGAACAATCCTGATTTTAGATAAATTTATAACAGATGGACTGTAAAAATAAAAAAATTTTAAGAAAATAAGCGAAGAATTAATAAAATTAATACGAAGAAATCATGAAAACTTGCAATTATATTATGGTCTAAACTGTAAAATATGCAAAATAAGATTTCGTATTTGAACTATGCTTAAGTGAAAACAAATTTTGGCCAAATCTATTTTTTATACTGTGTAGCTAAAAAAAACACTCAAATGCATTGAACCCTGATAATGATGTATGCGCGAATTGCGGATTAACGATTTTTCGAAAACTATAAATAATTATAATTATACCGAGCTGCTGAGACAGTGTCTGCATCGTCAGCGATTCAATCGTCGTACTGCAGGCGCGCGAAATATTATAATCGTTATTTATCATGCGTGATATTTGACGTTGACGTGTGTTGTACAGGAAATAGAAACGTTTTGTCTGAGAGCTGTGGAGGACACGCAGGGCGACGTGAAACGAATGGAAAACGCCCGCACGGACTACAGGGCCGCGCTGAACTGGATGAAAGACGTTTCCCAAGAGCTGGACCCGGACACCAACTCGCAGCTGGACAAATTCAAAAACGTCCAGACGAAAGTGAAAAAGTCCAAACAGCAGTTCGATCACCACAAACTGATCTGCTTGCAAAAAGTCGACCTGCTCGCCGCCGCGCGTTGCAACATGTTTTCGCACGTCCTCATTTTCTATCAACAAAGTTTGCAGCGATTCGCCGAATCCGTCGCGGCGTCGTTCGAACACGCGACTAAAGATTTCAAACGTAAGCACTGTAAGCGTGTGGCCCGGGTGCTGCTTATATTAAATGTTTTGAAACTTTGTTTTAAAATTACATCAAATCAAAGGAAAAAATATTTTCAAAAAAATTTAAAGTTTTCAAACAAATTTAGTGTAGACAATTATAATAGGATCGCCTGGTATATCTAAATCCTATCTTCATGAAGTTTTCATACATTGTTTAAACATTATACAATAAAATATTTTAGAAAGGAAGAATAAATATAACGAGTTAATTGTTTTATTTTTCTAAAATAATGTTAATCGAATCATATTATAGGTAAACATATTTGAAACTTAACTAAACTTTCTATTTTTATTATTTTCACCCTCAATTTAATGTAAATTTCAAAAGGATAAATAATCCTAAAAACCTCATTCACTGTGTTCTCGTAACATATTAGATACCTCATACCTACTATACTTCGTATATGGATCTAGGCATACAATTTACAATATTACGATTATTTTTTTTAACCATAGAGTACCAACATTACGATTTCAAAATGATTAAAGAGTTGCGAACGGACTCAGTGAAATCCACGTCCAAGACACACGACAACAGCAATGAGTCGAGGTATACATTTTCAATCGTAATATATTGCTGATTTGTTAATCAGATCATAATTTAATATGTATATAGTCAACAACGTTTTTTTTTTTAATTTTCGATTAGCTCGTACACAGAATTGGGCATTGAAGCGACTTGCGACCAGGTCGAGGAAACAAACGAAACCGCTTTGCTTTCGTTGCTCGACGGAAGCGACAGTTTTGGAAATTTCCTATCAAATCCTTACGAAAGCAATCAAGAAGAAACCGACTCAGAACTTAAACGATACGGAACGGGAGACGAATTTTTACCGTCCCAATTATTGTCGGACTTGCTGTCCGGGTCAACTGCGCCTGTCAATACCACTACTAAAGTGAGTATAGATAATTTTTCGATCGACGAATGCTATTGACTCAATTTTATAGTTCAAACCCGTAAACTGAGTACCTTTTACATTTTTTTGTTATATACAGTGGCGTAATTAGGAATTTGTCTTAGGGGGATGCCTTTTTTTTTCACACAATATACAATATTTTCTAGTTTAATTTTCAAACTTCTACACAATTTAGTACCTATACAATATTGTAATAAATTCCTCAAAATGTCAATATTGAATATGTTTAAATTACATTTTACTTTTAAATTAAATAATAATTATCAAAATATTAAATTTATTTTGTTTGTAATATAATATAATCTACATAGCTCTTTTTTTTGTACTGTTTAAAAAAGAAATTCTAATTTTCTTGGCTGTTTAGCCAACTCGTCAATCATATCATTAGGATTTAGTATAATTGATTATAGGCTCTGGGGGGATCTATCCCCTCTCACCACCCTTAATTACGCACCTGATTATATTATAACGCATGATGTATTATTTTGTACATCATACCTCATATAAGTACATACAAATAAAGTTCTCGAATCAGAGTAACCAAACTCGGTTATACATTTGGTCGAATTTTTTTTTTTGGTGGGGGGGGGGGCTAGCATTATATTCAAAGTAAAGTGAGCACCACGATTGGTTCATGAATGTACATACATGCAATTCCTTTTGGGGGTCTAAGCCTCCCTTCCCTCCCTCTGGTATCCACGCAGTATATTATACAGTCTATAAATATACTATGTAAAATAAACATATAATAAATATTATTATATTATGTTGAATCTATTATTGTTGTCGTAATAATAGCTGTCTCTACGTCTGCAAAAAGAGAAAAATTAATAGTTTTATGAATTATAGTTATTTATAAACAACGAAAGCTATTTCGAAAACAAATGATGGCGCTGTAACACATTATAAATGTTTTGATTGATTGGTGGGGATCATACATTCTTGTTGAAGCACTAAAATACATTTCAAGCAATTACTCGATTTTATAAAATTATCAACAAATGTTTGTGAAAATCTAGCTCAGCTCAGATTAGGTTTTTTTTAATCCAAACGTGTAGGTCAGTGGTCGGCAATAAGCGGCCTGCGGAGGGGAAATAACTGGACCGCCAAAAATAAACATAAATAGATATTTGAGTCGTTTTTCTTATCAAACTATGAAAGTAAAAAAGTAGGTATTATTATTAGTATGAAACCTTATAATTTGTATTATATTATGTTAAATAATTTAAATGGCTTAAACTGTGTTGAACTTTTGTAAAGAAAATTGAATACATTTATACTTTATACTGTATTAACTAGTATTTAAGTTTCTGGACATTTTTTAATAAATTATCTGGAGCGCATAAGAACTAATAAAAAAATAAAAATAAACTTATTGCCGACCCTCGGTATAGATAATCAAAGATTATAACTTATTGATATCAAATTTAATCGCACCCACTCACTCAACTTTTTTTTTTATACATTTTATTATCATTTTTTTTTTTTATATCTTTACAGAAATCGGCCAGTTCATCAAATTGGGCAGACATCTTTGCTGATCTTGATCCACTGAACGATTCCAGATTGTCTTCAAAACTAGACCCATTAGATCTACTTTGAAATACTTTTATTTTTAAAAATATTACTTGCTGTTTTTCTATTTATGTATTTTATATAAATTAAAAAAATATATATATAAATGAATTGTATATTCATTTTTTCACATGGGCCAATCAACAATGTGAATGCTTATAAATATATGTAAGAAACACATTTTTATACTAGCTTCGATATAAATCATGTTTAAAAAAATATGTCTTTATGGTACAAATTGTTTTAGTAAAAACATATATTTTAATACTAATAAATTTATGAATTATACTCATAAAAGCAAACAATTGTTTTTGCTGCAGAAACAGTGACTTTTTATTAGAACTGCATATTAATATTATACCATAACCGTAATATTAAAAAAATGTACAAAATTCTTTTCATTTACCTTCGGGAAGAATAAGGTGACATGAGTTAGCCTGACACTCCGGGCTCCACACAGATATTATTGAAATTTTCCGCCGTCATGATATTACAAATGACAGACTTTGTATACTTATTATGATTTTTTCAAAAATCACCAAATAGCCCGTCAGTATTATAAGATAAACATCCATTATTCCATTATGTTAAACCTCAAATACTGTCAACATAAACTGCAGTATATAGAAGATATCTATCCAAACATCGTAAATTAAATAATATACTTTTGAATATAATTGTTGATCTAAAGTGTGTTTATTACTATCTTATGTATTTAAGTATATTTTATAAAATCAACTCACATGTTATAATATGCATTTTTATTATTATATACAACAAATTATTGTTGTTGTAATAGAAAATCGAAATGAAGGTAGAGATCAGAAAAATCAGAAAAAATTAGACCTCATGATAATATAGTTAAATAATAATAGTGCCATCTACCTGTACAGTTTAATTTTTAATATTATATAACGACTTTAGTATAGCTGTCCCACCCGGCGTTGCTCGAGTCAAAGATGAAATAAGTAAGTAAGTGATATCAGAATATTAGGCACACGAAAAACATCGCAATGGTGGCCTGTGCCAAAGATTTGTTTTTTTTTATAAATGCATTTGTAAAAATATGTGTATGCCATATTCCTATTAATTGTACTAGTTATAAGATAATATGTAACCATTGACAACCTAACCATCGACAACCCTATAAATAAACAGAGATTATTCATATATATATCTCATCAAAAATAGCACTTTCAGTTTTCCCAGAAATTTTAGCGTGTAATATGTACGTAGGAAAAACTGTTACCGTAACTGTTAACTAATAATTGTAACCAATATCAGCCATTTCTAAACAAAATACAAATTTTCGATTTTCATCATGAATTTCAACATCTTTGTGTTAGCACCTCATTAAATTATACTTAGGTAAATATACTTTTTTACTAATTTTACTTGCTATAAGAACCTTCTCCGTGATATAATCTTTCATTTAAAAAAGAAAATTAAGACTATCGGTTGAGTAGTTTCCGAGAACATTAGCATCAAAGGTTTCTATTTTCGGATTATAAAGATAACAAATTTTCAATAGTTAGCTACTTTTATTAAATAGTTAAAAGTATTAGATATTGAATTGTATTATTCGTAATAAAACGGTAAATGAAGAGTCGTAATATGGATGACTCTTTCCGCACCCCAATAACCACAGCTGTCCCAAATATTCATTACAGTTTATGCTAATAATTGTCCTACACATGTATAGATTCTATTAGTTAACGAATTAAAAAATTGAAATCAAGAAAGGGCGAAATCAACTTTTTTTTCGCTGGACAACCATATAGGAAGAGAGGCACCCTACTACGGAAAAAGTATTGACTTTTTGAAAAACATTTTTGACATGGTTTCTAATTATTGTTACAAAACAACATTTTGAAAAAAATCATATTTTTTATTATTCTCTATTCTTATATATTTTTTTAAAAAGTTTTTTACTTTTTTAAATAAAAACATACTGTTATAATTTCATTTTGATACATAAAAACCGAATTTAGGGTTAGAGTTGTTTATCTTAATATATAAAAAAGAAAATTGAAACCTTTGATGCTAATGTTCTCGGAAACTACTCAACCGATTGTCTTAGTTTTTTTTTTTTTAAATAAAAGATTATATCACGGAGAAGGTTCTTATCGCAAAAAAGTATATTTAAGAATAACTTTAAAAGGTGCTCACACAATGATTGTGAAATTCAAGATGAAAATCGAAAATTTTGTTTTTTGTTTATAAATGGTTGCTATTGGTTACAATTATTATTAGTTATCAGTTACAGACTACAGTAAAAGTTTTTCCTACGCACATATTATACGCTAAAAATTCTGGGAAAACTGAAAATATAATATTCGATGAGATATATATGAATAATCTCTGTTTATTTATAGGGTTGTCAATGGTTACATATCTTATAAGTTATAACTATTATAATTAGTAGGAATATGGCACATACATATTTTACAAATTAATTTATAAAAAAAAACATTTCTTAGGCACAGGCCACCATTGCGATGTTTTTCGTGTACCTAATATTCTGATATCACTTACTTACTTATTTCATCTTTGACTCGGCAACGCCGGGTGGGACAGCTAGTAAGTTATAAGTACAGTAAAACTCGCTTAAGACGCTTTTTTTCTGCCGGTTCCTATAGAGTCATTTTCTACACTGGTAATATACTTGCATAGTCGCATAAGACGTTTTTTGTTAAGCTGGTCCGTCGAAGATCATCTTCAGCGAGTTTTACTGTATTTGATGTGTAGATGGGCGAAGTAGTGGACCAACATTTGCAGGGTAACCGCGAGTACCACTCCACTGCGCTCATCTATACTTTAAATACTTATAACCCATAAACGACTCGTTCAAAATTCGACTTTTATGTATCAAAACAGTCCGATAAATATTCTGATCTGGAATATGAAATCAAACCTTGCATAGGTATATGGTTTTATTCAAAAAAGTTACAACTTAAAAAATTATAAGAATAAAAAATGTAATATTTTTTTTAAAATGTCGTTTTGTAACAACTAAAAACCATGTTTATATGTTTTTTACAAAAACTTATACTTTTTGAACGAGTGTCTGACATTAAATGGATCACCTGCTGGTATATATATATATATAATCGAACGTGTCCTAACTGACTGACTGACTGATCAACGTAGAGCCTAAGCTATAATAGGTAGTTACATACTGGGTAGGTACTTGGAATTTCGACAGTAGGTACCTGTTGATTTTTTCAAACCCGTCACCTGAGGAGGTTTTTCAATTGATTGATTGTGACCAATTATCCATCGCATGGTGACCTATCGTCCGGGTCCGGCATTATATATTTATATGGCGAATATAATATGAGTCATATTTAAATGTCTATAATATAACTTCCAAACTTAGGAGTGGCATATTATCTTTTTGCAAATCCGTAATTAGCGTTAGAGAAATACTGTTTAAATGTCACACCGGTAAAGTTGTTTTGTTTCAACATTTCTGCTGACGGATGAGAAAGAAAATTAATGTTTTGAGGCAATCATCGCTGTTTGTTGAATAGTGTAGAAAATTTAAAAATCTGTCTTGTATAACCAATTGCTAGCAGACGTTTATATATTTTTATTTTTTTTTTACTAGAAATTGGTTACTCGTAAGAAAAAAAATCACTTATTATTATCCACCGACTTACGGTTAAATCTTTTCTGTTTTTTTTCATTTTTTAAGTTTTGCACTCGATTACACCGAATATATTATTAAACAACGAATTGCGTCAACCTTTGTTCGATTCGTTATTTAACTATCATTTTTACGGGCGACGAACGGCTTTCAACAGGGTCAACTAGTTTTAAATAATTTATATGAAAAAAGTGTAGCCGGTAATAAAGTATCATTGACACCATATTTTAAATAATTAATGAATACCTACAATTATTGTTTTTTTTTTATTGCAGACGATGTCGTAATGTAGCGGGGGCTCCGATTTTATGAAAAAACGATTTAATTCCTATAAATATACAGTGCTACTACACTATGTACATTGACCTAACAAAAAAAAAGGAATTCTTGTTTCCATAACAACGTTTTATAAACACTGTCACAAATACTAAACAGCTAGTGTACGAGTGATCAATGCACGCGAATAAATGATAGTCATAGAACGTCGTCGACTGCAGACTATAAGACGTACCTGCTTTATATATATTATTACCGTTTAATTTGCGTTGGTTTGTCGACTGAACACCGTCTGCCGAACACTTCGAGGTTGAGTGTGGACAGTCCGTCATTGATTGTTGACTAATGACAGAGAAACCAAAGTACAACGAAGACACGGTGGCAGTGTGGAAATTACCGTTAGCAGACGGTGTTCACGAAGTAGAATTTGAACACGGGACAGCCACTGGCAAGAGAGTTATTCGATTGGACGGAAAAGTAAGACGGTTTTAATGAATATAATATAATATTATTATAATATTTTGACCTACGACTTACGATAAGAATTTTAGCGACAAAATCGCAATATGATTAGAGATAACAGTAATTATAAATTCAAATACAAGTTTTAAAAAATTTGATTAAAAAAATCGCTATCTCAATTATTAAAAAAAAACTTAACTATACCTATAACAAATTTGTTTGAAAATGTTTGAAAAAAATAATTGAAATGTATGCCATTCAATTGGAATGTCTTTACTTATTACTGTAAAAAAACAGCATTTATCACAGCATTGATTTTCCACGGAGATACTATTATATGGGCGATACGGGACTTTTGGAACCTACTGTATATGTTTTTAACGAAAAATAATGCATACCTAACGAATTTATTTAAAATCTATTTACTCAAAAGTTATAATAATATTGGCTTCATAGAAATATTTATTCCACGCGATTTATTTTGATCTTTGCAATTTACTAAATAATAATTTGCAGTATCATATTTCCGTATTCCACATATTGAGATATGCATCCAACTTTTTAACGATTACAACTCTAAACGATAAACTATCAAAAGTTGTACAACGTTTTAATTCTTGATAACGATAAACGCAAAAATTGTATAACGTAATTTTTGATGTGGCGCATGCATTATAATTTAGACTGCAGTATAGGCTATAGTACTACCATTGATTATAAATATTAGTCTTTATAATCAATGGTACTACGTAGCCACGTAGGTATACTTACTAGAAGGTCGCAGGTGTCCTGTTAAGTGAGCAATTCTAGGTATCGTCGACAAGGCACACATGTATAGGATTACACAATATTGAGAGGTGACCTTGTTATGGCCAAAATTTACTCATCCCCTAAAAATCGATTAACAAGCATGGATATAATATACAATTTTAGATTCTGAGTGGAGCAATTGAGTTATTTATTTATTTTTTAAATTTGAAGAAACATATTTGAGTCCTTTCAATATTATGCTCTAAATCTGCTAAAATACACAAGTTAATATTGTTAACTATATCGTTATTTGTTCATATTCGTAAGTTTTCGTCGTGTTTACATAGGCCACGGAGTTAAAGATAAATTATTATTTAATCATAACAAATATCAGAGAAAACGTTTTAAAATATAGGCACTCCACCCCAGGCCACCGCCCCCGTCCAAAATTGTTTAGGAGTTTCAAAGAGCTTGGTAATTATTATCATGTGACTAGGACACTATAATATAACCTGGACAATTTACCTCTGTGATGTTCACCCTCCCAGCAGAGAAAATATTTTACTAATGACTATTTACCCCTAGATATCTAAAAATCTATTAGATTATCAATAAATTATTACCATACAGTCTTCATCGTTCAACGTCGCCTCATCTAACGTTGTTTCGCTTTTAAGTCGTAGAATTTTCAAATCCTCGAGTTCCGTTGAAAACAATGCGACAGATTCAGTTTAATGTCGTTTTTTATACCTATCAGATTTTATATATATGCCTAATTTAATAACTATTGCGTGTAGTGCATACGCTACTATCCAAAGGTTTTTTTTTTAAATAAAGATATTATCGATTTTTTATGACATGCGATTTTATGCCATTTGTTGGACATTATTTTCAAGGGTAAAAAAATTCTTTATTGCGCTGCCAAGTTTACACCAGCAGAGCATCTATTAGTTGAAACATGTTTTTTTTGCTAAACATGTTCATCGCGCAATTTGTTTGACACTATAGGACAACTTTTTGTTGGGGGCATGTCCCATTGTCCCAACAAAAAGTTGCACTGCTGGTGTGAAGTTGGCAGTGTAAAATTAGAAATTTGCTCCACGGGACAAAATAAGGTCCAACAAATTATGAAAGTTATAGAACTTGGCAGCGCAAAAAGTTGCAGTTGGCCCTATACGTAGAAAATTAAGTCCTACAAATGTTGAAAGTTGTCCAATTAATTATTGGTTAATTACCAACAAATTTCTTAGATGGTTTGGATCGATGTCTGATAATGTTGCGCTGCCAAGTTTGCAGGAGTGGTTACCCTCCAAAATATAAGTCTACTCTGATCAACTTTAAATACTTATAGCTCATATTAAGCTAAAATATTCCAAAATTCAATTTTTATGTTTCGAAATACTAAGAAAAATATTTTGCTTGGAAATATGAAATCAAAACTGTATGTTTTCAATAAAAAAGTAAAAGAATTTTGTAGTTTTTTAATAATATGTTTTATCGTAAAGACTTGAATTCATGTAACAAAAAGTTGAAAAACATCAATACTTTTCAATTAATGATTGTTTTACATTAAATAAATCACTCTCTCTCTATATATATATATATAGGTATACACAAAAAATATAATTACAGTAAATAACTGTTATAATTTACACGATGTATATTTTTTGTTAATAACAGATAGTGAGACGAAAGGATTGGATGTTTCGATTGGTCGGAGATGAAGTTTTCGATATAGGTAAAATACAATGCACTATCAAAGTCGAACCAGATGGGTTGTTTATGTACTCATACGATTTGTTGGTTGACGGAAAGAGCTTGGAAGATTTTTGTGAATACATCTCAAAAAATCGATCTACATGGTTAATTACTGCAGATGATGGTGTTGAAAACCGAATTATTCTTGGTAATATCAATAGGGAACTATTTCTTAAAAAGAAACAAATACTAGAAAAAAATCAATATTTTATATGACTTTGTACAGTTGTAAAATCAATAACACTCACAACCACTACAAATGTAAATTTAATTCAAAAAGTAAACTCAAATCGAAATAAAATAATAAATTAGTTGGTTTGTATGCAAAATTTAGTTATAATATTTTCTTTATTTTGGGTTGAACAAGAAAACATTTTACTCAACTGTTTAACTTAAAATACAATCCACAATCTACAGCAAATAATATTGTTTTAGATTTTGAACGATTTTGAGCTTATTGATATTTCAATAATGTGTTTTTTTTAAAAAAAATGTTGTGGTTTGCACACATGAAAAGTTGTTAAAAATGCTTTGATTTTCAACTCTGAGGGTGATTTGTGTGTGGTAAATTGGATCTACTTGATATACTTTTGAGAGGTAAAAATAGAAAATTCGCAGAAGATTTCAAAAGAGTAAGGCAAAAACATAAAAAAAACTTATGAAATAACGGGAATTTTTAGGCAAACCCAGTTTTTGATAAAATCGATTTTGTAGATACTTTTAATGTCACCATATTTTCAAAAAAAATTGACTATTTTTGAGCTATTTAAATATCTATATTTAGCTCATTCGAAACCTTGATAATTTAATACAAGTTTCCACATAATTTGTCAATAATGTAAAGGCTGTTAGGAACATTAGGCCACTATGTTTTCGGCAAAGTTAATTTTACCTACTGTATTACAAATAGCAAAATAAATTACTTAATAGTTATAATATGATAAAATATACTTAATGCGATGTAGGCTAATGGTTTATCTTCGCTCAGAATCATTTTTCGTTTTTCAAATGTACACATCCATCACATAGTGATTCACTCGAAAACTATACTGTACAGCAGAGCGGTACCCACATTTTTTATACGTGTATTTTTTGTGCTGTTGATTTTCAGATAAAGCCACTATGGATATCGTTGTAAATGGAACTCAAGTTACAGACGCAATGGTAAAAACGATATTATTCATTTATTATTATAAACCAATATAATAATCTTTTATTAAAAATGTAAAACTAATATTTTTTTTTAGTCTGAATTCATTGAAAATGGGACGGAAACACATTTTGCTGTCGGCGAAATGTTGGTAACAATACGAACTGAACATAGCTGTGACAAAAAAATCGGTGTCGTGCACAGTCTATTCGTTAATGGTGCTATAGTTTCAGAACTATAATATTTTACGAATTTTTTTTTTTTTTAATTAATTTAATGTTAATGTCTAATGCCGAGTTGCATAAAAAAAATCGATTAATTAAATGGTTCAATAAAATGTAATGGACCAATCATGCGGGCCACTAAATCATGTTTAAGATACCATTAGCTTACTATTGATTTGTTAAATGTTTAATGACTGTTTGTGCAAACCGACCTAAGAATTATATGAAATAAGTTACCTAGAAGGAAAAATATAAATTTTGTTATTTTTATTTAGTTACACAGATTATATTATAATATTTTATGAATTCGTTGCTTTGTATACAAATAAAAATTTAAATAATTTAAAATCCGCATGTTATTGATAATAATTACTGTAAAAAATGATCAATCCGTATTCATGACAACACAAACTCCTCGTAAAATCCAAAAGCTCTTATGCGCCAACGTATTCAAATTGGCTTGAAACACACAATTGTCGTTTGTAGAATTTCTTCGTTTCGAAGTCACGTAAACTGGTATGGTAATCGAGCTCTTGGGTAATTTTAGCAGGCGAGTTTCGATAGGATTAATCGCCAAAATTGGCAACTTTTCAATCGTATTGTGAGACGTACATTCTGTCAAGCACTGTTTATCCATATCCCAACGTGCGCCTTCTAAATATAATCCGGTGATGTAACATCCCTTGAAAAATAAAAATCATATATAATATAATAATATACCTATAGCCAAATAAGTAAGACACGCGAGTCAGTCATCTACACGACTATAATACCGGACTACTACAGGGGTAAATTGACCTTCACAGCACTACAATAATATAAGCAGATTGAGGTTGACTGTAGTGTATTTTAACATTTTTATACATTAATTGGTTGAACTTTAAATTTAACTTAATTAGGTGTAGGAGTTTTAAAAAATATACAAAACGTATGTTATTGGATGGATACAGTTTCGCGCAACCGGGATTTGGTGTTATTGTTACAAACGTAACTATAAAATTGTTAAAAATATAAAATCCGATTGCGTGTGATCTATATTTTTGGCAACAGTATTACATATATATTTAACGAGTAACAAAGGAATCCCTTAAATATGACACTATTGCCACAATATTCAAAAGGCTCCAATGTTGTTAAATCTATAATAAAAAAATTTTAAAAATACACATCTGCTAGTGCGCCAGGCTAAGTTCAAGCAGCACGAGCCGCGTATCTTTACACGAACCAATTCACCTGGTTTTTTCACCCTCAATCTCTCCACTTCTTGGATCAAAAAAATTGAAGTATTGCGATTAAGCTGAAATAGCTTAAGACAATTTTAAGTATTTAGACCATAATATTAATCCGTTTAAACAGAGAAGACTTTCAGAGTTTACGTTTTTGTTACTGACTCACTGACTCATCATCAAAATTATTAGGAACTTCGTGTAAAGTGCGTATAATAGGTTAGGTTAGGAAACAAAAATTGGCAATTGAAATTTGGCACAAAGATTCGTCATAATATAGTGTTAACTAAGGTAAAAATATAAAAATTGCAGTTTTCTCAAAATTAGTGCCACTAAGAAGATGGGGGGGGGGAGTTCTGAAATAATAACAATTTGTCTTGGCAATCAAAAATTATGCAAATAGTAAGTATTTCACTCGAAAATTTCAATCGTTTTCGAGGATTTTTTTTATAATATAACTAGCTATCCCACCCGGCGTTGCCAGAGTCAAAGATAAAATAAGTAAGTAGTATCAGAATATTAGGCACACGAAAAACATCGCAATGGTGGCCTGTGCCAAACATTTTTTTTTTTTTTTATAAATTTATTTGTAAAAATATGTATGTGCCATATTCTTACTAATTATAATAGTTATAAGATATGTAACCATTAACAACCCTATAAATAAACAGAGATTATTCATATATATCTCATAAAAAATAGCACTTTCAGTTTTCCAGAATTTCTAGCGTATAATATGTACGTGGAAGAAACTGTTACCGTAACTGTTAACTAATAATTGTAACCAATATCAGCCATTTCTAAACAAAATACAAATTTTCGATTTTCATCATGAATTTCAAAATCCTTGTGCGATATACTTTTTTGCGATAGGAACCTTATCCGTGATATAATCTTTCATTTTAATAAAAAATTATGTCAAGCTGTCAATAGGAACACGTTAAAACACGTGGTGGGCGATGGGTCCAACAGGTTGTTCGACACGTCGAGCCTAACTACGCTATTCGAGACAGAAGTGAATTCGCTGCGTATAGGCAAGACATTGCGGGAGTCGTGTTACGGCCAACTATGACGATTTCAGTCCATTCATTATTGTGTTCCACTTTTCCACAAAAAACGACCTTTCAGTTTTTTTCCAAGTCCGTTTACCACCATAACAGTACTGACCTAAGTGTCACTGCGATGGGTGGCTTCTCATTTAACATAATATTTGTGCCAAACTATATTCTTATATTGCATATAATATACTTGTTTTTTATCTATAAAACTTAAAATTTTATACTTACGGCATCTGGTTCTCGTTGGACTTCGCTTTCACAAGTCCACTGAGTTACAGACGTATAGAACATGCTGTGTTCGATTGACCAACCGTATTTTCTACACGCCAATTGTATCAAAGACGTGAGATATGATTTCGGTGAGTGCAACCCTGACAACCACATGACTAAGGGTTCTCTGATCTGGCTCTAGTAAATCGTATAATAAGTATATGCGTGTATTAATGTATAGTGTAATCAAAGGTACAATGAAAATAATTAACTAGAGAACACTAAATCGATAAGTTAACAAATCATTAATTTAACTCGATAAGTTAAAAGTTAATAAGGAAAAAATATTAACTTAACACAGTTTAAAAAAAGCTAATCTACTTTTTTAATTAGTATGTAGATAACATAAAGAGTGACTGCGTTCTTGAGAAAGATCTAATTTCCTAAATTATAATACTTAATCAATTTTATTGAATTTTCTATCATAATGTACAGCAGTGGAGCCGAAGTGTTCGAAAAATATTATGACATTGTATATCAAGGGCCCACTCACAATCGTATTTATTTATAGTTAAAATTTTTATCATTATTATTCGGATTATTTTTATTTTTATAATAAACAAATTTATATTTTTTATAAACGAAAAATTTCAAAAAATGTTTAACTTGATAGATCATTTTTAAATCAACTGTGAAAAGCTAAGTTATTTCAACTGCCAAATAAACTAGTTAAGTTAAAGCGTTTATTAGAAAATAAACTTACTATAGTTAAGTTAAAAAAATTAACTTTTTAACCCGTTAATGCCCACCTTTGAGTTTAATAATGTATTAACTGTAACGTATAGTTAATTCATTTGTTTAGTATGCGTATAATTATATAATATAAGTATATCATTAATTAGAATGCGTGAACTTTAATAGATATAATTGTTCTTTTATTGTGATTTACGCATTAAACCTGGCGTGAAACGTTTATATTTTACCCAATTCGAATATTGAAGTGTACGTTTCGTAAGGTGTTCAATATAACGCGGCAACGATTTAACTGTCTGCGGTGATAATTTTCTCCAGCACGCCGGGACGCGACCGGCGTATAAACACGTCGAAACTTCTTCTAACATCAAATTCATTTCTACTTTTCCCAAAAATACCTTGGTAAGAAAAAAAAACATAACATAATATTTCTCCACGACATCTAAATAAATAAATAAAAAAATATAAATACTCTTTTTTACCTCTGAGAGTTGTGATAGGGTGTTTTTTATTACGCTTAATAACGCGTTCATTTTCTCGAGTTCGTGAAGTAAAACTATAATATTAGGAGCAACACATTTATCTCCGTAAAACGTTTTCACCTTATTTATGTTATAAAGTTCGGGCAACGATTTTAAAATGTCTTCAGTAGTGTTTCGTACAACTGTATCCCAATCAGTATTTTTATCATCGACTGTGTCAACGCTCGGATACAACTTTGTCATGTCCTCCCACAAAAGTCCGACCAAATTATTGTGGTATTCAAACAAAACATTTGGGTTTAATCCGCAAACTTTTGGATTGATTGAAATTGGCAATTCATTAACTGCTTCTACTAAGATGAACAAATGAATTATATTTCGTTAATTATTAACTACGAATTAAAATAACTACATTATTATAATACGTTATTTTCAACAATTTTAATATTGATTAATGTTATTGTATTTTGATTTTTCTAAACGACTAAATATAGAATAAATAATTATGTATATATTTAATCATAATAAAATATAAAACTACCTATACTAGCTACGAATGAAAACAACATTTAAACAACTTTAATACAGTTAAGTTAATGGTTTCAAAGACATTTTTTTTAAAAAAATCTTTGTAAAAACTAGACAGACGGGGTAGATGTATTTTTATTTCACTACTCATTTTTGCAGAAGCTTGGGTCCGTTAAGTTTGTCGAAATCGAGTTGATATTTCGAAGATTACTTCAGAACAAGAATAAGATTACTTGTTGTATATATATAGATGAATATTGAATGAATTATTATATTTACCTATTAAATCGTGTTCATTACTTTCAAATAATTTTCTTTCCACCTCTCGGTATTTTACCGCCTTAGAACAATCATTGCAATTGTAAAAGCTGAACGGTTGGTAAGAACTATACATAAAATCACCAAAATATTCATCCACATATGTCAAGAGAATCCTGCGATCATAGCTATCGATCACTTTTCCTCCGTATATGATTTCGCCGATTAGATACTTTAACGAAGTCCAAGGTATCTCGTCCGGTTTACTTTTTCTCAAAAAGATGGCAATTATTTGTTGACACATATCGTACTCGGAGTATTCAAAATTATACGGTAAACTCCATCCAAATTGATTGTACTTTTTACGTTCCTAAAATACGAAGCTTTAAATTTAAGTTATACATTAGACATAGCTGAGAACATTAATTTTAATCTAAGAGTTTACTAATAATATTCCGTGGAAAAATAGTAGAGCATATAGCAAAGATTTGAAAGCTGGATGCGAATTTTTATCTTCTCGATAGTCAAAATTGTACTTGTCTAAAGCGTTCTGCATACATATCCTCATATGATTCGAAGGTTCAATGATAACTATTTTTGAAATATAATAGAGTAAAATACTAAAATGCATTAGGTATACAGTGTTTTGGAAGTCAGCTAGTACACATAAAGAAAACGTTACCTTTTAATGACCTGAGCAAAAGAGATATTGGAAAGGAATCGCTCAGTAATGAATCTCCATTGAATATAAGCCATAATCTAAAGTTTGAATGCCAACTTTCGTTTGCTTGTTCTAATATATATTCAATTTCAAACAGAAAACGAATAGAAAAATTACAGTTTTGAACAATCAACCAATTTCCGCGGTACATTGCTGATTTTAAAGCTAAATAAATAACCTGTTAAACACGTTTTTTTAAACATTTATACATTTTTTGTATTGTGGAAATTTTTTATTTATTAATAATTAAAGTTTACATCGTCGTCGAAAGTTCCTAATGAAAGGACTTTGAACGTAGGACCAGTTATATCGTTTTTTTCCGCAAGATTAGTCAGATCCTTTGCCGGATCTGATCCGTTATTCAATATCAAAACACATGGAGTTAAATTTGAAAATTTGTTATGTATAACTTCGAGACTAAAAATTATAATGCAAATTAGAATACAATTTAAAAATCATAAAAAAGTAATTTTAAATTCTGAAATATTACTTGTCAAAACGATTATTATTATGATTATATAGTAGGTAAATTACTTTTCTATTATTGATGGCTCGCACGAACGCATCATTTTACTATTGGGATTTGTGGTCCACCGAACCAAAAAAGGTTGGGGCATCACTAGTATATAATAATATTATGGCAAACAAATCGTATAAAAGATTTAAAAATAATTATGTAGTTATAGCAAATATTGCACAACGTAATTCATGATAATTCTCACTTAATTTGATATTTATTTATATCGCTTTTAAACTGTATTCTATACAGCATACACTATTATACACACATATTCTAAAGAATTTTTAAATTAAAAATGATATATTTTCCTCTTTTATAGGCTTAATAACAGAAAATATTAAATGATTTTAGAAATTCGAGTTAAAAACTAAATGTATTTACATACTTTGTATTTTTTTTATTGATACAACTTTCGTTGTTGACTTCAATTATTTTATAAACGTAATTTTCAACAGATTGATACACTCGATCGGTTCGAAAACATCTTATTAGCATTAACACATCAAAATATTTGTTTATTTTGATAGGAATAGTATTTTCAGATTCTGGATACTCTGAATAATACCACTAGAAGACAAAAATATAAATCAAATTATCTTCGTATGAATATTAAATTAATAACTAAGTGTAATAATTCTATATTTAACGAGGACGTTATATTTGAGACGTTACAAAAATATTACGTATATAATGAGTGGTTGTGTATAAAAAATATACAGTTAGAAATTAAAATGTAAAAAGTTATAACCCTTCTGCTACACAATAACCTGCTACACAATATCGATACATTTTAATTTCCATAATCACATTTATTTGTACAACACACCACCTGACTGCGCATTATCCTATACTACCAAACGATTTGTAACAATCAAAGCCTTACAAACTATATTTTACCTAACAAATTGTCGATCACTAAAAACGCAATTTCCTACCTTCGAGTTCTCTCATCCAATGTCTTAAAATTCCAGCTTTCTAATCTCATAATCAAGATCAAACGTCCACTATAATTTACAACACCAGAATATAGACAGATTTTCGATGTACGATTTGTATGGTTAACGGCCATACGCAGGAATAGGTGTTATTGAATTTGCTGACAAATTACCATGGCATACTTCAATATCAAAATCCCGTGGACAGACTTAAACCCTAACCTCGGGATACGCGTAAAAGATTAGTGACAAGAACATTTGGAAATATCCACCCTCTCCACGTCATTCTGTATTTGGTTTAAAACAATTTTTCTTACTTTTTACCCCCCACTAGTTTCACGACCTTAATCTCTCTATAAAAAAGCGTAACATCCTTCTTCAATGTGATATTCCTTTAAACTTTCATTGAGTGACATCTTTCTTTGCACTTTTCACAAAACACCAATGAACATTTTCGTTATAATATCATCTTCAACTGCCAAAATTGTAACCACGACTACCTGTTGTCCCGTTTTAACTCTTCAAACATCCCTTTAAATATTCAACTTTTTTTTCTTGTTATGTTTCTTTAAGCATACAGGCTTCATCGTTTAATTGCTGTGAGATTTTATTTTAATAATTGATGTTTTTATTAATTTGGCCTAATTTGTGTACTAAAACCTAATTTTACCACTACATCAAAAAACACAATAAAATAAATGTTCACGACTAAAAAATATAGTTTACCTTTTCCCAATCGACAATGTTGCTACAAATATGTTCAATCAAATTCGAGAAATTTTCAAAGCTCGTGCTTAAATTAACAACATTTTGCCAACATTTATTTGATAACCATGTTGTTGGATTTTTTATGGTAACATTTTCAGAGCCTAAAATATTACCTTTGATGAAGAATATCAATTCGGAATTCAATACATGTCCTGCGTCTTTATCTAATGTACACGCTATTTGAAATAAAAATAATAAGTTGTGTTTTTCATAAATACTGATACTACTAAATTCAAAAACATCATTTGTCAGTTGGTCAATAATATTTGATATCCTGTTCAATACATTTCGATCTTTTTTCGCTGAATCAATTGAATTTGAAAACAATTTCAGGAACGATTCAATTGAAAATTGATATAATGGATCGATTTCTTTCAGTCCATAAAGAGACATATAAAATAAAGTGCCTTTTTGTGATACAGATTTATAAACATCTCTAGACTGATCAATTAAAGACATCGATTCAGTACACGATTTTAATTCTGTAGAACATAAATTAATTTTGGATTTTATATCTTCGAGTTTCTTTGAAAGATGTGGATTATCGATTAACGGCTCAGCGCAATTTATGATTTCTTGAATAAACGAATTTTTAAGTGCATCAAGTTCTTCTTTATTTTGATACATATTTCTCAATATTAATTCATTCTTGTCTTCTAGTTCTTCTATTTCGCGTTTTATCACCAAATTAAGTAGCTGACCTCCCAACCCCTGAAAATAAAATAACTAAATAGGTATATTTAAATTAACAAAAATAATTCCTCATTTTAAATAAAAACGTATCTAAAAAAAATAATTTAAAATTAACAAACATTTTATATTACTGATATAGGAGCGTAATACAATTAAAATATAACATACGCATTAGTGCACACTTATAGCAGTGTGGACCTATGTGGATTAGGTAATCCCTAAACGATTTTCTTTATAATTTATTTACATTATACTATATTGCAGGCTTACTTCTTGTGTGATTGAACAATTTATTACAGTCATATTTGAGTAGATGGATGTCGTAATCTTTGGATTAGTCTGTTTAGTCATCAAGTATAACCTGAAGTTTTGATTGTACATACATTTTTTATCGTCCATCTCGATGTATTCAGAATCAAACGACTCCGCTAAATAAATAAACATAAACACATATTATATTTTAAGAAAATTCATATTTTACAATAAAAATGTAAATCGATTCTTAAGAATCTCTGCAAACTCAATATTTACTTACATTGAATATTTTTTTTTAATAAATCCTTTATATCCAAGTCCATGTTTTCAAAATCAATAAAAATTACTGATTGCCCGTATCGCAGAGCATTTTTAAAATGCACAATATAATCGTCATCGGCAAATGAAAGTATTTTCAATGAGTTATTTTTTTCGTGGTTTTTAATCCAATTCAATCCTTGACTATGTGGGTCGATACAAAGAGGAAATCGATTAGATTGAGTCATCAATATTCCATTTTGAATTGTGTATTTGTCACAAGGCAAACCATTCGAAACCAAACTAAACAGAGAACAACAGAAACCAATTTTAAACTGTATAATTATATACTAAAAATTAAAATATAATATTAAAAATGCCTGAAATGTACGCGATGTACCTCTACTTTGTGATTAACGAATTTAAAATGTTTAAATACATTAGAATTTTATTCATTTCGTTACAAAAAATATTCATTACAAATAAAGTAACAAAAAATTAGTGATAAATATGTATTAATTTATTTACTCATAAATCACTTTTTCATTAATTAGTTCTTTTTCTAGTTCAATGCTCAAGTCGATTGGTAGTTCCAGATGAATAATGTGATTGTACCAATCGTTAAAAATTATTATTTCACGATATTCTAATGAAAATGGGCCAGCGTAGACTAAAAATGAAGCATCCAGTAAACAATTACCAATTATTTGATTTTTTATTATGGTTTGATTTTCTAAATCTATAATCCATCTAAAAATATTAATATTAGATTAGAATACGATTAAAGTTACATAAATATTTTAAAAAATAAAAATAAATTAAAGATGTCATATTTTTTTTTACTTTTCGTGTACAGATTTTAGCCCTTCTATGACCTTGTCAGCGTATTCAAATTTAATTTTCAACAAACAATTTTCTTTTTTTAGTTCAACGTTTTCCTTAGATACGTCATCTAATGATTTTTCTAAATTTGATAAAGTGCATCGAGTATTTTCTAAACTATCTTCGTGTTCTTTGAGTTTTGATGTAGCATTCAGATAATCTCTATCAAATTTATTTATCTTATTTTTTAACGGTATGACGTCTTGATAAATATGACAGTATTTTAAGACAGACTCGATAAAATTTAATATACTACATTCCACTTTGCTAATAGCTTGAATATCAATTGTTTTTTTCAAAAATTTTAACTTTGTTCGCACTTGTGTTTGATGTCTTTGATTAATTTTATTTGCATCTAATTCTTGTAAATTATTTAGAAAATTTGGTTCTTCGATCATATCACTTAAACTTTTCCATGTATTCATGTCTTTAATACCTCTCAAAATAGCTATACACTCGAGTAAAGTCATAACTGATTCAGACGGTGTGTCCACAGATCTAAGGATACGTTAATATTGTTATTTTTCATTAAAATGTTTACGTACTAAATATTTTTTGTGATTGTTATAAAAATAATTTTATTGTTTCCAATAAAAAATATATAATATTAATAATAATAATTTCTTACCTTAATTCTGTTAAATCGTCTGAATTGATTTCATTCAATAAAGTTCTAGTAGTACTTAAAATGGGTAGCGTCTTATCGATTAATTCTTTCATTTGTTGTTTTGTGCTTATGATTTGTTCATTTTTTAAATTCAATTTTTCAGTACTATTATTCACAATAGATTTTATTTCTTCTACGAGTATACGAGTGTCGCTGATTTGTTTTATAAGGTCTTGGCACGTTTCGTTCTTATGTATTATAGATAAATCTTGCTCGACTAACATATCTTTTATCCTATCGAGTTCTAAAGTACTTTCTTCGATTTTTTCTAAACCACTCTGAATCTGTTGAGACTTTAAAAAAATGTATGATTTAATAAAATAAAATAAGTATTAAATCCAGCAAGAGTACAGCATAAATAATTAAAAAATTTAGAAAACATTTGTAAATAATTATGGATTGTAGGTGGACCTTAATAATATTCGATTCAGACAGGTAAATGAGTTATAATAACGTCATAAACTCATAACTCATGGGATTTAGATAAAGGCGAACGAATTCAATAGACGTCTCAGCTGATATGATCAAAGAAACATAATGGTTATGATGACAGAAGATAACTTGTGTAGTACAATACAATACGAGGAATGGCGTTGGAGTCGTTCTCTGTGTACTCATATTATTGCATAATAGAACATCAGGTGGTTCTCGAATGACCTGTTATTGATTGTGATGACAGTGAGGAATAAATTTAAAAAAGTGAAACACAGTATAAGTTTTTATGTTGAGTGGGCCACTCGGGCGAGTGTTATTAAATTTGAAAACAATAATAACTATTTGCATCAGAAAAATAATTGTGAGTAAAGCGTATTGTTATTTACAAAAAAGTCTAAAAGTGTTATTATTTTTAATTGTTTTCATATTATACTTCTTGAAAATACCTAAATAAATCCCGGCAAAAATATCGCTAATGAAAATAATATCTCCCACAAAAATATTTTGATATTTTGTACATATTAATGTTGTTATTTCGTTATCATTATTTTTTTAATATAATTTAAAAAAAATATTTTTACAAGTTACAAATTTCAGATTATTTAATATGTATAAAATAATATAAATATATTTAATATATTTTTTATTTGTAATAATAATAATAACATTAATATTAAAATTAAATAAATATTAAAATATTTTCATTGGAGATATTTTGTTCCGGAAATATTTTTTACTGAATATATTTTGTATCACAGATATGCTATCGGAGGTATTTTAACCGGTGACCAATATGTAGATAAGAATATAATCAATTAATATTTATATATATGTAATATATATATAGATGTAAGTTGTACTACAAAAATTGTGTTTGTTTTGAAATGTTTCCAATTCATTGAATGATTGCTTACGAAACATTGAATAAGTATGAATGGAAAAAATAATCAAACAATTAAGTACAGTTTGTTAATTTAAGTATACCATCATGCGATTTAATTTAACTATTAGATTTAACTCAATAGGTACTTTATATTTTAATAACGTTAATTGAATATTTTTATTATTACACGTGGTATAATTGTAAGTTTAAGTTTAATTAATAATTAATACAATACCTTAGTTAGAGACAAACTCGATTTTTTTTTTACTACATTCTTGTACATTTGAGTACAGTCTACTAAGTGTTTCAACGTGAAACAAATCTTTCGATTTGTATGCTTGAAAAATTTTTTCGCATAGTTTTCTGCAGATTTATGCATATAAACACTTTGCTTTATTACATTATTAACGTACACGTCTGGAATAACTTGATCCTAAAATAAAGAAAATATGCAAATATGCAAAATATCATACAAAGTTTAACAGTGTATTTTATTTAAAAATATACGAGATATTCCAGTATTTCACTGTATTTCATACATTTGTAAATGACAGATCAGGACTAGCTAATATATAAATATATTAATGTGAATAACTCAATTTCTCGTCACTATTTGAATTACAGAATTTCATGGTGAAAAACTGCCTTATTTTACACAAACTCAATATAATTATTATGATTAAAAAGTATAAAACAATACAGCATTATAGCGTGGACAGTACCGTGTAAAAAAATGTCGGTTCTGAAACTAATTTTATTTGGTGTCGCATATACTCGCGTGGTAATCGCACGATTCTTCTATATAGACAATCATTTTCTCGATTACTCCGCGATCTGACGTCGTGAAAATATTAAGAAAATATTAACGAAAATACGTTCAGACGTGAAGCAATGTTTAAGAAGCCGACGTCCTTTTGGTGTTGAAAAAATAATTAAAAACAGGTACCGTACGTTTATCAAGACTTTTTCCACCACCGCGTTTAACGCCTCCACGGGCCATTTATTAATCCAGTCGACATAAGTCTTGTTCACGAAACCGGGATAGTTCCGAAATATCAATCTAAGGTTGTTTCCCGGCGACATCAGTAGCACGATGTGAAGATTGTTTAGACAATTTTTCAAAAACATGTCCCTAAATTAAACGAACGATAAGACGAGCAATACTAACTCATAATAATTATTAATAATATGTCGTTTAATGTACGATAAAAAAAAACTATTACGTCGTGATTTCACTCGACGTGTTCGTATCATTAAAACGCTGGACCATTTCTATGTTCTCTTTTTGATCCAAGTACAAAGAAGGCACAAACCCGTTCGTCAATATATTGTTGATAAATTCTAAAATGCCTTAACGAGCCATATGAAAAATTAAACAAATAATTAATATAATATCATCTACCACCGAAATTAAATAAATATGATATATAATTATATTTCACGAATTAATGCTCAAAATACTAGAAAAAAGTGAAATAAAATAAGCTTAATAATACTATGCCTTATTTATTACAAATGCATAGCAAGTAGTAAGTCTTATATCGTAGGTATTATTTAATTGTATTGTTTTCAATTACCTTCTTCGATTACATCGACTTTGTCGACTATGAAAACGGTAGGCTGATTTTTTATTCCTACTTTCAAAAATATATTTTTCAAATCATGTTTAAACTTTTGTTCGTTTAACTTAAAATTATGTTTTGAATGAAACGAATTATTCATAAATATTTCATAGCCTAGAAATATACAAATATTTTAGTGACATATTACTACAACAATAATAATTGTAATGAATAATAAAAATAAATAATGCAAATCTCAACTATAAATTATTTTTACAATGGTTGTATGGTCGTACTCTGAAACGTATTTAGATATTCTGCTTCCCAGGTAAGAGAAAAACGCCCCCCCCCCCCCACAACATCGTGAACATTTCTTCAAAAATATATTTGTGAAAAAAAACACATTATGTTGAAGCCTATGTATTTTTTCGCTGTATACAAAATCTAAAATCATATTAGGTGATATATACATAAAAAATACATCAATGATACTCACAAGTGTACTTAATTTACATTTAATATAATGTAATAATTACATTTGAATAAAGAAAATTTAAAAGGTTTACGCCAAGCTTTTTTGTCGAAAAACGCATTAATTATATCGTTGTTCATTGAAATTTCTTTGTTAAATCTGACATTGTGGTTAAAACAGCTAAAGAATTTAGCCTTTTGTCAGTAGTCCTTTATCTCAAATAAGACTTGATCCTTTTTAAGACGATAAAGACCCTTCTCTACAGAACAGTTAGAACTAGGGTATGTATATAAACGCATTTTCTACGTAAGAATACAATTTACAAATCTCGATAATTATTTTTAATGATCAGAGAGTACATTGATTTAAGTACTGCAGTGTTAGGCAACTCGTTATCACTAGCTATTATTAATAAAAACGATAACGACGCAGTAATAATTTTATTATTCGTATTATTATTATTATATCAATCCTCAAAACGTACCACTACCAAAATTTTTTTCGTCCGGGGCCCAGATCTCTCTTGCCCTTTTCCCTCTAAATACGCAGGTTCCGATTATACTGGACTAATAATCAGGTCGTATTGCGATTTAAAATATCACTAATAATTGTAACGTGACATTACCAGACGTGAACGCAGCCAACTTGGACAGCGATTTTTTTCCATTTCCACTCGAACCGATTAACAAAACGTGTCCTCTATCCATTCTGAGCATACGATGAATTCTTATCAAATGATCTAATGCGTCGTTGAAAAGTACCATGTCTAACAAACCGTGGTATTTTTTATATTCCAATAATATCTGAAAGGTATTGAATAGTGTTTATCGTTATTACACCAATATTTAAATTACGTATTACTAATTTTTACTTCTTGAAATAAATAAAATACAGAGTCGTAATCTATTAAGTCCTCGTAAATTCGTATTTGATTGTTCGCACTAATAGCGTTCCTGCAGTCGCCGAACAGAAGAGGATCTCTGAGAACGTATTCCACTTGCGAAGGAAAATATGATTGTAATTCTTGAGTGAGATGACGTTCGATCATATCCCGATCCTGAAAAGAAAAGCGGTCAAACCTTTTTTTTTAAATTGCATTTTTAGTTTTGCAAATTTAACGTTATTAATTTTGATTTATATTCTCGATTTCGCTTTATTGTATTTATAACGAACAAAGAAAAAAGTTTTTTTTTTACATTTAGGTTTGTAGATTAGGTTAACAGAAAATTTAATAATACTTGTTGATAAATTAATCGATCACATATCACTCTGGTGAACTCGTTCCTCCAAACTCGTACAAAGGATTCAGTGGTCGTAAATGTACTGGGCAATATGCGGGTCATGCCATTGATGATAAAACTTATATGACATAAATTGAACACGTAAATGAATTTTTCTGGCGTTTGATGAAGTTTTTTGAGTACTAACTGAAATGACAACATAATTATTATAATTTCATATGTTTCAAGATATGTTCCTACGCATTAATATTTGAATAATTTGATTGTTTTACAATTTACACGCTGTCTTAACATATTATATAAAAACATACTTTGTATAAATGTACTGTCATTTTTATGATATTATGAACTGCAGATTTTATGTTCTCTGTAAAAGATTTCGTATGTCCAGACAGAATAGAATTGAAAATATATTGAATTGTATCATCAGACGGAAAAGGTAAAGAAAAAACCGAACATAGTGACAAAAAACGTGTGTCTAATTCGTTTCGACCACCTCCTATGTGATTCATGGCTGCGAAGAAACCTAAAATTCAAATTGAAAAATTATTGATTATTGTCAATGCGCTGTTCATTAAATAATTTATGTACATACATATATTCACGAGCTCTTTCCAGTTGAAACATTTGTGTCTGTCGTACATGCCTTGCTTGTCAAATATACTTTTCAATAACGCGATAGGTTGTTGTGTGCCACATTCGTCCATCTAATATTCAAATTTATAAATATTTTAATGTTATTTTCTTACTATAATACATAATTAGTGTAGTAATAATAATAACTATCAATACATATACTTATACTTAAATATAATTAAATATTTTGAATTCGGCAACGTTATCCCTCCTCCCACCTCCCACCACAAGTTTAGAAATATGTATATATATATATACATAATATATAATATAATATAATAAAAAATAATATATATATATTATTTTTTTTAAGTAAAAACGAAATCAATAAAATGCAGGTACATGAGGCTTACTTGAGGCAAATTTAAATCATCGATAAAATAGACTAATCGCTTTCCAATAGGTGGGCCGTATGCTTTCCTAGAATGCCTTTCCAAATTTGTTTCTAAATTTTGCTGGACATCTAATGAAGAAGTCCTAGCTGATAAATTCAATGCCATTTTAATCTAAAAGAAAAAACACGTAAAATTAAATTAATGATTATTACACTGTATTGAGCTAACTTTTAATATTTTTTTGATTATCGTATACAACTAAATATAATACTCAAAATTGACTTGAACATTTTAGGTGGTTAACTATAATTTTAAAAACATTAATTATCGTTAACTGATATATTAATAAAAACAAATGTATTATATTGCATACATCGATTAAGTTCTTTTTAAATAAATATTAAACGATTGAATAATTTTGGAAAAAAATTTTTTTTTAGTTTTGATTTAAAATACATTTTTGTTTGATTTTTCTAAAACAAATAATTATTGTCGTTTAATAAAATAAAAACATTATACAGAATTATTTATATTTGAAAACAAATTAACCGTTTTATCCTGATTATTATTATACACATAGTTCGATAAATGTGATAATATTAGTTTTTAACGCCTATAAAATTATTAAAATTTACAATGTTATTAATTACATAATATTTCTGATCTAGACTACGTATGAAATATTTCATCGTGGCTGTTTTTCCGGAACTCGTGTCACCGACTATAATTGTGGGGCGTTTAACCTATAATAACAAATACAAATACAAATACAGAGTGTAAAAAATTACGATAAATAAACATATTAAACATACATTAGAAAAAATGTTAATACCTTTTTAAATATTGCACTTCTAAAGTAATACTGAAAAAAAATAAATAGTCATTACTAGTGTTTAACGAATAATAATAATAATGAACAGGGCTCGTAAGTTCATGCCCTAAAAAATGCCTAAATAGTAAATAAGCATGCATTTATGCATTCAAAATTGGCCAAAATATGCATTGAAATATGCCTTAAAAAGTTAAAAAATATGCATTTATATGAACTAAATATCTAAAATTATGCATTTAAAAAATGCTTACTTAAAAAAATTGTAAGCAATTTTCGAAAATTTCTATTTTTAATTTTCTATTTATTATTTTTAGACTGAAACACTGATAAACTGAATAAAGTAATTACTACTATTATATACCTAGCTATTTAGTTTTAATCATTTTATGTTGCGACCGAATTCCCAAACATTTTATATTAATATATAATATATTTATACTATAACAAAAAATTATAAGCAATCGCGTTTTTTTTATTTTGGTCAAATGCTGATTCTTTCATAAGATTTCCGTAAAATAATGCAATATATTGATATAATAATATGAATAGGAATATCAAAATCATGTATAATATGCCCGATAAAATAGAAATATGCATAAATATGCCAAATAGACAAAAAACCTCTAAACCTCTCTAAAAAACATGCAAAATAAGACTTCAAATGTTTAACCGCGGTACCTTGAAATGGATTTCTATATCATCTAGCATTAAATACACAACTTAGCAAGATTGACGTGCAAATGCGTGAACTTACGAGCCCCGAATTAATGAATATTGTGTATATAAATACTTCGTTTATTAATTTCAATATCCACACCAATCTAGTGGATTCCACCGTGGGAACGAGTATATCGTCAAACGTAATCGTATCGTTGTGAATATACTCCGGGACTGCGTTTTTCCACGATATCCACTCCAACGTATTGAAATCTAAATAGTAGTCGTACCAAGTGGGCTCGCCGGACGGTATGTATTTCAGACTCTGTTTTTTCGACTGTTCTTGGGCGTTCGAAGCGGTCACGAAACCGGATAATTTTTTAACGTTTTCGTCGAACGCGTGACGAGACGTCGCGTCGGTCAGCAATGCGCCCAGTGATAAATACAAAGCTTGGATGAAAACGGCCTCCAACACTCCCATACCGGCCACGAACGAAATCATCGAAGTCAGCGGAATGGCGATATCGTTGCTGGTCATCGCAGTTCTTTTGCGGCCGACTTTAATCGAATCGTTGTTGTCCGACGAAACCAGAGGTAATATGGTGTCCAAAATGAAACACAGTTGAGTGACCTAAAAGAGTTGTAATCCACTATTTTAAAAATTCCACCCGTAATGATATTAATTGTATGTATAATAATACGTTTTAAAACCGTGTGTTTAGAATATTCACCATATTTAATTTCGTTTGAAAAACGGCAGTGGTCAGCGGGAACGATTTGTTCAATTCGTTTCCGTCGTTAAAAATTAAATTCAACAACACCGGTACGTATTTTTGAAAACATTGATCCAACGCCGTTTGCTCCATTAGACTTCGCGGTTCTAACCACCGTACCCAAAATGGCAAGTAACCGAGATTACTGGGATCGACATACACTATACCCATTCTAGATATCGTAGACGGAGCCGAATACGATAAATGGCCGACTTCAAACAACAAATTACATTGTGGTTTTATCCTATAGAAAAATATTGTATGCACGTATAATGACTGATGAATGGTGGCATTATTTAAGATTATTAATTATTTTAAAAAAATGTACATTTAGATTTAAATTATTATTAAAAAATGTATAGGTAAATTTAACTATCTGCGAAAGTTAAGAATTGATCCCCGCCGACTATGATGGAGGTAATATTATTTAGATGTTATTTAGCTTTATTTCATCGTGTATATTATATTTAATAAAAAGTTAAATCTGTGTCTGAATAATTAGACCCACCTGATTTTCTCTCCATTTGATAGTGTTAACATTCTATTATCGTCCATGACAGGATTCAAGTCATCGACCCAAATCGAATCTATATCACCGTCGAACAAAATAAAATGGTTAGACTGATTATTAGGGACAATCGGTTGATTGATGTTTCGAAAAATATTTGTCAACAATCCATCGTTCCAGGATTTTGTAATTGTATCCACATAACCGTACAACTCTAATTTAGTAAACGCTTTTGGGTTGAGCGTTATGAGTTTCGTTGATATTTTCAAGTGATTTAAAGTTTCACATAGCACGTTTATTATAACAGATTTCCCTCCACTTGTTGGTCCGATGATTGCAATTGAATTCCTATTTTTCAGTGCTTCCATGATTTCGTTGATCTTTTCTATTTGGGTGTCGATTTTTACAAATTTTTCACGTTTCAAAGCAATTTCTATGGCTTTAATAAAATCAGCATTTGTTGTTTTTAAATATTTGACGTTTGGAAATAAGTCACTTATAAATGATAAAAATAAAGCAATATCTTTATCAATTAATTTAGGAATGTTTAAGTCTCTGAAAAAATACAAACTGAATTAATTTTTTATCCGAATAAATGTTTATTTAAGTTAATATAATATGCTTATTAAACAATTTAATTTTTAATATTATTAGTAAGTAAAATCTACTCAAAACTGTACTCCTATACAGTAATGTACTAATTTTGCATATACATTACGCCGTTTAATAAATATTCGAAAAAAAATTGAACCACTATTTTTACACTTGTTTAGTTTAGTAAAACGAATATTAATAATAATCGAAACATTGGTAATAAGATCACTAAATACTATAGTGCTTTTATAAAGTTTTAAAGTTTTTATATGAAAAATGTTCACATAATAATATTAAGACAAATGATTGTCGAAAATGTTATGATAATATCTAAAAGTCTAGTGGGACAATGCCCTTATTTTTTTTATTGCTTTTATAACAGTACTTACATCCATAGACAAGACTATGGTAATAATATAACATATATATATTATAAATAAACATAAAATAACTATTAATTACTATTTATAATTAATATATTATGATTTGTATTCAACTATGCCAACCGTAATATTTTCGTTATTGCTAAACTCTCTTCGAGCTCTGGTTGTTTGGTTAGTAAATGTCTCGCAGTCCTGATGACTAGTTTTAACGATCTTAAATCAAACGTGTAGTTTAATGGATTTGAAAGTCCGTCTTTGCATAACTTATACAATAACGATATTTTCTTTGATAAAATCTAATAAAAAATAATATAATAATGATCCTGATGTTTTTATACGTACGTTTTAAATTCAAGAATAAAAAATAGCTTCTAAACCCTCACTTTAGCTTCTAAAAATCCTTCGGAATATAAAATAGTGAAGCATATCTGTTCAAAATCCGGAAGAAGACAAATCACTGGTCTAAAATGACTTTTTATTATTTCATCAATCTCTTTTTTTTGCACACTAATTTCTTCAATATTCATAGTAATGAATATACCAATTTTCGGATTAATACTTATATCATATTCGTGAAACTAAATAAAATTATTCATTTTTATATCTTAAAATTATAACATAAATAGAACTTTTATAAGAATAATTTTCAAAGCGCATTACATTATTTTCGTTTTTATTGCCAAATAGTGCCCATTTCGTGGAAAATAATAAAGTCGATATAACAGACAATGTTTTCTGAGAAATTCTACTGAACTTGGTAAATAATCCCCAAATTCTACTTTGGCAAATTCCATTTAAGAACTGACTAAATGTCTGGTGGTCCAACCCATCACTACAATTAATAATTTTACATATATTGCCAAATATTTTTGCCATAGCCATAGTAGTTTCAGTTTTACCAGTTCCGGTAGGGCCTATATTGTATAAACATTGCATTGAATTAATTTTTTGAGAATTATAAAAATTTTGAAACTATTATAACATATTATAATGTAGTAATAATATATTACATATATTATGTAATATAAACACTAAATGTTATTTTAAAACGTGATTAAAATAACTATTATAGTTGTATTATACAGAGTATAACAGAAATAACTGACTAATGAAATAACTTTTGTTGTAATCAATATTAAAAAAAAATTTTTTTATATATAAAATTTATAGACACTTGTTCTATATTTAAAGCATAACAATTTTTATTTTTATTTTGTAAAATTAAAAATTAAAAATTAAAATAGTGAATTTGTAAAACTGTTTATAAAAAAAATGTTGGTGGTAAAAACATTTTTCTAAGTTAAATGGCTTATTTTATACAATTTTTAAAATATCAATATTTTTTGCAATACATTTTTTTGAACCGTAATTACTTTTTTCTAACTATATTTTTGGGAATTTTCAAATATGAGTAAATATTAAATTATTTACTATCCATATAATTTTCAAAAATGTTTTCATGCGCTAAATTTTTATCAATTTTCTATTTTTGTTCGTCAGGTCTTTCTATTACACCGTGTAGACGTCCGTGTACAAAACACACGTTTAACAAAATTATACACAAATAGTTTAAATAACACAATTTGTGTAAGACTTTGACTACCTATGCTTACAGGCTTCATTACACTATTCGCATTGCAAACAGAAAAAATTATTAATGAAAATATTTATTAGCTATTTTTTACACTTTAAGCTTATAATCATATCTACAACTATGGTTATTTAACCAACAATAATTTCTCACAGTGTTTTCTTACCGTGAGTTGCACCACCTAAGCACATCATTAATGCTTGAGTGAACGTCAAGAATATACGATTAGTTAACGGAGTTATAACAATGTTCTTAGTTGATCCCATAAATTCATATCCATAATCGAAAAAGCCTAAAATATATTCAAACCGTTATTGCATTTGAGAACATGGACAGATGACAAAAAATACCAACGACCGGATGTAAGGCACTCGAATATTAAATATTTAGCACAATAAAATCTAATATTGACATGTCATATTTCAAACTTAATACATACGACATTTATTAAATTATTTTATAATCGTAAAATCCTCTCAATATTAAATTTGTATGCATTTTTAACGTAATAGGTTTTTACCTGAACACTGTGATACGTATAAATTGTCCTTGCTTTTTATCCAATATGTTTTGATTACACTGTCCCATTCAAACGATTTTACAGAGGTCACACTAAAAATCATTCATATATTCAATGTTAGAATGAATAGAATTGATTGAAAAATTTCTCAAATCGATTACTTGTTAATGACAAATGACTCGACAATGTCCCTGTGATGAACTTCTAAAATTATTATAGAACTATACTTATTTCTTTTATTTTCCAACATTTCTTTTCTACTTTGAATAACTATTTCGTTGATTTTTTTATTCAACTGATTCAAATATTGTTTCATACTTAAACGGTTACCCTAAAATAAATGTATACATAAATATCGATGTTTTTATCGATATAAATAACTATATATGATAACATTACATTATTCAGAAATTAGTTGGCTATAAATTATCAACAGTGTATTATATAAATTAATACAAATATGGCTTACTAATTCAATTTCATCAAAAACATTTTCTACTTCAACTGTCCACCAAACATTATCGGCAGTTAAGCAAACCGAAAGTGGAAAATTATCTATCCAATCATATCTAGTAATTGAACACGATACAAATCCTAAATCCAAAATGGCTTTTTTAATCATAAAACGATTTGATTTTTGCATTTGATCGATAATTTTATGCATCCATTTGTCTACAGCATTTTTAATAATCACGTCATTTTTAAATACTAATACTTCGTCATTGAACGTTTTCATTGATTTAACTGTATAACTTTCATCTTTTAATTCGTAAACAAAACTTTTAATATTATCAAATATCTAAAATAAAATAATTTAATACATTTACTAATCATTTTAATTCGTTAAGATTTAAGCCGGTACACATTTACAGTTTTTATACCTGAATAATATATTCCTGGATAGCGACTGGATTAGAATTACCATAAATGAACAACAAATCATTATCTGATATGAAATAAAATCTAGGAAAACAGTTTCTTTTCTCAGCAATATAACTGTTCAACTCTTTTTGACTTGTGTCCAAACGAAGTTCTAACCATAATAATTGGTTAATAATATTTGGCGATAAACACTGTTCAAGGATCTTCGAATTTCTATTTGCATTAGCCATTACCTTTAAACATAATAATTCATACATATTACATATACACTATGAACAAACTAATAAATTATAATTAAAATATTATAATTCGTGCAAATGTTTTAAGATCGGGGAAACCTGTTAGTATTAACTATTAAGTATGGGACCCGATTTGCCCACTATTCTGTAAAAAAAATCTAAGTAAAACTAAGTTAAAAGGCCTATTAAACATAATGAATAATTTTGGTAGACAACAGCGTCTTATTCAAAACAAAAATATAAAATAGTTTATATTTTATCAGCAATAATACGCACACAATATTGTAAATGGAATACAGGTGCAATTGTAACGCTTTTGGGTAACAGTCGTCGCTTAGGTTACTCTTGGTGCTCGGTGCTCGTCCTTTAGACACGATAAGTATTAATATTTGTCTTTGCCAGAAATAACGTTACGCCACATAATAAAAACTATGCCTTGGTTTGTACGTAAAAAAATTTATTTTTACCAATAATATAAAGTCGAAGGATTTTGTAGACAATTGCAGCACAGTAGCACAGTATCCCTGGATCTTATTAATCTTATAGAAAAACTATTAGTCACTAACTACCAAATACCAATCAGATGGTAATTAAAACTTTTAGAAGTTCTTAAAAAAATTTTCTTCATATTTCTCACACAATCAATAAATTAAAAAAACCAATCGCTTTGTTAGGTAAGGCCCTAAGCACATTTCCACTCAATAGTATTTATAGACAATTAAACTTAAAAACCAAGGTCATATTTTCTGCCTAATTATCTATAAAAAACTAGAATAATAAAGTTGATTTCTACAATAACAATAATAATACCTCTTGGTAGAATTCGTTCAATTCATTGAATTCCTCAGCTTTTTCGGGTAAAATATTTAAAATGTTTTTTCCGGCGTATATTTCTGCGAGATAAATCCATTTTTGCTGTACATACCACCATTTATTTAGAACTTCGTTCACGGTTGATAAATTTTTCTGCCACGTTTCGACTTTTTCTAAAAATGGTTCGACTGAACTAAAAAAATAATAATAATAAAATACTTTAAAATAAAAAGTAAAAAAAACATAGAGTTTTTAATCTATTTTAAATTACTACGAGTTCATCATTTTATGCATTGTGATTTGATCATCTTCCAATGTTTGCAACACATAATGGACTCCGCATAGTTTATGTTTAATGTGCAAATTTACATTAGAGAATTTCTCTATGTTCAGACTCATCGTATTCCACCGCTATAAAGTGTACAGTGAATTATGTGTTATAAAATATGTAAACTTGATAGTATTTGAGTATATTTTATTTTGTTCTTACTTCATTTATTTCTTTCAATTTTTGTTCAATCCTATTTTCGTCGATTGCTTTACTTAGTATTTTTTTAATAATATGTCTATGTTTTACGATTCTCATTTTCAAAACAATACCAAATGTTAAAATTTCTTCATCGAAATTAAAATATACACCTATATGCAAATAATATATATTATATTTATATATATATATAATAGTTAATTAACTATCAGTAATCATAAATTGAAAAATGTATTCAATTTATATTTCATTTTTCAATATTAGTTAACTTTGTTTTTTTATTATAATAATATACATTATGTATTTAATACAAAATACAAGCTAATTTGTAGAAAGACTATTTAATCATTATTAAATTGATGTTTTAAGAAAGGCAGATAATAGATATGTACAAAACTAAAACCAAAATATTTACAGAAATTAAATTCTTTTCATAGAATACGAAAACATAGTAGAAAACAGTAATAAATTTGAAAATTATTTACCAATAGTATCCAACATTTCTTTCCAATGTCTGGGTTTAAATGCCTTATTTTTTAACTGAAGTAAAATTGGTACACTATGTCTCAATTCTTTTAAGTAGTTTGCTAAAATTTTTGCCGGGTGTGTTTCTTGAGCTAAAACAGGCAGTGTCTTAAATTTTAACATGAGGGCACCAAATGCTTCACGAACAAATTCTATCTCAATCTCAAACCACGATATTTTTGACCACTTTTCAATGTCTGACTTTTGTGCTTCGTACAAGGAGTATACTAACTTCATATATTGAAATTCAGAATAATAACTATCAAATCGGTCTGTGTTTAATAATTTTAAATTAAATAGTTCTTCCTCCTTGACTAATTTTTCTTTTTTTTCCATAAATTCAGTAAATTTGAGGTCATATTCCTAAGATGTTAAACATATAGTTGTATTATTAAAACTATCAACGACAAAACAATCAAAAGCCGATAGATAATGTACAAACATTCATTAAGATAAGTCCTAAATCTAAGTCATCCTTAATTTTCTTTGAGCCACACTGATCATATTTTTCCAAAAACGTGTCTATACTAACTGAAAACATTTCAATATTTATTTTAACAGTGTGGGACCAAATGAGTTTGGCTTTTTCTAAAAATAATTTTTTTTCCGAAGCAATATGTTGTAACGTTTTCCAGTTGTCCTGTATATATGATATGTACGTCAGATCTTCGTCGGACATTATAACTCCTATTTCTTCCAGAATATATATACGATGGTTTAAGTTTTGAAAAAATATCTCAACATTCACTTGTTCTGTTCTAATCTCTTCTATTATATAAAGAACATTGTAAAAATCTTCGCTATTTTTTACTTCGTCGCTCGTCAGCATTTTAAAATTCTGAAATAAATAATAATTAATTTTTAAGTCACCAATAATGTTCATTTTATAAAAAACCGCTGAAGTGTAAGCCTGAGAATATTTTAGTATCATAGGATCACGACAAAAACACTACCCAGCACCCATGTGTAAAGGAACTTGTTACATAAAATTACATAAATATTTAGACATAATACTGAGTCATTCAAATAAATATAGATCGAACTAATATCGTATCATTATAATATACCGTTTTATATTTTAATTTAATTTGAATCCACTTTTTCGAAAACACTTGGCGATACAAAATATATACAATGATTCTAATAGGTAGATACTACATTTTAAAATTCATAATTTTAAATTATTTGATTAATAATTATTAATTGTTTTTAAGTTTTAATTGATTATTTAGCACTTACATCAAATTTATCCCCTTGTCGATGCATCATTTCTCTTGTAGACTTTATTAATTGATCAGCAAAATATAATATCAATTCCCGGGTGTATAGTTTCATTTGATTTATGATTAGACTGAGATCCAATCTAAATAGGATAAAATGTTGATTGAAAAACTCTAAAATTTTAAACTGTTCTTAAAATAGTTATCATAAAACCAAATAATCGAAGAGTAAAATAAAATAAAGTAGAATTAGTTATCCAGTACAATTATGAAATGTTACAGAATTCAATTAAGTTAATTTCGATTATATTTTGCAATTTATTAAAATAAAAAATTTAATATAACAAAACATATATATTATGAATATGGGTATTTATAAAAAAATAAAATAATTATATTACTACAAATAACAATTTAGTGATTAACAAAATTAAATAGTTACTTATATAGAATTATAATAATACGCACAATTGTGCGTTAAACATACTTGACGCATTGTATTTTTTTGTGTAATGACATTGTTGAAAAATACAATAGAAGTCGTTTTAAGTCATTAAAAATATTTTCATAATCCTGAATAGATGTATCTGTAGTCGAAAATCCTTTATTTTTTATCTTTGATCCTTTCCATAAGAATTTGAATTTTTTCCATCTAAATAAATTATAAACATACTTTTTTACACTTATTTCTTTGATAATATTGGACTATCTTAAAATATAATATAATTTATATAATAGCTGACGTGTAAACAATCTACTTATACATATTATTTAATTATATTATTTAATAAGTAGTTGTCACATTTTCAAAAACAACTAAAAATACAATTTATTAATTTGTAATATGTTTCACATACTTTTTTAAATATTTATTCACATCGACCATTAGACTGTGAGAAGTCTTACGAAGAGTTTCAATTTTTTCTAGGATATCTTTATTGCTAATTATTTCTTCGTACAGTGTATTCCTGTAGTTTTCGTTCTTCCATTTATTTTCTTCCGTCAAGCAATATATACATGATTCTGTTTGCCAAACAGGCAAGACTTTTAACCATTTCAAGCACTTCGTTACATTTCTTAAAATGTTATTGTAAGTGACATACAAATTGGGAACTATAGTTATTTCTTGGTCGGTCACGTTTACTGTCAATTGTATAAGTGAATTGTCACTTAACAAAGCATTATTATAATAGTCCAAATTGTTTAAATACATCCTTTAAACAATAAAATTATCATAGAATAGCTTCTATAAATTCACTCCTATTAAAATGAAGTAAACAGACTTACTTAAAAATAGAATTCAATATCATATTTTTATAACTTAAATATAACCCAAACATAGGTTTACATGTACCAGTCTTTGAACCGAATAAATAAAGTTCTAGGCGTATTAAACATTTCGAAATTGCTCGGTAATTGGTAATGATATGTTGAAATTCTTTAAACCCAAAACGTTCATAAATTATTGGCAACATTTTGTACTTCTAACAGGTAATGTATAAACACAATAAATTCATTGAAAAAAAACGTAGCTAATATGATTTACATGATTATTCCTCCTTAATGGATGAAATACTTACAATTAACGTCGGATCGTTATCGATTAAAATATTCAATGGAAATAAATTCAGATTTTCGAACGATGTTATCAATTTTGATATATGAGATTCAACCTAAGGAAATAAATGCATTACATGTTTACTGTTAATTGAATATGACTTAAAATATTTACTCACTATTTTGATGTTGATCAACTGATTTTTGGTTTTATTGATTAAGATCAACCCGTGATCTGTAAATGTATCTATACTGATTGAAAGCCAATTATAACGACAGAGACCAGTGTAAAAATAATCTTCGATATCTTTCAATTTGTGTTTTAACATGGTAAGCTGATAAAAAGAACATTATTAAATATTATGTATACGAGAGCTATCAACAACAAAATATAATTAATTAGTCAAATTAACTTGGAATCATTTACAACAGACGGTACTATAAAATAGTTTTCATGTTCATTACATCAAAACCAAAACCAATTTAATTCAAAATAAAAAATTACTTAGGTTTCCCTAACGATAAACTTACTTCTAAATTGCTCATAGAAGAAATAAATGCATTATACGTATTAACCATATTTTTCACTTTCATTATGTCATCCAGCAAACTATTTTTCTTAGCTAATATCATTTGTATCTCTCTGGGTAAAACAATTCCCAAGTTTTCCATCATCTCTGCTTCTTCGATTAATTCATAAACTTGATCCTATGTTTAGAAAATATATAATTTATTAGTAAAGAAATTATTTGGAATAGTTTAGTTAGCCGAAGATAATATATTTTTTACATTAAAATTGGTTTTGAACATCAGCTGAATATCGGATAGTATTTGATTTGATTTTCTAGAACCCTTTAACCAATCTTTTAAATCATCAATTTTAGGTACATTACTTTCTGTATGACATTGATCTGGATTAAAATTTAATAAAAGTGTTAAATATATAATATATAAACATTAAACAATAAATAATACTTATATAGTATTACACGATACAGTCGATACACATTAATGCATTCACCAGTAAACACGTCGATCATTCATTCTAAAATAAGTGGTTAGGTACTTATTTATTTATTTTTAAAGTTACTGTTTTATTGTTTTGTTTTATCATCGATATTAAGAACAATATTGTGTTGTACACTCGATATTATCATTAAGAATTAGTAATACTTTTGATGATGTTTATTATTTTTTATATTTTAAAGGAATAATAATGTTTAATTATTTAATTCCTTTTGTGGTCCAATTCATCATAGGGACAAGAATAAAATGGGCAGGCCATGGATGGTGGGCCGAGGTAAAACTGTTGATTAAAGCTTTGACACGTATGGAGAGGGGGAAGAGACCAGAAGGAAGACCACGAAAAAGATGGAAGGAATTATTAGGAGAAATTGGTGTGGACTGGGAACAGGCACATAATAAAGAGCGATGGAAGGAAGTAGTTTTGGCGACAAAGAGTCTAAATGATTCGTAAAGCCTAAAAAAATATTTAATTAAATAAATCTACCTGTATTAGTTTTTGTTCTTGTACAAACAAGAATGTTAGTATCCATTTGACGCACAGCCAATAATTTCGCTTTATTTGTCCAGTCAATTAATTTTAAACGTTCGTAGCATTTCATTTGATCAACAATACTTTCGTACATTTCTACAACCTACAATATTTTTACACGACATTGTCAACACTCATAATTCATAATATTCTAAAATTTATAATAATATTACCTTAAATTTTAAAGGCATATTGAATTCATTGGCTGATTGGAAAACAGTTATTGGTTCTTTAATTTTATCGAATAACATTCGTACCCAGAATATAGATCCAGAAATCGGAGGATGGTGTCGAGAAACTGGAGGAGTATTTTGGTGAGTCTAAACATATTAACGATTAACATATGTAAATGTAATGAATAATATTATATAAATACAATTAAGTACATTATTCTTACCAAAAACCATGTTTCAATTGTTGTTAACTCGTTTTCATACTGTATCAAAATCGATTCATACTTTGTTTTAAGTTGCTCTTTGAAAACAGGTCGTGATGTAAACTTCTGAAGCCGCTCCAAAATTAAATACGCCTCTTTACATGACCTTAATTAAAAACAATAGGTAACTATAAAAATTGGTATTTTATTAAAACGTTTATCAAGCCAGGAAGTCTGCTTCGACCCCGAAACGTTATTCAAGCTATTATTTTTTAGTATAATATATACCCGGTTAGGATCTATTTAAGTGTCTACTCTCATTATTTTGAAAAGTTTTATAATTTCAATTTTTTACTTAATTTGATGTAATTTCAAATTATTTTTTTACTATTTTTATCATTATTATTTTTTTTAAATTTTACTTTTTTGAAGGACACCATACATTTTAAATTTCAAAATAGAATATTATTCGGATTTCATACAAGTTTAGTCCCAAAAAGTTGATAATCTAAACTTTAAATGCTTATAAAGTTATAACTATACTTGTTTAAAATTTAATATTTATAGATTAAAAAATTCTGTTAATATATTAATATTTAATTTAATAATATTTAAATATTCTGTTTTAGAATATGAAATTAAAAATGTATAGTGTCATTCAAAAAAGTAAAAACTTAAAAAATGATAATGATAAAAAATAGTAAAAAATATGAATATTTTTCAGAAATGTTGTTTTGAATGGACATCAAATTATGTATAAAAAAAATGTTCAAAAACATTGAAACTTTTCGAAATAATGAGTGTGCATATACATAAATGGATCTCCCGGTATGCATATCTAAATAACTAAAATACCATAGGTATTACCTACCTTAAATTATTAAAACACCAGTCAATAAAAAGTTTGCATTCTTCTTCAACTCTTAATACTTCCAAATGAAATTCTTTTAAGAATAAATTCCAATTTTCTACATTGTCTTCACAAAATAGATCAAAATCGATTGCATCAAACACTTTGTAAAGAGATTTGACCCTACTTATCATAACATCTAAACCAATCATATCTTTAATAACTGATCTTAATTCTGGACCCAAAATGTTCAAAAATTGATTAATTGTCTAAATAAAATAAAAAATAATACAGTTATTTCAGTAATTAAATTCACTACGAAATTAATTTATAAAATAATCTTATTTACACACAACTTTAGAACAAATTTATTTTTTATTCCTTTGAAAAGTGTCAATGCATGATTGATGATTCAAATTCTACCATTACGCTTAAAGTATAAAAACTTATTAAATACCCGTTATTATGAATATTGTATAGAAAGTCGCATTTTCATTTTGAATTCTGTCTTATGATAATGTTTACTATTACGCTTAAATAAAATCAAATATAAACTCAATCACCTATCCAATCGCCATGAGTCATGACTTTTGCTTATTGTAAATATTAATTTACAGATTCTAAATTTATTTAAAACTTAATTGAACAAAACCAAAATACTTACTACCACTATTTCATGAATATCTTTCGCTATACGTTTAATATATTCTATTTTGTTAAACAGCACGCTTTTATCAAACTCCCATCGTTGGAATTTAGATTTTTCAATAGATTTTCTGGTTTCTAAATACTCTGCTGACCAAACATCTAACATTTTTGTGGCATTAAAAGACATTTCTGATATTTCTTCGATGTTTTTATTTCTAAAAAAAAGTATTATTTAATAGGTATATACAAATATATGAGAAATTTTTTTAGAAAATTAAATTAGCCATTGTATTGCATCATTTAACAAAGGGTAAAAGCCGAACATATTTTTATGTAAGTTATAGACTATAGTGTGTAGAGAGGGCTTAATATTTCCAATAATTTATATTCAATATTTATTTGTGTAAAATTAGTAATTACTTACTTGAAAATTAATTTTAAGTCGCCTAAATTTTGTCCGACGTTTTCGCATAAACCATTTGAAATTTGTAAAAGCAATCTTAACATATTTACGTCTTTACCGAAATATGGTGATAAAACCCATATAGTTCTCAAATCATCAAACCAAATAGGTATGATTGTAATTATCGTGTTAAAATCTGCTGATATAAAATCCTAAAATTGATTAAGACTTTAGTTGTAATATCATACAAACACGTTCAAATTGTTGACACAATTAAAATAAATTAAAAACAAGAAATAGAAAAATATTTTTTTATCATATAATAAAAAGTAAATATGCAAAATACACCTATCAAGATATAATGCATATAAGACGTATAATTTATGTATATAATATACTTTGTAAATTTGTCATATGAAATTTAACCTAATATAATGAAATCAACAGACAAAATAATATACTACCGATTAGTATAAATTAGGTATACTAATATATACTGCTATTATTACGCTATTGTTTACCTTATAGTGTTCCATGATGAGTGAAACATACTTTAAATTGTCTTTTGCTATCCCGCACGAACGAATAAATTGTAATTTAACAATTTTAAATTCATCCCAAATGTTTTTAATTGCTTGTATACAGTTTGACGTTTTTTCGACTACATCGAGAAACAGTTTTGTATCTTCAGATTCGAGCTCGTCTATAATTGATCTAACTGATGCTTCGCTGTTTTTCCAAAAATTAAATTCTGAATGGATAGTCTCTCGCTCTTGAAACTATATTTGTTTTAAATAATCATGAATTTGATTGATTATTATAACATCTTACATGAGATTCCTATTATTACATAACTACCCCGAACTTTGGGGTTTCTCAAAATATGAACCAATGATATCTTAATTCTAAGTACTTAGCTCGAAATGTAATGTAATTTTATTCTAAGCTGCAATACTACAACTTTATGATTACAATAAACAATTACCTCAAATATACTAGAACAAAGATTTTTCATTTTTGAATTCCAATTTTCTAGTATATTAACACATTGAAGAATCATAGCAGGAGTTTTTTCAAGAGCTTCAGCTATTTCTTCTACATTGTCCTTGGTAAGTCCACTTAAATATTCAGTGGCTTTTAGTGATTGTCTTTTTAACATGTAATCTATTGTCCTAAAATACAATTTAATCTATAAAAACCAGTGACTTTTAATAGTTTGTATAAAATATGTTGGTGCATATTATTATAAATTATAATGTGGTAATTTAAAAAAAAAATGCTCATAATTAGAAGTACACAACATTTTTATTATAATAGCCACATTATTTTATTTAAATTAATTCAGTTTTGTTCTACTTCAGCTCTTTTAATATTTTATTTTTGTTACTGTTTGCGTAATTTATACGTGACTTTTTCGTATTTTATTTTTTTTTTTAATGCTAAAAAATCAAGAAATTTTAAAGAAATACTGACTGTCGTCCATATAATATTACAACTATATTCAAGCAAATCAATATGTATTAATGTAACATGTAAACTATTTTGTTTATAAATTACAATACTGTGAAATAGTCAGGTGCGGAAGTTATTACGACAAAACATAATATACACCATACCACTTTAATTTATCTGATAGACATTGCAATTCTGTTAAAAAATTCTGTTTCAACGGTTCTGACGAGGTCAGTTTATTTATATCGTACAATGGTAACGACTCGAGAATAAAAAGTTCGCTTAGCGATATAATTCTTTCCAAGTCAACAGAATCAAGTCTCTCTTCGTAATCGTCTGGACGCTCTCCGCTAACTAAATAATCACATAAATTGTTATATGATTAGCAGCAACAATTTGGCAGTAACCGATATAAGTAATTTTTGTGTTTTAGATAAAAAAAATATAAAATGTTAGATGCTTACGAATTTCATAATCGTGTTGAGCTTTGATTTCACGAGCTATTCGTACAAATGTTGATGGTATACTTGCTGACGCCAATGTTTTAATAATATTTTTTTCGGTGCGAGTAGTAACACAGTCGTGTAAAAATGGATCAATTAAAAGCTTTTTTACACACGGTATCCAGATGTTTTCCAATTCTTTTTCCATGGACTTAATTAAACACCCAGATTTATTTCCAATTAAAAATTGACTGGGCATATAAAAATCAGCTTCTTCTTCTAAATCGTAAACTGGAATAATCGAGTTTGTATTTTTAACAAAGTACAAATAGGTCAGGTCAACGTTAAGATTTCCAATCATGCATCCAAAATGAATATGCAGTTCTGGTAATGTGATTATTTTTTCTTGAATCACCTAAATTAAACGATATATTATATAGGTGATTTAGCAATATTATTAATTTATATAATGTAGATGCATAAATTATAAAAACTCGGTCGCCACTAGTCAAGAATTAGAATGCGTTTGAAAAAAATTAAATAATTATTTTTATCGAATTAATCATTTTTAGGATTTTATATCAGTGAACTAAGTGCAATATAAATAATTAGAAAAAGAATTTATAATATACTAGGATAAACTTAATAGTATTTTAAGTTATTTTTATTTTTTCAAAGTAGATTATTAAATATTTACATTTTACATTTTACACAAAAAAAGTGAGTAAATAATTAAATATTTACGGTTTTTGTATTAACTAAAACGTAAATGCTGTTGCGATAAATACCGATAATGTGTATTTTTAGATAACCCACTTACTTTTACTCTTTTAAATAGTTTTTCGGAATATTTTTTTACTCCACCCTCGTCTGCCATTTGTATAGCTAAAAGTAAAACATAATAATATGTATCAATGAAGCTATAATAATTGAAGTAATTAAAAACTATAAATGTTTACATAAACACCTAATTTTATTTTTGATCTGAATTTTATCTTTTAAAGATTAACGACTATAATCTAAAATGAGTAGGTACAATCTTCAATATTAAGTATACCTAATCAAACATCATAGGGATCTGAAACTCGAATTGAAGGAGTAATTGGATAAGCAATTTTTCAACGATATTCGGACAATGTATAGAGTCAATATTAAATTATTACAATTATTAGTTCAGAATATATGATTCTCGCTTGTGTCATAATCGGCAAATTGTATGCCTAATAATATTAAATTTCTATCACATAATAAACCGACTGAAATATATTTTAAATTTATGATGGGTATTTATAAAAGGTATATGTAATAGATAATTAAAAGCATTAAACCATTGATTATAAATATTATTTATAATCAATGATTAAACGTACGTAATCATTTTACAATTCAAATTTACTTAATCGATAACTCACTCGAAAGACATCCACAAAAATGCATTTACATCATGATTATACATTTGTATGCGCGTGGACTATCCTCTTGGTACACCACTAGTGGAGAGTCAAAATATTAACACTTTCAAATCATCGCACGTTACATTTACCCTCCATAAAGGCGTTTCTCCTCATCTAGTTCTAAGGAACTACATATTATAATTCCTATCGCATCAAATGCCCCGCTACTCAGGTTTGTTTTTGTCTCGACTGGGTCCACCATATTACAGTAAAAAGATTACTACTCAACCAAAGACGCAGAAACGTTCTATTAGATTAAATATTAAATAACAAATGAGTTCTTTGCAAAACGTTATTAATGCCCATTTGGTCTCGCGGCATTCAACTATGGGGACCATTCAAACTCATAAAAAATCCAGCCATTTCTTTCAACTATAATACTGCCTACTTAATTAATATCAGGTTTAAAAAATGTCACCGCTGGATGGCACGTTTTTATCGGCCATTTACTATGTATACATGTAATCAGTACCATAACGCTCATATACGCTTATTGAAAAAAAAAATGTACAGATAAACATTAAAAATAAAAATAAAAATTAGTTGACATTTGATAAGAGACATGATTTGAAAAAAAAATTACCAGTATCGGGGCTAGAATAACCATCTCTAGACTTTCCGTCGTCTGATTCATTGTCAGTGTCTGTTGCCGGCGAGTCGCCACTGGTCAATGTGTCTTCTCTGTGAATGTGTTTTTTCTTTTTCTTCTTATCTTGATGGTGTTTTTTTTTCTTTTTTTTACCGTCAGACTCTCTTAGGGATTGGATTTCAAGTTCAGACACTATAAAATATTATTAATAAACAAAATAAACTAACATTTTTCAATAGAAATAGCATATTATTATTGAGATGTATATAACAACAACGCCATAACCGCTAGTGATAGTAAATCATAAAAATCATGAGGAATTTATCCAATATTAAAAAATTTGAGGTACGCGAGAGTGGCGAAACACTGTTTTGAGAATTTATAACATTATTTGAACTTGCATCCGACTTGCTAAATGACAGATTGTATATTAAATAAGTGTTTATAACTATAATTGCATAAGAAAACTTCGTTCGTGCGGAATAAAGTCTTAATATACCTTTAACTTTTATTCTAAATATCATAAAATTGTATTATGTGTATTGCAGTTTACGTACACCGATTATTATTCGAATAAAACCAATAGTGATATATAAAATTAAAATGCTTACGTTCTTCTTCGACTTCAATTTCCTCTTTGATGACTTTTTTTACCGTAGTTGTATAGATGTAAAATATATTTGTGTTCGTGTTTCTGTTCACTGTCGAAGATTCGAGGTACTGGATAAATTGCTGTCTCAATAATCCTTCGTCTTTGTTCAAAGTCTCTCCGAACAATTTAACCGTCTCTCTTTCAGTTCCGATTTCGAAAACGTTATTTATGCATTTCACAAACCACAACAATCTGAAGTCCATTGTCGCAAAATAGTTTTTATAAATCTACTGCAATTTATCCACAATTCATTAATTTGTTTTGATATATGTCATCATGTATTAGTGTAGGAAACACGATAGGACTCCATCGCTTAAAATGTAATTTCTCGTCGTCTTAATTGTGCTTATTCCATTCCACAGTAACTCCGACTTCCTAAATAAGAATATTTGTAATAGTTTTGTTTTTTAAATTTTCGCTAAAATGTAATCATATTTACAGTAGCGTTTTGAATACAAATGTTGACTTCTTTACAAATAATTATATAGTACCTATGTCGCGAGTAGGGCAGTGGAGTTATTTTCTAATAATTAGAATAGAATAGGTATAGTAGGTTTGTAAAGTGTAAAAATGGTAGTAATCTAGATGAAGAATTCCATTACAATCTAATTCCGTGGGAAAATCAAAAACGCAAAAATTACTTCATGTGATGTTGAACGTAGTCTAGCAAGTATAAAAACATACTGAAATCTAAAAGTCTAAATGTTTTATTTTTGAACATTTTAAACACCACATCATTGTTTCATGTAATATTTTTTTGTTTGGGCTGAGAACGAACAATAATATGTGCACGATATTATATTACGCGTGATAATCGCTGGTTTTATTTTGTTATTTTTCATTTTGATTGTGAGCGCTAATCGCTGCCGTTTTTCGTATCATCATATTGCTACGCGCAAATCGCCAGCATTTTTTATATTGTTATATTGTTTTGAGCGCTAATCGCTACCGTGTATTATTATTATTGCTAGGCGCAAATCGCCAACATTTTTTTATAATATTATATTATTATGGTGTGAGCTAATCGCCACTGATTATTATTATTTGCATCACAGTGATGTGTATTATAGGTCCTGGTAGCGGCCGACCAGCAGTGCTCCGACAAAACTGTGAGTTCTATTTTATTATCTATTTATTATTATACGTTATTATTACTGTTATTCTATCGAGCCAATAAAGGAGCCCTACCTTTTCTTTATATCTATTTATCAATTAACGTAATATTATATACGAGTCTATAGCTCAAATAACGGCTGCAGTGCGTAATAGCTGGTACCCCGCAAAATATTGGTCCACTACTCCGCTCGTCAAAACTTCAAATACCTACTTATAACTCATAAACTACTCGTCCATAATTCGATTTTAATGTATCAAAATACTCAGAAAAATATTCTGCTTTGGATTATAAGACAAAAACTGTATGTATTGTAATTCAAAAAAGTAAAAAACTTAAAAAATAATGAGGTTAAAAAATTTTAAGGAAAAATGTTGTTTTGTAGCAACTTGATACCATGTAATAAAAATATTATCAAAAACGTCTTACGTTAGATGGATCGCCCTGTATATGTATAGCACTCAACAGGAGGTGGACAGGATCGCCTAGTAAATCCTGTGATTTCTAGTGTGTGGGTGCGGTGTGTGTGTGTGTGTGTGTGTGTGTGTGTGTGTGTGTGTGTGTGTGTGTGTGTGTGTGTGTGTGTGTGAACTTAAGCTATAGTAGACAAATAAGTAACTCTTATATGAAAAATGGTAACTCAGATGAAATATGGTAAAAAATATAATATGATATGATAAAATAATGGTAAATAATAATTTACGGCCCTTCTGGCCCAACAAATAAAAATATGTATAATATTATAATAAGTTGACGGTTCGGCACGACCAGTATTATAATAATATGGACTATAATATAATTTTCAAGTGCAGATACGTAATAAATCACAAGTATAAATAATAAATGTGATTACTGCACGGCTCTCACGGCTGAACAGAATAAAATGATAACAAATTTATAATATCTATAAATATAAATAATATGCGGCTCTTCTAGCCCGACAAAATAAAATATAATATTATGTGCAGGCGTGCAGCGGTACCCGCAACCGCCCCACGCTGCTCATCAAAACTTTAAATACTTATAACTCATTAACTACTCGTCTAAAATTCGATTTTAATGTATCAGAATACTCAGAAAAAAAATTCTGCTTTGGATTATAAAGCTCTAAAAAAACTGTATCTTGTAATTCAAAAAAGTAAAAAACTTAAAATATAATAGGGTTATAACTTATAATATATTTGAAAAAATATTTTTTTTTTGAAATAATGAGTGTTTTACGTTAAGTGGATCACCTTGTATATACACAGGTCGGTCGGTGTGTACAGTGGAGTACGAAGTATTTCGGTAATCGAGCGTACGTTTACTATTATTGTTCGTTCTCGGCCCAAACATTTTTAAATAACACTAATAGTTTATAGTAATATTTTAAATACTTTAGAATTTAAGAATTTAGTTTTTGTATTTTGTGTCATATTTAATCACGTATATTCTTTATGTTGCATGTTTTTGCATATTTTTAATAAATCAAATGCATATTTTACCATTTTTTATTGCATATAAATCCTAGCTTTACACATAACACAATATGAATATAATAATATATTGTATTAAACATGTTTTTTTTTATTCAAATTGATTTTTCTTAACCTATATTGTATATTTATATAATATAAATTATTTTATTATTATATTTTAGATTCTTCATTATATTATATAATAAATAATCTGACTTTCCAGTAATTTTTTTTTTAGAATGTTAGAAAAACTTAAAGAGATCTTTCTGTAGATTTGAATAGAAATTTTTTTATAAATTGACTTATCAAACAAAGCTGCAAAATGTTGTAATTTTTTCAAAATGTCAACTTTAGGTACTTGTAAAAAATTATTAGAGACTTATGCTTCACTTTTTTTTTAAATTCCACTTACATTGTAGATTATGAAGAACCTTGTATAACATTTTTAAACCTTGGGTATAAATTCTCAAAATGTTATACATTTTTCACTACAAATTAGTTTGTATATTTTCTTAATTTTGTGAGAATTTGAACTTTAAACGCTTATACATTTTTTTAACTGTTTTCCTATCAAATTTGTTTTATGGTTGTCTTAAGAAAAACTTATTTAGAATCTAGTGTTGAATTTTCAAACCTTATATTAAAGGTGGTCAATATATTTTTTAATTTTTTTGGTGTATAGCCTGAGTATAAGAATTGGTAGTCTGGACATATTTGGTGAAAATTTCAAATGTCTACTGGAATTCCTTTTTTGAATTACATCAAAATAAGGAAATTTTACCCTGAGAAAACGGGGTAATAGAATATTCAATGTCTAATTTCAAACGCTCATAAAAAAATTAGTTTGAGTTTCCGATAAACTTTTTCTTTTTTAACTTTAAAAAAGTCTTGTATTTTTTTACAGACCGTCTTCGCTCAGAATCGTTTTTTGTATACAATGATTTATATTATATATTATTATATATTATTATATATTATATTATTATTATATTATATTTATATTATTTATATTATATCATTGGATTAAAATTTAATACATCCTCGAAAGTGATACACTCGACACATACCGTACAGCAGAGCGGTACCAACTTGCCTACCTTTTTGTTTTATTATGTTTTTTTATATTATTTATTTTTATATATTTTAATGCAATCAATGAAAGCCCATTTGAATAAATAAATAAATTATTTGAATGGGACTTTTAATAAAATAACTTCCTACCTATATAGTCTAGCTTAATATAGCGATAAATAGTGAATATTTAAATCTAATAAAAATATTTTAAACCATAATTAATATTACCTGCACCTTTATTATATATCTAAAGGTATACTTTTTTAATTGTATTGATCCATTACCGGATAGGACGAGCACATGCTATTTAAAGTAAACAATATAATATACAATTACACTAAAGTTGACACAACAAAGTGTTACATTAATCGTGTCCGTATATAGCACATTTTAAAGACTTTTTGTATGCACCAATGCACTTGCACTTATTTTTTACTATTTTTTAAATAGACTATAAACAACAAAATAAATCGATTTTTGTAGAAAGCATGACTACGTGGTGGCTATACCTACAGTCAGTCGGTGTTTACATACACTATAATCGTCCATCACGAATAAACAACAACAATTTAAATAACCTGGCAACAAAACGAAGAAAATATTGGTCCGTATTTGGTGGTGTGGTTTTTTTTTTGGGGGGGGGGGGGGGTAGTGACTAGTGGTATACGGCGTGTACCTACTCACTTTTATAGTTTGTTTTTTTTTTTAGTATACTCTTTAAATGTATGACGAATATTTGCTAGCCCCGCGCCCCCGCATATGTATATTATAAAATTTTCGGTGACAACACAAAAATGTTCTATTATATTATAAATAATTTTCATTTCTCGGATAATATTTACTATATATTTTACTATTCAGTATATGTATATCTTGTATTAGATGATTTTCAAAAAATGTTTTGTGAACCAATACTAAATCACTAACAAAAATAGGTATCCGATATCAGATAGATAAATAAGCTATGTCTATTTTAACTAGTTATGTTTGTAAATTGTAAAATTTAATTTATTAATTTATCTTAATATATTATTATAAAACCGAAAATTGAAACCTTTGATGCTAATGTTCTCGGAAACTACTCAGCTGATTGTCTTAATTTTTTTTGTAAATGAAAGATTATATCACGGAGAAGGTTCCCATCGCAAAAAAGTATATTTAAGTATAATTTAAAGAGGTGCTCACAAAGATTTTGAAATTCACGATGAAAATCGAAAATTTGTATTTTGTCTATAAATGGTTGATATTGGTTGCAATTATTAGTAATGTTATCAGTTACAGTAACAGTTTTTCCTACGTACATATTATACGCTAAAAATTCTGGAAAACTGAAAGTGCTATTTTTGATGAGATATACAGGCTGTCCCAGGTCTATTTGACTAATGCAAAAACTTTTTTTCTATTCAATATTTTTAAGATTTTTTTTTTGTAATGATTTGTAGAGCTCTGCGCTATAATTTGTATATCTTAAATTTTTTTTTTTTACAACAACAATAAATAATTTAAATGTTTTATTTAATATTTTTCAAATAATCCAAGATAGCTATTTCACAAATAAGTATTTAAAAACCATTTTGGCGTTTAAAACTTTTAATTTGGTTAAGTCGTTAATTTTTAAACAATTTTCAAAGTGTGTTAAAATTCAAAATTATTTATTGCTAATCACTGTTACTGCTGTAAAAGTTATTGCATTAGTCAAATAGACCTGGGACACCCTGTATATGAATAATCTCTGTTTATTTATAGGGTTGTCAATGGTTATATTATATCTTATAACTATTATAATTAGTAGGAATACATATTATTACATATTATTATTATTTTTGGCATTATACAATATATTCTTACAAATAAATTTATAAAAAAAACAAATCTTTTCCACAGGCCACCATTGCGATGTTTTTCGTGTGCCTAATATTCTTATATCACTTACTTACAACTTACTTATTTCATCTTTGAATCGGGCAACGCCAGTTTTTTGGTTTATAGTAAATTAACTTACAAGGTACTTTATAGTAAGCATAGACCTATAAAATACATAAAAGTATAAACTAGGGTTTATTTAGGTCTAAGATATACTAAAATATAATAATAGTACTAGTGATTGTTTTCAATATGTTCTTAACTATACATACTATTATAAATTATAATTTATAATAATAGTTATCTACAGGCTATTATATGTACCTACTAATTAATTTTAAGACTTGTTTGTTAATAGTCTCATACTTTCCAAATGACTGTTCGATCGTTGGAATGTTGGATGAACTCAGAACTCAGAAGCATTGTATTTATTTCTGGCAGTATCTGTTTGTTGATAATTTATGAGGAGATGTTATCAAATTAATTTAATCAGTTAGGAGATTATCATAAATATGAAATATGGGAAAAAAAAAACAAATACGAAATATTGATTGATAATAAGTAATTATTATTTAACATCAATTATAAATTATTTTATTGTTCAATGACTTCTTTAATGAATAATGATATAAGTAAACATTAAAAATCAATAATAACGAATCGTAATCACAATGTTTTCTTATTCAGTAGTTGGGCTTTCATTAGAGCCAATTCATTGGCATTCTGTTCAACGAGCTGTTCGAGTCCTCGAACCCTCTGTAATATCAATTCACACATGTCATGACATGCACTGGGATTTTGAGCTCTGACAGTTAATTCTGCCAATTGGCTATTTAAATGTGTCTGATGATGAAGTAGAACTGTCATCTATAATAAGGCCAAAAAAAAATAAGTAAACAATTTACATGTTAGAATAAATATTAACCAGAATAAAAGAGAGTTAGACAAACCAATGCATATATTTTGATATTTAACTAAATATGGTTATTTAATGGTTATAGGCAAGTAAGTTAAAAATCTAAAATATTTATTTCTTTAGAGGTTTTATGAGCATTGTTTTCTTCTATGAAATAAAAATGAATAGCAATTACCTGTCGAACAATTATTGCTAGTTTGTCCACATCAGAATTTGAATCTAATAGGTCAGCCACATGTTGAACTTCTGCTCCCAAACAACTTTGCAGTTCATGGTGTACTTCGTCATCAGTAAGCTTATTTAAATATACGCGAAGCGCAAGTCTTAAAATTTTACACTGAAGTGCACACCTCTATAAACATGGTTAAAATGTAATCATGAATAAAATTACTATATTTTATATTTAATTAATACAATTAAATGTTATAATCACAACAATGAACAAATATAAAAATGTTTACTCATATGTCTTGTGAATAGACAATTAGAGCGAATGAAATGGTTTGTATTACTTTACTTGTATAAGTTATATGGCTATGATAAAATTTAACAAAATGTACATAGTACCCAAGAAACTATATATTATAGTACATTAGTACTATACTATACTTTTATACTATATCAAAAAAATCAAGTGCATAAATAGTATCTACCTAAAATACTCTTCAATATTGTAATAGGTACCAAACATAAATGTACAATTAGATTAGGTACTGGTTTGTTATATTTCTCCCTGGCCCCTGGGTATGTGCAATTTTATAGCCCCGCCTCTCACGTTTGTTTCATCAAACTCAATGGAAGTATACATCTTAACTAAAAGCATGGGAGCATCATTCTCAGAGCTAGAAGTAATTTATAGACGAGTATTTATTATTCCAGTTTCAAATGCTACAACCGAAAGAAGTTTTTCAACAATGATGAGAATAAAAACCTACAACAGATCCACCATGACCAAAAAACGATTACATAAACTAGATCTGCTGGCAATCAAGAAAGAAAAAAGTGAAGAATTATTGAAAAATCCAGATGAAATTTTGAATAAATTTGAATGTGATAAATCAAAAAGATTATATTTTTCTATATAACTATATCAATTATCATTATTAATAAAAGTAATTAATTTTAAAATAAATAAATAAAAATGATTCTATATTTAATTTAAATTTAACTGTGTTATCTGTAATAATTGTTGAGGTTGTATTTATTGGCCCACCCAAAAAAATATTCTTGGATCCACGCCTGGTTTGTTATCTTGCCACCATTCATAATAATTATTTTATTTTATCATAATAAATATATCGAAAAAAATGTCAGAAAAAAAATAAAAATAATGACAAATAGTGTTTGTAAGCGATAATAAATAATAGTATAATAATTAGTATAAATAATAGTAAGCGATAACTGATAAAAATAATTTTTTTAATTTATAAAATAATGATATATTTCAAAAATTTGTCTATAGATAATAAATAATATAATAAATATATATGTTAATATAAATTAAAATCATTTGAATGATAATAATATATTTTAAAAAAGTGTATATAATGATAATATATTAATATGAATTATAGCTATTTGTTGAATAATAATTATAAATAAATAAAATCAAACAAATAAAATTGTTATTATGGATGGTGGCAAGATAACAGACAGCTATAAAGTTTTCACACCCGAGTGGGAATATAACAACTTGCAGAACCTTAGATTTAAAAATACACTATTACTCATTTGTTTATTAACAGTAAGTAATTAAATTATTGTTGATTGTCGTTTTACCCAAATTATATCATTAATTTACCTGTTCTGCAGAGAGGGACATAAATTGATCTTGAGGCACAATATTAAATGGACAACCTAATACCTATAAAATAAATAATAATTAATGAAAAAAATTATTAACAATAGTAAAAAACAGTTATGCTTAAAAAATGTATAACCATGTTCTTGGTATTTTGTTGTTTTAAATTTCAAATTAAAAGCTTTATTAAGCCAATTACAAGACAAACTCTTTGAATTTCGATAGTCTTTGGTTAAAATTGAGTGTCAACGTTTAGCTTATTAGCCTATACAAAATATACTCATTAAGGGTTATAAAAATTTTCAATTTATTTTTATACATATAAGGTACCTAGTACCTAGTACTATGACCAAGTTTAAAGATTTTATCATTAGTATTATAATTAAATTAAAACAGATATAAAATAAAATGAGTTTGAATTATTTTACTAGAACATTGAAGTACTTTGATCCTTTTTATACAATTTTAGAATACACAAGAATTTTTGTTATTTTGACCAAACCATTTTTGAAATTATTTGAAATTTATTGTCCATACATAAAAACAAAATTAAAATATTTCAGTGTACTTTGAAATCATGTAAAAAAAAATAGGAATATAGGTTAGATATCTTATTCAATGCATAAATGAAGGGGGGTCCCAGGGGGACAGAGTTCCTCTTTTCTTTAGAAAATATTTATGCTTAGTATCCCTTATAATTATATTTTTATCATCAAGACATTTAAATGATCAAGTATAAACATTTTTTTTATATTTTTGCATTCCCCTTCATAATATTTTCCAATTCAAGCACTGATCTTATTATTATTTTTATTACACAACATAAGTACTTAACTAAAATTGATAAATATTTAGGTAATGAACTAATATTACTTACATTCAATCTCAATCTCAGATTACATAAATCTTCATATTGCCTAAATATGTTCTGAAAAAAAAAAAAAAATTTAATTCTCTGTCAAGAATAAAATAATATACTAAAATAAGTAATAAAAAATATATATATGTTTTTTCATTGTAATGTATGACTTGTTAACAAAGAATATTAGATTTTTTTTGATAACGGAGACTGGTAAAAGTATTATTCTCCATAACAAGATGTATAATATTAAATACATTTATCTTTGAAAGCAGTGCAGGATAGGCAAGGTATCTTTAAAATTGCAATTATTCAAAATCTGATTTTTAACATTTTTAAATACTCTTAAGACTTTATTTTCAAATTCTGAAGTTTTATTGTACTTCTTAAGGAATGTCCTGCGAAGATACAAACTCTGCAAGCAATACATAACTGTAGCACCTTTAAGTTTGTAACTCTAGTTGCACCAATGTTAATGAATTGAAAAAATAAGTTGTCTTGCCCAGCCTTCCTATCTATGAACCCCACTAATAGAAAAAACATGAATCATGAATAATAGAATAATATACAAATAGTATGTAGACTTAAATAGTATATAAAGTCTTGTTCATAAATATCAAGAAACAATGAATTTGTTCGAATCATGAATATGTGTATTGGGTGTACCTTTATACTTTTACACTTTATGTAAGCTTCGCTGTGACATACTGACACCAATTATTTATACCAACCATCTCAAGAGCACATGCAGTTGTAGTACTTGTTAACCTATCTGGGTGCCACCGAATGTGATCAAATCAATACAGAGACGGATGAAGCTAATATGTTTCATTAAAACCAACTAACAAAATACATATCTGATATTAAAATTACATGACAAACAGGAACATTAAGAATATAATGAATAATGAGTGGGGAAGAAATTCAACTGTCAATTAAAATGGATATAATATAAAAATATCCTTAAAAGATATTTTGCTTGTAAATGTTACATGGGAACCGAACATGAGCTAGATTTAAACTGCGTGTATATTATAATAATCCAATGTCTAAATATTAAACTGAAATATAATAACTTACTTTAGAAGAATTATCCTCATCTGCTGTTAATTCATTTTCAGTTAAAGATATTAAATGTGTTTGCGCACATGATGTATCAGCACTATCAGATGCTGCACCTGAATCAACTTCTGAACTTGCTTTACTAACATCTTGACAAGGCTCGACTATAGATAATAAATCTTCTAAATCTCTTTCAGGGCTATAATCTTTATCAAAAGGTTGACTTGAATCAAATATAGGTTTTAACTTGTCCATATTAGTATCATTTTTATAGATATTAATTGACAAGCTATTTTCTTTTTGGAACTGTGTATCTGAATTTACAGACGATGATGAATCAACTTTAAATATCACATTAGTATCTTCATCTAAGTGAGGAGAACTCTCATTAACAGTAATTTGAACTTGCTCGTTAATTACTTTTGTGTCAGGTGGTACTGGTAAACTGAAATTTATTAATCAAAATAGTTACTTCAAACTCAATTAATCTTTAAATGAACATTAAATATGTAGCATGTGTTTGAAAAATTGAGAAATTATTTTTTGAAACATTGAAAATTGACCAACTTTTCATTATCAGTAATAACACTTGATGGCGGTGTCTCTATTAAAGTCCCATCACGAGTTAACACAAATGACTGCTGACCAATTAATAGTCGTCTTGACATTTCTGGGGACTTGTCACCACCTTGACTGTCAAGCCATTTACGATTGTCTGGAGTTAAAACACTACCAGGTGTACACCTACAAAACATTCAAACATAAGTAATAATAATAATAAATAGGTTATATATTTGGTAATTTTAACTGTAAAATGTATTTAAAAATTTATCTTATCTACAGATTTGTAACTATTTATTTCACTTGTATTTAAAGATACATAACCTAATGTTTACGTTAGTTCATTATATCATTTTTTTTTTTTTATAACTATTTTATTACTTAACCATATTTCATATTTGTAATAACTACTGACAAGAAAGATAAAAAAAAATGTATTTAAAAATTAAGCAGACTACTGCTATCAGCAAGTTGTGGTTTATTAATTATTTTTAATTTAGATAATATAGTATGCATGATACAACTATTGTTACCATTGTAATATGAACCATATTTTAAGTTATTAAGAAATTATTTGTTTCAATTTGAATAACTGAATGTTATTAAACAGTATAATATGAATATTAAATGACATTAAAAGATAAAAATAATACAATCACTGTGATTATTTTTCATCAATCATTATAGAAATACTAAACATTCACATCTGTACCATAATAATGTAAAATAATAAAATATGATGTTAGTCAATAATCATGGATATTTTTCTTTGGGATTGTTTTCTTTAGAATTTATACTTAAAGATTATAAGATGTCTAAGATAAAAGAAATTTTGAAAAGTATGTTCAATACCTAATTTTTGTGAGAATGTTTTCGGCAGCTTTATTAAATCGATTTGAGGTTGGTTTTGCACTTTTATGTGTAAAATGTATAGATTTAGTTGTTGGAACAATGACTCTTGAAGAACCTTTTGGGCACGTCATATCGCGTTCGTGTTCTCGAAGTTTTTCCATGATTTTTGCAACTATTACTGAAGGGCTTGCATGTGGTGGTCCTATAAATATAAAAACAAAGAAAATGTACACACAATAATTTTTGCATTAAGGCTGTATCAAAAAAAATCAAATACAATTATTTTTTATCAATACTAAAAATTAAAAAATCAATTATTTAATTTTTTGTACAATTGATCAATTGAAAAATAATTTTAAAAGTTGCTATAGAATAAATAAATAAATAAATTGTACTTTCCTATATTTTAATTTTTTTTTATATAGGTACTTTTTATTATTTTTTCTATTAATGATCAATGACAAAAATTAATTATAAATGCTTTGTATAAAATGTGATGATTAAGCTTTTCTAACTAGATATTAGCACAAAGTAACATGAAGCTTAATACTCAGCAAATGTCATAATGACTAGAACAAACCTATCTATAAACTATCTAATAACTAATAAGTATAAATATATTTAACTAAATGTGTGTTTAATACTTAAAGTTGTTTGCAATAACAATGCTATTATAATTATTATGAACCATAAAAAGTATTTTAAATGTGACACTTAACAATACTTAATACAAAGGCAAGTGGTCTAAAACAAATGTCTTTTAGCAAATTACAAAATTAATGTAATTTAAATTCCTATAAATAATAAATATTATTGTACTACTCAGTAATTTAATTAAAAGGTTAAATATTTTTAACTGACAACATAAACACATTATTTGCTAACTTATTAACTAATAATAGATGGAGATTTAATAATTAACTTTTAATAAATTTAAAAATTAACAAATTACTCATTAATTAGTATATTAACATTAGTTAACATTACTAACATTACAACAATAAAATCCTAGGAATGTTCAATCAATTTAACTTACTGTTAACATACAATTTACAAACACGCCGATAGCTTATGCATATAAGTTAGAATTTATTATGAAAACCATAATGCATATAATATAATATGTATGAAGGTAATCTATACTTATTATTTATAGATGATTATTATTGGTATGCATGACAAAAGCTATTTCCAACTTACAACTTTCCAATTTTCTAAAACCCTTCAACCCCCATACATACATAAAATACATGTATTTACTAAGATAAAAGAATAGTGGCCCGACAATGAAAAAAAAATGGTCTGTTCAAATTTTGGCACCCCTATTAAAATACTCAAATGGCACAACTGAATTAGTCATAAACAATTTGCGATTCATGGAATGTTATAAGAATAATTGTATCCAAATAATAAAAGTAAATGAAAATTTTTAAAAATATTTAATAAATTTGATAAATTAAAAAATGTGTTTTTTAAATAAAATTAAAATGAAGTTGATAAGATACTCAATGCTACAATTATAGTAATAACATGCAAAAAAAAATAACAAAGAAAAATCTATACAGCAACAAAACAATCAACAAATTTGGCACAACAGCTGTAGAATGAACTTACATCATAAAATTGTTTACTGAAACACCTGTAGATTGATTTTCCATCAATGTACCTAAATTAAAAGATCTTCCTTCATTAATTTTTGTTAATGAATAAAAATATTTACATACAATTTATTTTTACTAAAAACTTTATAAAATAGGTATCAATAAATATGTAATAAATTATAAAATCAACAATAACCTACCAGTTAGTCCACGGTAACCCCATAATCCAGATTCATACATATAAATGAGTTCTTGCTGGTGTTTTAAGTACTCTTCCACAGAAACCCCCTTTAATTGGGATGGCTGTAAAAATCGCTTAGGAACACGTCCATACTCGCCATATGTAGTTGATTCAATTCCACCTCCAAATCCTAAGCCTAGTAATATTTCTTCAGGATCTGGTTTACGGGCATTTAATAATTTGGAATCAAAACTAGAAGTTTGACTCTCGGCTTCTGATGGTGCACGTACAATATTACTTTTATAAAATGCAAATTAAAAATAAAGATTACAAATATGTTTAAAATATCTTAACTCTTGAGTAATAAATCAATCATTTTAGCTTTTGAATGTTCTCTTAATAATTTTAATAATCATAATATACAATAGGTATATTCCTATATAATTAATAATTATAGTAAAAAGTATTATCATAAATTAAATATTATAATAATATATAATATAATGTATGTATGTATTAAATATTTATATAGGTAGTTTAATAGTTTATATTGAATTATATTTTTTATGTACCTATAGTTTGATAAAGCAAATCTTATAAATTGTAAATCAAATGTCAGTACATTATGAATTTATGATTCATAATCTTATAAATTGATACTAATTTACTTTCCAAGCATTTCTATGAAAATAAAGTAAATCAAATTTTTAATATGACATATACTGTATGGGCTATTCAAATTTAGCTTCAAAGTTATTAATTCCAAATTAAAATTCATTATTTTGTCTTTTAAGGCTATGAATCTATATAGTCTCAAAATATAGTAAAGTACCGACCATGATAAGGTATTATTTGGAGTATGTTTTTGAAAGGTAAATTATCAATATTATAAAATCAATAAGTAATACAAATAAATTGAGATTACCTTTCAGTTGTTACAGTGACATTTGGAATAGTTCTGACTCTTGATAAGTGTCCAGCTAAAAAAAAATTAAAATCGACTGTAATTGAACAATATTTCATGTAAAAAAATCATGTCCAACATCTTTATGCATCAAATGTATTAATTACTTATAAATTAATGTAATTAATAATAAATAACCAATTTTAGGTACATATCATAAAATACAGACAATAATATACATTTACATAACAATTCTATTACATAACATTTCATTTTTAAATAGTTATATTTTGTTCAGAATAAACTTAGTATAAATAATTAAAAAAATGTAATTAAATACTTAAAATATTACCTTCTGCTCCTAAAGTAAGATTATCGACATCCAAACTATTTAAAAGTGCAGAAGTTTCTACATTATCAAAATCTTCTCTAAAAAAAATAAAATGTAACAAATTATTAATTATCAAAAATATTTTCTAAACAAATTAAAAAACAAAAAATTACTTTTGATCAACGGTTGTGATTAATGAATCTACCCATTCTTGTATAGTAACAGGACTCCTATTTCGAGGAGTAGCAGAAGGTGGTCTTTTTAGTTGACCTTCATTAGTTTCTTGAATATTTTGTTCATTGATTACATATATATCTCCCAAATTTTCTACCATAACTTCAGGAACTTGATCATAGTCTTCGGCCATTGTAGTTGTATTTTCATCATTTGATATAATTTTTAAGCCAGCCAGAAAATTTCTAAAAAAATTTTAGAACCGTATATTATATGTTAAATAAATAAATCATACGTGCCTATTGCATAGTGTACTCAATAGTACCTAATAATTAATAGTTACAATTTTAAATAGACAAGTTGAAATTGTATACATTACTTTTGAATTCACCAAAAATAAAATTACAAGTATTAATATCTAATCCTATAAATATTATGAAAGTATTTTTATTTTTTCACTTTTACTGTTAAAATTGTTGATAGAATACATTTTAAACTATCAATCAATAAATAAATAATTATATTCTTATTAAATATTACAATTATTATTACCAATTATGTATCGATGAATCCGATAAACTATTTTTTTTTTCACTAAGAACTATCGTAAGCATAAAAAAGGTAACCTATATTATAAAATAAATAAGTAATGATTTTTTTTCACACAAAATTGACGAAATTAAATTGGATTATTTAGGTATTAAGTACGGCTTACCAAAAATATTATGACGTATAAATACAAATAAGTAAACTGTTCAGTTCAGTTTTAATAATTTTAGAACTGAACATAATTTGTTACCATATATTAACAAAATATGTATTTCAATTAAATTAATTAATTATATAAATTAGATAACTAGATACACTATGGCAAGAAAATTAATAAAAATTGGACACGAAAAAGTAAACATGGTAATTTAATAAAGCCAAAACAATAATTAACACTCAACAACAATAATAATATTATTTGTATTTATAATCGCATTATCACAAATATAAGTATAATAATATGATAAGGTCATATATTATAATTATTTATATAATCTAGCACTGATAGTGCCGTACTGATTATCAACTGACAACTACAAGTCTCCTCGCCAGCAGCAGCTGACATTTACCGTTCTCGCGAAGGACGAAACATCACTCTTACTGTAAAATTTTTTATAAAGCGATTGGCGATTGTGACTGGTGGTCTCGGGAAATGGGGAGGATCCCAAGGCCCAAAATTTCACGAGTCTTGCGGGATTGTAAACGGACTACTTACGGGGAGACTTTAAAATATCCTGGGAGACTTGGGGGGCTCCCGTCAGATTTTTTTTAGACAATACCGACACAAATTCTCAAAGTAAAATATTTCATACAGTGTTGTTAATTGATATATTATTTGTTACCGTCGAGGTAAATATAATCAATGGAACTATAGACACTTTTCACATTCTACCTAGTATTTTAGATTTTAAATTTAAAATACAAGATCTTTTAAAACTTTGTTTTGCAAATGAAATTATGATTGCTCAAAACACAATTATTCATCTCTCATCTGCAATATCCTCTGAGATTGAGTGATAGAGACATATTAGCATTAAAGAAATGAGATAAATGGTAACAAATGAATTATTACTGTAAAAATTTTTTATAATTTTTTTATAACTTGAGTGTAGTTACGCTTCTTACATAATATATATTTTACCAGTAAGTAGGTACTTAGTGTGACATGTGTACGTTAATTTTCAGCCATGTGACAGCGACATGCACTGTATAAAAATTAAAAACTTTGCTAAGGATATTTATATTTTCAATAAAGGATTAGTGGATTACTAAATCGGCAATTATTAATACCGCAAAATATGTATTATACAATAATTAAGATTATTGATAACTTTTCGGAAAAAAAAGAAAATTTAGGTACATTTTGAAATTGTTGACGTTTTATTTATTAGCAAATTTTTTTTATTTACCAATAGCAATATAATTTAGTTATACAGGATTTCTCACCCCCAATCTTTTCCTTTAATAATGAATTTATTGAAATCTTGATTCTTGGAATTTTTACATTTTCAAATATTTGAGAGTTTTACTCAAGGATAATTCTGTGGCGAAACAAACTTCTGTTTTTCAAATGACAATCTCCCCCTTTTTACTGTAAATAAGAGTATTTTAGTACATCATTTTTTTCAAAATGTTGATACAAGTACCTCATTCAAAATTTGAACGAACAGTTTTTCAGTTATCAAAATGTTTATATACTATAAGGAAAAAATTACTACTAATAGATATAATATAGGATTTATTATATGTGAACCATTTTTAAAAATGTTAAACATTCATAGGTTATATTTATAATATATATTAGGTATATAATATAAATTACTTGAGAAGATGTTCAAATCGCTATAGCCTCTATACCTTCCAAACCCATTATCACGAACCTATATTATTATCCTTATACCTAGTAGTTTAGCACACAAAGTTAAATAACTCAAAAATTACTAGTTCAAATTTTAATTTTTATACCACAAAATTATCCGCTAAATAATTTACCGTGGGAAAGTGGAGTTTTCATTTGAAAAACAGAAGTTTATGTCTCCACAGGATGACACTCCTCAAATAGTACTAAAAATTTTTTGAAAATTGAAAAAATTATCTTTAAGTTTAGTTCAAAATTCAAAAAATCAGATTTTTAATAACTGCAATATTAAAGAACAATAGTCAATAAGGTCGTGGAACATATGCTTGGTGGATCATCCTGCAATTTATAAAAGTTTCACAGATTCAGCTCCTTCGTAAATCGTAGCAGTGGGTTACTTTAGGTTACATATTTGTTTAATATAATCGTGTGGCACAAGTCCCCCCCCCCGTCTCACCTAAAGCTTATGAACTAATTGTGACGCTGTAACCTACTTATACATTTACTAATTATAATTATTGCAGTTGAGACTAAAGGCTTGGTTGAATTCGTTGAGCTCCGAGTTACTTCCGATTTAGGCGTACCTATTTAGATAATATGAAAATATCTATCTACAGAGTACCTATATGTATACTTCTCCCTATTTTTTCATCAAATATTCACGGTCTAGTGATTCTTTTCATTAACCGTGTTGTTAGTATGTACCTGCAGTGCATAATATCACATATATGACATATATATTATGTTTGCTTGCTTGTGTTTGTAGTTATATTATGTGCATTCGTTAAGCTTATATAAAGTGTGTCCCAAAAGTCCCGCATCACCCTTGGTATACCTACGTTATACTAATCAATGTATTTAAATATGATTTGTTTTGCAGTTATAAGTATGGAAATTCTAATTGAATGGGGATAAAGTTCAATTTTTTTTTTCAAAAATGTTTATTCAAGTAAGTTTTTGAAATTTTTAAGATATTCATTTTAATGATTATATTTTTTAAAACAATTCAAAAAGTATATAATATTAAATTTGAGTGAAAATCGACCAATTTATAGACAAAACAAAAGTGAATAATTTAAAATTAAAAAAATTGCCATAGCGAGTGTTTATTAATATCATAAATCACATTTATAACTGCGTAACATAATTTTAGGCCACGGCTTTCGTCCCATTTCGTAATTTTACTTCACTTCACGATAATATTAAAATACTTCAAAAATATGCAGGTAATCAGTAAACGATAACTTATCGTCGATAAGACTCAACTATTATTATTGCTATTCAAATCAAAACGTTGATAAAATGTATTCACCTGCCTTCTATACGTTTTTTCGGACTGAAATGTAAAACAATTAATTATTATGAACTTCGACGGACAAAATAACAGCTATCAAAAAATAAAAAAAATTAATTTTAACTAAAAGCTTCACTAATAATAATTAGAAGTTTGCAGATTGTCATAAAAAAATCTGAGTTCCAATCGAGATTGATTAAAGCATGCAATTGCTAATTATTATTCTTCGAAAATCAAAAACTTAAACCGTTTTAACTTGGTCAATTTTCAATATTAATTTTAATATATTTTTATTTCGAACTGCAGGTTTAAAAAATATTATCAAAATAATAGTTATCTTGAAAATTGAAAAACTCATTTGTTTGAAAAAAAATGTGATTCCTATGCAAATTGATTAGGATTTCCCTATACTTGAAACTGCAGTAAAATAATCGCATTTAAATATATTGATTTGCCGCACGGAAATACTATGAATATGACACGGGACTTTCGGGACACGCTGTACATATAATATTAATATGTATATAGTATATACGTATACCTATATGTATAAATGCACACTCGTCGCACGATATATATAGGTAGGTACACATATGTATATATGTATAATATATTATGTCAATTTCACATTTCCACATGTCATTATAATATAGGTATATTGGGTTTGGATAAAAGTATGAACTGCCTGCCTGCCTATATGCCACAGAATAGATTAAATTAAAATTTATATTTAATGTCTATACTAATATACTATATATAGGTCCTATAGCGTCAAAGCGCCCTACCTAGCTGTGTAGGTATATATTATATATAGGTATATATATACCTACAGCTAGCGTTTGTATATTTTATATAATAAAAACAGGAACCGGAAATAGGTTTACGGTTTACAGTTTTAAATATGATGTGAATTATTCTTATCGAGGGTTAGGAGGTATGTACATATACTGCATAATATAATTCGATATATATAGTTCGATAGGTACCTATATACGACCCACCAGCTATACTGAATAGTAAATACAATCTGCGCATATATCGATAATCATTGCAGCAGCAGTGTTCCGCGTGTGTAGTCGAAGAATGGACGCCAACGTTTTGCTAATATTAAAATTTAAAGTATATTATGCAGTGTTAAAATAGAATAGTTAGCTTAAAAACGTAGGTACCTATAATTAAACAAAAGTCGATTAAAAATAAATTAAAGTATTATTCATCAATTGCTTCATCATTTTTTAAATGGGAAATACAATTTTAAAGTAAGTATATTTATACTAATAATTGTACCGGTTTTTTCACTTTTATTACAGAGTCTGTCTGTCATTCCGTCTATTTGGATTTTACATAATATATTACGTAACAATATTGTATTGGATTAATAGTTAATGTATTTTTTAAATTTATTGATATTATTTTGTTTAGTTTGATTTAAATATGACTATATTATTGAGAGGTCTTATAAGGTTTTTCAATCCAATAATTAAAAATAAGGATTCTACCTAGTAATACTTTTTATTTAACACGATATATATCAAGTAAAATATATTAAACGTGCAGCTTATATTATTGCAACAGGCCACGATGGTGGTAGTAGGGATCGACAAAATTAAATGCTAAAAAAAAAATGGAAAAATGTTGAAGCAATTTGCACTAAATGTTTATATTAGCATTTTCTTAACACCATACAACTTTCAAAATATTTTGACTATTTTGAGATATGTATAGGCATAAAAAGTTTTTTTTATTATTGTCGTTTGTTGATAAACAAATTTTCTCTTGGATAAAAAACTTGAAATTGTCTACGAGATTCCTCAGTGTAGTTTATAGAAAATTGACTTGAATTTACAATAATTCTTAAAGGAGCGTCTGAGTTAGATATTGGTACGATTTTCTCATTTTGCTGTAATTCAAAAACGAAAAACCTTTATACCCTATGTAACAAAAATATTTTGAATCTTTCTGAGTTATTTAATAATTTAATATATAACTAATAAGAGATTTTCGATTTTTAAATTGTTTTTCTATAAATATCGATAAAAAATTTTTGTTGAGTCAAAAAACTTAAAAATGTAATATTAGGTTTCTCATAAGTTTGTTTAATAGCGGTTCAAAAATATTAAAAATACGCGTAGATACTATTTTTGTTTATACCTAAGCATTTAAAGTTTATATTTTGACGAAATTCGTCAAAATCACGAAAATGTGAAAATTAGTTAGACCCCAAGCTCCCCCCTACCTATTTACGCCTATGGTATTTATACTGCAAATTGCAATACATATTTATTTAACATTTTGAAACATAATAAGCAATAGATACCTACCAAATACCTTACAAACCTATACCGGGCTATACATAGTACATAGGTACCCATACATTACCTATACATATTATATTAAATTTGTATTTTGTGTAAGTACAATGTAATTTGAGTATTTAGCTATGTAAAGATTACTTATTACAGTGGCGTAGTTATCGCATAGGCAACAGGGGCATTTGCCTCGGGGCGCACTAATGCACACCTATGTTTTAATGACTAATAAGTCGAAGAGTCTAATTTATATTAGGTAGGGCGAAAAATATATACTGCCTTAGGGCGCTCACGAGGGTAGCTACGCCACTGACTTATTATAGTTAAACATTAATTTAATATAATAGGTTCATATTAAGTATACTAACGCAGTAACGAATATAATAGCCACCTTTCGTAACACTTTACACATTTTTGCAGATGATTATAGATAGACCATGTGGAATCCAGAAGGAAAAACACTGAATGAAAATAATAGTGCACACTGTAAAACAATATTCAAACAAACTTTTAAATTTACCAAAGATATACCAGAACAAAGAATTTCGCCTGAAGGATTTTTAATACGAGACTGCGGTTGCGTCATGCGATTTTTGCCTAATTCAGATAATAAATTGAGTAAATATTATAATGTGCAGAGTGAAAATGTGTCTAATGTTTACTTAAATAAAAATGTTTTATTTGTACATTAGATAAGAATAAGTCACAGCACGCAAACATTAACAAGAACCAAAATCAAAAAACCATCAGTTACACACACCATCGTAATTACTTGAATCAAACAAAAGTTATTTCATCAGAAATGTACAAATATGTTTTGTTTTTACACTTCAATAATTATTTTCAATGTGTTTATATGATTTAAGTAATCCCAACATAGACAATTTAAATAAAAAATGAATTTAGAATTCAAATGATATATTATTTTATTTTTGAGTATGGAGCAATACATTTTGTTAATTTAATTTATTTGTAATGACAATTATAAACTAATTTCCATTAATATTCATTCATAAATTATTGAAAGAATTGAATCCATCCAATTAAGTTTTGAATTTTTATGAAGCTGTTTGAAAATATTTTACTCGGTTGATACATTTTTAATTGTAACTTGTTTTACAATATTAAAATATGCCCATATCTTACTTACATAATTCTTATTTTTTTTAAATAATTTTTACAAATCTGTTTAATAACCAAAATGATATAATGCTACAAACAAAAAGATTTAGAAATATTAATTAATCATTGGTATTTTAAATTAAAATGAAAATATAGACAAATATAACTATTAACTATTATATTTATATTTTATATAGTATGTAAGTACTTAGTACCTACCATATAGTTTTTATTAGTTGTAATTAATTTTAGGTATCAATCAACATTTTGGATGGAACCAAGAATAGTTCCTATTAAGTTTACCACTGAACTAAATTTCAGTTTAGAATCTCCCATAAGAAGATTTACAGAAACAATTGATTTACAGGTAATACAAATTATTATTTTGTTAGGTACTTGACATATTATTAGCTAATGATAATATTATGAAAGGTCAGTATTTTTATTTTTTCCCGTTAAGATGGAATACACAATCTGTGTATACTAAATACAATAAGAAAAATGTATAAAAAAAAAATGGACAGGATAGTCTGATGGGAGCCAGTGCTCGAAATGGAAAACTGGACGAACCAGATCGCTTATAAAATTAATATGTAGTGAACTAATAATATACCATACTAATATTAACCTAACTAATATATAGTGAAGTCTATTGGACTTCTTTACTGGAATACATTATTTGTCAAAAGGAAATTTGATAATTTTAATCCCCTCGATTGTATTAAATGTCTTACGAGTTACAATTTTATTTTTCATTTTTATTTTACTTAATACTTTTACGATCTAGAACTCTTGAATTATTATTTTAACCAACCGGAATGGACACAAAATCTAATACTACTAACAGAATCGCAATTTCGGTATATGTCCATCCATTTCAAGCACTGATTAAAACTCCATTGACACTATTTAAAATATTAAGAATTTTAATAAATTTTTATTTTATTTTATTTTACAAGTAACAAATGTGTCTTATTTGTATTTTAGATGAAATTAGTTCCTTGTCCATATATTCAGCAAATTGGAACTACAAAACGTTTTAAAACATCAATCGAGACCAAAATCCAATCAGAGTATACACTACCATTAGATACTATTGTTTAACTTAATAATATTACATATTTAGTATTAAATTACCAATAGTAAACAACAAACATCATACTAGTACAACTATTTATACATAATTTAAAATGGATATATTAAACTTTATTTCAATATGTAAAAAACTGAACACTTAACACAATATAATAATTATATAATATTATTAAAAAATAAATAAACTGATAGTATTCTTAACAAAATGTTATATTAAAAACTAAATAAAACAATTATATTTATTGCGTATTCATTTTTGAGTTGGTAATTTCTTTTCCTCCAGTTTCACATGGTATGCTAGGTATTTGCCATCCTTGTATAGATATTTCCTGGAAAAAATGTTTTAAAATAAAGTTATAAATTATCCAATGAAATGTATAAAAGATTTAATATAGTTTATAAAATATGACTGAAAAAAAATCACATGCTGTTTAAATTGTAAGTGGTTGTAAAGCTTTTATTAAATCATGCATTAGATTATTCAATTTTATCAATTCATAAACATATGATTTTGGTTTAAGATAATTTAACATTGTTTCTAAATTTTTAACAATCTATCAAGTAATTTTTAAAGATTATTTTCATTATTGCGTTGTTAACTTGTTACTATTGGATGGCATCTTATAATCACATATTCACACCTGTATTTCATCTAACTGTGGTGGTATGTTTATTGTAGGTTCTAAACTACTTCCAGCAACGTCATTACTTTCTTGTGGCATATTAAAACAAGCATCCAATGAATGTAACGATACTGTTTCGGCAGAATGGATGTCCCAAGAATCAACATCTGTACAAGAAGAACTTGTACGAGTTCTTTCTGCAGGCTGAATAACCTATACAATATTATTCTATATGCATTTCATATGAATTTTGATAATTTGTTCATACTGATTATGAGAAGTTTTAAAAATAATAATCAGTATAAATATGAGAAACTAACCTGGGGTGTCATAGTCCATGGGGGTAAACTGGAACATAAAGGGTCATAATCATCAATACTAACAGCAACTTTGTTAGTTGTTTCATCACAATCATCAATAATAGTATAAACTTCTTTTAATACTGCAAATTGATCCATAAAATTATCCTATGGAAAACATTTTTTACAATAAAATTATGTTGGATGTTATGAAATTATTAATTTGATAATTGATAGATACTTAAAATATCTTTTTGGTTTAATTGTATTTTAGAAATATACATTACATATGCACATGTTAAAAATCTATTAAATGTATAAATAAATTAGTACCTTAAAATCAGACATTTCGTTCTTAAGTTTTAATGCATCATCAACAATCATTATATTTCTTCTTTTTAAATCTGCCAACAATGCCAATTGTTCAAACATTTGATGCATTCCCTAAATTTATTCATATTATAGAAGTTAAAAATATAAGAATAATTTTAATTTAAATCAGTGGCAGCTCATGTGTTTTTAGCATAGTAGTGCACATTCAAAAATATAATATTACATAATATATATATATAAGTATGATATTAAACTATTAGTAATTGCTTGTTTGATAATACATCTTAATTTATCTTTTATTTTATACAAGTAATATATCTGTATTTTATATTGATCGGTAAAACTTGTTTTTAAATCAGTATAATAGTAATTCAATGTTTAAAATTTAAATATTATTTTTCCTAATTGAAACTGATTAAGTATTGCACATTATACATGAAACCAACGCTGACTCACATAATAATAAAATGTTTTAATTTACTTCACATATAATTAATGCAGAATCCCAGGTATCAGATACTAATGTTCCATTCATGTATTGCTCAAATTCTTCAATATTCATACTAAGAAGTTCTGCATTTATATTTTCAATAAATGATACCGCACAACACTGCAAAAAATAATATTATTTTTATTGTATTAGAATAACTGATTAAGTAAATTTACTATAATAGTAATAATTCAAATTAAATTTCATCAATAATTGATGTCCTTAATATAAGTAAAATTTAACAAAGATACACTATTCTAAAAGGTAAAATATTTATATTTAACTACCAGATTGGTAAAATAATATCCAGCTTCTCCAGACATCAGCCTTGAAGCATTACAAAATCTAGTGACATAATGTAAATTAGACTTAAGTCTAACTGGATTTGCTTTGAGAACAACAAATATGAGAACAGGCAAGAAATCATCAGCAGATGCAGGTCCTTTCATTCCATTGTTTCCACCTTGTAAAACTCCAAATATATGTCGACAGCATCTAACAACACATGCTAATTTGTCTTGTGGTGCTGTAGCTGAATCCATATCTAATAATTCTAGAATTGCTTTATATACCAATTCAATGATCTGAGCATTAGTTTTGTCAATATCACAGTCTAGATGTTTAGCATTCACCCAATTTAACTGACGAATCCTAAAATGGAATTGTATTAACTTAGACTATATTACATACCTCTACAATTATTATAAAATAAAAACAAAAGCAGATTTTAAATTATTTAATTTTAATTTTTGATTTAATATTTTCTAAATATTGATGAATTAATCTGGATCTGAGCTATTAAGTAACTAATGAAACACATTATGATACTAAGTGATACCCACCAAAAAACCATCTATTCCAAAAATCAGATAAGAATTAAAATCAATTAAATAAATTACCTTTGGTTAAATATCAACTACTATTATAATCTACTGTAAAAGTAAAGCTTGTTTCACAATAACAAATATATTTTTGTTATTAAATAATGAATATAATTTTATTGGTTAGTAAAATACCGTTTCTGTATAGCTAAATCTTCCTCTTCATCAGCCAAAGTCATACAAAATAAAAACTTATATAGTTTTATCATTGAGTACTTTTCTGTATAATCTAAAATTTGTTCTTTTTTTTCATGACTCAATTCTGTAAGTAAAAATATTCAAAAAAAATTTGAGAACATGATTATGAAAAAATAATAAAATAATTAATTACATAAAAAATGTCTATTAATTTATAATTATTGGTGTTTAAAAAATATAAAAGTAAAATAATACATTAGACATACTTTAGAAGAAGTGTAGTAATTATTAGCCAGTGCTATAATTGGGGAAAAGTAAGAAGGGGGATACAAATGTATAAAAAAAATTTGGGTAACTCAATATCTTAATACGTCTTATTAATTAAGATATAACTTAGAAGGGGTACTTATAAATATTTTTTTAAAAATAAGAGGGAATCTATCCTCTTTAAATACACATACTGTAGTTAGCAGAAGAAAATTGCACAATAAACTTCACGACCTGAGTGAATTTGCTTTTTTTTGGGCCTTCTTTTATAAGACTTTAATTGAGCAGGGGAAGATTGTAGAAAGTGAAAAATAATAGAAGATTGGGTAATCATAGAAAATATTCAAGAAATAAAATCAAAGGTCGATCAATTCTGTGTAATTAGAGATGTTTGCTTCATGTTTTTGATCAGCACAAAGTGAGTACAGGATTGATAAAAGTATAATCAAGCGAGAAACAAGTGCCATGGTAACTTATGAAGTATAAAGGTTATCTAATTAAGAACTTTCTTATAGACCTTTCCAACCGTTTCATATTAGAGATTAATTAATTAGATCTAGTTTATACTGAATATCTAAGCATTGAGCTTACCTAAAAATAAAACAATCAAAAATGTAATACATTACCATCATAAGAATAATTATTATTCAGCATATCCAGAATATTTTGATAAAAATGTTGAGTGAGTTCAGACTGAATATCAACAGGGCTTTGTAAATGTGACATCATCATTTGACAAAAATTGCGAATTTGTTTTTTTAAATCAGTGCGCAAGGATTTTGTTTCAGACAAAATAGGCAAATATTCAACATCAACTTGATCCAATTTCTTGGTAATAAGTGGATCATAATCTTTTTTAGATTTTTCAGATATATCGTCTAAAAATAAATTTAAATATAATTCATTACGTTTACTGTATTTTTTACATTTAGACATATTTAATAACTGAATGCATAGTCAATAATTGAGTTATAAGAAAAGTTGTCTATCCAGATTATCTTGTAAGAGATATGAACCATATGTGAACCACTTACACACACAATTTGACCGCATAGTTTCTGAGTTATTAAACTTTATATACTCCTTAACAACAGTTTAAACATAAAATATTAACAGATATAGTATTTAGTCTAATTTTTATTGTGCTTTGTAAATGGATATAAACTCAGTAATTATAATTAAGTACTCAAAATAAAAAGATTGGCTTTAAACAGTTGAGTTATACATATATTATTATACACATTAATATAAATTAAATATCTTATGGTTAAACAACACATTTTTTGGTGAACGGGTAATGTAGGCTGACAGACTGTTTCTGCTCAGAATTGTTTTTCGTATACAATGATTTTATAACAATGAATTCAAATTTGAATGTTGTGAAGTTTTTGTAAATTTGTTTATTTTTCATTATCAGAAAAATTACAGCTGATTACAAATAAAGTTTTACTCTACTTAATATATTAATTTGATTATTCTATTAATATTCATTGAATGGTGTAGGCTGTGTTGCTTTGTACTAACAAAGTAGTTAACCACTAATAAAACTACCAACAAAGTAGCTTAACTTGAACAAGCAAACAAATATGGTACCACTGAAATATACCATTTATAAATTACCTATGAATATAAATATATACTTAAAAGAAAATTGAATTTCCCATTTACAACTTAAAAACAGGCAAATCTAAAATCTTCAATCAAAATTGAGAAAAACAATAAATTTGGTTTGTATATTATGTATAAATAAATAACTATTTTAACAAACCTTTGGATTTAATAGTGTTAAACATTTTCAAGTATGACAATTTGGATTTTTTTTCAGTTAAACCAACTTTTTTTAAATCTTGTTTTGTACTAGTCTTGTTTATTGGTACCTTTCTGAAAAATGTATTTAAAAGAAAAAAGTTAAAATTAGTTGGATAGGTTGTCCCTGTCACAAAGATGGTCAGTGAACTTCTATAACAAATAACAAATACATTTGTCTTTAAGCATCAATATAAATTAACTATTAGGACCATCGTGTCCCTCAGCGATTACTAGGTGAGCTAGACTAACACTAGTTAGAAATATATTTAGAGTTAACAGTTGGATTTTAAAATACAAATACAAATGCAAAAAAAAACATTTACCTTAATTATACAATTTTAAAATCAATAATTTTTTTTGCTAGTTTATATCTCAAGTGAACTTAATACTATTGCTTGTGCTATACAATTATAAAATATTATTCTACAATTTTATACATACTTCGGAGAAGCATTCATTCTTTTATGTTTTTGTAAGTCTTTATAACATTTTGAACAAAAGCCATCCCATTGTGGATTACCGTAATAATCACATCCATTTGCTTTTTTACATTTTAATTCAGCTTCTCCAATGCGAAAGTTACCTTTTTTAAAGGACAACATTTTGATGATAAACAAACCTAAAAAAATGTTATTGATTTAAAACAACATAGGTATTTACCTCATAAATTTTAATAAGATCGTCAATGCCAGTATTGGATATGTTCCGACAACCATTAAATGTATTATTTTACTTATTAATCATTTCAAAAAATAAATATTTCAGTACAAAAAAATGAATTACGTAGGATACGTGTTGACGCTGTCAATGTTTTTTAAATATTGGCATAGTGTGTAGTGCGATACGCAAAAATAATGTTGTAATTGAATGTGTTAATAATATAAGATAAAGCTATGTTCATATTTATATTGACATATTCAGTATCATAAGAGAAGATTATAATAAAAAATATAAAGACATAGTTATTAAATACAAACCGTATGTTCAAATGAGAAGTCAATTGAAAATAATTTTTTTAGTTTCTTCACAAATTAACTAGAATTTAAATATAATTTATTAAAAGGAAAAAAAAGTAATCTTCATACTAGTACTTATAGTAGTTAGCATAATTTAACTATTTAAGTTAGAGGTTGAAGTGCTATATTAAATCATGGTAGTTTGCAGTTAACAGTTATTACACTTAAAAACTAGTACAAACTACAAAACTACAAACATTCGACAATATTGAAAATAGGTACAAATCTAGAAATGCAGAAATTGAATTATAAGATTAATCAAAATGTGTTATCACAGGTTATCACAATTATCATCACGGTCCCTTATCATGATTATAAAGAATTTATTATTATTATTATTATAGCACCAAGCTGTATTGATGACGTATGCTATCATAATATATACATACTTATGTATATTGTATTGTATCAATACACCTTGTATTGTTCTGTGATTGTACTCATAGTATTAATAGTCATAGACCTTACAAAATTGTATATGATCTATACTCTGTTCGTCGAGAGACCAAGACCGTTTCGCGCATACGACTAACGGAAATACGGGCGTTACGAGTTGCACTGGTGGGGATAGACGAGTTTTGGTCCGCCGCGCAGTCCTGGTCTCTCGGCGAACAGAGTATAAGCCTTATACTTTTTTTATGAAATTTTGTTGTACTTGCAAGGAATTTAGATGCCTATTTGGACTTCAATTTTTCTTTACACACCACTACCGTTTTGGCATAATTTTCTCCGTTTAAACGGCAATTATTATTTGATTAAAGACGCCTTCTATACTTCCTCTTCTTTTTTTTTCTTATTTTCTTAAAAGTAACGCTGTACGTTTGAAAATTATTATGTAAATACCTTATATATACCTATATAATATATTATAAACAACATCCATATAATACATAAACAATAATACACAACTTTCTTCCTGTGTTTTCCCGATAAAGTCTGTACGACACGAGTCGTATCTTTCTCGATCTGCACGTCCAACAAAAAGACGACATTGCAGGACGTCCATTTTTTATCATAACTAAACGAGCTGGTGTGTTGTGGCCGGTCATTATTTTACATTTGATGCAGTACGAAGGTCGGCTGAATTCGATCACATCATTTACATCTCGATTTTCACGAAAGTAGCGAGAATTATTTCCAATTATTTCGTTCGAATGTTCTTCAATTGAATTCATTTAGTTCAGACAACGATGACAATGTTCAGTTGGGTCAATATTATGTCTTACGTTGATAGTGTGCCTATATAATGCCTATTATAGTATAATATAAATATATAATATCGGTGAATAAAATTATAACTATTGTCTAAGATGATATTTTTAAATTTATTTTTGTCGCACAAAAACATAAAGAAATTAATTATCCGAAAAGGATTTTTGAATCGACTTCCGCAAATCGATTTAATAGGTAGGTAGTAGTGCAATACTATATAATAACATCATAAAAGAATTAGTTGTATTTATTTTATTCCTATCATATAATTATTGTAAATGATTAATACATTTACGATTTAAACATACCTATCTAATAATAAAAAGACAATGTAATACTTTGTAAAATATATCTTTTTTTTTCATTTATTAAATTTCAATTGTTTCAACAAAATCTTAATTATATAGGTACCTACTTGATAAAATATATCTTTTTTTTTCATTTATTAAATTTTAATTGTTTCAACAAAATCTTTGTTTTTACAATGATTTTTTTTATATCTTTCTTACTTGGCATCAATGCATCGTGTTGGCCATAAATGTTGATTTAGGTATTATTTTTGTTATAATCAATAAAATACTAAAATAAATAATCTTTGAAAATTTAAATTTTCTTTAACAATTAAATGTGAGCAAATACCTACACACTTAAATTCGTTTTAATTAAACAAAAAACTAAATACCTAACAACAAGGTTTGGTTTTTAAATATTTGTTTATCTGTTAAAAAAATTATTTTTATTTTATAAAATTAATTTGAAAAAAAACAAATTTTAATTTCGTTATTAAAATAAACTTTATTTGTTTGTTTCACGTTATAACAATTTATATAGCCATATATATTGCATTATAATCCTCAAAGCATCTTATGCCGGGTTACACGAACAATCATTAAACATTTAACGAATTTTTTAATTTTTTTAAAAACAATATATTTACAATCTATACAAACATGGTATTATAAGTAAGTCTGATGGCAAATTTGACAATGCCATTTATAATTTAAATAGGAAGGCTCCCAGCAGTGCCACCTGGCAAGTTTAAGTTAATAATATTATTATGCTTTTAGGCAGGTCCCTGAGCCATTGCCTTTTGGTTCCTCTGGGGATGTGAGTAGCAGAGGATAGTCTTTTTATTAATGGATTAGAATGAGAGTGGACCTTTGAGTAGAATTTGATGTAGTGGGATTTGGCCAGGTCGTTAAGGGTTGTTACGTACAGATCTTTGTGAAGATTTTTGTTGGTTACATACCATGGGAGTATGGGACAGAGCCACAGAGGTTATTAAACGGAGGCAAATAGATTGAAATGCTTGCAGAGGTAAAGGGTTTTGGTATTTGACAGCTTTACCTACTGCACGTCTGCACATCTGTACAGCAGAGTCGCAGAGAGGTACCAAAATGTTACTTTTTTTATTTTATTTATGTCGTATATATACTATAATATAGTATTTGGCGGTTTCCACTAATCACTACCACGATTTAAGATATACTTATATAGTTATATTTACTTATATCTACGTATATCTTAAATCGTGGTAAGTGGTCACTCAGTACCCATTTTGACGATCATTATAATATTTTCATCTACATCGTGCACCAGCCTGCTTACCACGGAATATCCAATAACCATTAACCATTGATACCAATTAAACTGTTTGATATCAATGACTATCACGAATTCACGGACAAAGATCCGTGTTATCTATATTTTTAGTATAAATTGTATAAACACAGAAGAACAAGAACGCAGTAAAAGTACTTATTTTGTGAATAATTTATTGTACCTTAACTCGTATAATATAAGTACCTATAGAAATATACATTTTCTAGTGTTAATACTTATTGTGTTATTCATTGACTTGTGTTAATCGTTATTCGTAAATCTATTCGTCATTAAGGTATTAACAAAAATGTATATGTTATCTATTACTTAATAGTTATTACTCATTACTATATTATTTCCTCAATACGCAATATTATTATAGTATTAATATTTAACAGCAGTTGTTGTTCTACTCAGGGTTATTAATATTGGAAATATATTTTGAGTCTGCGGATTAAGTACCAAATAAAATTGGGTGTTCTATATAGTCATTAAGGTAATTACTAGTTTTGATTTATTATGTATTGTAGTATGTTAGCTGATTTCAAAATATATATGTAATTTTGTGAGTTGACCATTGGATATTATTAGATGTATTTTTTTCTATTCATAGTATTATTAGTATTAAGTACATATGATGGATTTTAAGATATTATATTTATGTAGGTACTTTATACTGATAATAGAACTTAATATTTAATCATAGGCATATTCTGTTGATTAAAAAAAAAATCCAATGCTATACATTTCAAGTTTAACTTGTACACTTTTGAGATAAATCCAATGAGTTCAATTAATAATTGTTTATAAATATAAATATTAATATTAGGTATATTACTTAATCTAAGGATTTTATATTAAATATTTAACTTTCTAGTATGAAATATTATAACTTATAACCCATTACACAGGATTTGAATTAATATAACTATAAATAAATCTAATCATTTTATTAATTATAGGTTATAAGTACAAACAAATAAAACAATTTTAATGGATCCATCAGTTCTAACAACATTAAAAATTTTATTAATTGGTCAAAGTGGAGTTGGAAAATCATGGTAAGCTATATTTAATATGAATTGTGGAAAAAATATTGATATGCCTCCATATTATAACCCAAAGTTCTGTGGGTTTGTTTCAAATTTATCTCTTTATTGAAACTGAAATATAAAAACAATAGCTGAAACTGCCATCATTTATTAAAATTTACCCAGATACCTCACATTTAAATTAATTCAATTAAGGGTATCTCAGCAGTGAGACTTCCTACTTAAGTTTAACCATGAGCACAATTTGAGTTGGGCTAAGTCCCCACCATAATCAATTGTAGCACCCTTGACAAAATTATTTGTATTTATCTATCTTTGGGGGCATAGACACACTTGTGAATTATAATAGCGCCCCCCAAATTTCGAACTATAATTTTGCTTATGAGTTTAATATTATTGTCAATGCCATTGTTTATTTTAATACATTTTCATTTACTTATTGTTCATAATATACAGATTGCGAATATTTGTAAATAAAGTATTATCATTGATTATAAATACAAGTATTTATAATCAATGGTTTAACATATTTTTAATTTAATATAAGTATATTTGTTTTTAGTTTGTTATGCAGATTTACAGATGATACATTTAATGTGGACAATGCAGTTACTATTGGTGTAGATTTTAAAATGAGAAAAATAACTGTTGATAATAATAATATTAAGTTAGCTTTATGGGTAAATAATTAAATATCTATTAAAAATTAAAAATTATGAATTGATGAGCAAATAGATTCATTTAGAATGATTTTTTAGGACACAGCTGGACAAGAAAGGTTTCGTACACTCACTCCAAATTATTATCGTGACGGTCAAGGTGCTGTACTTGTTTATGATGTTTCAAACCGGGATTCATTTACATGCTTAGAAACATGGATTAATGAACTTAATAGATACTCTACCAAAAACAATATTATTAAAATGGTTGTTGGTAACAAAATTGATTGCGTAAGTCTTTATATATAATAATTTATGTATTTGTGTATAAACTTATTCTATTTGTCAAATTGTAACAGAATATTTTTTTTTTAAACTCAATGAGTTGCGTTTATTTTCTAAATCCAAACAAATTAAAGTTATTTTTTCAAAATTATAATATTCTTTGTAAAATATACTGTGTTAAGTATGTGCAGGTATTCAACTAATGATCTGTACCATCCACAGTTTTGTGAAACATGATTCTTCAATGATATATTTGAAATATAATGTTTGCCTTATCAATATTTGTATTATAAACATGTTCATAATATTAATATTAATTTTTAATTGTAGGAAAGGCAAGTCACTCGAGAAGAAGGTATTGCTTTTGCTCGTCGTCATCAAACATTATTTATTGAAACTAGTGCTAAAACCAAAGAAGGTGTTTATATGGCTTTTGAAGAATTAGTTAGAAAAGTAAGTTAATTATTTATGAAATACTCAGGTTTACTAGTCTCTCATTCATATACAGCAAGATATATCAATAACATCAATAAATTAATTAAATAACACAAAATATTAATGATCCAAATATTTTATTTTTAAAATCACTTTCTATTGAATAATTAATCTGAGTATTAAACATCAAGTTTTTCCATTTTTCCATAATATTAGTCATCTAAGACACAAATATTACATAATTACTTGTCTTAATATGTATTTATTTAATATATAATACAATTATTTTGAAAACAGATAATAAATACACCAAGCTTATGGGAAAAGCTTGAAGATGCCAATGTGGTTCGGTGTAATGATGACCATTCAGAATCGGAGCAAAATTATTGTTATTGTTGACTATTAAATCATTAAAATGTTTGTGGAAGGTTATATTGTGTATAACTAGTCTAATACTTTGAAGGTATATGATACATTATTTGTAGCATAGAATGAATATGCTATAGATGAGTCTTATACATATAAAAGTAATTAGAACATATTTTATTTTGTTTTGTATTATTGCACTTAAAAATAATTATTAAGTTTGCATTTTTGGTTGTAAATACTCATACAATTATTAAATTATGGATTACTAATTTAGGAATAAACATATTATAATTGGTTACTTTTACCACAGAATAATAGTTATTCTATGCTTGTATTATAATTGATAAATACCTATAATGTATACTATATTAAATATTATGTAATAATAAATAATAATTTATTCTAATGGCATTTATTTTACAGTAATTATTATAGTTTTCTATGAATTTATAAATTAGGTTTATAAATAGTTCTTTGATCAAAATTTTTGAATGCTTATACAAGGAGCGTCATAAATCTATTTAGTTTTTTAGTCTAACATAAAAAATAATAACAGTTGTATGGAATTTGCGCTCAAGGTTCATACAAGCATTTTCTATACCTACACCATACAATTTTCAAGATATTTTAACTCTTTTTGAGCTATTTATAGGCATTAGACATTTTTTATTTTTTCTTATTATCAGTCAAAAAACTTGAAAATTTAATACAAGGTTTATCATATTGCTGCAAGAAATTTTTTTAAAAAGTTGAGTGTAAGTATATAATATTTTTTTATAAGTGTTTAAAGTTAAAATTTGGAAAATGTGTCAATTAATGTTTTTTTTAATTTAGAAATTCGAAAAAATAATTATCAAGTTTCTATAATAAATACTTAAACGAAAAAATCATAATCGTTAGTCATTATTTAAATCTAAGATTTGAAAATGCTACCCAAGATTCTTTAAAGGTTTTTCTACCTTTCACAAAAAAAAAGTTTACCATAAAGTCAAACTAATTTTTTATTAGCATTTGAATTAAGACATTGGATATTCACCCATAAACTACAGTTTTTAAGTGTACGATTTTCTTATTTTGTTGTAATTCAAAAACTAATTACTGTAGACACTTGAAATGAACGCCAAATATTAAAATTATCATTTTTTATACACCATTAAATTTAAAAAATATTTTGACAATTTTAAGCTAATTGTAGACCTAAGAAATTTTCGTTTCTTTTATAAATTTATATTTAAATCATTTTTATCGGGTTAAAATGCTAGAAAATTTAATATACGGTTGTTCATAAGTTGTTTTAATAGTAGTTTAAAAATTATTACTTATACTTCAATATACTTGCTACCTTTGGAAGTTTTATAATTTACTCACACATATTACACAGTAATTAATCAATAATAAATCACAAATTTTTTCACACAATCAGATAAAGTGTCTTAAAAAATATTTTGAAAAAAATTATTAAAGAGCATGGGTACTAAACTGCATTTTGTTTGTGGCATTCTGTTGCATTCGATGAATTTATTTTTCGGGAGCGCCTCTAGCACTGCTACTTGCACGTACTTTGCATCTATACATCGTAGTACACAGAATGACAATTTTATCTACATTTTCTTTGAAAAAAATACGAAAATAGTAATTTGTTAAAAAATGGTTTACATTTCATGTAAATGTCACTATTATAGTATAATGAATTAAAATGACAATCTTACCAATGATGAATTCCCGCTTTTTTATTTTGATTTCATTCTGGTTGACAATATTTAATTATTAACTCTTGGAGGAAAAACATAATACATTGAATTCATTGGTTATAAAATATATTTCATTTAATTACAAATTAAATTTAAAATTGAGTAAAACTTAAAACCAAATAGTCAATATATTTGTATAATTAATATAATTAAATAAATTATTATTTAATTATTGTTTTTGTTTTTTTTTTTAATTTCCTTTTAAATTTTTTTTAGGTTAGTTTCTTATCGTTTACGAAATATTGTACGCAACTTCACTTTTTAGTTTTAAAAATTAGAAAAGCTCGTGTCTTACTTTACAAAGTTTGATACGTCCACTGTTCTCTACCTACTTATTAATTGTTGTTTCTTTTTTTTATAAAAAAAAATACATTTTTAAATACATCTTTGAGTACTGTCAACTGTTCTCAGGTATGAGTATGTCGTCAACATATAACGATCGTAGTACACGATTTTGTGTCATTGTTCTACTTAATATTTGTAATGCAACATTAAATATGTTTGCTAATTAAATGAACTACTTTTTACAATAAATTTGAATTGTACCCAACTGTAGATGATACTTGATTAAGACTTTCATTTCAAATAATAACTTTTGTACCTTAGCACTTTCAGTATTTGTTTTAACAAATAATTTCTGACTATTTGGATGTACTGCATATGGACTTGTCAATTTTCACATATCAATTTAAATTTTATATTTTTATGCTAGAATGCCGTCTGACTCGAAGAAAAGACAACTACAGAAAAAGAAAGATGCAGCTAAAGCACGATCAAATATCAAACCAGCCGGTTCTAAAACTGAAAATGGAGTAAATGGTGAAGAAGCTGTTCCTATTAGTGAAGAAGGTAATACTTATTGACAAGTTATATTTTATGAATTTAATTGTTTCTTATTGGTATCTGGTTAATATTGAAATATTGCTGGGTTGTTCTACATTAATACTATTTGTAAATATAGGTATCTAGTAAAACAACTGATAAATTCTAATGTTACATTAAACTTTTAGAAATGTTTAGATTTCAATAAGACTATTGGTATACAACTATACCTATTTTAAGTATATTGTACCTGTCCATGCAAAACATTTCATGTCAAATAATATGATTTCTAAGAAAAAGTTTTCTAAAATTGTTTTAACTTTAAAATATTTCCCAAAATAAATCTAGTTTTGCTTTTAGTGTGTTTAGACTTATAGTTAATTATAGCACATATTTGAATCTAGGTATAATGTATCCTGGACCTACATGTATTTTTTTTTTTTTTATTAAGAAAGACAATTTACAATCTGTACACAATAATTACAATAAGCAAATAAGATAAAAAAAACAGAATTAAGTAACATGAATATCGTGTTGAGGAAGAAACCCAATGGTAACACCTCCTTTACTACATGTATTTTATACTATTAAAAAGTCAGCTTTTAACTTGTCTTTAGACTTGCAAGTGGTAACAATATTTAAGATTATTGATTCAACTTTATAATTAAATGAGATAAAATTTAATTCAAACCTTAACCAAACCTTGATAATTATTAATTAAGTTTAATTTTTTACTTTTAGAAATGCTCTGTAAAAAGTTAGAAGCTGATGCAAAGTTAAATGCTGATGCTCGTGCTTGTACTGGCAGTTTAGCATCTCATCCTAGATCTAGGGATATTAAGATTGATAATTTATCAATTAGTTTCCATGGTTGTGAACTATTACAAGACACTATGTTGGAATTGAATTGTGGTCGTCGTTATGGCTTCATAGGTTTAAATGGAAGTGGTAAGAAAGATTTTCTTGGTATGTACAAGAATTAATTTACTATATTCCAAATTTTCTTATTGTTTTAGGGAAGTCAACACTTTTATCAGTATTAGGAAATCGAGAAGTACCAATTCCTGAACAAATTGATATTTTTCATTTGACTAGAGAAATGCCAGCATCTGAAAAATCTGCACTCAAATGTGTTATGGAAGTGGATCAAGAAAGAATTAGACTTGAAAAACTTGTTGATGAATTAATAGCATGTCCTGATGATGGTTAATAATACCTTAATTTTTTATTATTAAAAAGACATATTCTATATTTGTGCAATCTAATTTTAGAATCACAAGAACAGCTAATGGATGTTTATGAAAGATTGGATGACATTAGTGCTGATACAGCTGAAGCTCGAGCTGCTAATATTTTACACGGTCTTGGTTTTACTAAAGCAATGCAAAATCAAAAAACAAAAGATTTCTCTGGTAACAAGATATATTTTTAAATTTGTATAGTAATCATTTTAACAATCTCTATTTATTTTAAATTATTCAAGAATAATTAGTAAGTTAACAATTGATTATCTATATTGTTATTTTTTTATACATTATAGGTGGTTGGAGAATGAGAATTGCTTTAGCTCGAGCTTTGTATGTCAAACCACATTTGCTGTTACTTGATGAGCCAACCAACCATTTGGATTTAGATGCATGTGTCTGGCTTGAAGAAGAATTGAAATCGTAAGTTTTAAATTATCAATGTCTTTAAATATTACATATTAGGTATAGATCTCTTAATGTTTGCATTGCATTTAATATTAAGATTATACCACTTAAAATAAATAAAGTATATGATAGAGAAATATGCAAAGCATGCCTCCTTATCAATAAATTTATTCAAATTCTGATTTTTGGAATATTGTACTTAAATATATTATTTATAAATACTTAGATTTTTGATGCTATTGAGAAGGGTGTTTCATATTTAAGAATTCATACTTAGTTTTTAATTTTGAGGGTTACATTTTACATTCTGTTGAATGTTTTGAATTTACAATGATGTATGTTTATTCTTTAATATTTTTGTGTCCGTTTGTCATCATCTTTTGAGGCAATAAAAATGCTTTGATTTTCAATTTTTATAGTGGTTTTTGGTAGCAAATTATATCTAGTTACTTTGGATGGTCAAATTAAACTATTAAGGAAAAACTTGAATTTTGACTTAAAACTGATTTTTTTTGTTGGTATAACTCAATTGAAATTATCTCCAAATGTTTATAATACAATTTTCTGTTCATGGTATAATTTTCAAAATATTTTGACGTTTTTAACTATTTATAGGCATGGCAAGTTTTTTTAAAAATTATTGTCTATAAATAATTTTTTGTTGGGTCAAAAAGCTTAAAAAATATATAATTGAAGGTATGAACCATATTTTTGATTTATTAAAAAATTTGTGTTTATATGTGCAACCTGGCATAATGCTTACATCTATTTTATATTTTATGTATAACTATTATTGATTGGGAATATTTACTATATTAAATACTGAATAGTAATAGTAATTTTTCTTTTAACTTATACCGTATTTTTAAATAATGGTGAAATTATAACTTATGTTGCAGTACTTGTTTGTTAATATCTAATATTATCTATTATCTTAGGTACAAGAGGATTTTGGTAATAATATCACATTCTCAAGATTTTTTGAATGGTATATGTACTAATACTATTCATTTGGATAAAAAGAGGCTTAAATCTTATGGAGTATGTATAAATGATTTGTAAAAAAACAAATTTAGGACATATTATAATAATTATAATGTATAACTATTATAAAATGTTTAGGGTAATTATGATGCGTTTGTTCGTACTAGAGAAGAACAACTCGAAAATCAGGTGAAACAATATAATTGGGAACAAGATCAGATTGCTCATATGAAGGTAAATTTAATTATAGAATATATGATTTTAGTAACTAACATTTACTGTATGTACAACAAATATTATTAACTTTTATAGTATTAAATATAAGACAATTTACTTTTTAGAATTATATTGCACGTTTTGGTCATGGAAGTGCTAAACTCGCTAGACAAGCTCAGAGTAAAGAAAAAACCTTAGCCAAAATGGTTGCACAAGGTTTAACTGATAAAGTAACCAGCGACAAATTAGTTACATTTTATTTTCCTTCGTGTGGAACTATTCCTCCACCAGTTATTATGGTCCAGGTAAATAATAAAAAAATTTAACTTAATAATAGTATTAGTAAAAATTTGTAATTGGTTCATTATTAGCTTAGTTCAAAATAATGATTTAAATTGTATGGAAATAAGAAAAAATAGATTTGTTGCACAATTAGTATGGAATGGATATGAAAAAAGTTGTTATGAAGAAATGAGATGTTTAGTGATTAAAATGATTAATTTTTATTCATTGAAGTATTTAATGTTTTGACAGCCTTGCCAAAAATGTATTAATCGTAAAAATAAAACCCTCATTAGAAGATATAGTTTGTTGACATTTAGTCTCCAAATATTCTGGGAGCATAATATTGTACTAACAGGGGCGTGCCCAGGATTTCTTTTTGGGGATGGTTTAGTTTAACCTTAAAGTTTTAAAGTTAAACTTCAATACTTAGAACAATATAATTCAAATAAATGTAAGTATCTACTGTATTAATAAAAAAAATAAATTTCAAAATAATAAAACATAAGAGTACAACAGATCACCAATTGTGGTAAACACTAACTAAATGAAAGATTGTACACGAAGTAAGAGTAGGTTTATTTTACCGTTGATAACGACAAAATTAAATTGAAAATACTGTGTCGGTACTCGGTATTGTCAGTTACAGAAATGATGTGAAAGATTACAAATATTTATGATTTGCTTTCGTTGTAATAAAATTATTATTATGTCATCGATAAGACCCATACGGCAACGTGAAAACTGATTTCATTCAATTTAACGTAAAACCCCAAAAACAGCGATAAGAACCTGCCGTTGTACCACGAATATAAAATACGCAGAAATGTACTAAAGGGAATAAAAACCAAAGATCGTCAAATATTGTATTATTTTTATATTAATTATTATATTATCGGATTTCCCCATAATATTATGTTAATGTTATTTTTTATTTTGTAAATATCATGAAGTTGAAAAAAATAAGCCAGTCAATTTGGGGGTGGTTTGAACCCCCAAAACCACCTCCTCGGCACACCCCTGTGTACTAATGTCCCTCATAAATATAGAACAAATGAATACATAATATGTTATTGTCAAAAGTTTGGCAGTAATTATTATTTTTCTTAATTTAGTAATTACAGTTTTATTTATTAGAATGTGAGTTTCCGGTACAATGATAATTCACCTTATATTTATAAGAATCTGGAATTCGGTATTGACTTGGATACAAGACTTGCATTGGTAGGTCCTAATGGAGCTGGTAAAAGTACTCTTCTGAAGTTACTTTATGGTGAAGTAAGTATTTTATAATTTAGATATAATTGTATTTTATAATAATTAATAATTAAATAATTTTTAGCTTTTTCCTACTGAAGGAATGATTCGTAAAAATTCTCACTTAAGAATAGCCAGATATCATCAGCATCTTCATGAACTCCTTGATTTGGATTTATCTCCTTTAGAATACATGATGAACTCATTCCCTGAAGTAAAAGAGCGAGAAGAAATGCGTAAAATTATTGGACGTTATGGTTTAACTGGAAGACAACAAGTTAGTTATCTCTCTTTAGTAATTTAATGAGAAATTGATTAAAAATACATTTTTTAATAGGTGTGCCCAATTCGTCAACTAAGTGATGGTCAGCGATGTAGAGTTGTGTTTGCTTATTTGGCTTGGCAAACTCCTCATTTATTACTTCTGGACGAACCTACTAATCATTTAGATATGGAAACAATTGATTCTTTAGCTGATGCTATAAATCATTTCGATGGTGGAATGGTTTTAGTTAGTCACGACTTCAGACTTATTTCTCAGGTATAATAAAATATTTTTCTTTATATTTATAGTTATTGTTCTATTTGATACATGTCCGGTGTTGGGAAGTAAAAAAAAAAAATGCATTACTTTGTGTCATGTAATATTGTTAGCATTGTTTCCAACAAACATGTAATGGAAATTATTTAAATTAAGTAATTCCCATAATATAACACTTTAGTACATTATACGCTTTTTTTTTAGTATTACAAATTAAAATAATGAGAAAAAGAAAATACTTTAAAATGTATACAATGTAAATAATAAATTTAACTTAAACATTTCACTATTGGGTTTTCAGTTATTTGGGCCATAAATATGATAAATGTTAATTAAATAATTTGATTTATTAACTTTTCTTGAAATACACTGGACATTTTCTATGAATAGGTCACATGAATTCTTTTTTTAAATTCTACCTATATGAAAAATAAAAAAAAATTTAAATTTTATTGAAAAATAACCAATTTATAAATCTTTACCAACACACATAAACTGGTGTTATTTTTTCTTAAAACTGATGTTATATTAAAATATCCAAAGCAGATTCAACATATTTTCTACATGAGTTAGACTTTCTTATTGTATAAGTATCGTGAATATTTGATTTTAAACTATCAATAATAATATTGAATTTTAATTAACAGGTGGCAGAAGAAATCTGGATATGTGAAAATGGTAAAGCCACTAAATGGCAGTCAACTATCTTGGATTACAAAGAACATTTGAAATCAAAGATTTTGAAAAATAACAATGATATTGCTTCTAATAAGCGTTAAAATATTCAAATAAATTTTATTTTTTCTGCTTTCACATAATTTGAACATTATAAACAAAAACAATAAATACAATTAAATGTATATTTTGTATTGTTGTCTTTATTTAAATGTTTGCAAACAAACTAATATTATAATATTGACAGAAACTTGTTGAACAGTCACAGTTAGAAGGAGCAGTTATAATTTTTATAATGATAGTAACTTGTTATGCTCGGTGTTTCTTAATAAGATATAATACTATAATTAATTATTTCTATATGAACATATATATTTTTTTAATCAATCTGAAAAGCAACAAAAATAGTTTTTTGCCAGTGACATTAGACCCTATAAATTGGGAAAAATGTGTTCTAAGATATTCTTGAGTAATTATCATTAAGGTATTAACTAATTGTAAAATATATAATACATTTAATTGTTTAAGATAACTCAAAGTAAATTTTCATTATCAATATTGAAGTTGAAATGTATTATGACATACTTTATTGACATTAAATCAATTTGTGGAACACAAAGTTAATAATGTTACATTCTTTGTTATACTTTTTTACAAGGTTGATTTTTATTCCTTAATTATTAAGAAATAGTGTCAAATACAATAAAATACACATTAAAATTAAAATCACCTTCTGTATTTTGTTTTATACCATTTATTAGTTATTACTATTTATTTGATGGGAACATTAACCTTAATTTATAAAAGAAATACAAGCGAAAATGTATGCAATGATCAACTGCATTAACGAGAAATTATGATATGTTCTGAACGACCACCACTTGTCAGTGAAATAATAAATAATAATATACCTACCAATTTTATATGTTTATCTATGAATCTACCTCTCTCACATATTATTTGAAAATAATAAAAAAATGTTAGCTAAATCTGTGGTACAACGCTTGTCGGATAAAGTATAGACAATGCATGTAATTACAGCCTACCGTGACAGCGTTGTATCCCTATGAGTGATGGAAGGGAGTACTTGCCCCCTCCCAGAAGAAAAAAACTAAATAAAATAAAAGAATGTCCAAGATAGCTCAAAACCTGTCAAAAATGTTTTTTGCACATTTTAAATAATATGTAATGGTTATTAGTTTTTGAATTATCACACAAAAAAAACAATATTAATTTTTTCAAATAATGGGTTTGCGTAAAAATTCTACTCTTTCCTCAATTTTTTTTTCTTATTATTAAGAAAAGTGCTAGGAATTTTCAATTTTCACCCTTCCATAATACCAACTAGATACAATTTTCTGTCGGAAACCACCCTCTAAGTTGAAAATCAAATGTTGGTTTAAGATTATTTCACAGCCGTCAGCTGTGTGCCAGTTTCCTAGCCATAGATCATAATTCATAATAAATAAACAACTTGTTGAAATAATATTACGAATTATGATCTAAAGTTTTGGCTGAATTGCTGTAAGTTCACTATGCACAGCTTTAGATAGGTTAGGTTAGGTTAGTTTATTATCTACGACAACAGCCTTGGTATTATGGTACTCAATGGTAGTGACACAGTTTAATTTAATCTGTGGTAGTGACCACGGTTTAAGATATACAGGTTAGCTATTGGCGATCTAAATTGTATTGATAGCTGCGGTCAGAACTCGTTACGGGTTTAGCGCATAATTTCACCACATCTGTAGAGCACTAGTAGTAAGTAGGATCATATAGCATGTTATGTTAATAGGTACCTATATTATTGTTCGATAATTCGATACCTATTGTGTTTTCCTAATTTCTGATTGAGATTTGCGATTGCCTGTAAGTAATTAATTTATTTCTAGTGATGTTATTGTTATAATAATTAGAATTTAGGACAATTAAAGGTTTATAATAGGTATATGGGCTTATGGTAGGTAGATATATAATTTTGAACAACTAGAGTTAATCAAATTTTTCTGCTTTGCATTTTGATTCTAGGACAAAATATCCAAGGACAAAATATCCACGGATAAAATATCCAAACCAAAATATCCAAGGACAAAATATCCATGGACAAAATATCCAAATGTATCAGTTTTTCCGTGAATAAGTAGATTAAACTTTAAGTACTTACTAATAAAAAAGTTCAAATACCAAATTATTTAATTATAAACATATAATATATAATAATAATATAAGTATAAATGTATTATATAATATATAAATTATGTTATTATTACGGTATAGTAATAATATCGCAAAATAATTTTATCTAAAAAATCACTATACCTACACTATTTTCTAAAAATTTAGAAAAGCGTTTTAAAAAATATACAATTTTATTTTCTAATAAAATAAGAAATAGCGTTCAAAAAATTTTCAATGTTTCTACTACCATCATCATATTCTTGGCAAATATTTTTTAATATGTTATTATGTTTCATTTTTTTTTTCTTTGGTCCAATGGTACCCAGTTGACGCTGTGTGACTTTAGTTTTGTCTGCTGCATTTTCATGCCTTATATTTGTAATCAATGTCCAAATTGTCGGATGCTTGTGATTCACCTAAATCAATATTAAATTAATTATATTGAATAATTGAATTTTAATACCTAATAATAAAAATGTACTTACTAAGTTTGAAAACCGATTATTCCATCCCTCACATATATTGTTAGTCCGATCTCTGTTGTTTAATGTTGCGTCTATTACATTCCAGACAGATGGTGGAACATTAGGAGATGTTTTTCGCAATTTTATTCGTGTCTCCGATTGCCCGTTCCCAACTCTTCTATACGCCCCTATATATGTGCGCTCAAAATACTCGACCAAATCTGTAGCTTCTTCAGGCATGACACTTTTTAAATAGGTTAAGCCTTGAAAAAAAAAGCTATTTATAGACACTTGAAGTTTTAATTTTTTAAAGTACTATGTTAAAGTGTATCTACATACTACTTTGCACTAAATTAAATTACGATATTGGTTTTTTTGTTATAATTTTAAGATATTATTTGTTGGTATATGAAACTTTTAGAGTATATCGTTATATTTTATATACACACAATGTCTTTGCTCAGAACCGTTTTTCTAATACAATGATATTTTAAGTATTATCTAGTTACCTGCATTAATATCATTTATTGGTAAAAACGCCAGGCTGTCTAACATGCCACAAAAATGGGCAAACTCTTCATTTGACCTGTACAATTGTTCAAGACCTAACTGTTGTATTTTTCTGTGTGTACTTTGACAGAGATGGAAAAAGCATCCTTGGATTTGTACATCTTCTCCAATAACAGTTTTTATAGCATTGATTACTGCTTTTTCAAAGTCCACATTAATTATTTGTGGATCCGGAAACAAATTTCTTTCAGCACATTTATGTATTATGATTTTAAGCATTTCTTCGTAACTCGATTCTGTTTTATTTTTAAGTAAAATAAAAGCGGCTGTTATAAAAACACTATTTACTTTAACACGAATGACGTAGAGTTGTTGGAATATTAGTGGAGCCATTGAAAAATTTCCGTCCATATACCAGATAGAAGCTTCAGTTAAATATTTTAAACAATTATCTGTTGAAAAAACAATTATCCGTTCAGTTTCGTCAATTCCGTTATCGTGCAACAAAAATCGTGTTAATTTGTCATCCAAATAACACCAATCATTCTCAATAACTAATTGATTAAGATGTTAGATGGTTAGGATTAATTGGATTGTTTTTCGATTTTTGTCTCCTTAATCGTCTTTTTACGGTTTCTTCGGCTGGCATCAGAGCTTTTGTGTCACGGTCCACTTTTGCTACCACTTCTGAAAATATTTTTCCTGGCTTTTTTTCGTTATGTTTTGCAAGTTAGAACATTTCATTCACACATTTTGTGACATTAATTTTCCCTGTGTTTTTGGCACATGTGATCAGATGACGTGTGATGACGTGTGGTTCAGAATAGTCCAATTCAGATTTTAATATTCCTGGACATTTCAATAAATTTGATTTCACGCAGCGCCATGACATGTTTTTGATACCTATATATTTTACAGTATACATGTGCCCTTCAAATATGGCTTTTAAACCACCTTTGTTCGATCTCGTTACTTCCATTTATAATTAATTTTTAATAAATTTATAAACTGCACTTCACTACGTTAAGTCGTTAACACGGAAACCGAAAGACGTTGACGCTTGACGACGATGAAAACTTATGATAGATTTATACGTAACGATAACTGTAATTTGTCGGAGTTTGAAAACCGGACACTAAATAAAGATAGTAATGTAGTATACTAATACTACTATAGGTACGATATAACAAAATCTAATAAATAATAATCCCACACTAATCTTGTCGATAATTTAAACGATAAGCTAGGTAGGTACGTGAAATTTCCAGGTTAAAATACAATTATTATTATATGTTAGTATTATATGTTATATATTATAGTACATATGTATATAAACATCACAATATAAATTTATTAATAAAATTGTAATTGTTGAGCTATAATGGTTTATATCGATAGCTAATAAAAAAAAAAAAAAATTATTAATAATACATATTTTTTAGTATTGTCGTATATTATTAATATTTGTCATTTCAAGATTTGGATATTTTGACCGTTGGATATTTTGTCCTTGGATATTTTGGTTTGGATATTTTATCCGTGGATATTTTGACCGATTACCTTGCATTTTAGTTTCATATTTAGGAATAACATTATAGAGGTGTGTATTTTTGAACTTGTCAGTGCAAAATTTATTTAATAATTAGAGTTAGGATGTTGATGACTTTTGCATTTCCCCCCCCCCCTTTGATTCTATATAATACTATCTTAGCTAAAAATTTGATTCGTGCTCCCTTGATGCAGAATATTCTAATTCTATTTTGCATTTTTAGCTGTAAATGCAGCTTTTAAAATACTATTATGTTTTTTAGGTCATTTTTAAGTTTTTTTTTAGGTCATCTACATCCTAACTATATTGATAATGTTTCTTTTAATTTTTGTGGTCCAATATTTTACCATAGTGAATAATGCCACGTTCGTGCTGCGTTGTTGGATGCCAAACTGGATATAAGTCCAACTCTAATAAAATTGTATCTACTTTCTCTTTTCCAAAAAATGAAAGTTTGAGGCAAAAATGGATAAATGTGATACCTCGAAAGGATCTTATTGTTACCCAAAATTCAGCAGTATGTGCTAACCACTTTACTGAAGATCAAATTATTACAAAATGGACTTCAGGGGTTGGTGACAATAAAGTGTGTGTAAGTATTTATTTTACAAGTTCAAAAAGTACTATTCGATTAATTAATTTAAAAAATGTGGTATAATAATAAATAATAATAATAATAAAATATTTATAAATGTATAATTGTTCGTTTATTTATTAGCAAATAATTAATAGAGAAAACATTTTTTTTTTTACAATACTTACTCATAAATTCATATTTTATTTGTATTATAGGTAGGTACTTTATTTCAAAATAAATAAATAATATACTTATTAATGAATAAATATATTTTGATTTAACATTTCTAACAAATTATTGAAACAATAAACTTTTTATAGGTACTTTGCCTTGAAATTCTATAGAAATTTAAGGACATTTTATAAATAATATTGTATAAATTAAATAATGTATAATATTTATCACTTTTTTCAGATAAATTTAAAATATCCAAAATTGAAAGAAGATGCAATTCCGTGTTTATTTCCCGGCCCAAAATATCTTTCAAATCCAATTAAAAAAAGAAAATCTCCTACAAAGCGAGTTAACTTGATGTGTGCACCCACTGATTCTAAAAAAATGATACCATTAGAAGTAATTTTTTTCAGTAGTAGTAAATAAATATTATTTCTACATCTGATAGTTGGTGTATATTCAAACCTTGTTTTAAACTATTGATATTTTCATTTACAGGTTGATTTTAATATAGTCGAACAAAATACTTCCGGTAATGAACTCAATCCAGAATCGATTGAACTTCTTCAAGATCCTAACATGCCCACAAATCAAAACTTTGAAAACATTTGCAGTGGTATTAAATCTATATTTATATTTATTATGTAATTTATATTACATTTATTCAGATATTAAATGTATGATCATAAATTCATTAAATTCTATCATGTAGGATACTGGATACACTATTATAAGTGAAATATAGCCCTAGTGCCCTACTTACTACTAGCGCTTTACGCAGGTGGTGAAAATATGAACTACTGACCGTTACACAATCGGACCGTATAGCCGGGCCGGCGATAGCTAACCTCATGATATAACCACAGAATAGATTAAATCTATGATACAACTCTATGGCCAAAGGTGGGTTTCCACTACATACGTGCACGTGTACGTGCATAAAAATACTTTTCTATGGTTGGTTGGCATGTATGGTAAGCTTTTGGTATACCAGTGTTCAAACGTTCTTACCACACGTATAACCACGATACCAAGTTGTTGGATCTAATCCAACTATTTCCGTCCGAACGGTCTACTTTGGGTAATAGCAGCAATCACTAATTTAAAAATATTAAATTATACTAAAACAATAAACGTACATTTGGTAAATTTTTTCGAATCGGTAGTCGGTACTTCGGTAGGTAGTAGCTAGTAATTATGTTTATATTTAAACAATTAATAAAAGGAAAAAAATAATACATTTTTTGAAAAAAATTATTTATTGATTAATAATAAAAAGAAAAAAAATTGTTGTTAAAATTTAGTTATATAGATACTAAAAATTACTATTTAAAAACAAGTATTTCTGTGTTTTTCACTGTTAATCTACTGCGTCTATCTGTGATCGTGTAACCCGCCTTTGAAAAAGTGCGTTCGCAAGGAACAGATGTTGCGGGAACACATAATCTTAAAACATGACCTTAAATAGTTGTGGGTACATCGTTTTTCTATCATTCCACCATTTTAAAGGATCTGATTTTCTTTCAATTATGGGTTCATTTAGATATCTATCAAGTTCAATGATAGCTTCACTTGTAGGCGTACTTTTTGACGAAGTCATCACCTAAAAAAAATTATTATAATACAATTTAACTTTAAGGATATTATAATTAAATTATTATTATTATTAGCTATGATGGCATCAGCATAACAAAAAAATATAAAGTCTAGTAGACAGTGACTTCACCGTTTCATACTTTCATCTACATTGTGATTATAATTTATACTTTCAAGCACGATTAAAAGATTTAAAAATATACTCTAACCACAGAATAGATTAAATTTAAACTATTCTGTGGTATTATCTACATCGTGGTAACAACCATGATAAGAGCGATTATTTATTATCTGTAGACCATCATGCTGTAGACAATTGTAGACTACTATGTATTTACTGTGTAGTATTTATCGCTGCTTTGTTACAGATCGTCAGAACATAACGTGACAATAATTTGACATTCAATTTTAAATATCAACAATGGTCAATAAATATGATTTATAGTAGCTGTATTTACCTACATTATTGTTACATTCGATTTTATTTAAGTTGTACCGTAGCTTAATAATAATTCACATATGGTTACTGTACAGTAATTATAGTATATAAATGTTATTCCAAGTATTTGTACGTTTTAAGTTCAAGTAATTATGGATGATCAAAACCTTATGGATCTTGTGGAGAGCAGTGATGAGGAATGTCAATCATTGACAAAAATTTTGACTGTGGAAGAAATGCTTTTAGGCAAAGGCAGGCAAGAAAAATCGTTGGGCAACTTGGCCACCAAATTTGCTGATCTTCTTAGAAACTCTCCGGATGGAGTAATGCATTTAAACAAAGTAATTTACATGTTATTTTTTGTTTATCTAGACTCAAAATTTAAAAAAAAAAAAAAAAATTATTAGATTATGCAGTACATATTTTTAAAATCTAGTTTTACTTAAAATATGTATTATAATTAATTATTATAAACTACCATTTCATTGATGTAAATCAACTGTGTGCTCCTTTTAGGCCACTGCCATGCTTGCCGTTGAACAAAAAAGAAGAATTTATGATATTACAAATGTATTAGAAGGTATTGGTTTAATAGAAAAGAACAACAAAAATCAAGTTAGATGGAGGTGAATAAATATTCAATTAATATATGTTTGTCCATGTATGGATTTTTTGTACAAAATTTGACTTATTTTTACATATTAAAATTATTATTTTTTAATTAGGTTAGCTGAAATATTTGAAGACGAAAAGACTGCTATAAAGAAAACAAAACTTCAAGAAGAAATACAAACTTTAAAGTGGCAAGAAGATATTCTAGATACGCAATTAGAGGTGAATTGTTTGTATTATATATTATTATAAAAATCTATAAACTTAAATTAAGTAATTTATTGTTTATAACATGCTTTTATATTTTAATCAACCCTTTTAAAATAAAAGTGCAAGTCGATACAATTGCCTAGTTATTTAAATCAAAGGTACTTGTGCGTTATCGCGCCTAAAGCCGACTCGTTGCGACTACCTTGATTTTGAACGCATATTATTTTACGCAACATATTTTTAATACATTTATAATAATACAAAATTACCCAAAGCTAATGTCAATGTATTTATTGATAATATTGTTGTAAGTGTTTTTCACAAAATTTCACTGAGGTAATTTCCTCTGTCCAACAAAACATGAAACGTAAAGCTTGCAAAAATGATATGCGACTATTTACAAACCAATTGGCAACACGCATGTTAACTTTTCACATTGCACTTCCAAAATAGAGTTTCGCTTTGTGGCCGTTCAAACAGATTTGTTTATGTAGTAAAATGCCATTTTCTTGAAAAAAAGCTACAGCATCTTTTTCCATAGTTGGTAAGTTCCACAGATCTATTGCCAAATAGTCGTAACTGTACAACAAGTTATTACTACTACCAGCGTGAAAGCGTGGTTGTGACTAAATATCTAAGTGTCTAATGTCTAAAAGTTACCCAGCCAGTCTATAAAAATTACGATAAGTGAGATTGTAACGACACTAGAAAAAATAGAATCGCATATAAAACGGCATTTCTATAACCCATAATATGAGGTAGTCGCGATAACGCATAATATGTGGCGCGCGGTAGGTGCGATAACACATAAGTACCAAATTAAATATTATAGCATTCATAAATGTTATCTCATTTTTGCTACCATTAAATTTGTAACAATAGTTGTTTTAAATATAAGTATGGAAAGTAATAGGGCTATTTAAAACAATATTTATCATCTAAGATGCAATACATTTATTTTAAATATTTCTGTTAACTTATTATTAAGTTATGATTTTATTTCAACTTTGGATACAATTTAAAATTGCGTACCTCCATAAATGTAGCAATTAACAACTTTCAAATTGCCCTACCTCAATGGAATGCGTGGCCAGATAAAATCCATCTTATGAAAAATTGTGCTGTGAAATTTCCTTTGAACTTTTTTAAATTTTATCAGCTATACCTACTCTGTTCTTATAAGAAGTAAGCTCAGTGGAGACCAGTTCTTGTCAGGCAACACCTATCTACCTAACCTAACCTTACCAAATCAACCATCTGTAGTCTGTACACCTGATGTGTAGAAAAGTCATGCTCTTGAGATTGCTTCTTATGTTTAACAGAGTATAGACCCAAGCACGAGCGCAGGATAAAATCCCACCCGGGGCAAGATGAAAATTTCTTACAATCTAATATACTCTCAGGCAAAAATAATAGCTACATGTTTATTTATTATTTTTATTTTTACTCCCCGAAAGAAACCAGATTCTAGATTTGTATTTCCGTATTTTCATAACTGTTGATTATAGTTTTTTCTATAATTATCAATAAGCTCAAAAAAGTTTTATTTTAAACTGGTATGGTACAATGTTACACATTGTATACTATCTTTATTCTCTAAAGACCCTGGAATTTCGTTATTTTTGAAACATAGGTTTAATTACTTTTTTTGATTTTTAAATAACCAATTTTTTTTGTCTCTCTGTTGGTTTTATTTGTATCTTTATCATTATGTCTATTCGTTTCCATCACGGCTATAGATAATTATGGAATATAAGTCCATAAGTCAATCATTTTATATTATTCTGTAATCTGTAGTTTATTATTTCGATAAAATGCTTTTGCCCGTTGATTATTATAAATAAATAAAAAATAGCATGCCATATTATGCTTGATATTGAAGTACATATAGTTACAAATTCCCAGGGGGTCAATGGCCCTTGTATAGACCTATCTATTTGGGATTCTAGGTAACAGATCTAGGCTCTAATTTAGATTGCACTAATGCACAAATTAAGGCTGTAAAACATTAAGTATTTATCAATCTCCCATTCAATGATTATTAAAAGATTACTATGCAATCTATCATAATATCTTATATTAATGCAAGTTTTTAATTTATAAAATTAGATTATAGGATAATATATTATGACCTTATTGTTTTTAATATTTTTGAATTAACTAATATTAATTTCATTATGATTTTTAAATTATTGCATTAGGGCAAGATATAGTTATTATGTATATATTTATTTAGATCATTGAAGTTGACAAACATCAATATTGCATAACTAACGATTTACAATAGGGTTAGGGTTAAGTAAGGGTCCAACCCGAAATACATGTTTTTATGGCTAGACAATAGTTATAGAATTTAATTGTCAATAATTAAAATTTAAGTGTTAACTGGTTATTCATTAACAGGGCATAATTATAACTTAACAAATTTATCAAAGAAATGCAAATAACTAAAAATTAAATCTCTTAAGGGCTTAAGAGTTCTAAAAACATAATTCAAGCTGTTATATACTTATGTTTCTATAGCCTATGTTGATTCCTCCTCATCTTATATTTTTTAATAAAAGTTTAATTAGTTAAAATAACTTATTATATTATCATTATATACATCACGTAAATAACTTAACAGCAACTATATCTTAATATAAAACAATGCCCAGATGGACATAATATATTTATTTATAAGTAATGTGCATAATAATTTTTATTTCAGATTCTTAGTCATGATTTTAAACAGCTTAAGGAAGAAAAATCTTTTGCTCGTTACATGTATTTATTGGCTAGTGAAATCTCCAATAAAGAAGAAAAGCGATCAGTTTTTACTGTACAACCTAAAGAAGCACTTAGAGGAGCTAGCCTTTCCACACCAAGAACCAAATTTAACCAAAACGATAGTATTAAATTCTATGATAACTGTATGCCTTTTAGCATACATTTTAATTCTAAAACTGTGCCAATTACCATGAATCTTATTTCATTTAAAGCATTTGGTCAACCTGAGGTATTTTTAATAAAGTTATTAATTACATATAAGATAAAGAAAAAAAAATATTTGTACAAATTTAATATGTATGTTAATAATGTTATGTTTAGAATAAAAGATGTATTACGGAAAGCATTAGTAAATTAAGAAAAATACCTCGCACTAATTATTCTGATGATGTAAAAACTAGTATTATACATAGTAAGTACTATTATTGAAATATATTATTATTTTTTTAAATTATACTTAAGATACTTAAGACTAAGATACTTTAGTTTGAGCATTGGTTATCTCTACCTTCAAACCAGAAAAGGCATATAAAAAGTATTAATATTAAGTGGTGCAAAACACATAGATGCCCACACTTCAGTGGAATCACCAACCTCCTTAATATATTTTTGGTGCATTGCACCAACAATTATAAACTCAAGATGCCCCACCTCTGCTTCAAACTATAGCAAAATCACTATTTTCTCTTTTACTAATAACAAGCTTATTTTGAAATTGTAAATTAAATAAATTTACATTAGAAAAAAAAATTAGATATAATTCTGTCTGGTTACGTTCAAATTGGCAATTGTTTTATATAATTAAATGTAAGCTGTAGCACATATATAATCAGATACATACTATTAAAATTTGATATTAAAAAATACACAATACTATTTTTAGATAATGAAGAATCTGATGATATGGAAGAAATTATTGTACTGAATAAAGAAGGTAAACAGGTGGAAAAAAATATAAGTAAGTAATCCTATATTATTATATATCATATTATGTTTTTTTAGTTGCATTCTCATCTTTCCTTCATGCATATTTTCCTCCTTTTGTGTGCATATTATGTTTATTTTAACACTAATTATAACTATTTATGCTAGTAACTTCTAGCCCTTATTATGTTGTATATTTACTCTTTATACTCTTTTAAAATTGTATGATAAATATTACTTTAAAATAAAATAACTTTCCTGTACAGTTCATTTAAAAAATCGTATTAAATTTCTGTAGGTTTTCTAAATATTTGTGTATGATCAATACAATTAAATACATTTACAATTTCTATAACCTAATATACTATTAATAAAAATAGTATGGTTAATCAATGACTATGCAGTATGTATTTTATAATAGCCATTACTAATGAATATGTATGTTTTCAAATTTAAGATGTATGTAGAGAACGCCAGTAGTAGAAATATTTTATTTATTGTGCATAAACTTGTACATAGATTGAAATTATTTTTAATAAAAAAAAGATTCTTTTTATATAATAATTGTTTAAACACCTAAAATACTTATTTTTTAGATTGTGATACATTAGATGATAATGGAACTAAATCTAATGTTAGAGGTATGGTATCAAATAATATTTTAATTTAATTTTTATTAACACATAATATATATTATTTATACATAAAATATTTTAATTTGTTTTAGTTCCTCCACGTTATGATCCAATCTTCAGGTTGAGCCCACCTCCGCCGGTGAATACTTTCCCATGTTTAATTGACCCTTCAGAAGGTGCATTTGAAGCTTTTGATATTAAGCCCAAACAATAAAAGTTAATACCTACTCAGCAAATGTTGAAAAAATATTGATTACATCACTTGAATGTTTTGATTAATATACCACATTAATAAATTACCAAGATATTGTATTTTTAATTAATTTGTTTCTTTTCTAATGTATCTAATGTGACAAGTCAATTTGAATTATATTCATGTTTCACTTGTTTCAGTCTTTCAGACTTGTATAGAATTCATAAAAAAGTTTTTAAATAATTTTAAAATAAGGTCGGCAAGTGGGTATTGCTCTGCTGTACAGTAAGTGTCGAGTGGGTCACTGTAATGGAAGTGTTAAATTTGAATTCAATGATATAAAATGATTGTATACAAAAAACAATTATAAGTGAATATAGTCTGTCAGCCTACATTAATAAGTAGATTTCATGATATTATTGCTGTTAAAGAAATTCATTTTACTGTTAATAATAGATATAGGTTGAATTAGCTTTTGCTGAAAACATTGCATTTAAAAATGTCATTGTGTGTTTAATATATAATGTTACATTTTAAAAGTTTCAAGTAGGTACCCACAAATAATATTTTTAAATTTCATCAAAATAACTAACATAGTTATTCTTTGTTTAAATTTCAAATTTTAACTTAAAATGTTTATAGAACCAACCATGTTAATATATTTTTAAGATTTTTTGGTAACAGTATGAACATCCAATGAGAAACCTTATTTTAAATTTTTAATCATTGGCTTTAAAAATTGAACATCTTATCATTTTTTAACTACAAAATATTTTACAAATTTTCGAAATTTTGATGAGTTTTGTTACAACTTGAACTTTAAATGCTTCTAAAAAAATTGTGTCTATGTATCTTTAATCTTTTCAATTGTTATTATAACAGCTTATGAAAATCATAACATTTTCAAGCTTTTTGATCCAACAAAATTTTTTTTATCTATTTAGAAAAAAAAATGAAAATGGTCTTATACCTACAATTAGCTCAAAATGAGTCAAAATATTATTAAATTTTCCGTTGTATAGAAAATTATTATCTCAAGTTGAAAGTTTTCAGTGAAAATTTCAAATATCTAGTCATCATTTTTGAATTACACTAAAATAAGAAAAACGTTCCATGAGATATCGTTAGTTTATGGGTGAATGTGAACATTCAATGTCTAATTTCAAAATCTCATAAAGAAATAGTTTCACTTTCCAGTAAACTTTTTTTTTTGTCAAAGATCGAAAAACTTATGTATGGGATCTTGTGTTAAATTCATAGACCTAATAATAAATGTATCCTATTAGGTCTATGGTTAACTTATGCCTATAAATAGCTCAAAAAATCGATTTTATTAAAAATTGACTGCGTGAAAACCCTCGTTAAACCCGCAAGGGTTGTTTATTCGAAAATTATGTGTACGAATGAAAAGTATGTTCGAATTTTATATGTTTGAAAATTTAAATATTCGAATATTATTTTTATTGTGGAATCAACAAAATGTAATTTTTTGGAATAAAAATGATTTATTATTATTATTATTATTTATTATTATTAATCTTAAATACACAATTCAATAGGATATTATATAATCTAAAAAAAAAAATGTTTTAAAATGATAAATTATATGCATATCCCCTTAAAAATTTTAAAATATTAAAATCAGCATTGTCAGCATTGTTTTTTCAGCTTAGAACAAGATTTTTAATACGTTCTTCTCGTTGTTGTTTGGACTCTTTGAACTTTTTTGGAAACCTGTTTTGAATCAACTGTTTGGTCGAACTGTCAATGTTCCGATACGAATAAAATGTAATCTCGATTATCCGATATCGTTGTAATCATTGGAATGATGACTACACACTTCTATATATACATTTAATATGGCTGGTTTATCGCGCGATCATAAAAGTATATCAGCTATTATCTGGCTATTAACAAATTATTAGGTGAACATATCTGTGACTATGAACTATATTCGTATAATGTTATTATGCGTTGTTATGTTCAAATAGGAAAATATAACATTCGTACATAATAATAGTATAATACATACTATTCGAACACAATTCCATTCGAACACTCGACTAGTTCACCGTTAATCCTCAATTTTTTTTCCATCAGTTAAAATACGGGCCCTTTCCCCATGCTCTGGAAATTAAATGTTAGGGCCCCAATTACAAGATGTCGAGGAGTGCCCAGGCACACCCGACACTCCTCTGCACAGTGCACACGCCTATGGGTGCAATAATATTAGTTGAGCCTACATGGCTACATACATAATATATATATATTGTGGTGATATAAATATTAATATCCTTGAAAAATCAAGTGATGTCTCTATAACTACTTAAATATTTTGGCATCTTATAATTTTATTTCATGTATTGACTCTTACACTAGGATTACTGATACTACAATGTCTTGTATTGATCATATTTTTATAAGAAATATTGATATATCTAAAGCAAACTCTTTTGTCATTAAAACAGATATTACGGATCATTTTAGTTTGGCTTTCTTTATTAAAGAAGATTTTATTGATAATCTAAAGGATAATGTAATAGGTACACAATAATTTTAATAATCAAAAAAATAATTAATTTCAATACATTAAATACTTTAATTTCTTCATTTGATTGGCATAGTTTATTAATTAATAATGATGTAGACATATTGGTAGATACATTCAACTATAAAATAAAGGAATTAATTTCTAGCGCTACTAAGGTGTCTACTATTTCAAAATCTAAGTTTAAAAAAACCCATAAAATTAAAATCTGGATAACTAATGGTCTTCTTATTTCAATTAAAAATAGACAAAAACTGTATAAGAAAAAACTTAATTCGCCTTTTGATTTAAAACTTAGACAATATTATATTAAATATAGAAATCTTTTGAACCTATTGATTAAAAAAGCTCGTTGTTTATATTATAGTAATCTAATCTCTCTAACTAAAATCAATATGAAAACAACATGGAAATTAATAAATGAAGTCTCTTATAGTACTAAGAAAAAAGAACCTCCAATAAACTGTCTTAACAGTTTTGTTTCAAATACTACTTTAACTAACAAATCTGAAATATTAAACGAATTTAATAATTATTTTATTAATATTAGAAACAATATTTCTAATGAGATTAATAAAAGTAATTATTATAAATTAAATTGGAATGAACTAAACCAAAACTGCCATATAAATGATTCTATCTTTCTTGATCCAATATACCCCATTGAAATTTCAAATTTTATTCGGAAAATTCCAGAAAATACTTCTTATTTTACAAATGACTTGTCAAATTTTATTCTTAAAAAAACGATTGACACAATATCAATATCTCTATCTATTATTTTCAATTCTTCTATGGTCTCTGGAAAATACCCTTCTACATATAAAGAAACTATTATTCTTCCTCTTTTTAAATCAGGTGATAAAAAACTATGTTGTAACTACAGACCCATTGCTCTAACTTTAACTATTTCAAAAATTTTTGAAAAATGTAATAAAAAAAGACTTATGATTTTTCTGAATAAACATTCATTTTTTTCGCCTAATCAATATGGTTTTCGTCCGAATATGTCAACAGTGGACCCATTAGTTAAAACTTCTCACTTCATTCATAATAATTTGGATAAAAAATTCAAAGTTTTGGGTATTTTTCTTGACTTTAAAAAAGCGTTTGACAGTGTGAATCATGAGATATTAATAAAAAAACTTGATTTCTGTAGCATAAGAGGTAATGCCCTTAACTTAATTAAATCTTTTATTTCATATAGACCTCAACAAGTTCGAATCGAAGGAAACCTGAGTGATATAAATACCAATTGTTTTTCGGTGCCACAAGGTACTGTTCTTGGCCCAATACTTTTTATCATTTATATTAATGGACTTTTAAACTTAAACCTAAATGCCGATGTTATGTGCTATGCTGATGATACAGTCGTACTTTTAAAAAATAAAGATTATAATAAATTATTACAAGAATCGAATATATGCCTGGATTTGATAAAGAATTGGTGTGACAATAATAATCTTCAATTGAACTTAACTAAATCTAAATATATTATCTTTAATATTTCTAACTATGGGAGTACGTCATATAGTTCTGTTTCTAAATTATGTATACATTCCTATAGTTGTAAATATTTAAATTTACCTTGTAATTGTGTTCCTTTAGAGAGAGTGTATAATATTAAATACTTAGGTATTAATTTTGACCACAGACTAAAATTTGCTGACCATATTTATTTTGTTAATAATTCAATTAGAAAATTATTTTATAAATTTAAAATACTCCGTAATGTATTAGATCTTAAAACCTTAAGGGTAGTTTTCTTAGCCTTAGCACAATCAATTTATTTATATGGCTCTTTGGTCTGGGGATGTACATACTCCAGTCATATTAATGTATTATGCACAACTATAAAATGTTTAATAAATGTTATTTTAAATAAATCAAGATGTTTTTCTTCAAATTTAATATATACAATTCTTAATGTTCAACCTTTTAGAATATTATATGAACGAATATCATATGAACTTAATTAAGGATTATCAACCATCACATGATTACCATACAAGACTAAAAAATAATAACAACCTAAATATTCCTCATAATAAAACTAATTTTGGTAATCAAAGCACTATTATTAAAGGTGTTTTACTATTACGAGAATATAATATAAATGTTTTTTCTTTTATTAATTTTAATCAATATAAAAATCATGTAATTAGTGTTTTTTCTTAGATTTAGTGTTTTGTTTGTTTTTTTTTTTGGAATAATTAATTTGTAACTAATTTTTTTTTTCTCTCTTTTGTCTATATCTTTCACTTTTATTATACCTTAATAGAACTCAACTCATCCGCATTCAAGCTTATTTGCTTTTAGGATGAGTTGCAACTTTTTGTAACCTTTTGGTCATCTTATCCCTGTAAAATTGATGCTGTTGCAATAAACTTTATTATTTATTTATTTATTTATTTTATTTATATTATAGTATTGTCTCTATAAATAATAAGATACGCTATAAGAAAGTATAATCATAGTCGTCATCGACCAATTGAACATTACTTTGGAACAAATAAACGAAAATAAAATTATAATGGTATTCAGTATTGAAAAAATTGTCAAAATTCAATAGCTCGATAGATCATAATATGAAAAAATATTAAATTATAGTCCATCCTACATAATGTAAGCAAAAACAAAAAAAAGCCAATGGGGGGCATCTGTAGTATACGCCACTCTTGTAGACTTGTAAAGTTGTAACTTGAATTAATTATATCATCCCATCATGGTAATAATTTGTGGTAGTACAATACAATATGTATATGATCTAAGGGTAGTACCTATATAATAGTAAATAATAAATATTAATAAAATATCATCATTGTTCTTTGATACCATTGATACCACGGTATCACAACTCATCTCAACCACTGTTTACACCCGTAAAATTATTTACCACAATGTAACGGCACAGAATATTCTGCGGTAACAGTCATGATTCTGAACTAAGTTATTTAGCCATGGGGACTGCACTATAGGCTATAGCCCCACACAATCATTACTCGCCAATTCGAATATTGAGCATTGAGTATTATTTTGAGACTTTGATTATCATTGTTATTTGATATCAAAAGAACGATATTTCCATGTTTTGCCGACTTGCCGCGATTTTTGCAGTTAATGGTTATTTGTGAATTTCTTGAAGTACGGGTTGATTCATGATTGTATAACTATAAACTTGATAATATTGTATAAATAATAAATATCAAATTTTAATTAGTAGTCACTATAATAACTATAATTGTTATATTCTTTGGTAATAATAATAAAATATTAAAAACTAAAAAGTATCTACGAACATGAGTTTCAATTTCGGGACACCAAAAACTACAAGCCAGCCTACGACTTCGATGTTTACGATGAGTACTCCTGCCAATACTTCGTGTAAGTAGATAGTTGATTATTTTGAATATGTAGATTAATTGGACGCAGTGGTGGCATGTGAGTTGCAATTTTGCAAAATAGTTCTTAAAATGTAATTTTCTGTTCTTGTAGACTCCTCTTGATCAGAAAATTGTGAATACTATGACGGGAATCTAAGCCAATTGCCACCTGACCATTTACCACCAGTCAATTTTTACTTTTTATCAATGACAGACAATTGCCACTCATAATTTATAACGACAGCATATAAAAATCAAATTTCACAGAATAATATTGAGCTTAGATCATCAAAAAACACTGTTAATATTCTACCTGTCAAATTAGTTCATTATATTATCGCATATTATTATGTATGTTGTTATGAACCCCTGATTATGTTAGTTGGTATAATTATTTAATGACAGTACATTTTCAAAAATGTCATCTGCTTAATAATGTGCAGTAAAAAAGGTTGGTTCTTATATGAAAAAAATAAGTTAAACTCCTTAAATGATATAAGAAATCTAAATAATTAATATAATATGGTCCTTAGGACTTACGTATACTCAAAAATCAGAATTTGTATAACTTCATTTTTAAGAAATAAAATTGAGGTTGAGCATAACGAATCACCTTGTGAGCCATTACTGGCTAATATTGTATCTAAGACAGGAGTGTATTAACGTATAATTGAGTAACAGGCATTGCTGGTAGAGTATAATGAGTTGGGACTAAAGTTTTAATAGCTGTTGCTGCTTTATTAAATGTCCAGTGTTCAATACAATATTATGTTATTGAAGTTGATTTGTTGGCCAAGCCATATGAAATAATTAAAAATATTTTGGTATCTTGGCAGATAGAACTGAAACTTCAGCATCATAGGTTTTGCTTTATCAGCAACGTCTACTTTTCAATAGATTTTTCACTGAGCACTACTTAATAATTCAATTATTTAGGGGGTTCAGCTCCAGCTCCAGGTGGTTTCTCCTTGGGGAGTAATACCCAACCGGCTTCTACTGGATTCTCATTAGGTGGTACTACACAAGCAGCTACTGGTTTTTCATTAGGTAGTACCACACAAGCATCAACTGGTTTCTCGTTGGTTGCTCCAAACCAACCATCTACTGGCTTCTCATTGGGCACAACTCCAGCATCCACTGGATTCTCATTAAGTGCAACTCCAGCATCTAATGCTTTCACATTGGGCACATCTCCAGCAGTTTCTACTGGTTTCTCTTTAGCTGGTGCCGCCCAACCATCTACTGGATTCTCAATGGGCGCCACTCAAGTGTCTACTGGTTTCTCATTATCCGGTACCGCCCAAGCATCTACTGGTTTCTCAATGGGCGCCACTCAAGCTCCTACTGGTTTCTCAATAGCTAGTACTGCTCAAGCACCTACTGGAGGTTTCTCGTTAGTTACATCTCAAGTACCTGCTGCCTTGCCTCTGGCCACAACTCAAGTATCAAATGCTTTCTCATTGGGCACAACTCCAGCATCTACTGCTTTCTCTTTGGGTACAACTCCAGCAGTTTCTACTGCTTTCTCCTTAGCGGGTACTACCCAAGCATCCACTGGTTTTTCAATGGGCACCACTCAAGCGTCGACTGGTTTCTCATTGACCACAACTCAAGCATCTACTGGTTTCGCATTAGCCACAACTAAAGCAACAACAGGTTTTTCTTTGGGTACAACTCCAGCAGTTCCTACTGGTTTCTCATTAGGCACAACAAGCACTACTGGATTTTCATTGAGCTCTTCTGGAACAACCGCAGCCCAAGCTACTACAATACAAACTACTGCTGCAATTACTACTCAAGCTCCACCTGTTACATCTCAGTATGTTTAAAATTCAATATTTCAATTACAATAGTAATAACAACATAATACATTTCTATAATAGGTCTGATAGTCAATCCAGTGCAGTTCAACCGACTAATTTCCAACAGCTTATTGATTTAATTAACAACTGGACTGTCAGTTTAGAAAATCAAGAAAAACAATTTCTTAATCAAGCAAATGAAATAACCGTTTGGGATAATATGTTAACAAATCAATCTACTAAAGTAATTTAAATTAATTATTCTATTAAAAATTTTAATTAATCATAAAAATGAATTTGTAGTTAGTAAAACTGTATGATATTCTGGAACAAAAAGAAAAAGAACAAGTAGATATTGAAAATGAACTTGACTTCTTGTTATCCCAACAAAAAGAACTTGAAGATTGTTTAGTTCCACTAGAACAAGAATTGCAATCTGCTGAAGTATTAAGTAGCTTGAACAATGAAAGGGAACCAATGTACGTTATTTAAAATGATTGGTATTATTAAGTTTTTTTTTGTTATTCTAAACCAAATCATATTTTACATAGATATAAAGCTGCTCAAGAAATTGATAATCAAGTAAAACAAATGTCAGGAGATATTAAAGAAATAGTAAATAATTTAAATAAGGCCAACTCAAAAAAAGATTCTGATGATGATGTAAGTTTAATCAAAATCATTTTTGTATGAATAAAACAAATACATTTAGTATATATTTATAAAATGGTTTATTTTTGGTTTCAGTTGGATACTATTTGTCGAATATTGAACTGTCATATGACAGCATTACAGTACATAGAGCACAATGCAGAAAATTTAAGTTCGATGGTATCTGAAGTCAATGAAGAACATTCCCGTTTCTTAACAGCTGCTAATGATAATTCTTTTATGTCCTCTTTTAGGAAATAAATAATACTATAAAATTAATATTTACACAATTTAATGAAATATTGTAATTGGTACATTTTGATACTTTAAATAGATACTTACTGACATTTAATGTTTTAGTAAATTATCTATCTGTATCCATTATTATGTGTAATTGTTAATTATTAAAATTAAAAATATAAAAATATATAAATATTTATAAATGATCAGTAACCATTTGTTTTCTCAGTATCTATTCTTATAATAATTGTTTGGGTAACTAAATTTTGTGGTAGGATTGAGTTTTTAAATATCAATTGACAACTTATTGCAAACATAATCTAGAGACCATCCGGTTTTTTTTATTCTTTGCATCAATGATGCTAACCTACTTACTTATTTAATAATAATTATTAATAATATAGCTATACTTTATTCCAAATAAGAGAATACCACTTTCGCGCAAGCATACTGAGCTGCCGATCGTTGTCTGACCCCCTGGCGACGACTAGGCGTTCTGTCATTGGCCGACAGTCATCGTTAGTTGTTGGCAGCGGTACTGCTAGACAGCTAAAGTTTCGTCACGGCTGAAACCGCCGCGAGCGTTGGTGCCCATTTTGTGATGGGAATGCGCGCCAAAACTCGTTTTGGTCGGCTGAGCGGTATACTCTTATTTGGAATAAAGTATATTAATAACAGTATCTATAGTGAGGCCTTTCCAACCAAGTCTGGATTAAGGGGGGCATGGCTCTTGACCTAGATAGTTGGAATAAACTTTTTTTCGTTATAAACTGTAACTTTGTATAAATCACCTAAAAAAAATCGATAATTATTGCTGACGAAATTTGTCACAATTACTTAGTAGTATACATAATTTTTTTTATTTTAGGGCCTCATTTAAAACTGGCCCCTGGGACTCAAAGTATCTTAATCCGGGCTTGTTACCAACTAATATTTATGTAAGGACACTCAAAATTCAGGGGACGTAAATAATGAGCAAAGACGGTCTGTCAGCCTATATTACTAAGTATATTTTATAATAATATTGCTATTAAAGTAATTTATCTTACTATAAGACATTACTTATACAGTAGGTTAAATTCATTTTTGCAAAAAAATTGCATTTGTAAAGTCATTATGTGTGTATTGTATATTAATATACTTTAAAGTTTCAAGTACCCGCGAATCATATTTTTAAATTTCAACAAAATAACTAAAATTGTATTCTTGGTTTAAATATCTAATTTTGTCCAAATTGAACTTTAAATAGTTATAACTCCCAGGTGAATATTTAATGACAAAAAAATTTGAACTTTAAAAGCTCATAAAATTTTATTTTGGACTTATACGTTACACTCAACTTTTTTTTGAATTTCTATTAACGATAGTTAACAACTTAGAGGAACCTTTGTGTAAAAAATCTATAATTTATTATGCCTATGAACAACTCATAAAGAGTCCAAATATTTTGAAAATTTTAACATGCATAGAAAATCATAAAATAAACATTTAGTGAAAATGTTTGCTGTTTCAAAAAATTAAAAATTAAAAATTGAGTATAAATCTACAATAGTTTTTAACAAGCATTTAAAGTTAAAACTCAGTCAAAATAGGTAAAAAGCACTAAAATTTGCTTTTTTTTAGAAATCTATAAAAATTTTCTGTTTAAACCTTAGTTTTGAAAATTTAACACTAAACTAACCATAAGAATTTCTACCTTTCACAAAAAAAAAAGTTTGAGGGAAAGTCAAACTAAATTTTTTAAGAGCGTTTTAAATTAGACTACCTAGAAATTTTCCCATAAACTACCGATTTATTAGCAAACAAATTTATTATTAAGTTGTAATTAAAAAACGAATAACCATGGACGTTTGAAAATTTCACAGAATGTTGAAATTATCAATTTTTATAAGTCTTACAATTTAAAAAATATTTAGACACTTTATGAGAATTGTAGAAATGTAGCCATAAGAAATGTCTGTTTTTTATTTAAATATCGATCGAGGTCAACAAGCTTAAAAATTTAATACAATTTGTTATAATAGCAGTTAAAAAATATAAAAAATACTTATGCACGCTTTTTTTAAACATTTAAAGTTTAAATTTTGACAAAAATTCATCAAAATATAGAGCATATGCAAATTATTTTGATGTTAAAAATGTATAAAATGTTCAATAAAATAACCTGAAGCAGTAACATACCTGTGGAGGGGGGGTTGCGAAGGGGGCATTCCCCCCCCCCCCGTGGGACTAACTGGTGATATCCTTGGAGAAATTGTGATCAAAATTATACAACATTTAAATTTAAATCCTCTACACTATATCGGTATCGGAACTGACCAAATGACTGAATTGGATATTGAATTAAAAAAGCCTCAAATTGCTTCAAAACAAATATCTAGATCAAATTATCAAACCACGTCTATTGAAAACTATTTTAAACTTTCTATTTATATACCTTTGCTGGATAATATTATAACAGACTTAAAATCAAGATTTTTAAATGAAAAGTATCATGCCATTTCAACATTGCCTTTACTTTTACCCCGTTTCATTATTAAATCTGACACAAATAATATTGATAAATTATTAAAGATTATAAAAGAACATTTTACATTTGAAGATAGCAATATAATTGATGCATTGGAGCTAAAAACTGAATTACAACTTTGGAAATCAAGTTGGATTAGAAAAAAAAATGAAGGTAATTAAATTAATAGGTAGTATAAGAACTTTTTAAAATTGAATAATAAGTTAAGTACACATAATATTATTTTCTCTTTTATTTTTAGGTGAATGTATTGACTGTGATGCCATTAAATGTATTTCAGATTGTAGTGAAATAATTTTTCCTAATATTAAAAAACTGCTTGGTATAATGGCTTGCTTGCCTATAAGTGTAGCATCTGCTGAACGATCCTTTTCTACTCTAAGACGGTAAAATTTTATCTTGTCATACCTATTTTTTAGTTTAATATTTGTATTCTATTATAATAATAGAATACAAATATAATAGAATGCCTTATAAGTTTTAAAAATATTTATAGGACTCAATATTATTTTTAAAAAGCAATTGAATGCTTACTGCTTTTATACTTTCTACTGCTTCAGTACTTTAGTTTAAAATAAAAGTTCTTTAATGTCAAACATTTACAGAACCTATTATTTATAAAGATAAATTAATAATCTACAAAATTGGCTTATAAATCTAGGTACCTATACACCTAGTACCTACCTACTGCTGTCTGCTTTTTAGTTATTTATATTTATTATTTGCTTTATTTTATGCTTGTGCTGTAGACTAAAATCATGGCTACGTTCAAAAATGGGCCAGGATCGCTTATGTGGGCTTGCACTATTGCACATTTATCAGGAAATAAATATACCAGTGGATGAAATTATTGAACGATTTTCTCGTATGAAGAACAGAAAAATAGACCTTGTATTATAAATTATAATTATAATAAAATTATTTTATAGCATGCATTATACTATATTATTAAATTAAACAATAATTTCTTTTTTATGTACCTATTAAAATGTTTTATTTCATAGGTATTTTACAAGTATGAAATTTCCGTTAGGTTAGATTAGCTGACATACATTTTTAAGATATTTTAAGAATAGATAAAAATATATTTCGCCCCCCCCCCCTGTAAGAGAGGCCTAGGTACGCCACTGTCCTGAAGTAGTTAATATTACCGATAACGATAACCGAAAAATCTAAAAACTTTATTTACTTGGTTGATTTTTTAAAGACATTCATAGTAATTTCAAATTATAGACCGTCTCCTCTCAGAATTGTTTTTCATATACAATGATTTTTGTTGTGATGAAATTTTACCTATCAAGGTACCAATAAAGTTAAAGTACCTATATTATACCTATTTCTAAATGATAATATTTTATATTTTATAATTATTTATTTAAGTGTATACAGGTCTCTTAATGGTTGTATTACTTGTATTGAAAGGTGCTTATGATATATAAACCAATTTTTTTTTTTGGAAGGGGTGAGGTAATAGGGAAAATATACAAACATTTTATTCCTTACTCCTTATACATATGACCAAATTACGCCATTGGTAGGTACCTTAATAAGAGGTGCTCACACAAGGATTTTGAAATTCATGATGAAAATCAAAAATTTGTATTTTGTCTATAAATGGTTGTTATTGGTTACAATTATTAGTTATTTATTATAAAATAAAATATATATTAATATTAATTTATTATTTTATTTTTTATTATTTATTATTAGTTATTATCAGTTTTTTCTACGTACATATTATACGCTAAACTTCTGGAAAAACTGAAAGTTCTATTTTTATGAGATATATATGAATAATCTCTGTTTACTTATAGGGTTGTCAATGGTTACATGTCTTATAACTAATTAGTAAGAATATGGCATATACATATTTTTAAAAATCAATTTATTAAAAAAAAAACAAATCTTTGGCACAGGCCACTATTGCGATGTTGTTTGTGTGCCTAATATTCTGATATCACTTATTTATTTCATCTTTGACTCTGGCAGGTGGTGGGGTGTTTGAACTTTGAACACTCCCCCTCTCCGTGTGCACGCCACTGTCATATGTAGTGGCGAGGCTACATAAAAGACAAAGAGACGTTGTCCACATACTTATAATATGGGCAGTTCATTTTTAAATAATAAATTGAATAAAATATTTATTTTACAAATTTGAATGGTGTAAAAATACCAAAATCTTTTTTTTTTTATGCCGCTATTATACAGTGAAACCTTTAACTTTTAAGTACCGGACACTCTCGGTCACTGAAATTGTGTCCTTTAGGGGAGGTTTCACTGTAGTTTATACTATTTAATATTTATAGTATTCTTACTTCTTAGAATAAACTATATAGTTGCGGTCCGCGCAATTTATTCCACAACAATATTAGACGCACAGTGATCCAAAAATTAAAGTTTAGCACGTCCAAATGTTGGCTTTATGTGTTTTTTTTTTTATTTCAATATATTCAACCTGTTTAAAAAATAATAACGATAACATAGAAAAAGTATATTCCAACATGAATCGCGTAAAGAGGAGACCGTTCATATTAACAGAACCCACAATTTAAGATATACGTGTATATCTCAGACATTTTTTTTTCCTATTTTCGGAGATCTCATAACCAGTTTCTTTTTAATCGACAGGGAATTTGTGGTAATGTAAGAGAGGACATGTTTTGAATGAAGGGGTTTATGTGGTTTTTTAATTTTGAATGGAAACTTTTATAGTGGCTTTTTGCAAGCTCGTTTACTGTTCGTATTTTTAGGTCATTATGGAGCACCGGTAATAAGTCTTAGGGTAATCGACTGGAAGGCTTGAGTAGGGCGAATGTTTCCGGGTTTAGCTGGGCCCCAAATTTGGATGCCGTATGACCATACTGGCCTGATGATTGTTTTGTATAGGAGTAGTTTGTTTTTAAGACTCGAGTTAGATTTAAGTAGATGGAGGCGAGAGTTAAGTTGTTTTCGTTTCTGCTTAGTGTGGTCTGAGTCAGACCGCGGTCTAACCAGATTAATCTTTAATCCAGAGCGATACCTATGTATTTGGTTTTTAAAAAAGAAATAAATGGATTGTACGTGTACTGAGACATAGCAGGTGCCTGGTTGCTAGGACTAATATTAGGTATAGAAGGGTGCGTAGAAGGTGAAAATTATAGGGGAGGACTCCGGTTGGAGGATATAATTATGCAACAAAGAGAAAGACAAGTAACAGGGAAGAGTGGAAAATCGCTGCAAACCAATCTTGGGATTGAATACAAAGACGGACCTATTTATTTTGTCGAATGTAGTTCATACACCCCGGGTCGAAGGGCGCTGATGGCCAATGTTACCTTGGTATAAGCGTTATCATCAGCTGATCTCCTCAGTAAAATAGATTAAACATATCGGTTACGTCATAGTATTGATTATGATTATAGTGATAAAATAAACCATAGTGTTTGAATAATTTAATTACTGATCAAAATTTTAATGGATAATCAATTAGCTTAGAGTTCGTTTTTATTGTTTGATTTACTCTTTTTTTGTTTTTTGATTTTTATTCCTCGTTAAGATGGTCCAAGAATACCAATCGCCGGTGCGAGTTTACAAGTATCCATTTGAAATTGTGATGGCTGTAAGTACAATAGTATATTGAGAATTATAATTTAAAATATGTATATACACTCAAGTTGTAACTTTGTTGTCGAAGATCATTGAATTTCAATCATTTTTTTGATTTAGGCTTACGAAAGACGATTTCCGACATCTCCGTTAATCCCGGTCTTCGTTGGGAGTGAGGTTACAGCTGACTGCACAACAAATGATGGTTCAATTAGAACCACTGAAAGAAGATGTAAACTTGTTGTGGAAGCTCCATATTTATTAAAAAAGGTTTGCTGTACTTAAAATGTGTTAATTATTATTCATGTACGTGTAATAACATTTATTTTTTAGATTATCGGCGTTGATTATGTATATTTTATTCAGAAAAATGTGCTAGATTTGAGAGAACGTTGTTTAAATATTGAAGCAACAAATGAGACATTTTCAACTCGTGTAAATGTATTAGAAAAATGTCGTTATTATGTAAGTCAATTTATCAATATTCAATATTATACTAGGCATATTGACTACATTAATATTCCAATTCTGAGTGACAAATTAAATAAATTATATACAATTAATAGATTTAACATTGAGGATGCAGTGTAGGTTATATCAATAAAAAAACTTGACATTATAATATTTAATAGGTACTATCATAACAAATATTCCATATAATCTTTGAATTAGGTATTGTTACAGACTGTTTTAGATTCTGATCTAAATGATAAATATATTGGTTTAACAATGATGTTTTTTTATACCTGAAAAAAATGATTCAATATTAAATGTGGTTTCTAGCAGAAAATTAAATTAAATTTGTACTTTAGAGTTTAGGGTCAAAGGTTAAAAAATAATCGTGAAAAAGTAAAAAAAAACCTAACACTAGTTTTTAACAATTCTATTTTGTCAACAAATATTTTTATTAGCATATTCTAGATATTATATGATTTTCATTTTCATTAATTCAAATTTAACATACCCATTACAGTGATTAGTCTTAAAGACGATTTACATTCAAAACTTACTATACAGCAGAGCTACTCCTTAGTTTTTGAATTTCTATGTTTGAACATTTATTTGAAATAAAGACTTTAAATTAAATTTTCATTACTATAGCTTCTTATAAGATAAATGTAGAATATTTGACAACTACTGATAGGACTTTTGAAACCTAGGATTTTTACACACAGAACATTTGACACCGAAGTCTATTTTTTTTATAAAATCTATTGAATATATTTAAAATTAATAATATGAATATCTAATAAAAATAAAACAACTATAAATATTAAAATGTAATGTTTGATAACATAAAAAAAAATTATTATTTCAGAATTTGAAATTGTACATATATATTTTTGGGTATTTCTTCATTTTTAAATTCTGAATGTTTTAATATTACAATGATGTATGTTTTTTTTTTTTATGTATGTGTACACAATAAGTAGTTAAAATAATAATTTGATTTTTAACTTCTGTATCTTTTATTGTGGGAAAGTAAATCTAGTTGGTATTTTTGAGGGGTTAAAATTGATAATTGATAATATTTTTTAAAATTGTCCCTAAAAACAAAAAATTAAAGGAGAACTGGAATTTTTATGTAAAATCAGTTTTTGACAAAATTGATTTTGTTTTTTGGTCCTTGGTGTATCACAAAAAGAAAATAGTTATAGCTACATTATAATTGTTTGTATTAGAATTTTCTATACAACCATACAATTTTCGACTCTTTTTAAACTACTTTTAGGCATTAGAAAATTTTTAAAATTATTGTATGTCATTAAAAAATTTTTTGCTTTGTCAAAAAACTTGAAAAGTTAATACAAGGTTCCCCATAAAATGTTGTTAGTGAGTAAAAAAACATTGAGCATGAGTTCACAAACATTTTTTATATCCAAGTTTTGATAATTTAACACTGGATTCCTCATAATTTTTCTTTCCTTTAACATAAAAAAAAAAAAATTCTGGAAAGTCAAATTAATTTGTTTTGAGTGTTTGAAGGTAGACATTGGATGTTCACACATATACTAACGACTTCTCGTGGAACGATTTTCTTATTTTAGTGTAATTCAAAAATGAATGACTGTAGATTTTGGACATTTTCACCAAATGTTTATTTTATATACACGATACAATTTTCAAAATATTTTTACTCGTTTTGACCTATTTATAGACATATTCAAATTTTTTTTCTTTGAATGTTGATAACAATTTTTTTGTTGGGTCAAAATTCTTGACAAATTAATACAAGGTTTCTCATAATTATAGTTAGTTATTAGTTAGTTATTAGTTAGTTACTTATTTCTCCTAATTATAGTTTATACTGTAAACAAAAAATCTAAAAAATATATAAACAGTTTTTTTTTATAGATATTGTAAGTTAAAATTTGGATGAAATTAGATAGATATTTAAACAAAAAATAAAGATTTTAGTTATTTTGTCATGATTTAAAAATGTTATTAGTAAGTAGAATCCGCTTAATTGGGACACATTGGGTGGTGACCTATTTGTCCCCATGATCCGACTGTCCCGATTAACCAAATAACTAATAAACCAAAACTATTAAAGTGCATATTTTATTCATTATTATTATTATTATTATTAGCAGTAGTACATTATATTTACTATTTAGTATTATTATAATATCATATCGTAAATTAATTAGATTCATATGTCGTGAGGCTGCAGAAAACCGTCCATTCTTCTTTGTTGTAATTTATTAAGACTGCTTATTGATAAGATCTGCACAAACGTCTAGAAAAGTTGTTGGGACATTTTTGTTTCCATTTTGCATGAAATATAGTCTCAGCTGATCAATGCACTTTTCTGCTTCTCTTGTTGTAATTTTGACGGGTTAAACGTCGTCATCGTCATAACTTTCTTCATTTTGCAGACATCTCTCAGCGATTTCCTCAAGAATATTATCGTAATTATCATTTTCATTGAAGCACTGCACTCCATCATCAATTTTTAAAAATAACTCCCTATTAACTACGCATTGCGTTACGTCATTTTCAATAGAACAAATGGAGGATTAGGTAAATCGATCCAGTGGTCTGAAACCGAAAATGTGCAAAACAATGCTGAATCGTAACAGACGACACTTTTCTCCAGCTTTCAGCGACAAATTGTATTGCTCGTAGAATGTTTATTTTAAAACTGATATCTATACTCTATAGCACATGTAGATGGAGTCATTAAATTATCTTCAATAGCCTTCAGAATGTATGTTACCAGCAGTCCACTGTAATGAGTTTTTAAATTCTTAATTATCCCCACATCGAGTGGTTGAATGAGAGAAGTATTTATATTTTTGAAACATCTAGGCTTTGCGGACTTTCCGATTATCAACAGGTTTTTTTTTATCTTTGCCTGCCATATTATTATTACAACAACATAAAACTGTTATACGATCTATAGCTTTTTTTGATCCTTCGAGTGTTTCACGATTATAGCACAAAGAACCCATCCGGAGTAGCTTGGTAGAATAAACCAGTTTCGTCGACATTATAAAATGTCCTGAGGAGAACATTTTTTAAGAATTTCCGGTAATTGATCAGCTCCGTTTGTATCAGCACCGTGAAATCGCTTGAATTTAAAATTATTCCGATCCTTCCAACGATTTATCCCACTTTCTGTGGTCTTAAAATTACCATGTCCAATTTTTTCAGCAAAAAATTCAGCTTTCCGCTGTAACATAGGGCCCGAAATACGAACACCACGTTCCGTAACAGCAGAAAACCATTCGTTCATAGCTTTGTCTACTTCGGGATCTTTGCCTTCTCGCTTTCTTTTTCTGTTTAGAGGTGCCCTTTTGTTGTCGTTTAATTTTTCACGAATAGCTTTTTCATTATTTTTCAATCGGCCTAGTACCGATTTAGACGTGCCTATTAATTTCTCTAACTCGCGAAGACTAGTATTATGAGGTTGAGCCTTAATTTTATCCAGTATAGAAATTCTTTCAATCAACGTTAAATCTTTACGAGACATAATTATTACGGATCAATAAAAACACACATACGTTATTAACACAGAGACGAAAGAACGCGAACTAAAGTATTTCGATTTTGTACGTAGGATAGTGGACTCGCCGTGGTAGTTAGACGCTTTTATTTTTGTCCCTCATAACCGATGGCTTGTCCCCGATAAACGAAGTTAAATTGCCTTAAACGAATACATTCGTTCGGGACTATGCCAATTTGTCCCCATTAAGTGGTTGTCCCCTTTGTGCGGTGTCCCAAATAAGCGGATTCTACTGTACACGAATTATTTTAATTATATTATTATTTTTTATACAACCATTAACAATTTTAAATACAATCATTTTTTTGATGAAAATTAATTAAACCTACTGTATAAGTAAGGTATGTCTAGTAGTAAAATAAATTACTTTAATAGCAATATAATATTATCATAAAATATACTTAGTAGTATAGGCCGAAAGACCAACTTCGCTCAGAATCATTTTTTGTATACATATAATCTATACTACTATATAAATTGAAGTCGCTTTTTTTTTGTGCGGGGTAAACTCCGAAACTACTTATTCAATCGTCGTGCAATTTTTTTTAATTAAAGAGGACATCACAGAGAAGGTTTAAGGCAAAAATTTAGTCCGATTAAGTTAATGAATAATTAGTTATTATTAATTTAAATAAACGTGTAAATTGTATACATATATATATATTATTGTACGTATTGTGCGGCCCACGGTTTCCAGCTACCTGCAACCTGACCTTTTTGTTCGTCAAATTGTATTGTGTTTGATATCGGTGTTGTTCCGAGAATTTTATCGCACGTACACCAACAACATGTATACTAAATATTCGTATTAATCTATATCTATTACTATATCCTATACTACTATATACAATGAAGTCGATTTTTTTTGTTCCGGATAAACCCCGAAACTACTTATTGGATCGTCGTGCAGTTAAAGAGGACATCACAGAGAAGGTTTTTGGCATAAATTTAGTCTGATAGTTAATAAAAAAACTTATTATTAATTAAAATAAACGTGTAAATTGTACACCTATCTATCTATATCTATACTAATATATAAAATTTAAGGGGTTTTCTACGACCACACTAACCAAGAAAACTACTGAACCGATTTGGCTGAACACTTTTACTGTTATATGATATCTGACAGTCTGCTGAAGATTTTAGTACCACTTTTAATAGTAAAAAATAAGTTGAAAATTCTTGAAAAATTAAAAAACAAAGCTAATTTTTGGGGCTTCACTACGATGTTTGCAAAAACAGAACTTATTTATGTTCCCATTTTGTGACAACAATATTTATCTTTTTTCCATTTTTTTTTTCACTGAGATGTTCCAAATATTTTCCCGAGTGTCATCACTTCGTTCAATTTTTAATTTTTTTTGTCTGGAGGGGATGGGGAGGGGGTGTATGTATTTAAATGTTCCAATTTTCTGACGACGCTATTGAACTTTTTTACAATTTTTTTCACAGATTTGCTCCAAATACTTTCGTCAATGTCACCACATCGCCTGATTTTTAATTTTTTGATGGAGGGGTGGGAGAGCGGGGTTTTTATTTGTATGTTACCGTTTTGTGATGACACTATTTAACATTTTTCCAATTTTCTTTCACAGAGTTTTTCCAAATACCCTCCTGAGTATCACCACAACGCTCGATTTTTAATTTTTTTGTCTGGAAGGGGTGCGTATTGTATTTAAATATTCCAATTTTCTGACGACGCTATTGAACTTTTTACAATTTTTTTTCACAGAGTTTTACCAAATACTTTTTTGAATGTCACAACATCACCCGATTCTTAATTTTTTTTTGTCAACAGATCAGTGGCGTAATTAGGAATTTGTCTTAGGGGGGAATAGACATTTTTTTACACACAAAATACTAAATTTTCAAGTACAGTGGTGGTCAACTCATCAATCATATCAGGATTTAGTACAATTGATTTATTATGATATAGGCTCTGGGGGGGGATTTATCCCCCTCATCCCCCCCTTAATTACGCCCCTGCAACAGATTAATTAGCATTTATTTTGTACCTGTATTAATTTTTAATAAAAATATATATATCATTAATACAGCTAAAAAAACATTTCAATACGTTTTCATTAACCGTTTTTTGTATATATTTACTTGCCGATCACATTAAACGATAAAATTTGTATAAACAATTCTACATAATATCATCGTCCAAATGCAAAAGAAATAACCAATCACGGGCGAAGCCGTGACGGGTCGGCTAGTGATTTTATATTATTGAATTCAAATTTAACACATCCATTGCAGTGATCCACTCAGTTCCTACTGTATATCAGAGCAACACCCACTTACCCACCTTTTTTTATTTTAAAATGTATTGGTATGCCTCCATTTAATTAATTATACAATTTCGTTTAAACTCATACCTATCTTATGAGTATTAAAACTTTATACTAACAATAACTCACTTGTGATAGTGACACGCTCGGTGTCAATTGTCTGTGGTCTAAAAATATTAGATGTGGAATATCCAATATCAATCAAATTGGATTAAGTTAAAGATTGAATACCTTATAAGATGTAGGTGTCATAAATATTTTTTATCGGTATGAAGTTTTTTTTTATTCTATTAGCATATATTCGTAATATTGCAATCTTTATCAACACTGTTAATGATAACCAATCATTTAAAATTGTTTTTCATATAATTTTGTATTAATAAAATTGCCCTAAACTGTATGTATGTATAATATATTATGTAAAATATTATGTTGTAAATGTAATATACCTAATATTTGTCGTGTTATAAATGTATTTCTTAAAAAATCTATTGAATAAACTATTATAAATAGCTCATTTGATTTATTTCAAATATAAAATGATATAATAAACTTAACTTTGATAACTGATATGTGAGTTTAACAGTACTTAGTTTCGAAACAATTTCTTTGTACTTTAAGCTCTTAGTTATACTTTTTAATATTTGAACTAAAAATATATTAAAATACAGAGCTCAAAATTGTTTTAATTTTTTTGGTTTCAGTTTCTAAATTTTCCAGTTTTGTGAACGGTTTATGAAAATTTTAGTTTTGGTTTGTTGATGATAGAACTGGTTATTTAAAATTTTCAGTTTGGGTTTTGTGAAAAAATTGTTGGCGTTAGTTTGTGTTTGGTTGTGATAACAGTGTTGAAGAATTTTAACTGGTTTTGAGCCCTGTGAAATTATGTGGGTCATTTTTTAAGAATGCATAAATTAAAATTAAAATGTTATGTTTATTTTTAGTGTTATGAAATAGTTATAAATAGAATATACAAATTTCATTTTATTTGCATGTTTATCAGGTTCATCCAGAAAACTCAGAATGGACATGTTATGAACAGAGTGCATTATTAGATATAAAATATTTTTTGGGTTTTGAGTCAACCATGGAAAAACTCGGTATGAAACAATATATTCAGAATATTTCCAAGGGTAAGGAAATCATAGAATTTTACGTTGAGGAATTAAAACAAGATGGAATAATTAATATTCCTCGTTGGATACCTACTGGAAGTGATCAATCTTGGTTAGTCAAATTTCATATATTTACTTACTTAATATTTTTATATTTTCATAATAATTGTTATAAAGATAAGTAAACCAATATTCTTAACTAAAATTACTTGAAAATATATTACTTGACTTAATTTTTCCAACAACCGCTTAACTTGCATTTTATTAAGATTAGCACTGTTAAGGCAGTGGCCGATTGTTGGAAACAAAAACCAATTTATTAAAGGGTGTGTTCCGGTTGAATCTGACAAACATCGGTCACTGCCTGAGGTTACTCTTATATAAAAGCGTATTTATAATAGTGTAATTACAATTTTATTTTATAGTGACTTGAATAACCCTGAAGAAAGTCCAATTGGTCCTAGTAAAGATAGTCCAACTACTGCAGGTAAAGTTAATAAATTCATCTATACTCATTCTGACATGGTAAAATTTTCTCATAAATCATATTTCAAATCATAACCACAATTGTATATTGAGGATCAATTTATAAATGCGGTGGCACAGTGTTTGCTCTTGAGTGTCAAGAATTAAAACTACTCTGTTGTTTTTTCATTTAATTATTGATGTATTTTACTAAAACAGTCTACTCCCTTTAGTTCTGCACACCCTGGCAAACCTAAAAGGGAAGCCAGTTTAATCCTTTGCTTGTACTATAATAATATGTAATACAATTCAAAATTTTAACTTGATAATAATTACCTTGCTCTAAAATATTCTATTAGAAAATAACTAATTTGTATTTTATGATTCCTAGGCTAATATTCTGATCACCATAATTCGGTTTTAAATGAAACTTATAATATGCACTGGGTATAATTGTCTCAATTGTTAGTTGCCTGAGCATTGTTAAAAGAAAAACAATTAAACCAAAAAATAAAAATATATACTAATTTAAGTAAAAAGTATAGGTATTTAAATAACTGTTCAGTGTTCTCCTGTTTATTAAAATAATAATTATTGTGCATTATTCTATTAAATGAATCACTTTACATTTAGATACTTTAAAAAATGTATTGTTAAGGAAGTTTTAATTAAGGGTTGTGTGTTCTGTTAAATATTTTTTTAGATTCTCAGTCAAAAATATGGTTAGAAGATGAGTATATAAAAAGATACATTGGTGAATTAACACCATTACAAGAATCAAAATTAGTGCAATTCAAGAAACAATTGTCTCAACTACAAAAGTCTAAAGTAATTTTTTTATTTAATATATTTTTAAAATAAGTACATTCTTATTGGAAAATACGTCTTTTTTTTCTATGATTGTTTATTTAGTTGATTTGAAAAAAAAATGTGTACATAATATATTTTTACTAATTAGAATAGAATTTTAGCATTTGAACAAAATAACGGAGCTACTGATTTTTAACGTTTTCTTTGTTTTTCATTAAAATACATTTTGCAATTTTAATTACTCATCAATTTACTATTTTTTTTTTTATAACTTTTAAAATTAATACATTTTCCTAATATCTTTAATACTTTTAACTGTTGTATAGATAATAATAAAAAAATAATAATTATCTTTATAGTTTAACATTTTGGCTGTATTCAGATATACATTTGAAGTAAATTGTTTATAATTTGGCACATGTAGCTTAAGGTTATTTAATCATTAATTAGTGGGTTTAAAAATTATTTATTTTTATTCAGCTTTGAAGTATGACCATATAACAATTTCTATTTATTAGAAGTTATTATTTTACTCTAATGCACTGAAATAAGAACCACAAAAAGACATAATATTCAATGTGTAGTCCATGTTTTAACAAACTTCATTTATTATAAGAGTTCTATTAATTTTAAATTTTATATATTTGTCAAAAAATTTATATTTTAAAATAATATTGTTTTAGTTACCAAGTGATACTACATTATTGCGGTTTTTGCGAGCTACCGATTTCAACATTGAAAAGTCTAGAGAAAATTTATCCCAATCGCTTATATGGCGAAAAAAACATAACATTGACAATATATTATCAGAGCACGAGTTTCCTGAAGCAATCAAAAAATATTTTCCCTGTGGTTGGCACCGCCATGACAAAGGTAAAATGTAAAATAAAATAATTCATGCTTTTTATAAGTATAAAAACTCAAGTAAATATTTTTAGCAACAAATGCATAATGCTGTGTTTAAGATTCTGAGTAAAGCAAAAAATGGTCTTGGTTTTACTATATGTTTTAAGAGCAGTGGCGTCATTTCAGTTTTTGACAAGAGGGAGCAAAAGTTTTTGACCAACCCATAATAAAACTGAGAAAAAACCTTGAATAAAATAAAGTTGATTATACATACAATCATTGACAATTTTAGATTCTGAGCAGAGCAATACATTTATTAGTTTCATAGTGTAAATGAATATAGTTGGTACTTTAGGTCTTAAGAGAACAAAAGTATAAAACTCGCAATACTTTTAATATAATTGGGAAAAGCTAAAAAAAAATTGACGGAAAAAATAGAACAATGTTATAAAAAAAGTCTTATTTTTAAAGTGTAAGTTTGAGATTAAAATATTGAAAAACAAAGTTCAATGCGACCTGTAAAATATTACCATCTATTAATTTTAAAAAAATAGATCAAATTTGGCTAATTCTACAGGACAGGATAATTATTTCTGTAATGTTTATTTTTGTGGACAGAATGACCTTGGAACCACCGGAAGCCAACTTGACAATTTAATATAAGATTTCTCATATATTTTCTACTGGTTTTATGTGAAACTTTATTTTAAAAAAGAGTTTAATTTTGATAATACTTTTTTTTATATTATAGAAGGACGTCCTTTGTATATATTACGTTTAGGTCAAATGGATGTGAAAGGTCTTCTTAAATCAGTCGGTGAAGATTGTCTTCTTAAACAAGTAAACTATAATTTTATCATGAATAACTATTAAATTATCTTTTTTTATTGTTTGTCAAATGTTATACTAATTAATTAATTAAATAAGTTCATACATGTATATTATAAATTATAGCAAATATCTATTACATTGTTTATTTTAAGATTATGAATAAGACAATTTAAAATTATTTTCTTTTTTCTTGATATTATTTGTGTAGCTATATCTAATATTTATTATTTTGTGATTTAGGCTATGCATGTATGTGAAGAAGGTTTAAAACTAACAAAAGAAGCAACTCATACATCTGGAAAACCAATAACAACTTGGGGTTTATTGGTTGATTTAGAAGGGCTAAATATGAGACATTTGTGGAGACCTGGAGTAGGTGCATTGCTCAGAATTATTGAAATTGTAGAATCTAATTATCCAGAGACACTTGGGCAAGTACTCATAATTCGTGCACCTAGAGTATTTCCAGTTTTGTGGACATTAGTGAGCACATTTATCAGTAAGGAAAATATTTATTACCTAACATAACCTTTTGCATTTGCTTTACTGTTACAAATTAATATAAATTTGAAATTTTCTAGATGAGACAACACGTCAAAAGTTCCTATTTTATGGAGGTAATGACTATCAATCATCTGGTGGTCTCAGTGATTTTCTTACGGAAAATGATGTGCCTGATTTTCTTGGAGGCCCCTGTAAAGTATGTTTTTTTAACTTTTAATCAATCTTACTTTTATGATATGAATGAACTATTTACTCTTATAAATTAGGTTAAAATCCCTGAAGGTGGTTTTGTGCCTAAAAATTTGTATCTAAAAGAAGGAGAGTTAGAAAAAGAAGCATGTACGATTACTGAAGATAGTATATATCAATCTGTTACGCTGACTAAAGGACAGGTAATTTAAACTTGTATATTATTTTATATGTACCAGGTGATCTATTTAATGTAAGATACTCAATACTTCAAAAAGTATAAATGTTTTTGAAAAGATTTTTTTTACATGGTTTCAAGTTGTTACAAAATGACATTTAAAAAAAAAAAATATAAATATATTTTTTAATGTTTTAAGCCCTAATAATTTTTTTAAGTTTTTATCTTTTTTGAATAACAATATATTGTTTTAATTTCATATTCCAAATCAAAATATTTTTGTTAGTATTCAATAAATGAAAATCAAATTTTTGATGAGTAGTTTATGAGTTCTAAATACTTAAGGTATAGATGAGCGGACTGGAATGGTATGCAGTTACTCCGCAAAATGTTGGTCCACTCCACTGCTCATCTAAATTTAAAACACTTATAATTCATAAACTACTTGTTCTAAATTCGATTTTTATGTATCTAAATACTAAGAAATATATTCTACTTTGAAATAAGAATTTTAAACTGTATGTTGTCATTGAAAAAAATTAAAAACTTAAAAATGATAATTATAAAAATATTTTATTTTTTTCAAAAATGTTTATATTTTCAAAATAATAAGTGTCTTACGTTAAATGAATCACCTGGTATACAGATTACAGAAGCATGCTCATACCCATCTTTTCCTTTAATAATGATTTTTAACAAATTCTAATTTTTGGAATTTTTATGTATATTAATCGTATTTTAATTCAGTTTATGCAAACGTATGCAAGTTGGCTATGATTATTTGAAAATATTATTAAAACAATTAATTAAAATGTTTTTATTTATAAAAATATAGCTACTAAGTATAAGTTCTTGAAATTAGTGTTCTAAACAAACTCTGGGTTATTCATTTTTACCAGTTTACCTACAAACCTGATATTAACGATGCTCTATATTGTACATTTGTATACTAAATTCTAATGAAAGTATAAGTGATCATATTATTATATATTATTCTCCCTTACATATTATTCCATTGCCCTTTTTTGTCTACCAACATTTGATCTTGTTAAAATCCCTAAACCTCTTAACATTCCACTCAACCACCCCTCCACCCTTAATACTAATTTTGAACTTGCCATAACAATTATTATTACATTTTTTGAAGCTAGCTTTATAATATACATTTTAATAACTATGTTTCTTTTAGATTTTTATTTTGTATAATAATAATTGTTAAGCTAACATAGTTAATACTGGAAGCTAATAAAAAAAAAAAAAATAGTAATAAATAAGGAATAGAATAAATATTAAATATTACATCAATTGTATTCTTACTGTAAAACAATAACAATTTCCAAAGTATACTCATTAAATAGTATTAACAAATCTAAATATTTGAAAATAAAGTCTTTAGATACACTTAAAAATCCAAAAATCATAATTTGAATAATTGCATTACTAAAGAATAAAAGTGAAGTGAGAGCTTGCTGGTGAAGCAACTTGCTTGTATACATTATTTGTTTATCATATAATATATATTTTTTATTTTTGTTTAAGGCTCATGAAGTCTTTGTTAATGTTGAGGAATCAAGTTCAGTAATAACGTGGGATTTTGATGTTATGAGACAAGATATTAATTTTAATGTATTAAGATTATTAATTGAAATTCAGCCATCGACCCTTCTCAGTTGTGCCAGAGGTATAATAATTTATTTGTTTCATTGTTTCATTGTTTAAATGAATAAAAAAAGATTAACTAGTAAATTATGTTTTAGGTAATTTAAATGTTATAGAAAAGGGTTGGAAAGAAGGAGAACATTTTGAAAAAGTGGAACAGACCATATTATGCCATGATGGTGAGAGCGTTCAAGGATCTCATCTTACCACTAAAAGTGGAACATATATATTACAATGGTACTGGTCATCAGATAGCTTAAATATTAGTTCAGGACATCACACTAAAGCTAAAATCATGTACTATTATGAAATGTTGAAATCTGCTGATTATCGGTAATTATAATTAAAATAAAGTAATTGTTGGTAATGATATTGTGTTTACATTTTTAATTAATAAAGACATTAGATTATATTATTCTTGATATCACAATATCATAACTTGGTTCATTAAATTCAACTTATTAGTTATTACTTTAATAGTTAATAACATCATTTATTTGTATATATTTCACAGGGGTTCAATGTCAAGTTTGATGTCAGCTAATAGTAAATTTTCTTCTCTTAGTAATAGATAGTTATCATAGATTTTTTTTAATATGCAATTTTAATTGTTATACCTATAAATTAAGGACCATACTTTAGAAAAAAAGATGCATTAAATGTTATGTTTGGTGTATAGAAAATTAATGAATATCCTCTTATTGTCTTTTAGTATTTTTAAATACCAAGTTTTTTAAATTAAACATTTTTATTATTGTTAGTATTTTATTTTGAGTTATATTCTTTGATAGGTTTATCATGTTATTATGAGTTTATAAATTCAATTTTTAACCTGTAAATGTTTGAAGTAAAAATTATGAACCATCAATTTAAAACATTCAAATTTCTTTAAATAAATAATTTTAAATATAATTATAATTTTTCAAAACATATTAAAATCTATTGGATTTATTAAGTGGAATGATTGTTTTTTTAGCATGGTCCTTTTGATATTCTAATTCCCTATTATAATCGATATTCATATTTAACTATATAATTATTTTTTAATATCACATAGTATATATTACGATTAGATTTTGTTATTTTTTTAGTAATTTTTTTTGTTATGTAATGATCTGATAATCGTTTGGACCTATAATGTACTATCTTTGTATGTTTCCTAAAATATCAACTTATTTTCAGTTAGCAGCTTTAGTTAATTTTTCTTCTATTTTAATTATTATTATTATTATTATTATTATTAGTATTTTTTTTTTTGTATCTGTGATCAAAACATGTTTTAGACATGTTTTATACAATAAATTATTTAGGTTATATGTAATTATTGTACACCATTATTTAACTAAATAAATTTTAGATAAAATAATGTTTTCACTTTAATGATGTAACTCATGTCAATTGAATTTTTATGTGTCTTGATGGTACAAAATTAATATATCTAATAATAATTTGTTATTGGATTTTATGGCGGCAGTATTTGTGTTTATTTAATGTATAAATAAAATGTGTTGTGTGCATAGTATCGTGAATTTCTACAATTCATATTTTTAAGTCTTATAATAGACATAAAGTAATTAATCTTGACAAATACTTTGAATTTTTGAAATACTAGCTCTCTTTTAATATATTATCCATATACTCAGACTAAATTAAAGCGGCATATTTAATTTATTCATGACTAACTAATTACAAACAGTTATTACTTATGTCCTAATGTCTTATTATAATATTAACTAAGATGTATGTCATCAATTATTATAACATGTTCTACCTTAATTAATTTCTTTAGTTTTTAATAATAATAATTGTATGCAAAATTACAACTTTGGAAAGTGCGTCATTGATATACATTCTTTCGGCCTACACTGATTAATTTGTATCCATAATTTTATTTTAATTTAAAAAATACCAGTGCTCAAGTAAAGATATTTCAATTACCTCTTTGAATCATTTATTAAAAACCAGTGTTTTTTACTTCAGTCTATAAAAATTGCGATCACTTATTTATGTCATACACAACCATATAATATATTAACTTTTAAAACTGTAATCATTATGTGTTTGTGATAACTGTTGTTTGGTGTTTTCTAAACACCAATAAACACTATAAATTATAATACACACATTGTAGAAAATATTATCTATTTGTCTATGCTATAATAAATTCAAATTGTATGAGAGTTGGTACTTAGTTGTTATTTGTTAAGGTTAATATTATCATATGTCTACTTATTTAATATTATACAATATAAGTATAATGTTCTCTTTTTTAAATTTTAAATGCAAAAATATTCATGTTGGCATGATCTCATTGTAGTAGTAATTTAAATGGAGCATTTATTTTATAATTATGATCTTATACCTATTGTTATTTTATGAGATAGAATAGTTTTAGGAGAATTGGTTTATGACAACTTAATGACATCATAAAGTAATACATTTATTTGAATTAATTAATTAAATAATTCTATTATATTTATTATTCTTTATTTAGATATATATGTTTTGTTATTATTATTATTACCGACTATAAATAAATTATACTGTTATAATTAGTTTTTGAAAAATACTAGTAATATACCTAAGCTTATTTAAATAAAATTTTTGTTAATATGTAAAAATGTGTTAATTATAGTGTTATTATGATTAACATCCATGTCAATAAGCACATTCAGAATTTCATTGTAATCTATAAATTAATATTGTTAGATACATCAAAAATTAAGTCAGGAAAAAAATTTAAATATTTTGCACAAACCGTATTTGGACCAAAAAATTATACATTGGAACCGTATTTCATCTGAAACATATTTTATCCTAAAAATGATCTCAGCGAAAAATATTATATCCGAAAGATGGGTAAATTTTCGGATAAACTACGTCTCATGAACTTCATTTTCTTCTAACAATTGAATTTAATCCAGTGTTTTTTATTTTTTTTTATTGGCTCCATTTCACTTAATGACTCATTATACTATAACTCGTGACATACATTAAAACTTTAAACTTGTATGAATAATGCGAGACCATATGTCGCGTCGTCATTAATCGTTATTCGTCACTTATTCTATACAGTATGTCCCAGAAGTCCTGTATCACCCATAGTATTTCCGTGGAAAATCAATATATTTAAACGCGGTTTTTTTACAGTAATAAGTATAGAAATTCCAATTGAATGACATAGATTTCAATTTTTTTTTTCAAAAAATATTTTTTATACAGTTAAGTTTTTTTAAATTTTCGAGATAGCCATTTTCTTGATCATATTTTTTAAAACAGTTAAAAAAAAAATTATTAAAATTGAGCGAAAATCGACCAAGTTAAAGCAAATTAAGTTTTTGGTTTTCTAAGAATAATAGCTAGCACAATACGATATACGAATTGTATGCTCTAATCAATATCGATTAGAACAATTATGTTTTTTTATGATAATCTGTAAATATCTAATTATTATTGGATCTTTTAGTTAACATCAAAATTACAATTCAAGTAATCCAAAGCTACAAGCAGCTTGTCTATTACTTTCATTATTACGAAAGTAACATTTTACCATGTCGATATAATATAATCATGTACTGAGAACGAATGAGTCTTTTTTTAAATGTAAAACAAAACAAGCACAAAACATAAAATTTATAGTTAAAGTCTTAAAGACGACAATACGATACTAATAGCTATAAAGGCAGAACGCAAGTGAATAATTTTAATTATAATTATCAAAATTGCGATGTGCATATTATTATTTTAAATCACATGAATAATAACTTTAAGATAATTTTAGACCACAGTTATTGTCCTATTTCGTAATCTTGCCAATCTTATTTTTACAAACAAAATAAAGATTATCAAAAATTGAAATGTTTTAAACTTAACTGAAAGCTCCAATAATATTAATATATTTACAGATTATCATAAAAAAACATAATTGTTCTAATCGATATTGATTAGAGCATACAATTCGTGTTGTGCACTTGTGCTAACATAGCTATTATTCTTAGAAAACCAAAAACTTAATTTGCTTTAACTTGGTCGATTTTCCCTAAATTTTAATAATTTTTTTTTTTTGAACTGTTTTAAAAAATATGGTCAAGGAAGTGGCTATCTCGAAAATTTGAAAAACTTTACTGTATAAAAAATATTTTTTGAAAAATTTTGAATTTTTGAAAGAAAAAATTGAAATTTATGGCATTCAATTGGAATTTCTATACTTATTAGTTATTACTGTAAAAAAAAACGCGTTTAAATATATTGATTTTCCACGGAGATACTATGGGTGATACGGGACTTCTGGGACATACTGTATATTCTATATTCGATTTTCACAAAAATGTCAGAGATTGTGGTCTTAGAGATTTTGGTAAAGTTTAGTGAGTAGTTTGGAAATATACCAAGAGCGAGGATAAAAGGGGGCTATGGAAGTTGAATACCCCCCCCCCATATTTAGGACTTAAAATAGTTCAGGGATTACCTTAATTTTCAGTTTATTAATTAAAGTAAAGGGGAGCAATATACTACCTATACATATAAGCTTATAAAATATTATATTATATTGCTTATTGACATTTAGGAGTGATTGATAATAGTGATAATTTATATAAGTCCTTAATCGTAAATCGTAATCGTTGGTTTGAACAAAAAGATCTCGACGTGCCCAGGAGCGCAATTTCAATGAAAAAACTGGGAGTGCTGAAGCCTCTCAATTTTAGATTCTGAGTGGAACGATGAATGTATTGATTTTACAATGATGTGTTTTTTTTTTTTTTTTTATTTATTTTTTTTTTTTGTGTCTGTCATCACCTTTTAGGGCAGTAAAACTGCTTCGATTTTCTTCAATAGCAACTTTTCTGATTGGAAAGTGAATCTAGTTGGTACTTTGGGTGGTCAAAAGTAAAAATTTCCCAGTAATTTTCAAAAGCGACGTGAAAAACAAAAGAAAAATTAAGGAAAACGGGAATTTTTACGCAAAATCGATTTTGGTTTTTGGTGTAACTCTAAAACAAATGGCCGTAGATACATAAAATTTTCACAGGTTGTTTAAATTTGCATTTGCTATACATGGTAAAATTTTGAAAATAATTTGACTCTTTTTGAACTGTTTACGGACATTTTCAATTTTCTTAGTTTTTTTTTCTATAAATACCAATAAAATTTTATTTCTTGGGTGAAAAAGCTTGAAAATTTAATACAAGGCTCCTGATATATTTTTACAATAGCAATTGTAAAATATTTAAAGTACATAGGCACAATTTTTTTTTATATGCATTTAAAATTCGAATTTTGACAAAATTTATCAAAATCTCGAAAATTATTAATCACTGTAATCAAAAAATTATAAAATGTTCAGTTTTTATAACTAAGGATTGAAAATTTAAAACAAAGATTCTCATAAATAGTTCATACTGTAACCAAAAAATCTACAAAATACATAAACACAGTTATTTTTTACAGACATTTTAAATTCAAATTTGGACGAAATTACATACTAAAATCAGTAATAACGATTTTGGTTATTTTGTTGTAATTTAAAAATATTATTCGTCGGTATAATATGAAACTGAAGAATCAAAAAAATCAAAATATGGCCTATCCATACAATCTACAGTTTAATATTACGATTACCCTAGCATATTCTGTGTTATCACTTTCCATCGTCGAGTGATAAGCTTTTGTCCGAATAATTAAAAGAGTGGTTATTGTCTATGATAGTATCACGGTTCGTTGTTGATGTATAACGCGTTATAACTTATAAGTACCTAATGGATATTGTGAAATGATTAATTTGGAATTTATTATAAGTCAATTATTTTTTTAATACCATAGATAAGTATGTAATATGTCTTAAACCAAGACTGACATACCGTCTCCACTCAGAATCGTTTTTCTTATAAAATGATATTGTATCATTGAATTCAAATTTAATTCCATCCATTATACAGTGACCCACTTGTAACCTACTGTACAGCAGAGCGACATCCACTTACTTACCCGCATTTTTTGTTATGTTATCTCATGGTTATGTATACCTGCAACAGTGCAACCCGTACAATACCCATTCAATAATTACAAAATTAATATTAACTATGTAAAGCGTAAGATAAGTATATTATTATTTAATTAATAAGCGCAATAACTTAAACATGAGAAATTTGGGGGTGCTAAGCACACCCAACCCCCTCCCCCAAATTACGCCTATGGACGTGCCGACGTACATACGGAGGTAACTCGTTGGAGGTTAGCGGTCGTCGGTCGAGACTTTGTTATGTTGATATTAAACCGTGACCTGTGTACTTTCTTTCAACTATTTAAATGTTTTAAATACTCTTGTCTACGTAATTATATAATATTACCTATACGCAATAAAAGGTAATTTTGTGGTTATTATTATTATTATTTTATAATATGCATTTATGTTTTTTTATTTTATAATATGCATTTCTGATGAATTTTTATTTACTATAAAAACTTAAAATAATTGCCTATGCTTGAAGTAAATTTTTTCGTCTAGCCTCTCCTCTTTTTTTATTTCTAGATATAATTGCGGGGAGATTTGGGTGTCCAATCCCCCACCATGACATTTTTTTAAACTGGCAAACCACATTTACGTACTTATTTTACTATAAATATTATTATTCTAATATTTATAGGCACTTAAGACTTAAGTAGGTACCTATATTTTACAAAAAAAATAACAAAAAAACCGAATCCCCTATAGTATAGCTTTACATAACTAAGATAATATTAGTTATTACTTCGTAATAAACACTAATCAGTAATCGCATTAATCACTAATCAATAGTAATTGTACAAATATATTGATAAACCTATAAATTATATAATATATATATTATAATTTATAGTATTGTACTATTGTGGTACCAAAAAAAAACCACTGAGCGTTCGAATATTATTTTATCGTGAAACGACGACGCAAATCATCAATGTGCCAACGCCAAAATAATAAAATTATGTATAATGTACCTAAAGGTAACTATATTAACTAATAACTATATAAATTATCTAACAGTATTATACGCCCTAAAAATAACATAATCCTAAAGAAGTAACTAATTAGGATTAAAGCCACGTAAAGTGGATCTTTTATTGTGATTTTTGAGGAATTGTAACTATCTAGGTAAGTACCAATATAAAGTTAAACTGTTAAAGTACCCAGGTACTACCTATTATACCTATTTGTAAATGTGAATATTTAATATTATACTAAAAGGTTATGAATTTATGATATATCCAAGCAACTTTTTTCCTTTTTTTATGGGGGGTAATAACTATTTACTAATAGGTAAAATGTACAAACATTTCATTCCCCGCCTACATACAAGACTAAATTACGCCACAGTACCTCAATCGGGTACCTACCTATTTGATAAAAATGTAAATTTCAATCAGTGGGCCATCATAATTACTGATGAATGATTCTATTCAATGATACCCATCGCATGATAGGTACCTTAAATAATCGTAGATTCGTAGACTATACACAATAATACATATATAAGGTGCCTAAGTAATAAGTTAATTAAATATACGTGCGTTAAGTATACCTACCCATATCTATCTAGTTCAAATCAATACCTAAATAAAATACGTACCTATTACATTTTTTTTTCTATAATTTTATAGTTGTACTACCACCCTAAACTAAAATTATGAAAATAAGCGCTTAAAAAGACATTTAATGTTCATTCCTATAACCCTATATAATGTTTATAATTATAATTTAAAGAAAATATTTATGTAATAAGTGGGTTGTATAGTGGGCTAGGTACTTATTTCTAGTGGCGTTTGCATTTTGCACAAACTTACAAAAGGAGATTCATATTATGTTGCTTACATCGGGCTATAAATAGGTTTTCTAATTGTTTAATAATAGATATAATGCTACAAGTTACCATCAGTCGTGGATCCAGGAGGGCTAAGGGGCTTTAGCCCCCCCCATTTGGAAATTGTATGTATTATGTATTCCATAAATAATTCGTAGGTACTTCTTAAAATCCACAAATCTAAAATATAAATACAATTGTAAAATTGTAAATATAGTTATCAAATTGCATCTATAATATTGTTAAATATAACCTATTATGTACAAATCAATTATAATTGTATTTTTTCTGAAATAAATGTAGCCCCCCCCCCATTTCAGATTTCTAGATCCGCGAATGGTTACCATTAAACAATTTACCTTCATTCTGGCCTATTTTCTTATAGCTCAGTTGTAGTTATCATGATTATAATACCTATAGGTACTAACTTTATAACTTAGGTACCTATATTAGTTTGACACTCATTGGGTATTTATTTATTATGTATTGGGTATAAGACGAATTTAAGATGATTGAAAAATTATCTCGAGATAAATATAATATCAGACAATATAGTATACGTATGATTACGTATGATATACGTATGATTAATTCGGATAGATAGTTGTTCGACATTAAATTATTATTTATTCGACAGTAGTAGGTACACTATATCTACCTATTTACTTACCAGTATATTAAAAAGCATAGGTATAAGTAAAAAAAAAATTGTTATGTCATAGCTGGTAGATAATATTACTAATAACTATATACTAAATACTCTTTATATTATGATAATATTATATCAATGTTTTAATAATATAATATGAACATGTAATATTGCAGATAACCATTGGTAATAGCTATTTCGATCGCGGCTAGTATAGGTAACTTTTAAATGTATATGTATATAATGATAAATTGGTAATGTAAAATATAATATAAATGCACTTCATAAATTAGATATGCTGAATCGTGTAAAATATGGCGGTAAACTTAATCGTGTTCTTAATTAATTTTTTTTTTATATATAAAATATCTAGGAAAAATAATAATCAACATTTTGGTCAGCTGTCTGTCTTAGGTCTTATAAAATTCAATTTATTTTTAAATTGTACTTTTTAGAATAATATAATATAATATATACTATATAGGTAGTAAAAGATGGATAAGTTATAACTTGGAATTTAGGTAGATATTTATCAGCGACAATATAATTATATTTTTACACATTGCTATATAATTTGCTATGTATTTTTAATTTAATAAAACCACAACGTAGCTTATAAATAGAATATATTTTTTATCTATGGTAAAATAATGTCTTCATACTTTTTAATGTAGGTGAAATGTTTCTGTTGATTAAATATTGATTAGGTCATGACCCACAGCTTGGCCACATTTGATCTATGAAATATAATATAGGTATAGCCGTATAAAAGGACTAGCTGATACCCGTCAGATAACGCCAATTTTAGGAATCACGAAAAGGTAAATAACTATTAATTAATATACATACTACACTTACACTATCCCGAAAATGCATATAACCATATACAGGGTGATTAATAAGCATGGTGTTTTATTCGGCCATTGTCAACTAATAAAAATGATAAAATAGTAATAAAATTAGGGTTAGCAAATTTTTCAATGACCGAATTAACTACCATAAATTTGTTATGTGTGTAAGGTGTTTAATAAAATATGGAAATCTTTATAAAATTAAAACTTATGCAATTTACTATTGACTATGTTATTATTTCAAAACCCACATCCTAGCGAAAACAGATAGAGCTATGAACGTCTTATAGTAGCGCCGCGGCCGTAGTGGTGAAGCTATAGTAGCAAAAAATCACATACCTACCTAGCTAGGTATACTATAGCCTATAGGTGTTTCAAGAAATAGTAGAGCACATGTTTAGTTTTATTTTGTACCTAAGTTAAATTATTATTTTATTGGTTATTGTGTATTTGCGTGGGAGGGAAAATAGAAAACTTTGTAAACCCCCCCGGAAAAAAAATCCCGAGTGCGCGTCTGTCCCAGTCTGGGACGAAACTTGATGTAGTGAACTGTTCATTAAGTTTCAAAAAACAAAAGATAACAACGTGGCATTAACAACTTAAATTTAATAAGAAGATAGAAAAAAAACAGAAAAATTCGACTTTACCCACTCCTACAGCCATAGAAGTTTGAGTCGTGACCAATATTGTGTGATTCAAACCTGGCCAAGAAAAGTCAGCATACTTCTAGACCAAACAGTGTATATCAGATAGATTGTAAAGAATGGAGAAACTTTCAATAGACAAAGAACATAATTACATAAACAAATAATAAAAATAGAATTAAAAGTCACAGGAACATGTTAATGCCGCATTCAATACTAGGTTCTGCTTTTAAAAAAAATAATATGTATTATACATTAATGAAAACAAAATTAAACAAAGCTGCTGGTTTTGATTGATTTTTTACTATTCATTCGCAAGACTAAGAACCTGATTGATACAATATGATTATATAATAATATTCTAGATACTGGTTACTGCCAAATCAATTTAAAAGAGCAAAAGTGATGCGTCACTAAACCCCAAAAAGGACGTATAAGCGAGAAACTGCAGATTACTGTCCTATATCATTGTTGAGTGTTACGCATAAGATCCTAGAAACAATGATACTAGAACGTATACAATCAGATATTGAAGAAGTGATCCCGGTAGAGCAGGCAGGATATAGGGAATAATATCGACGATGCGAGAAGCAACTATTAGCACTCACAGCTCTAATAGAATTTGGATTTCAAAAGAAATTTAAAGCCAGTGTCGTATTTATTGATTGATATATGGAGAAACGGTCTTTTGAACAAGTTCACTAAGGTCATTCCATGCAGGAAATTACTTACATACCTAGATAGGATGCTCCCGATCCACCGCTTTCAAGTACTCCTGGGTAATATAAAGGAAGTAACTAGCACACAGTCATTAATGGACTTCCCCAAGGATTAGTACTTGCCCCTAATTTACTTAACTTATATATTATACATGAAACATGATTTACCCGAAACGAAAGGGCTCAGGTTCCAATACGTGGAGCATATTATTGTAATTGCATATCAAAACACCAATTTAGAGTAGGGTAGAAAAGCACGTACTGAATACTACGAATAAATATTACTACAAATGACATTTAAAGGTTCCTGCTGGTATTCTGCTAAGTCTGAAGCATGCGTTTTTCATCTGTACAACAAAAGACTATCGAAGAGTTAAAAACGATATTAAAAGGAGTACAAATAAATCACGACTTCGTGTTTTTCGGTATGGTACTAACATACGCATTTAAAATCATGCGGAATCCCGAATCGTGTACATAAGATATAAATGGTTATTAAAATCTACACGATTCCGCAATTTTTGTTCGTCTTCTACAGACTAATATATACTACTGGACCGTTTTCAATACAAGTTGTATCAATAGATTTATTGAGATTTGGAGGAGAGTTTATAGCTTATTTTTTTTAACTCCTATTATTATTACTATAAATTGCATTACGGTGGTTCACTCAAGAATTTAGTCTTGGCTCACGAAAATCGAATATTTTTTAGTTTATTTAAATGTTACTGTTGGTCATAGATTATAATTATTATTTATTATAGTTAATAGTTATATTTAAAAAACAAATACTTATGAACACAATTACTTTTATGATTTACTTTTTTTAATTTTGGACACATTTTTGATGAAACACATAAAGACGAATACTAATATTGATATTGGATTTACATCGGTTTTCAATCATTCTGTCTTGAATCTGTCTCCAGTTTTTTATGTTTACATCAAAAATATGTCCTGAATTAAGAAGAGCAAAATCATAGAATCATAATCTTATTATCTAATCATGTCTGGAAAAACAAGAAAAAAAGAAAATTTTTATGCAAAACTATTTTTTGACAAAATTAATTTCGGTTTTTTTTTAGTGTAACTAAACATGATTTTTTTACTGAACGATTATACAAGCATTTTCTATACACCGTAAAGTTTCCAAAATATTTTAACTCTTGTTTATAATATAAATAATAGGCATATAATAATATAATATAGACATTCTCGGTTCGTATTAGATTTTTTTAAATTATGGTCGATAAAAAATATTTTGCTAGGTATGTCAAAAAACTTGAAAATGTAATTAAATGTTCCTCGTGAGTATAACATAAGTGGACCGCTCCAAAAGAAATGCAGCGGGTAGAGGCACTTATACATTTGACGCATGCGGAATGTCATCGAATCCAGAATGCTACAGCGAGGTGAAGAAATTGCCGTTTGGAGTGCTGGCGAACTTTTTGTCGACATATTCGTGTGATCAAGTGCGTTCTCTTGCATAACTATAGTAAAAAATAAAGTAAGACTATAACGAATAAAAATGTAGATTCGTGGTGGAAACTCAAAACAACAAATTAGGAGTCAGATTTAACCAAACGTTCAAACTTTCATTGACGATGTAACTATCTATTATTCAATAACTGTAGTTATTTTATTGGAATATTAATTATTTTAATATTATATATAGCTAAAATACTAATTGAATACGACTCGTGCTAAAAATAATATTTGTATGTTTGTATATGTATAAATATTATTTCGTGATTAAAGTCGATTATTTTAAATCGAAAATCAAATATATAAAGGGTGTCCCAGGTCTATTTGACTATTTTTTTTTTTAGTGCAATAACTTTTACTATTGTTCTATGCTTTTACAGCAGTAACAGTGATTAGCAAGAAATAATTTTGAATTTTAACACACTTTGAAAATTGTTTAAAAATTAACGACTTAACCAAATTAAAAGTTTTAAACGCCAAAATGGTTTTTAAATACTTATTTATGAAATAGCTATCTTGGATTATTAGAAAAATATTAAATACAAAATTTAAAATTTTAATAAAACAAAATATAAGATGTACAAATTATAGCGCAGAGCTCTACAAATCATTACAAAAAAAAAAAAACTTAAAAATATTGAATCGGAAAAATGTTATTGCATTAGTCAAATAGACCTGGGACACTCTGTATAAGCCACTGAGCCAGCGGCGCAACCAAGGGGGGTGTTTTGGGTGTCTGGACACCCCCCTTAAAACGTATTAATGATTTTAATAAAAAAATCGAAAGAATCACTGTACACGCCTCTGGCGGACACCTCGCCTTGAAAAAATCTTGGTCGCGTCACTGATATTATAAGCAAATACTATAAATTATAATAATGAAACGAAATTTTTTAGTGGCAATTTTTAAAAACTGGGATATTTTGTAAATTGAAACTTTTGGCTCAGCAGAGGTATGTTCAAAAATACACAAATCAGATGATATCGACGATCGGGCGTTGTAATATCGTAGGGAAACATTTATAATAATATTATTATTCGACATAATGACGTACACTATAATAATATATTATACCCATAACGCGTTTGATTGTTCAGACCGCGGCTAAATTATAAGCAAACTCGTTTGTTCCATGATGGTTTCCGTTGAGCTGCAGTCGCCGGCAGACCAGGAGGCCGACGACCATCTTGTTTAGGCTTTGAAAAAAAAAAACAAAACACGCGCGCCCGCGCCCTCTCGTCTATCAGGACCGCGGTCGCGGCACGAGACGACAAGGTACGGCGGCGGCGGACACCCGCTGCGGCGCGGCCGTCGCCGACCGCCGATCGCTATCGTCGCGCCCGCCGGCCCCGCGGCCGCGCGATAACGGCGAACGTCGCGCGCGACTCTGACGTCACGCGGCGGCCGCGGGTCGCGCGCATCCGACGGCCGGCCGTACCTGCGTCCGTGGCGCGTCGTGCGCTGTCGGCGGCGCCCGGCACCGTCGGCTCGGCGCGGCGGGCCAGCAGCCACCGCCGACCGCCATCCAGCCAGTGGAGTACAACGACAGAGAAGGTGAACATCAGGCAGGAGTTTGCGTTGGGGTAATTTTTTCCATCTTTAACATCATAGTTCGGGCCGCCGTCGTCTTAACAACTAAATGGCGGAACAAGTCGGCGAGAGGAGGACGGAACGGCCACCGCAGAAGCCCGTGGCCCAAAAGCCGGTCATATGTGAGTACGCCACCGCGCGCACGCTCTCCGCGGGGGGGTCAGTCGTCCCACGCACAACGGTCGCGCCGCCGTCGCCATTGACGATCGGGAGGCGGCGGCACGTACGAGATTCACGTGCTTTGTCCCGGGCGCGCTCGACGTCGTCTCCGGGCCGTTGTCGTCGCCGCGGGACGCTTTTTTGTCGCCGGACGCGAAACCGTCTCCCTCCCGCCGTCGCGGCGGCGGCGGCGGCGTCGGAGGAAACGCGCGTCCCGGGACGCGTTTGTTGTTTGTTTTCGTTTGTCGCCGGCGCTCCGAGACTGGCCGCGTGCGCCGTTACGCGCGTCGCGCTCACAGTGCCCGTGCGATCGGAAGCGTCTGCGAAGTGACTTCTGCGGCGAATTCTCAAGTCGCGGTACGTCTACGTCCGGTGTTTGTTGTCGTTTCCGCTTTGCGTGGTGTTATTGTTGTGTCGTACCACACGCGCATCGTCGGCATCGTGTCTCCGGTCCAGCGATCCTTCCACCCACACACGTCTATCCGGCCACTATCACCGCCGATCGGGTGTATAATATGTAATAACAATACGGTGGCGATGCTCGCCGTTCGGACGGATCGACAGACAATATTATCGTTTGCGTATCTACCACGAATGTACGGCTTGTGTTATACCTATTGGCCATATTATTACCTTTGTTGTTGTTGTTGTTGTTGTTGTAGACCGTAATGTTGATAAATTGATAATAATAATAATAATAATAATAATAGTAATAATAGTAAATCGCTCTCGCTTAATCTGCGAACACTCTCTTCTCGGACGAAGATATTTTTAGCCGTTTCGCGCTCCTCGTTGTTATGACGAATAGTCGACAGGTCTATAATTGCAACGTCCATAAATAAATGCGCGGATTTTTTTTCAACGCAACCGCCCACCCCTTTCCCCCGTCCCACCGACCGATGAATTATAGACGTCCGCCGCCCGATTTGCGACATATTTTGTAATATTTTTTTTGCGCTCTACTTGAATGCGGCAGTCGCGCGCGCGTTTGAAGCGTAAAAGGCGCGCGTCATCAAGTCTCGTTGTTGTTGTCTTACACTTTCCTTTTTTTTTTTTTTTTTATTTAGCCGTAAAGGTCTCCGGCGTGGTCAAGTGGTTCAACGTCAAAAGCGGTTATGGTTTTATCAACCGGTAAGTGTGTGCTCTTGTTGACATTCGAATAATAATAATAAAATATCATACACACATTATGTTGTGTCGGTTTAATTTTTAATTTCACGCCTACCCATAGTGTTTTTGGTTTGAGCTATTAAAAATGTCTGACGTTTTATATTTAGTTTACTTTTGGTAATGACGTGCAATTCGACTGTTGTTGTCGGAATTATTGATCAGTAAAAAACTCTACAAAACAAGAGCGGACATAAACGGTGCGAGAGGCAGTGACGTATTTCGGGAGGGGGGGGGGGGGTGGCTAGAGGGGGCGGGCGGCATCGGGTTCTTAATTTTTATATAACCCGTCTTCTGGAAAAATGAAAAAATGAAAAATAATGTAAATCGGTTAATATTTTTTTTCCATCAATAATTTTCTAAGATTGAAACTACTCCTGGCACCACTGGATTTATCATTTTCGAACGAATGTATGCTCACTTTCGTAGCCATTTACTTACCTTATCCCGAGGAACGATATTTCCTAAATCAATTATAGATATGTTTATAACAATATTAAAAATGAAGGATTTAAAGGAATATAATGCCCGTACTTAAATATTGCTCCAAGAATGTATCCACGCTGTCCCGTATCAAACGGTTCTTCAGAGCGATCGTTTTTTGTGCTCTAAAACGAATTTTAAAAGTGATTTGCGGTCGAGGATAACTGCGATGAACGACATAATATATGTATTGCCATATTAAACTTAGAATTAAGACATTACAAAATTTAAGACTATGATGACATTGACAATGAGGAGTTCAGTTCCTTTAAATAGCTCGAAAAATGTAAAATGTAAATTGTAAATATTTATTGTTTTGTAATTATGGTGGATGATAACCTATTTTATATTAATCGTGATTAATTAAAGATTATATTTTGTGTTATAAAGATAACATAATGTTAAAAGTTTAAATCTGCTTTCTTTTTTTCCTAACTTTTGTTCTACGAAGGATAACGGTAACCCGGGTGGTCACAGGAAAGTATTCTCCGACGCGATCGGTAGGTGGAAAAAGTCAAATAATTTTTTTATTTTTTTTTTTGGCGTGGGGGGGTGGTGTGGAAAAACATTTTGACCCGGATGCCAAATTTTTGAATACGTCTGACCGGAGGGGTAAAAATGGGTCGTCTTCGAACAATTTAGTTATACTTCAGAACAAAATAGCAGTTTAGCTACCACGCGATTTTTTATTATTATTATTTTTTTTTTTTGAAACATGTATTTCAACGATATAAGAACAATGGTGCCAAAAATAATTTTGGTCAAATCTTTATTTTGGAAGTTATATCCTTCCAAAGTTTGCGATTTTACGTTTTTACGTATGCGCACAATGCTGTACTTTCCTTCCGCGCGCCGCGTCTATAGCGAATTTTTCAATTTTTTTTTTTTTTTTGGAGCCGAGGTAAATCAATGTTTTAAAACTGACAGTGATAATATAAATTTAAATAAACAAATCGTATTTAAATTATGATATAGAAATTCCCGTAATTTTTATCGTTCTTATTATCTTTAATGAATGTATTACATAATATGCTACTTATTAATTAAAATATTATTATTCACAAACGTTCATAAATACTCGTGATCATTCACTGCCATAGGTATGCGTAGAATTTTGGTTCCGGGGGTGCACACTAAAAATTAGGGCCCACAATAATTTTCAAAACCATTATAGATATAGACAAATGTTTTAAAGAAATAAAATGCACTAAAAATATTTATTTTATTTTATTATTCATTATAATAAATACTACATAACAATATATAGATATAGGTGCAATTTTATAATGTTTAATGATAATCGACGTTTGAAGGGAATAACATTTTTGAATTTGTCAATAATTTCATAAATTTAAATTAAATTAAATTTTATAATAATTGGATTTTTCAAGATTTAAAATTTACACTTAATTAATAATTAGGGCTCTTGTCATTTTTGGTGAAGGGTCCGGGGGTGCCCAGGCACGCCTATGCTTACTGCACTACTTGTGTCAAATAACAAATTAACAAGTATAATGGTTCCAGTCGCAAAGCTTGAGATCCTCCGGACCTCTCGTTGGATGGGGACCAAGCCCCCAACTCCCCCAAGGCTAAAATAGCGAACCTGGTGGGGGTTGCTGGGGGAGGATCATATCTGCCCCTCGAGCAGGTGGTTAACCAAGTAAACTTAATCTTGTTAGTTAAAGTAACACAAGTATAATGGCTTCCTTCGCCTACCAGCGGTTGGTCCGGTTGGCAGGAAAGTACAGCATCGTGAGCTTATGCAAAAACGTAAAATCGCAAACTTTGGAAGAATATAATTTCCAAAATAATGATTTACGCAAAAAATTTTATCTAACTCGTCGAGGTACATGTTTAAAAAAAAAGGGTGGTAGCTAAACTGCAATTATATCAAATGTTTTATTGATGTTTTGAATATTGTTTAAATGTCAAACATTTATCTGAATTAAATTTATACAATCATAACTTTTATATAGGTACCAGCTATATCATTAAAGATAAATATAAACTACATTTAATAATTATATGTTATGTTTTTTTTTTTTAGTAATGATACAAAAGAAGATATATTTGTCCACCAGGTAATTATATAGTTATATATATTTATTATTTTAAAAAAAACCAAAAATGAACAATATGTTAAAGTTACACTTATATGTATATGTATTATATACATAATCTTATAGTTATCTATTATTTTAAAGATGTACTGTTTTATCAGTATTCAGGTGTATCTGTATGATTTAAAAAATTAACTAGGTTATGCAATCGTCAAATCCTCCAGTGCAATACCCCTTAAGGCATATTATTTTTTAAAATAAATAATTTTTCAACATAATATCAATCCATCAAATTTATGCAAATTCTATTTATTTAATAAAACGTTCAAATTACAATTTTTTAAGCATGTACAGTTCCTTATATAATACTTACACTAATCTGGATAAGTGAAAAATAAAAAAATGTTAATTAGACAATAGTAAATTATATTAAATTATTTATATTTTACAAAAAAAAGTACTAAAACATCAAAAGTAATTTTAAACAAAACAAAATGTATGTTATATCTTTGTAAAAAAACATTTTTTAATTTGATCCAATTATTGATGAAAGGAATTTTGATTTTAGTTATCTACCAACTATTTATTAGTACCAGGTATAAATTCTATTTTTAAAGTTTTAATTGTGTCTATCTGACTCTACTAATAAAATTAATTTTGATGTTCAACCATAAATATTAATTCTTAGACCCATATTCTTATTTCAGTCTGCTATAATCAAGAACAACCCAAAGAAAATTGTACGCAGCGTTGGTGATGGAGAAACCGTAGAATTTGACGTTGTTGAAGGTGAAAAAGGTCATGAAGCAGCGAATGTTACTGGTCCAGATGGAGAAGCTGTTAAAGGATCTCCTTATGCAGCTGAGAGAAGGAGAAACAACTATCGCCAGTGGTTTTATGGACGCCGTCCTAATACCCGTCCAAGAAATGGTGGCCAACCTCCAAGAGATGGTAGTCCAAGTGGTATGTATTAATATTATCATTAATTTTTTTAATAATTCTACATTTATATGTCTTATAACACCATATATTTATTATGTAGGTGACAAGGAAGAACCTGAAAATGAAGTAGGAGAACAACCAAGACGTTATCAACGCCAACCGCGTCAACAGAATTGGTATAACAGCTATCGGGGAAATCGAAGAGGTCCACCACCAAATAGGGGAGAAGGTGGTGATTACAACGTAAGAATTATTTATAAGATTATAATAATTAATAAAATGTTAATTATTTCTATTTAAAGTATAAGATCATTTTAGGTTTTTGAATTATTAATTCATTATTGAAGTACCTGGTTTTAGTTTTAACAATCTTAAAATTATAAAAATTATTTTAGTTCATATATATTGAGCACCTATTAGATTATTAGAAAATAATATATCAATACCTAATTATATAAAAATAAGTGTCTAAAATTAAAAAACTACATTAATTGTGTTTTGATTTTAGGGTGGAGATAACTATGGATATGATAGTTCACCTCCTGGTAGAGGCAGAGGTCGTGGGATGGGTGCTCCCAGGCGTTTCTTTAGAAGAGGCAGTGGATTTAGAGGGAGTCGTGGAACAGGAGGTCCACCTCGAAGACCATATCAAGATGAAAATCAGGTAAAAATATTTAATTAGAAAAAATCTTTTCTTGATAAGAAATATTTAATTTTTAAATACAATTACAGATAAAACTAATAATATAAGTTACAACTATATTTATAGTTATAATCATACTCAATACATGAATGTATATATTTAACACAACTGAAAAAAACTAAAATTCAGTGAATGTAATAGTATTGAAGAATTTTAAATTAATTTATTATATTATTAGGACAATGAATATAACCAAAGTGATGAAAATGGAGCAAATAGACCCCGTCCTCGCTACCGCCGCCGCAATAACCGATCTAGAGCAAGAAGTGATGGTCCTCCAAGAGCCAACAGCCAGAGTGACAACGAATCCAAACAAAAAGTAATATTTACATAATTTTATGTCTAAATATTATGAAATGTTTGAGATCAATAGTATGATTTAAGTATGGGTTACTTTTTGTTTTTATTCAGACCATATAATGTTATAAAGATTATTCATGAATATAATACAAAAATGTACAACTTTTTTATACTTTGGTTTACATTATACAAATATTGTAATTTTACTTTTGTTTTCAGAATTTTGGAGGCGATGGAGCGTTGGAACTGGATGATAGTAGCCATGCTTAAACATCAGATTAAGTTGCAAACAGTATATTTATCATAGAATCTTGTTTTAATTTTCTCTTACGCATTTGTGTTTTTCATGTATCTAATCTCGGACGTTTTATTTGTTCCACTTGCCACGATTATGACTCTAACAAGTTCTACAATAATCAATTTGGTTTTTTTGATTGCCTACATCTTTTGATATGTATTAACTCTTCTATTACAATCCAAACAAGACCTGGGTTGTTGGTTATCTTGCTTGATCTTGATCTGTAAATCTTACATCTTTAAAGTATATTGCATGATAATTTTTCCTATTTACTTTTTTTTTATAATTATCACAAAGAAAAAAATAATTTTTTTTATGAAACAAATGTGTTGAATACAATAAAAATATTGAATAATACTATATTTTAGACAAGCAATGTGTGCATGAGTAAATGGAGGAAAGCGAAATATATATATTTGTATAATTTCGTATATATTAGAATTGTTTTATTACTATGTCAAACCTTATTATTTATTCTAAAAAATTAAGTTATAATGAAAAAGAAGAGGTACTTGTAATTTATTACCTTAAACTTAAAAACATTTTTGTACTACAGTACACATATCAATTTATTAAGTTATTTTTCATACTAGTTATCAAACATTTGTAATGTGTTTGAGGAATAATTAGCAAAAGCAATATTTTAGATTTAGAATAAAATATATCTGTGTATTTGGATATATAAATATATATTTATAATTTATTTTACATTTTGTGAAACTAAGATATAATTTTCATACTAGTTAAAAGTTTTTTTTAACATTTTATACAAAAGTTGTTTTAATATCCTTAATAACATAGTAAGATCGGTAAAACAGTACCTGTATTTTACTATTTGAAATGAAACAGGTATTACGTTTTAGAGCAAACATTTTAGTATTATTACAGTTCATCCTAATTAATAAATGTGAAGGTGAATTATATCTTATTAATTAAATTTGTACACTTGTAAAAGTTATTGGCAATTTGAAATTAAAAAAGGTATGAATATAATATTAAGTCATGGATAGTATTTGGATGTCAAAAGTTTTATTTTGTACTCTCATCACTTGTGTCAACTTAAGCTGTGTTTGTATTTCATGGCAATATTTAAATAATTGTCAGGTGGGTATTTACATTATTTTTTTCATCTAGTTTAATTTAGTGACTCAAAATTCGGGAAAAGTATGTGTATGAACCAGTGCCATGGCCAGAACATTTTTTTTTTGTGGCTGGGCGGGCACATAATTTTTTTTTTTCAAATTTTTGCAATGCTATAATACTTATTACTTAATATTTTATGACCCCTTTGTTTATTAAGTGTTAAACTGTTAACTACACTACTTTATTTTTTATATAATTATATCAATAAGTGTGTGTTGTAAACGCATTTCATTTTTTGTTCGAACAATTACTAACAAGAATACAAGATCTTAACATTTATCAAACATATAATATAAAACAAGTCATAGCTGACCTTACACATATGAGATAGTTGAAACGAAAGGAAATTTTGATGAAGCAGCTACACACATTTAAATGATTTAAAACCTAACAAAATATTTCTTTATTTTATATATAATTAAACAAATATGTAAAAAAAAAATAACAAGTTATTCTTTGATATAATAAAGTTGTAACAGTAACCAACTAATAAAAAAAAAATAACAACTTAGTTTAAAAATGAATTATTTAGTCATTATTTTTTTAAAGTTATACTGGGTGTGTACCTACTCATAATTTAAAGTTCATACGTCTTTTCTGTTGCCAAATCATCAATCAATGTCTAAATGTGTATCCCTATGTACATTTAATATTGCTAAACGCCTAGACCACGAAGTCGAATTTTTCACATTGGTTTTTATACGCTGGTTTTTATATTAGAGTTTAAGAAAAAATTCTTTCAACTGAAGCGTCTAAAGCTGTTGTATCTGACAGGATTGAAAAAAATTTCAACTAGATAATTATATGTAATGAAAAACATCTTAGATGTAGATAATCTTGTTTCTCAACACGATCAAAGCACAATTAAAGATTTACATAATCGTGTTCACAACAACAAAAGTAGGATCCACTTGTATTTCTATTCTAAAGTTCGTGCTTATCATTCCTATTTCACATTTTTTTTATGAATACAAATTATAAATAATTTACGGTTAATCGTTTTAGATTTACCTTGAATTATGTATATTAATGATATAATTTCTAAACAACTTCTGTGCAATATACTACGACCAACCAAAGAAAAAAAGATTTTCGGTGGTGGGGGGAGCACGTTGCCACTTACCGCCCCCTGGCTACAGCACTGGTATGAATCTCTAAACTAACTGGTTTTTGGTACAAATCGTTTTTCAAATGTGATGTATCAGTATCATATATTTTAAGTTGATAATTGTATTAATCCGTGCTTTCCTGGCCATAAGCGACAAAGCTTTTATAAGTTACATACCTTCTGATCTACATTTAATTTGTTAACTAAGGTTTTGGAGAATATTATACAGAATTATTCCTAATTTCATAGTTTTTTTGAAGTTAATGTTTAGTTTTAAACAACATATGTAATAAATTCAGTCGAAAACAAAACGTATTATACAGGCACAATGTACTATGCGTACCTATACATAAGGGTTAATTTTTTTCTAAACATTAAATTTATATTTATATACTTGATTAATAATTATCTGTAACTTATCTAAATAAAACAATTTTATCTATTAGGAAGATGAGTTTGATTTGATCTTCTTGTAAGTACTGTATCTTAGATAAAACAAAATGTAGTTATCCTTATCCAGATGATTTTCTTGTTATCTGGGCCTAACACTGCCCACGGTCTCTGGTCAAATATGCCCGGGGACCGGGAATATTATTTAGACCATTATAGTTCAATTAATCAAGAAAGTTTTTTTTTTTTTATTGTTCTGCATAACTTGCTGTACGTGAAAATTAAAAAAAAAGTTGAGCGTTTGTCTCTAATAGTTTTTTATAAGCGTCTAAAGTTAAAATTCCTACAAAATACGTAAAAATCACTAAGTTTTGCAGTTTTTTTGATTAGTAAATTCATAAAAAATTTTCTATTCGAATCTAAGATTTAAAAATTCAACAGAAGGATCCCTATAAATTTTTCTAACTTTCTAAAAAAAAAATTTACCGGAAAGTCCAATTAATTGTTTATGGGCTTTTGAAATTATTAATAATGGCAATATAAATAGAATATAACATATCCTAGGCTGACAGACGGTCTCCGCTCAGAATCGTTTTTCGTATGCAATGATTATATTCTATCATTGAATTTATAAATTTAATACCATCCATTACAGTGAACCACTCGACACCTATACTGTATAGCAAAGCGGTACCCACTTGCCGACCTTTTTTAAATTTAAATTTTCAGTTATTTATGCAAATGATTTTTTTAATTGTCATTACATTTTCCGAATATTTGACAATTGCTTGTGCATATTTTGACTTTTTTTTCATATATTATAATAATTTATTGCGTAACAGGGCTCTCTGGACATATGTCCCTTTTGTCCTCCAATAGCGTTATTGCACTCAATATTACCAGCAACAGTACCTATCAGTTTTGTTTTAAATATATTTATACCTCCAGCCATATTTCATAAGGGTCACCAAACTGGTAAACTTATACTTTCACGTGGCCAAAATTCTCAATATTACCTATATTTTATTGAGATTTGGTACGTAAAAAATATTAGGTGCGTGTATTTATAAAATTAAGGTTATTAATTCTTCATGAGCATGTTCGTCAGGGTCCAATATATATCCTGTTGAAATAAAAATTACTCGTTAAGAGGACGCCATTTGGGGCTACCCAATCCGGTCCCGGACCAAATAAACCTATATCCAGTACCTATGCCTATTCGTAGCACATCAATATATTATCACCCACCCGCTATAATATTTTTGCGAATCAAGTGATTCAAAAATAGGTACCTCCACTGGACTATAACATCATATAGGTATAATGTTGGGCGATTTTGGCAATTAGGCTTAATGTGTATTAATTAATTATTTGATGAAACACAAAAAATTAATTTCTCACACCACTCAGCGTCTAAAATTAAATAATAAATATATTATAGCCGGTATACTATTAGGTGCCTATAATAAAAATAAATAATACGTTCAGATTCCTGCGCAGACGTCCAATCGTCAAAGAGATAAAAATGTATACTCGAATAAGTATATATGTTTCATTTCTATAATGGCTCATCCTGATGTAGGTACTTATTAGATATTATTTATATTAAAATTAATTTGTTCATGTGAAGTTGATTGTTTGAAGTGAAAAAAACGTTTTTCTTTCATCACTCCCAAAGTACAAACTATATATAATATAATAAATTATTCACCACATCGGTACACTGCAACCAATAAAAGTCGACGAAAAAATATATAAGTAGATTTTTAGGTACACGGCCAAGTTATCAATTATATTATAAATACGCATTGTATTTTTCGATATTTTTAAACATCCGGGAAATAGGTACGGAAGTGCGTAGGTATACACTTACGGTCAACACAGAATACATATTGCAGATATTTTCTTAATTTTGGATATTCGAGTTTAAGGATACAAATAATAATAATTATCAAATGTCGAATAAATTAATACGTTCGAATATAACCGTGTTGATTTATTTTATCAAAAAAAAAAAACATCAAACATTTGTAAACCATATAAATTAAATAAATAACTAGCTAATAATAGTAAAAGTACACGAATTAACATATACATAGTATATCTACGTAATTATACAACACAATATATATTATTGTCTACCATAACATACAAATTTATTATAATTTTATAATGTAGGCGTTTTTTATACTTAGGTCGCCTAGACTTCAGTATAATATACTTTAGTACCTATTATATTATATATTATTATATTGTATAGAATCGAAGAAATAGATACTATATATACCAATACCTACATGCCTATGGCTTATATATTCTAATATTTCTAATCAACATACATAATACATAATACATAAATATATTATATTTAATAGTATTCACTTAATATAATTGTTTGTTTATACAAGACATAACACGCGAGTGATTTATTATGCGTGTCAGCGGCGTAGATTTTTAGTGATTTTACGGGGCGGGGGTGTCGAAAATTTTAAGAACCTCCTCGGAAACCCCACTAACCTATTTTTTAGCATTATTTACTGACATAGACATTAAACTTACTGTTTTTTTTAATACTTTGGGCCGTTTTTAAACTACTCGTTATTATACTTTACCTCCCCCCCCAAACACACCCCTTTGTGCCTATTGCACATTTGCAACTTGATTTGCAATTAGTAGGTACTTATTATACGTATATATATTAAATATGATTAACGTATACCTACTGCTATTAAAACTATCAATTATATTTATGTAATAAAAAAATTAGTAATAATACTGACTTTGGGCGAGGTTAGTTACGTTTCATACCTATACAACTCTGCAATAATAAGACATAATATTATTTCAAATATTTATACGTATATAATATAGTTAATTATTAATTATATTCTAATTTACAAACACTGTACCTATATATTATGAGTAGGTAATTGTATTTGTTCGTGTTTGTACACACACATTTAATAATAATATGATCCAAAGATCCGTTTTTGTATCGATAAATCGCGTTATTTTAACACAGGTGTGTGAGCGTATTACTACACATATACTTATAGCCACTTATAACGCTTATTTTGCAGACGAGTGCGTTATTATTAAATTTATGTAAATTTTTTTACCAAACGAACGTTGCAGTAAACAAATACTTGAACAATTGGCGAACAATATTATATTATGATTCCTCTTGCGCTGTCGTATATAGCTATAGGTAGTTAAACCGAAAATAAAAAAACGCACGACTGACTATATATACGCAAAACATATATTTTTGTTATTAAAAAAGTCGTGAGCATAAAATATGTATCTAATGCGTATACGCAGATAGATAAACTGTAATTTTTTTTTACATTTTTATCAAAATAATTTTAATGGAATTAGGTACAATATAATAATTACGGGTAGGTACTTGCGGTGATTTCCTACACATATTGGCATGTAACATAATATTATCGTAATGTATATTATTATTATTTCTATATACGACTATACCTACTATATAATGACGTGTCTTTAAGTATTTTCATAAACGACCTAAATATTATAATACAACAATAATGGCGGACATCGGTGTTGTTCTAATAATGCGTAAATAGTAAACTATTGATCCATGTACAAAATAATGTTTGTTTGTTTATCTGTTTTTTGTCGATCGCCTCCGCGTATATAGACATAGCTGAGAATTTACGATTAAAATTTCGTTTGTATACATCGGCTATAAAATTTGAGTCCGTCCATAATTTTGTCCGAACCGATAAACAGTATTTTCAGTATAACTGTAGCTCGGAAATATCAATAATAAAGCTGATGTTTTTTTCTTTTAAAATTAAATATCAATTTTTTATTCATACCACCTATATACGAAAAGGTCGCAACTCTTAGAGATAATATTTGTTCGCGCATTGGAAACGTACGAAAAAAAAAAAAACAGCACACTCACCTGGTCAGTTCTCAGACGCGTGATTAAATATTTACGTGGTGGATATTATACCTATATGGTCGTCGTGTAACGCACAATACGCGCCAAAAAATATTTTGAAAATTTGCGTATTTTTGTGTGTGCTGCACATTAATTGGGCCGCGGTGATCGGTGAAGAATAGTCAATATTTTGTCCGTCCAGTTGTTTCTAATACACATATTTTGAAATGGCCCGACTCGCGTTTTTTCGGTTATTTTCGATTTCATTCCAAGGTATTATAGTTATGACAGATATAGTACCTACACGCGAATAGTTGAAAAATTAAACTAATTTGTATAAATCCACTATATTTAGGTACAATCGCCGACGCTGTACGAATAAAAGTGTACCTAGGTATACAATACACGCGACAATATTGACCTAGGTTGATACACATTAAAATATAATATGGTCATAATCTAAATATGTCTACTGCTGTACCTATACTATACCTATATGGCTATATGGCTATACACATAAGATGTAGCCACCTTAAATGTGGAATTGGTAAATCGGGTCCCAAATGACCGTTTTTAAATTAATCGGACCCCGAAAAATAGGTAGGTAGTTGGTAAATAGAGTCCCGGCAAACAAATAAACTATACATAATATATTTGTTGTTGTTTTTAATTTGTATCTAATGATCATCTTTAGGCGTCAAATTGTATATAACTATAATAATATATGGTATAAATTAAAAAATCACTTGATATCGATTGCATCACGAATTAAAAAATGTATTTTATTTTATTATTACGATTAAATTAAAATGTATGTATTTTTTCTAATATTATATGTTCTGCATGGTAAAAACTTAATTACAGTACCGCTGAATATTTTATTTATTACCGTTTTCAAAATGTACAGAAATTATCGTAGTCACAATTTACCTAGCCTCTTAAATGGAATCATATAAATCGGGCGGTGGTCGTTTGGCGAAGGTATACCCAATAGTTTTGACCAAAAAACTATAATAGTCCGCCGTTTGGGGCGATTATCATTATTTTATACCGTTTGGGCGAGTGAAATTATTTTTATCAGTGCGAAGTAATAACTTATGATGACTTTGACGCCGACGTTTTCACCGCTAATCATTACTGTTATAATCACGCTATATTAATAACAATGTTTATGACTGCATATTATTACAATGATATTACTACACCGCAATATCTTTTTAAAGTTGAGAGTTTGTTATTAACTATAATATGTATTTTGTATGTGACTTTATTTTTTCAATACAATGTACATATAACTATATACGCAATATATAAATTAATTTACCCATAAACGTATATTCATATATTATACGTCTTATTCGCCCAAACGGTAGAGACCTGTGAATCGTACGTCATATTACCTATATGATATAATTTAGCAGTTTAAAAATATAATAATAGTCGATCGCTCATGTAGTAGGTATAGGTACCTAAGTAGGTACCTAAGGTACATAATATGCGGCTAAACCTATATATATACAGGCATACTAGCTATTTACTTTTACTAGACTACAAAAAAAAGATCCTTTTGCCGGCTGCAAGGTCGCTGCAGCGAGTGCGTGAAAATACCGACTCTACATGATGGGAATAGTAAGTGTTGCTCCTGCAGAGTTCGACGAGCATTATAAGGAGTCTTATAATATATTTATTTATAAATAATAATAATAATAATAATAATAATAATAATAATATTATGTACGTATTTATATATATAGGTCAATTATATACAAGAGCGAAACGTTCAGTAGGTGAGATTGTTCCTGATGTAGGCTTTCTTCCTGTTCTCGTGCCTGTGGCACTTGCCCCACCACGTCTTCTTCGTGCACACCCGCACGCGTTTCAGCACGAAACATTTGGTCTGCACCACGTTGAAGAACAGCTTGCCGATCAGGTTCGCGGATCCGGTACCGATGGTTTTCAAACACGACCGAAACCTGTAATAATATAACACAATATATATTATATTCGTGATTAGTCGTGAGTATATAATATAATTTATAATATTATGTAGAGTGATCCGTTTAAGTGTTTATTACGCACTCGTTGCGACTTTTTTGAAAATATTTTTTACATCATTTGAATATTAAAAAATAATGAATAGCTATATATTATATCGAGGTTGTTGTCATTGGAGCAACTAGGAGAGTTCTAGGGGGGGGACTGAAGCACCCCCAAGCTCTAATCAAGCACCCTGTTATAAAACAACAAAAATAATTGTGAGAAAAGAGAGGGGAAAAAGAGGCTTTTCCTAACTTAAACGAGTTGCAGTTACAATAATTCCAATAAATTCTGCAAGACAGCAACACGTGAACTTGGTTTTTCAAGTATGCAACAAATTAAAAATTGGTTGAGTGCATATGTATGTTGGAGCTACAGTTTACTGACTTATTTATTTCAAATATTGAGAGGCATGTCGCAAATAACATAAAAACAAAATTAGTGTGGGTTATTGAAATAGGTATACTTTTTTTTAGCATCCCCTAAAATGTGGTAAACGGTAAAAAAGTCCGAGAAAAAAATTATTATTTATTAGGTATACACATAATTACAATTAAAAAATATTTTATTATTTATTATTATTAAAACTAAGATATTATTGTTATTACTTCCTACTCCTTTTCCGCAAACAATGTGATCAATTTTGTAATGTCGATTCAACTGGTTCGTTATCTGCAGATCTTTGGCATAATGTTCGAAGACAGTCTTCCAAAGTTCTTTGTTTTCTTTTAGATGTTAGCCTAATATCAGCTAGTTCTATCTCTAATGTTACTTGTTAGTTTTATATGGAAATACCCCTAATTGAGATATCATTGTATATAATAACCTGTCTCTATATCTAGAGTAAGTACATTTGAGTACCTATACAGAGCGATTAAAACATATTATTTTAAAAATATTTAAATAATTTTTTCTCGGACTTTTTTTCCGTTTATTTGGACTTTTTTTCCCCCGGAATTTTTTTCCTAATATCCTAAAATAGTAAAATGTAGGCCTAGTTGCTCCTATAGACTTGTTGTATAATTTCGTCTGAGAGTGTCGCAGACCGCTGTTCTTGCATTGCAATACCGTAATAACTAATAATTTATAACTGAGGCGTATAATACTGTAGGACACCTACCGAACAACTACCTGTTAATCAATGCACGATGATGCGTATTATAGGTATTGAAATAAAAATAGTCGAATTTTTAGTTCGAAAGGATTCGCAAGTCGTGAGGTCAACAAATTTCCTACGATATTATATTATTGTAAAATATACTGTACAGAAATATTGGTAAATGCTTCACAGCCGTGTTGTCAGCCTGCAGCGCGCACGTCAAAATATATATTATTATAATAAAATGAGGAAGTATACCTAAGAATGAACGAACAAAAAAAAAAAACAGTATAAAAAACAATCAGAGAGAGGAGGAAAAAATGGATCGCACATATTATGAGAAACAATAAATGGATAACGACAATATAATAGAAGGAAAGATAGAAGGAAAAGCTGGACGCGGTAGACCAAGAACACCATTTATGAAACAGATCATAGAAGACATAGGTAAAACCAATTACAAGGAACAGAAAGTATAGCTGTGATGGATAGGGACGAGTGGAGAGCCATCAAAGTAATTTAACCAATCTAAGGATTGAAAAAAAATAATAATAATAATAATAAAATATGCAATCATATTCGGGGATGTCCGGCGTGACGGTGCGGGGTGCGGGTGAACTCACTCGCCTCTGCAGGTGCGATTCACCATACACCCATCATTACCCTTCTCTGCAATAGCGGTTACCCGCACCAACACTCGAGTCGTATTATTATTGTTTTTATTCTCAATAACGGTTAAAAATATACCACACACAAATATAATATATGACTATCATAAATATATTATATTATAGGTATGCACACGACCGCGACCACTTTCCGGGTTTCAGATTGTACCAGCTATATAATATATAATATATATTATATTGTATACGTTCGAGCAATCGCGAGTCGTTCGAGGTTTTCTTGTATATGTCGTGCGTACTCGACCAACACATAATGTACGACGAGTTCAAGGTTCGGTATATAGAACGGTTTTCGCAGCAGCAAACTACCTATACTATTATATATTATTATACATATATATATATATAGGTAACTCTTTAAACTCTATATACGTAGTCTCTCGATGCGATAACTCGGTTTAAGGTTTCTAAATGTAAGTTTAAAACACCTTATATGCCCGTCCGTTCGTTATTATAGTTATCTGCAGTTACGATATTGTTTTTTAGCGGTTCTCGTGGGAAATAAATTCGATATTAGGAAAACAAGTCTCCCATTGCATATTATACAACGCAATATATAAAATATACAATTATAATAAATTAATTAAAAATTAAAATAATATATATAGGTATTAGGTATCTTATAATAATATTATTTAAAAATATAAAAATGTATTTATTCAGTTATAAAAGTTATAAATAATATAACAAGTATAGTGGAAATGTCGTTTTATTTATACTGCAATGGGAGACTTTTTTTCCTTGTGATTTTTTTACCGGGGACCTTTTTTCCGTTTACCAATAAGTTCGTACTAGCCAATATTGAAAAATATAGTTACCAAAATATAAAAGGTCACCAAATTCTTCTTAAATTCCATAATAATATGGCGAATTATATATAGTTGTACGATTGTGCCGTATTATACGACGAGTTCAAGGTTCGGTATATAGAACGGTTTTCGCAGCAGCAAACTACCTATACTATATTATATTATATTATTATACACATATATAGGTAACGCTTTAAACTCTATATACGTAGTCTCTCGATGCGATAACTCGGTTTAAGGTTTCTAAATATAAGTTTATAACACCTTATATGCCCGTCCGTTCGTTATTATAGTTATCTGCTGCAGTTACGATATTGTTTTTTTAACGGTTCTCGTGCGAAATAAATTCGTATACTATCTAATATTGAAAAATAGTTTCCGAATTCTTCTTAAATCGCATAATATGGCGAATTATATAGCAGTTATAGTACGATTGTGCTGAATACGTTTATATACGGCAATGTAATAATTAGGTATATTTGCAAATTATTATGTAAAATACGTTTAGAAATCTCGAGAACTTATATAGCACGCTCGCAGAGTGAGCTTTATATCCTAACTGGTTTTTTTCTTGCCCCTCGAAGACGTGTTTTCACGTCGTGTTTGAGGCGCATTTAACTCGAAAAATATACGTAAGTCGAATTAATTTTAATCGTATTTCCCTTGAGATTCGAGTTTTCGAGACTCTATTATATATTATAAGTACATATACTTTTATACACTCTGAACACTCGTATAATATTATTATTATGTGGTTGACGACGGTCGACGTCTGCAGCTTTATGACGTTTATTGTGCATATTATGTATTACTTACGGTATCTACGGTATCGACATATTGGCATTGTCCGCTTCACGACATGACGAAATCGCAATTTACTTAGTGGTCGGAAATTAGGACGACATTATATACAGGGTGATTCACCAAGCATGTTTTTGCGCCATTTTTTTTTCATTAATAATTCAAATTCTGCATGTTTTTAGGAATATTTTAATACATACGCGATTACTCAAAGCCCATTTTTTTTCAAATTCTTCAATTTTTATGTATTACTTATAAGGAGTGTCTTGTGCCGATATAAACTTCTATTTTTCAAATGAGAATCCCTTTTTTTTTTTTTTATTTAAAATAATATTTACAATCTATACAAAAATTAGTACAATAAGCAAATTTGGTATCTTATAACGGTTAGTGACAGGAGTTTAACATTTATGGGCAGGCACTCAGCGCAGTACCACCCGGCCGGGTACATTTTAAATATTATTATAATTTTATTTTATTTTATTTTTTTTATTTTAGTAGGTCTCTAGGCCACTGTCTTTTGAGTCTTCTGCGTACATTACCAGGAAGTGAATTGGAGGATAGTTGTTTTATTAATGGGTTACTGTGAGAGTTTAAGTTGTTGTGAAATTTAAAGTAATATAATTTTGCTAATTGATTGAGTGTAGACATTTTTAGGTCTTTATGAAGATTATTGTTTGTGAAGTACCAAGGGCAGGATATTATTACTCGTAGGCAGATGGATTGGAAGGCCTGAAGCGTTTTGATATTGGATGGCTTTGCAGTGTCCCAATCCCTCTTTCTTATACTTTGAATTTTTAGTGGGAAATTTTTATGAATATGCTGATTTACCAGCTGATTCAGATGTAACATCGCATCTAGTATTTATTATATACTTGAGACATTAACGTTTTCAGAAAAACTAATTGATAATTCCGAAAATCAGATTTTGAACAACTGCACGATTGATGACAAAAATGAGGGTGAGCATGCTTGGTGAATCATCCTGTATATATAATATACAATTAAGTCCGGACGCGTGAACTGCGCAATAATAATTTAATGATATTGTGTATCGTTTGTCATTATATTATAGGCACGTAATATAATTTATAAGATATACATGTAGAGAGGTACCTGTTATACGGTATAGGTATATACTTGGGACATTTTTAAAATTGGGCAAAACATAATATTTTTATGTCGATAAATTTATAGTAACCACTAAAATGTTCAAATCACCATATCTCCCAAGCTCTGTAATTAGTCCATTATCACAGACTAATTATCCAAGGTACACAAAGTTACAATAACCCGAAAATTACTCGTTCGAATTTTGAATTAGATACTTTAACGTTTTCAGAAAAACTATCCACTAAATAAATTATAGTATAGAAAGAAGGGGAGAGTTCTCGTTTGAAAATCAAAAGTTTTTATCTCCATGGGAGTAGGTATAAGCCACAACATATCATAATAGTACGAACGAATTTCAAAAATTTGAAAATATGGTCTTAATATAATATTTGATAATTCCGAAAATCAGTATTTGATCAACCGCACGATTGATGAAAAAAAGGGGGTGGGCATGCTTGGTGAATCATCCTGTATACATAGATATACAATTAAGTCCGGACGCGTGAACAGCGAGCAATAATAATATTATAATGATATTTGCGTGTATCGTTCGTCATTATTCGTTATTATAGGCACGTAATATAATTTATAAGATATACCTGTTGAGAGGTACCTGTTATACGGTATAGGTGCGAAAATAATACCGCCGAACAATACACGATATGGGTAATATTACAAAATGTACAATGCCACCTGTACGAGTTCGTCTGCAGTCGTGTACATATATCGATATAATATATTATATTTTATTATAATCGTATCACTTCAATTTTTTTTTGTACGGGTCGTGTTCGATTTGAACTCAAGACTATATTATATAACAATAATAATATATTATTACAAATTTATACTATAATATATTATTATACGTACACGACTTGAACGCAGACGGAATATAATATGATCGATAGTGTTATTCGCGCACAGTTCTATACCACTCGCTGCCATTATATATATAAGCATTTTACAACGTTGATTACAGCATCATCGTATCACGCTGCTTTTTTATTATTGTACTTACCGAAGTCGACGAGGTTTTAACAGTCGGCGAGAATATATTTTTAATGTGCCGAGAGATTCCCGAATATTCTATTACACCTATAATACGCGTCATCCGCGTTCTAGGTCCTCCTAATCGGCGAGGCTTTAAAACAAGTTTAGACGTATTAATTGATTTTTTTTTTATCTGACCGCTGGCAGACGTCGTCGCGAGCTTAGTTTTTTCTACCGCCTCGCCGAAGTGTAATAATTGATTGGTGAAGATTATTTTCGTCGAACCGACAGCTATATATATTTGCACTTTTGGCGCAACAACAATCAAATTCGCCGAGTGTGTTGTTTAATGGCGAGGGATTAGGTACTTTAAATCTTAAAAGTTCGATAAGACACAATATAACGACTTTAACGGAAATTTGGGATAATTGAATTCGCGATACATATTATGTACACGCAAACATCGTATAGAATATACGCTTATCAGTACATAACTATAGGACGAACAACTGCTGCAGCAGGTGGCCAATATTTTTGGCACAGAACGAAATATCCGAATTTCGTTTGATTTTGAACCGAACGTGTTTATATCGCCTATTATATTATTCATATCGGCATTATACTATTGCAGATGACAGTTGTTTTAATTTCGTGGCAACAGTTCGAGCGAGTTGACTTAAATAAAGTATCAAATAAAATATAACCTTGTAGTGTATATATTCACGAATATTATATGGATAATAAATGATAAAAATATTTTGATTGGACAAAACGGTTTACAAGTAGGTATGCATTTACGAAAATCTCTTTTCATTTAGCCATATTATACTTATATATATATAATATAGTTGTGTGGTCTATAATTAATTATTGTTTATCCGAATATAACAGGAAATGGGCGTAGTCTTAAATGTTAACGAAGCAACTTCATTAAGAATACATAACTATTATAATATTAGGTACTTATATATATATATATTATGTAGGTACATTATAACTATATGCATAATATAGAAATTATATTTTATCGGACTATAAGGGAAATGTAAATATGTATACTTACGGGTGAAAAAAAAATAAAATGCATAAAATATATTATATTAATATGCGGGAACTTGCAGGATATACTTGTAAGTCAAAGTCGACCAATTTAAAAAAAAAACCGATAAAAAAATAGCGTAGGTACACGTTTTGATGTCATGTTTGAAAACATTCCGTCGGTCTATGCGCGCGGTAGAATAACTGCCCAGATCGCGAGTCGTTTGCATTTCGTTTTCAGATATTGTAACTTGATTTTGACTCTGCACTTTTTGAACTTTTCCGAGAAAAAAGTCTTCGTACGCATATGATATTATATATTATGTTTGATGTCATTATCAAACGTGCTTTTATGTATATTGATATATTTGGCTTGTTCAATTTTTTATTTTTTTCGTCTATAGCGGCTATACCTACTATATTTTTTACGTATATTGTGTGTGAAACTATACAGACATCTGCTGCAGTATCATACGCCTAACGTTAGTTCTATTATACATAGTAATCATAATAATTGTTCCTAGTTATTACTATTTTTTCATATACATATTATATATATATACGAACCACTGTACAAGGTCATATTATTATATTTTATCGCTGTCAAAAATTGTTAGCAATATACGCGTTTTATATTTCAAACCCATATCTGATATAATATGAAATATGTTATATATATTTTGCACAAATCTCATCTATATTATACGCGTTATAAGCGCGTGTAACGTAATTGACGACTCGGCGTTGCCCAAGGTTAGGTATCCTCATTTCTGTAGTAATTATTTGCGGTTATTTCGATTTAAAAAAAATATTATATAGTTTCAGAAAATGTTTTCGTTACATCCGTACGAGACACAAAATATAACGTTACGTCACATAATATGTATAGGTACCTATACATTTTTTTGCTTATAAAAAAGTAACGAGTTCCAATATACATTTAACATTTATCAATCATCACAAATGACTGCTATAATATATTATTAAATTGCAGAATTTAAAAAATAAAAGTCGAGAGACGCAGCTATAATAATATAAAGAGTACCTATTCTAGCGTGTGGCATGTCGCATGTGCGCTGTACACCTGTACCTACCTACATCGCACAAGTTTATATCACAAAATCACAATATTATAATTATGTGTACCTACGTCCATTGATCTACATTCTATAATAGTATAATCTAATAATAAACATTCTCGATCTACAATCTAATATAATAATAATATGTGATATAATATATCACATAGGATATTGAGAGACGAGAGCTCGTAACATCCGTATACTACGACTACCTGTTGTTTGACACCGAATGAAAATCGGAAACCGTTTTACATTAATTTTAATCGTGCAACGACATCTATACAACTAAAATATTATTTTTTTGAAACAATAGATAACTTTAAAACGAGTGTGTAATTTCATTACAGTTTTAAAAGAGATACAAATAATTTATTAATACAATTTGATCTGTGCAGGGATTATAGGCGGTACCTATATAATATATATATTATACATATAAGATATAACATCGTAAAATCAACTAAAGCCCAATAATTAAAATTAGTTAAGGTTTAGTTTACTTCCAGTGCGATTATATTATATTAAAGATTATAAACTACAACGTACCTATAAATTATAATTCATGTTCAGAGACACAGAGTTATTTTTTAGCAGTAAACTAACTATATTAAAGTATTTCATCTCGAGTTAAAAGATAAGATTATGTGTACACTTTTTATCATAGAAAAAACTATTTTTCTTCAAAATTCAAACTGTATGTTGTTATTCAAAAAAGTGAAAAACTTAAAAAATTTTGGAAAAAAGTTAATACTTTTCAAAATATGAATGTTTAAAATTAAATGAATCACCTTGTTTGATAACATTTTAAAATTGTTTTAACTCTTTTTGAGCTATTTATAGACATTTTCAACATTTTTTCGTTTATTTCCCATAAAATATTACGAGTATAATAACGGTTTCTCATCAAACGATTTTCTCATATTGTTATATAATAACAGTAAAATAAATAACTATCACGAGTTTTAGTGAATAGCTATTTGGTAACATGAAATGAACAAACAACTATTATAGGTATATACAGAAAAAATAAAAGCTGTTAACTTTCCGATATTAATGAATGCAAACTATGTATACGTTTAGTAAAATAAGTGAACAATATAATCACATTTTTAACAGCATTATATACTAACATTTCCAGGACTTTGGATATTAAAATGTGTTCTATTCTACAATGCCACGAGGCGCGTAGTACACACTATTATTAAAACCGTATTAAAATAATATATTAATGAAAAAACTATGTATTAAATCAAAATTATTTTTAAAGTATTAGAGAAATACACGAGTATTATTAAACGCATTAAATTAATGCGATCGGTGGTAACGAATACTGCATTCAATTTTCAATTACATAAACTAATCGTCGTTTAGTTTAACGTCCCAATAACTCGCATGTTGCTTCGAAATAATTTCTTTTAATATTAATTCGTCACAAAAATTACTTAATATGAAGTACTCGAACAATTATAATTGGTGTATATAGTTGATGTAGGTATAATATTTTTCTCATCAAGTACTGCAGCTAGGTTAGGTCGTTTATTATTCTGAGACAGCAGACCTCGTTTACTATATTAAAAGTTCGATATTTAAAAACAGCAATAACGAAGAAAAAAAAACATTTAGAATTGCGTATTTGTTGAAAAACTGTAAATATTATTATAATAGAGTTTTTACGAACGCTTTTTGATCTCAAACCGAGTCACGCGAGAACCGCGTTGTGGGAAACGGCCGTATGTTGTCTAAATAAAATAAAATATATCTTAATAAGATACCATTATATAAATATAATATAATAATATTAAACAATATATCGATGATTTATGTTGTAATTAAAATAAAATAAATCAGAGAGTCCTGCTGCATTCGGCCGGTTTGTTCGAAATCGTTCTATTGCCATCATCGTCGTGTTGTGTATATTTTAATTTCTTCGTGACCTCAGTTTCAATCTTACAAATCAACCAAACTGGTATGAATGTTTTGACAGTGCCATGCTCGTATATACCTGTGTGTACAATACATATATATATACCTAGAACTATATATTATAATAATATATGTATACGATTCGATTTATTGGACAGGTTTTTTTCCTCTCGTATATAGGTTCTAACGTTACCCTGCCCGTATAGTATGGATATCACGCGTACCTATATATTGTAGATATTATTACATATATCGAACTTGTCATGATGTGTTTAATTTTTACGAGTGTCTATGAATCGCGTATTGTTAAACAATAGACATCCACGAGTTCATTATATATTGTCGAAGCCACAGAATAAATGAAATTTATTGTGAGTCTAAGCACTATCGGCATCATCGTCTCTGCAGCTGCTTTGTACACGCGAAAGCGTTCAATCAAAAATCGCTTTCCAAGCATGAATAGTATATATAGGTACTTACCTACATATATATATTTAAATAGAAGAAAACATAAGTCTTTTAACGCGCGCAAGTCGTCATATTATTATATGTATGGGTACTATATATATAAGCAGTCCACGATGTCTATATATATATTATTATATATATTATATAGATACTTTTGATTAATATTAATTTTTTCTCCGGACAACATATTTTATGTATATGTTTGATGTGTGTATAATATTATATATATATATAGTACCTACCTATATAGGTATCGAAATCGTTTCTCTACCCATCACAATTATAACTGAGATCATATATATATATATATATTATATAGGTATATACTAAGCTGCAAAGGTATATAATATAATATACAACCGCGTATGCGCCTGTAAAGTGTACTTATACCTATAACATAATATATTATATATAAATATATAATAGAATAATATACATTAACATTATTATATGCATTTTTTATTACTTTTTATTTTTTATTCGTCGTGTTACGTCCAAAAAAAACGTTTGTTTTGTCGTCGTATGTGTGTATAGATTTAGAAACGATAATGTTTTACTATTTCATCCGACACCTTTATTTTTTTTTTATGAAACTTGTCCAGTTGTCTATAATTTGGTATGTTTTATAGCCAATAGGAGTTTTTTCACTGCACACACATAATATACTATTATATGGACTCAAATAAATTGGTTCGTTTTGTTCAGTTCTTTAAAACTTTTAAATGTATATCCCAGTCCAATTATGAACATATACACATTTAGTTATTCAAATAACCATAAAATGTTAATTCTATATAGGCGTACTCCCGCCGATGTTCTCACAAGAATGCGTTCATCCGTGTGACCGTGTTATATGTAGACGAAAAAAAAGGTTGGTCAAACGAGGTTCAGTAAACTGTTACTTTTGAAATGTCGATGTACAATTGAACAATATTTTACAGTGCTATTTTTGTTTTTAAATTTAACTATACTTTGAATTTTAAATCCATTTACCACAATAAGACTACAATAATATATTATATAAACGTGGTAAAAAAATATGGGTATATAATATGTCTGATAATTATGTTAATAATTGTTGAAATTTATCATTAAATAATGAAAACCATTTAAAACTCAATAATACTATTTCCAGACAGGAAATTAATTATTCAGGATATGCAGCCTGTAATTAAGTACTTATATAGGTTATGTAAGTATACTTGTAACATATTATTACTAATCGGTCGAAAAAATGTATAAAGTGTTAATCGAGTGTAACCACCGCCGCTGTGTTATAACATATTATCTAGTCTGCAGAATAGTACAAAATATCTATTCGAGGAATAAATAGACGCCGTTTCAAGGGCAAATCCATTTGAAAAGAAAGAATAAGACACACGTCTGGTGACATCAAAAAGCGTTTTATTCTAAAAAAAGACAATTCAGCGTTATGATGATGACGACGACGCGTCGCACCGAGTGGGCAAACGGCTGCTCGGTGCTGATATCAATTTATATCTCGCGGTAAATTTTATTATATTTTGCAAATCACAAAACGGCGGTCTCGTCGTCCCGGACGGCGCCATAATAATATATTATAACCGCGATTATTATTATTACGCGTGATGCGTGAGCGTGAAATAAAAAATTCCACTAAAAAAAATAAACGCGTATACTATCGTCGTAGGCACATATTATATTTTCTATCATGTTTGTATAATATTGAAATGAAGACTTCAGTTTTTTACGATCCGTCCGCGTTCGGACGACCCGCTGGCTTCCGATATATTTCGCACGCTCAGGTTAGGTCGCAACATCCTGCGACCTGCACACCACGGCTATAGGTACCATCGCACTCATCCATACACTCGCCTCGGCCTGCCGTTTACGGTTTACCACAATATTATATCATATAATTATTATTATACGTCTGTCTGTCTGTGTGTCCAAGTATTTATTTTTTTTATATTGTTTTATGTCTTTTCGATATTCAATATATAATAATATGTCGAGTCGTACCGCACGATATATTTTACGGGCGCATCGATATCGTACATAAAAGCGGTACAACACACACAGACGTCTTTTACGACCCCGAACGTATAATATTATTACAAAATAATAATTATACGCGCGCGTATTGTATACACACATAATATATAAGGACGCCCGCGTGACACAGGATATATATATATAGATTACTGTACTGCACACACGCATTTATATCCTCGCAGGATCCGGTGACGAGTTTAATGAGTTTTCGGAAGATATTTAGTCTGTACCTATATACCTAAATATAATATAATATATACGACGTTAAAAAATCCAACAAACACGGGGACGCTCGTGCGTATGGAAATATAATGTCGCTTATAGTCGTGTCTGCAGTCCTCCGACGGTCGTTATATTTGTAGTGCTCGCGGAGAACATTTAAATTGGGCACTTCGGCCCCACATATAATAATATCAATTTATCGGTGGACCTTTATTATGTATATTATATTATATAATGTGTCGTGGTCGGGTTTAAGACGTGTAAAGGAGGACCGCTGCAGATAATCTCTTGTATTTTTTTTTTTTTAAATTTTATCGGTTACAGACATCAGACGTGTATATATTATATAGGCAGTAATATTGTATATACATATATGTGTGCGTAGGCATAGGGTAATACACGAACGAACGTATATAGTATTTGTTTGTCGTATATTTTTCCTTCGACTTAACGAGCCGCCATTTGTCGGGGGGATGCGGCGTTCATAAATCGAGTTTCAATTAAAAACCCAGAATATACCATATTATTATGTATACGAATAAGCGAAGACGGCCGCGGCGGCGTGTCGTTTCGTATAAACTATATATATATATATACATATGTACACGAAAATGACGCGTGTTTATAAATTTTATTGTAATTTATGTCTACTATACTATATATTATATATAGTCGCGCGTATGTATATAAATCGATTAAAATATATATATGCCACGAAATGGACGCGGCGCGAGTGACGACAGCGGGATATCGATTTTACGCGTTCGGTTTTATTGAATTCCATCGTACGAAATAGGCTAATATAGCTGATGACGCGAACGCGCACTATAAAATTCTAATTTACGGGCAGCCGATCGATAAAATGACGCGATGCCAATAATATCATACATTAGCGTTTTGTTTCAATATAATATGTAAAATATATACATACCTACATACGGAGGCGTGTAGGTTTTATAAACTCTGTCGGGTTGCTGCAGTGCAGCTATAATATAATAATAATTGGTGGATTATAAATTACGCTACTTTGAAATTTAAATATTTTTCTCGTCCTCGGAACAGTGAAGGGAAAGTTTTTCACAAACTTCCAAACGATGCGCGTACAAGCGGTTGTTAAGGTTTTATTATTTTAAATGCACAAGTGCATATTAAAATAAATGTCTATATGCGCGCGTATGCCTTATCGCATCGTTTATATAATATTATATACATATACAAAAGAAGGATATTGGTTCTGAAATGCATTTTTCTAATCCTTCGTTTATTGTTTTCTTCGATACACCAGCCTATATATATATATTATGATATTGTAATTTGTAATCCAAGTTCACGACGCGTTCTATAGGTAGGTACAACTATTATCGGTTTAATACGACATTACGACCTATATAATATAGGTACCTCGTCATCCGGCTATTGTCATCGTGTAATTTTCCGATTATTATTATTAATGTTCTTTGGTGGTTGTATAAGCACCTACCGACATACTGATGGTATCTATACGTTAACGATAATATTGTTAATTTAAAAATAATTATTGGGCAATTAGGCGAGGTATAGGCACTGTAGGATTATGAATATTGAACATTAATGTAGACGTTTGACAGGAATATGGTATTGCATAACACGATGACTGACAACGAGAAATGATAATGATAATAATATTCGTAATTACCGAAGCCTAAGGAGCTTGGTCTCGTTAAATTATTATAACACGTAATCTCATGGATCCGCGAGATAATTTTTTTACGAACAAATATATTTAAAACAATAATTTTACAATCGCCCGATTGAGATGCAAAGCATATTTTAATTATTTCGATATTGTGTAATTATTGATGACAATATAGCAAACATAATAGATTAATATGTATCTATTAAGAGTTAATAGACATATAGGCGTAATGAACTAACGGAAATATTTACGCAAATAGCATTAAATTCGAACCAGCCATTATGATGGTGAGAATAACTGACGGTGAATTATATAAAACTATATACTAGCTGTCCCACCCGGCGTTGCCCGAGTCAAAGATGAAATAAGTATAAGTAAGTGATATCAGAATATTAGGCACACGAAAAAAGATGGTAATGGTGGCTTGTGTCAAAGATTTGTTTTTTTTTATAATAAATTTATTTGTAAAAATTTGTATATGCCATATTCCTACTAACTGTAACAGTTATAAGATATAATATGTAATCATTGACAACCCTATAAATAGAGATTATTCATATACGAGTATGTATATCTCATCAAAAATAGCACTTTCCGTTTTTCCAGAATTTTTAGCGTATAATATTACGTACGTGGGAAAAACTGTTACTGTAACTGCGATAACTAATAATATTGTAACCAATAGCAACCGCATTTATAAACAAAATACGAATTTTCATCATGAATTTCAAAATCAATGTGCGAGCACCTCTTTAAATTATACTTAAATATACTTTAGGAATCTTCTCCGTGATATAATATCTTTCATTAAAAAAAAAATTAAGACAATCGGTTGAGTAATTTCCGAGAACATTAGCATCAAAGATTTCAATTTTCGGTTTTATATATTAAGATATTCAAGCAGACGCCCAACTCATATCTCGGATTTTGCTTGTAGTCCGATTTTCTACTTTTTTACATTTCTTACATTTTTTTTTAATAATTATTTTCGTAAATAATTATGTTTCTAATATTTATTTGAATAATACAACGACACGACAAATTAATACCTAAATGTGTAATAAAATGTGTATTATCTATAATATATGCAATTATTAGTCTTGGAACATTAATATTTATTGATATATTAATACATATAGTAAATTAGTAATAACTAATAACTATATAATATAAGTTCGACCCGTTGGCAAAACAGAAATGTTGGGGTTATTTTCTCCGTCCACAATTGATATTAAAATATATATATATATAATATATATCACACTATCATCATAACACTCCGTATAATATTATACATATTATATAGACTATATTATAGTGTCACTATAGACGCCATGTATTAACCCCGAGGGACGTCGCCACGTTACGATAAGTTCTTGGATCAGTCGACAATATTATTAGATTATCGAACCCCGCACACGCGGAAACACATTTTTATATACACGCGGTGAACGACTACAATAATAATTATTAGTAGGTACTTATATTATATGCGTATATATTATATTATTATGGTGTGTAAATTGAAGGGTGAATTTCCAGTTGGATATTAATGATGATGACGAAGGATGGGCTGCAGTGAGTACGCTTTGTACGGGGTGTAAGGCGCAACGCCTTTATAATGATGGTTAACTTAAAATATGTCACTTTTTAATGGCGCCTCATTGCTAATAGCCATTATATAAGAATTGTTTTTTACAAAGACGTCATAAACTATCGATAAACAGATAAAAGATTCAAATTCAAATTAAAGATTTTGAAATTCATGATGGAAATCGAAAATTTGTATTTTGCTTATAAATGGTTGCTATTGGTTACAATTATTAGTTATCAGTTACAGTATCAGTTTTTCCTACGCACATATTATACGCTAATAATTCTGGAAAAACTGAAAGTCCTATTTTTTGATGAGATATACCTTATATATGAATAATCTCTGTTTATTTATATTTTATAGGGTTGTCAATAGTTAGGTTGTCAATGGTTACATATCTTATATAAACTATATTATAATAAGTAGGATTATGGCATATATACATATTTTTACATATAAATTTATAAAAAAAAACAAATCTTTGGCCACCATTGCGGTGTTTTTCTTGTGCCTAATATTCTGATATCACTTTTTTTTTTTTTATTAAACGAATATTTACAATCTGTATACACAACACATAGATATCTGATATCACTTACTTACTTATTTCATCTTTGACTCGGGCAAGTGGCAACGCCGAGTGGGACAGCTAGTTAGGTATAGAAACCAAATTAATTTTAATATGTTTACATATATTTCAGGACGAAGTACCTTCACTGGGTCTCTATTCATTCACTCTGTTACTACTTTTGACATTATTATATCCAATATTATCATTTTGAACTAATACAATAAGTTTACAAAAATAGTGCAACCCGTGTAACGGATAGCATGAATGAAAAATATGTTAAAAAATTAAACAAACAAAATTAATTTATTGTACAACTCAAAATAATTATCGTTCAGCTAAATTATCAATATAATTAGGTAAATTTATTAAAAAGACTTTTGAAGTAACTATAGTATACACTGCAGTATACAAAGATATTCATCAAGCATGCTCACCCCAATTTTTTCTTTTAATAATGAGTTTATTCAAATACTGATTTTTAGACAGATACCTAGTTTTTTTACTTTTCTCAATTTATAAATATTATATTTATTTAGATTTTTTCATACCAATAAGGAATTTAGAAATATCCTACAAAATTAACTAAACACAAATGTTTCTTCAAATGAAAACTAGCTTTTTTACTGTAAATTATTAAACTGATGATTTTTTTGAAAATCTTGATGTGTTTAAATAAAAATTTAACGAGAAGATTTTGAGTTGTTAAAATGTATTAATACCAAAGACGATAGTCCAACGAAATTCTTTTATAAAAATATAAAATATAATATGTAATATTGGAACTATTATTTATTATACTAGGACAATTCTTATACACTTTATAAAAATATGCTGATAGACTAATTTTAATTATACTAACATTTTCAAATCATCATATAGCTCTCATATCCTCCAAACCGTTATCATGGACTTTTTATCATATATCCTATCATTCTCATATACACAAAGTCAAATAATTCAAAAACTTCTGGTTCGAACTTTAGTTTAGATACATTAACATTTTCAAAAAACTCATCTGATAATCAATTAATAAGGAAAAAGGCGATTCTCATTTGAAAAAGAAAAGTTGGTTTCTACCACAGAACACTCTCAGGAGGTTAGGTTAGGTGGTATAAAAAATCCATGTATTTGAAAATATGGTCTCTAATTATACTTAAAATTTCCGAAAATCATAATTTGAATAAATTAGTTATTAAATGGACAAATGTGGGAGAGCAGGCTAGGTGAATCACCTGTATATATATATACAAGTATAAATTACCTATAATTTGGTCAGTGTAACAGGTTTATATATATTATCTTCAGTAATCGTACAAACTTCTTTCATCATCTTAGTCGAACTCTCCTATTTATTAAGATACAATTTTTTTTACTACGTTGTACATAGTATAAGCGTGTCGTGCCTTGTAACAAATTTGTAAAAACATCCAGTGAATGTAAATTATTATTCAACAAACTTTTTTTGAAAATTTAAAATGTATAAAACGAACTTCTGTCATATCCAATTTTACGAAGCACAAGTTATATTAAGGGTGTGGTGAGACGCATTATATTAATCCTCCTCAGTCATCTCAATAACCAATGTAAATTTTGAATATTAAACTGCACGTCCCCCTTCGGTTATAAAAACACAAAAGACTTCATCGGGGTTTTGGCATTGAGAGAAAACACGGATTTCTATCGTATCTTTACAGTCCATTGATCCAAACTTGGCGATGCCCGGAAGGACAATTCTGCATTGTCTGTGTGCCTCGTGAATGATGACCTGTCCAATACTTTAAGCCACATAAAAATATTATCGATCTATCCGCATGCACAATATATGTTACGCGTGTACATATTTTTTTTGCTCTAAAAATATAAAGATATTCATACGGCAAAAACAAAATTATCACCTTTAAGGGGTATATAGCGATAGGTTAGGTATATATAGGTAATATAGGTAATGTAAAAATATTACGAGCTACACCTCGATAGTGACAATATATCCTGCACACACGATAAAATTGTAACTATATAATAATAAGCGGTAAATGTCCGTACGATACAGAAATTATTTGATATAAAACATAATAATATCGGTATAATAACAATATGATGGGTAACTATTTTATTTTACTTAAAATATATTGTTTATTATTCAATATATGCATACGAATTGAATACTTTTGTCGTAACTCATAAGATTACCTATATAAGAGTCATAAATGTATGTTTTTTTTTTTTTTATAGGTATTGCAATCACGTAAAAAACGTTTCAATAATAAAACTCAATTTATTTAAGTATATAATGAGTTATTAGTTATTTAAAAGAAAGGTACCTCCTACCTATTTGCGCGAAGGTAAAATTAAAAATAGCGATAATGAAATAGGATATGTGCACGTGAGTGAAATCTACAAGATGATACGTACAATCTTCTTCGGCGAAGAATAAATACTTACAAAACAACACTTTGTATATACTATAATATATAATATGAGCTCTATGACTATCTATTATATTATACTAAACGCATATAGAAAAAACAAAAAATAGAAGAGTAATAACGCGTCATTATAACTGACATTTTTTTTCGTGTTCTACATTTTTACTGTCTTAATACGAAGAGGTTATTTAAATTTTTTGTTTTATCTATTTAGACGACGACGACGGCAAGCCACTCTATATTACGACGACGATGTGCGCGTATTGTATAATATATTTTAAATACGATTCCGATGAAATAAAAATATTTATTGTACATACAAAGATGTAGGGCTATAATAATTTATGTCAGTGGCTAATAAATACCGAAAGGAGGGTAAGAAAAGAAGTATATATACGTTTAAATTCGTTCTCCTAGCGGGATAGAACATTTAAATTAAATTTAGAAGACGGGCCCCGCGAGACCGTGGCTAATGGGACAGATTCATTCGTACGAGTATTTTATTTTTATTTTATAATTTTATTTTTTATTTGAAGACACTAAATCATTTTGTCGACCATTGAGTGTAATATACAATAATAATAAAAAAAAAAAACGGTTTAAACATTGTTAACTAACACGTATATATAGGAATACAATAATATAATACGTTTCAATGCAGTATTAATTCTTCATATTATTATTATTATTCGAGTATAAAATAATACAACGTTAAAAATAAAATAACGGGATGAAAAATCACTATATGGTAATAAATAATAATTAAGAAATTACGTGCAAAAATGTTATTCATCACAATCAATTATATTCAAATAATGTTATTAAAATGTCGTAACGGATGTGATCTCATATTAACCTTGAGTACTTACTCACTTGGTTATTCTTCTCAGGATTCGTTTTATTTTTGAATAAATGCCAAATTATTACGCTCTTGGTAGCTATAGTTCTAGCGAGGAGAGACGCACAAGTGTAAATAATATTCAAAATATGTTTCTTTATATCGATAGCTACCCATTAAATTAAATCTACAATACCAATTTTAGATATAAACCGGCCTGTCGATTTTTTTGAATTTAAATTAACGAAATATTCTATTTTAGATTTTTTTCATCTATGTTTGCGAGTGTAAATTATGTATATTATAAATAAATATTTATATCTGCAATATACTCACCATTTAAAAATATTACAATTTTTTAACAATAACAACTGGAGAAAAACTAATTTATATAATAAGGTATAAAAATGTATTTAAACGTATAGGCACATATAACTGCACAATATGATTACTGGTCAGTGATTGCCAATTGCTATCTAATATGACAATTGATGAAAATGAAGCAAAAATCATAAAACGTATGTTATACAAAAAAAACATTTAGGTATATAAAATAAGAATAACTAATAATAATAATAATAATAATATATTAATATATATAGTTTTGTATTTGTTTACGTATTTTTGGTTATAAATTGTTATAATTGTTATTATTTTTTATCGTTATTATAGTAAGCTAATATACATTATTATATCAATTATAATATATTATATAAGTTTAAAAATTAGTAAAATTATTACAACACGTGTGCTAACAACGAATTCGAATTTTCACATTTCAATCGAATTATTCGAAGTGATTCGTAAACCTGAATTCAACATGATTAAGGCGTAAAATATGTGCAATGACTAATGTGTAAATGATATATAATAATATTATGTTTACCAGAAAAAAGTACAGTCATATTATATGGTTTTAAAATAGATATTGCATATATTTTATTCACGTATGTATGATTCGTGTTAGTATAATATTGTGCGCTATAAAAGACTTAAATATTTGAAACGGTTTTTATCGTAAAATAAACTAATATTAGTAATTACCTATTTATAAGTACATATTAATTGTAACCTATAATAGTAATTATATTCAAAAAATCTTTGTACTTTGTACACGTCGTGTCGAATCAAAAATCAAACGTTAAGTTATCAATTTTAAGTGTTTTGTTTTTTATATTATATGTTAGTAAAGCATAAGATTGTTTTTATTTAGTTTAGTAGTGAGGATACAATGTTTAAAGTTATTACTTTTTGAAAATCGTCAAACAAATATTTATATGGTTTAATTGTTCAACAGCTAGGTTAATATATATATTATACATTATACACGTTATTCAAGTACACGATGAAAATAGTTATTAAACTATTATACTTTAAATAAGATTTTTCTAATTTCGTTCAATGCCCATCGGGCCCAGAAAGATAATATAATATTATATAGAAATATATATCACCGCGGCACCTACGCTTTTCGAAAAAAAAAACCGGTTAATCCATTATTATAAAAATATAATAATTTATGCTAACTTCACCGTGGATCATTCGATTATGGTTTTTAGCATATTATATTGATCTAAAATGCTATTACGTTCTCTTTCTATCAACAGATGCAGACGACGGACCCGAGCTTAACCCCGCGTGTAACACGACGAAACATCAAACAGATACGACCGACAAAGAGATGTAATATTTATTTTTTGGTAAATAAATAAATGAAAAAAAAATTTAATATTTGTTCTCAAACACGACAGTCAATTAGGCTTTTTTTCGAATCGAATCACGAATGTCCAACAAGTAAACAAATATTGAAGTGGTCTGAAACAGTGGGTAGACTACCGAACAGCAGAGTCAACATTGTTATCATCACCTTAAACGTGCTGCTTCCCCAGTGGAAATCATCTCACACAATGTCAACAAGCGGGCTGCGTAAAAAAAAAATGTAAATATTTTTAATAATACGAATTCGTTGATAATATTTGCAAGCGTTTTGAACAGCGGTTTGATTTTAAAATAATACCGGTAAACCTGAATGGTTTAAAAAGAATATATTAAAACGCTATAATATCTATTAAATACTCAATTAAAATAAACTTGAACAATTAATATTTCATCGAGTGAATATAATGATTAACGGTTTAATTAAAATCAATTAAGATTCTATGAACATTTTTATTAGTTGAACAATTTTCTTCTAACAAAATTATATTTAGCAATCTATATATATGGTATCTCAACTGTAATTTGCTAAAACCACTGAATTATGATTTATGCTTGAAATTTTAATTGAAATGGTCAAAATAAATTATAAGCAACTATAAAAAAAAATACACATTGTAATTTAATTACAAAGCCTTACTGCAAATTATTGTACAGACGTATACAGAAGAATATTACTCATTTGCACCAAAAAAAAAAAAATTATCCGTATTGGGTACAGCCCATCTTTATTGAAATAAAAAATATACATTATTTTCTATTGACAGCCCTTTTATGCATAATGTATCTGCATGTATATTATTTTTATATAATGGTTTAACAGTTTTGTAAGATATTTATTTTAACAAATTTACCAATAAAAAGGGGTTTTTTAAAAAAAATATAGTACATATAAATAACAAAAATTTGTTTGAAATACCGTCGAAGTAAATGACCATACGTATTTAATGGTATATATTCATATTAAAACAAATTGAACATGTTGTTCTGATAAAATTTGATATCAGCAAAAAGATTTATTCGAGTTGAACATTTTTTTTAAAGACAAGCAGGTATGTTGTAAACAGTTTTTTAATTTTTTTTAGATAAGTTTTGTACATCTTGAAATATAAAATTAATATACATTTAGGTATCTATATTAATTAAATGAAATGTTTGTGTGTAAGCGATCCACAGCCAAGTCTATTATGGCACTAATGGTATTGCAATTTGGTACGTAGTTAATTCTATACCCGCGAGGATATGCACCTCGAAGAAAATGTTTTAAATTTTAAAAAGGATTTCACACAGGGCTCAAGTTGGTTCACAAAAAACAGATCATTTATATTGTTTGTATATGGTTGCCATATTGCACTTATTTCACAAAATAAAATAGTTATTATAATTAATAAGATATCATTTTAGACCGGTATTTCATATTTGGTCAAAACCACCCTGCAAAATGAATGTGTTAAAATATGTGTTTCTATACCTAGTTTGCATTTAACGGAGTTTAAGTCAAAATAATAAATCTATACTGACATGACCTATATTTAATTTGTTACGGGCAACTCCGTGCAGGATCAGCTATAATTAATAGACATACATATTATATATAATACATTTAAAATCAAAGGCCTAAAACTAATGACCTTCGTGCAAATCCACTGCAGTTTTTTAATCGATGTTCATAAAATGTTCGTCAATAGATTCAGCAAGGTCCGTATCTATACGCGTATCATAGCAGCTATAATATACATATGGTTACTAATTGTTTTTTTACTTTTAAGCACATAATGTTTTATAAACATATATAGTCGAACCACAAAAAACTCTGGCTCTTTTTGAGCTACTTATAGACATTTTATATTATGTTCACGTAATAGTTTTACAAAATAGTTTATTATTTTAGACCATTATTACTATTTACTACAGCCTAGGGGACCTTTGACCTAACCCATTACAATAATAATTAAAAAAAAAAATTATATATAATATACTATCCTAACATTTATGCACAAGAAAAAAACGGTTTTTGTTGGATAATTAATATACTGAACGACGGAAGTGGAATTATAGAGCAAGTGAGTGGATTGTGGATAGATTTACAATAGTACTTATGCGTAGGTATATGACAATAATACGAAATACTATACTCGAACATGGACGATTGTACTATAATAGCCTTTACGTCTCATTTTTCGATACATATAATATAATATGCGTAATATTGAATATAGATCAAACTAATAATATAAATATATCATCAAAAAAAATATCATATAGATTCGTAAAATTTTTAGTTGAATAACAGCTAATATCGTTAGAAGATATTATAATATATTATTTTGACGAAAATATATTTTGAAGGGGTGAAATATATTATGATGAACCTATAATGCCAGGCACTGCCATCACTGCGGTGCGTAGGTTACGTCAATTATTTATAAGAATGGTCACACCTAGCTGTTATAAAGAATACAATTAATTTTGTGCTTCGATAATAATAATCGGATCATTAATATTGATCTCGACTATGACGTATCATAATAGGTATTGATTAAATCTACTGTATATTTAATCAATGCTATAGGTATAAAGATGCAGTGGCGGCTTAAACATTTTTCCCCTTAAATCACATTTAACATTTTTACACTGAGTTACACCACCCACCCTAAAAAAATTTCTCCGTCCTCCAAGAAGTGAATTCTTAGGTTGTAAAAGTGGTTAAATAATGGGTTCTTAATTGGTTAGGTACAGTAAATTAAGACGGAAGCAAAAATGCGATCAATAAGTAACAACTATTTTCGTAATAACCTATATATACTATTATAACGTTATACCGATGATGAAAGAATTAATAAATTCCATATTTATATTCAATATTTTATTTACCACGCTTTAGCTTGAGATACAATATTGTTTGTTACTGTACGACTTATGCTGCAGAGTACACGTGTACGGCTAAAAATTATATTTAAAAAAAAAATGTTCAAATTCCATTTTCTAACCATATAGGACATCACCCATCAATATTTTTGTGAGTCATGTGATTTAAACATAATATCTCCTTCGAGTCGTTACTGTATAGTATGCCGATGTGCGCGTACAATATACATCTCGATAACTCGAATCTCAAAGGGAACAAAAATAAATTCTACTTGTGTATTTCTATACACCTCAAATACAATTTAAAAACTCGTCAAGGGGGGGCAAGAAAGAAATGCAAGCCGTCGAGGTTTTGCAGGAGTCGTCGAGGTTCGAGTTGTCCTGCGCAGACTCGACTGCAGTATTATATATACATATGGACAAAGTGATGATGTCATATAGCTAAATGATAATTATTTACCTGCGGTCGCACGAGCAGTGCATGAGAGTGTTCAATCTCCAGTTGAACAGACCGTATTTGCTTTGCAAAGCGCCAATCCACATCGGACAAGACGTGTCGTGGATCCTGCAGCATCGATCCGCTCCGCCGAACCCGTCGAGTTGTCTGTACGACTTTGCCGAACGTCCTTTCCCACACCATTTCGTGCCGGGAACTCTCAGCACGGACAACAGATCTCTCTTTCGCCGTTTGCTGCGAAAAGACATGATGATAAATAATTATTGTAAAGGTGAGCATTATTATGCAATTAATAATTATTATAATATATTATATTGTCATACGCGCAGTCCACGGCGCTGTATTGTGATTATAGGAGTCTCGTGTATACGACTAGCTGTCCCCACCCGGCGTTGCCCGAGTCAAAGATGAAATAAGTAAGTGATATCAGAATATTAGGCACACGAAAAACATCGCAATGGTGGCCTGTTCCGAAGATTTGTTTTTTTTTATACATTTTTATGTAAAAATATGTATATGCCATACTTATTCCTACTAATTATAATAGTTATATAAAATATGTAACCATTGACAACCTAACCATTGAGAACCCTATAAATAAACAGAGATTATTCATATATATCTATCATCAAAAATAGCACTTTCAGTTTTTCCAAAATGTTTAGCGTATAATATATGTACTTAGGAAAAACTGTTACTGCGTAACTGATAACTAATAATTGTAACCAATTATAGCAACCATTTATAAACAAAATACAAATTTTCGATATTCATCATGAATTTCAAAATCCTTGTGTAATCACCTCTTTAAATTATACTTAAAAAAAAATTAAGACAATCGGTTGAGTAGTTTCCGAGCATATTAGCATCATAGGTTTCAATTTTCGGTTTTATATAATAAGATATATTAAGATTATACGAATAAACATCAAAGAAAATATTATGTAAAAAAAAATATGTTTACAGCTGCTTATTATTATGAATACTGTCATAACTATTGTATGCGTACGGCATATACACGAGATTGTATACATGAATCCTCAGACCGTCGCCATTGAATATATATAAAGGTATTACATATTAATAAAAACGATTTATAGTGGTCATCGGACATTGGAAAATTAAAAATGTAAAAGTATAATATTATTATTATCTTCTTCGGAGTTCCGAGCGTTTTAGATGAAACGATTTTGAAGTTTCGATTTATCTTACTATTGTTATTCGATGGGTAAGATTATATTACACATTCGAATGGAAAAGCGTCGCAGTGGTAATAAAAAGTATCAGTTTCACTAAAAACAAGCAATAAAAGTTCGATTTTGAGTATTTATATCATGGTATATTATGGAATATCTATTTTAATATTATGCCGATTAAACAGGTGATTTCATCGCTGCAGTGTTAGAACAAAAAACACGGAACAAGTTTAAAGCAACCCAATCTATCTGGATCGTGCAGTAAGAGTGTGTAGTAAAATTAAAATATACATAACTTTAATTCGAAAGACAAATAATTAAAACGTAGCTATATATGAGTTTATATATATACTATATAGCTATAAAGCTGGTAGTTGATAAGGTGCAACCCAAAAGTGAATTTTTAAAACTAACTTGGAGGAAAAACTGGGATGGGTGCGATGGGTAGGTACGTATACATTCCACGTAACTATGAACAATTTATTAATTGTATAAATTAATATTAAATTAATATGAATGCGCGCGGCGTAGAATATTATAATGCATACATAGTGGTAGTCGATGATAATAATAATATTATATAATGTAAATATAATATTATAATATATAATATATACTGACCCGTCGTTCCCGACGACGACGTCGGCGGTGCTCTCGCCGCGATGCCGCAGCTGCTGATACTCGTTTGCGAGTCTTCTCCTCGTTTTCTTGTGGTTTTTATGACAAGCTCTTTTCAAACGTTTGAAATCCACCATGGAGGCGTATTCCTTGGTCAAGGAGCCCACCGTGTGGTTCTTGCCTTGCTCCTCGTGCCAAAACTCCCGAACGAAATCCGCGGCCGTGTCGGGTTCCTCGACGTACTCGCAGTCGAACAGCGTCTTTCCCGTGCCGTATATCATTTGCATGAAATGCACTCCGTCCGTGACTTGGTGCAACATCAACTCTTCCCTGCAAACGAAAGCGATAAATAATAATATTATTGTTATAGCCGGCGTGTGAGTTCTTATTGTTTTTATTGCACCCGCGTACACTCGACGCCAAATCGGACTTATCGCGCACGTGCAGGTCATAATATATATATTACTAAACTCAATCGTGTCGAGTGCCTATATATAGGTGTATGTCCGAGTGAAATTCAATCGCATATAATATTGTAAACGCAGACGAATGCGTCGAGTACCTATAAATTCAAAGATTCTCGGCCATAACATTTGTACTCTGCTGACTCCTCCTGCAGCAGTGCCGCATATAGGTACGTACACATATTTTGGAAACTATATTATTTTATCTCGGTCGATATCAAACCGTACAAACACAAAGTTATAAAAAGACGAATAATTATTATTATTATTCTTTATAATAATCGTATTTTGTAGTGCGTATGCGAAGATAGACGACATATATATAGTAGGTATTATTATTATTATAACTGTATTTGTTTACGATCATATAGGTCTATATAATAGTAATACTATTATCAAGTTCATATTATATTCGTATGATTACTATTTAGTTGTCCGACCGCGGGCAGTGGGATCGTACGATAAAAGAATATTGTATATCTGAGATTACTGATTACGTAAATTCGATGATTGGATCTCGAAAACTCGAATGCCGAGGCGCTTCGGGGTTTTTACCGCATAAGATGTAATACCGCGGTATAAACTCCAAGTCGCGGTATATAGGTATATATTATATTATGTTAACGAGGCGAGTACCGCCGATAGGTCTCTATATATGTATATGTATATGTATATAATACGTCCGATAGCGTGACTAATAAATATAATTAACACCTATAAAGAAATTATTATTGTTTGTTTAAAAGTAAAATCGTAAAAGTATTTTTTAAATATTGTTGTGTCAAAATTACTATATGGTCTGTCGACTACTTCTCCCGACCATTATTTTACTGTCACAAATATATTCTAATTATGTAATGAGTCAATATCGGGATCATCAATTCCCAAAAAAATATTGTGTTGTCGATAGTTACGATAAATAAATATTCTAACTGTCATAAACATCATATTATTATATTCACACGCATATTATATTATTATGTATATAGTGTGAAAAATTACTACATCTCACGTCATAACAACCGCTCATATATCGGCAGTAACTTTAACATGGGCGGGCTTTTAATAAATTCGTTTCGATTGAAATTAATTATTATAGCGGTACTTCGGATTCCAGCAGAACGAAATCTCAGTGTTGAGTTCTTCTCACGCTGCAGCCGTGCACGACCGTAAAGTTTACGAAAGAACGAGTAAACGACAAAAATGGTATTCGGAAGGTACGTATATGTGTGCTAGATACTCGAGTTGCGTCGTTTACAGATTTAAGTTTTATGAGTCAAAGATGTGTGGAGCCGTTTAAAATGTAACCAACAAGTCTGCTGCAGTGTACAAGAGCGAAGCGGATTTTGTTCGTGACGTTTAGATTTTTGATTATTAACCATTCCAAAAAATGGTGTCCGCAACCATCAATCATCAAAGCTTTTAACACCAAATTTGTTATTGCATTATATAATTATTATAATTCAGCGAGTAATTTTTTTTTTTTTATAATGGTCAATATAAATTATAATTAAATTCGTGTACTGTATACCATCATCACAGTATACTTGAGTATAATATATTTTTAATTTACACTTTGTTAAGACTAACTAAATTATAATTCGAGTATCAACAATTTTAAAATTTACTTGGTCACTCAAGGCTAGACATATCGTAACGACTATAGCGAGTAATTTTTTTTTTAATATCATTGACGTAAACAGCTTAAATAAATAGTAAGTAATAATAGTAGTATAAAATTATGAGTCAATAGTTTTTGTGATGGAGTTTTACTCGACATGTCGGAAAATTTGTCAGTTAAAATATCAAGTAGAAAACTGTTTCAATCGAGCACCACTGTAGTTCACAACTTATACGTAAATTTAATTTAATAATATCAATGAAAAACGGCTTTAGCAAAAAAATATAGGTACTGTTTCAAAACACTGCAATTTATAAAAATAAACATATACCTAGTAATATGCAGTACTAAATACTAATATAGTAATACTATTTATAATAATGATATTCCATTTTCATTAAAGATTAGTTTTGTTATTTAGAAGACAAAGGGAATAATAAACGTGATACTGCGACACATATTTTATGTGTACCATATACAATATACATATGAGTATGCAGAGATAGTGTTTTTATTTTAATAATACGAGAGTTTTTGAAAGTAGTTCTTTTAGAGTTTTTAATTTTATCATATAACCACTAAATATTATACATATAGGTGGGTGTATTTATTGGCAGAAAATAAATATAACATAATAAATATTATTCATTAAAAATGAAATAAAAGACTTAAATTGTTTATTTTGTATATTATATTATATAGGTATATATTATGTGAAACTAAAAAATTAATATTCCGATGGCTAATGATTTTTTTTTTTTACTGCGTGTTTACGCGGAATTCAACAAAATCTTAATGCGCGTTTACAATATATATCATGATAGTTCAATACTCATAACAGTCATAACAGCAGCTATATATAGCCTATATATATATTATATTATAAAATTATCGTAACGCGTAGGATGTATAATTCCGCACTTAAACAAAAAAATAATAATAAAAATCCAGCGTTCGAGAAAATAACATGGTGTAAAAAAAATTAAAAATACCTAAATAATATCAATAATTTAATCCTTATCGATGACGCCACCACGTCTATATATAATACGCGTGTATTGTATATATAACTACGCGTCATTTCACAACCGTTGCAGGAAGATCCTGCCAGGAGATCTGCGTCAGTGTACATACCATTAGAGTCGATACATTATATACAAAGAACTATATTATTATGTATGATATAAAATATAAATAGTGATTGAATTGAAAGAAGGATGCAAAATTGTGAAAAAAATATGTGAGTATTTTAATGTCTATTATTGATGAGGATATAATGACAAGGAGTACGTATAAATATTTTTGATGTGTAAACACGCGAACCCCTTTAAAATTTGAGGCTATAATATAGCTGCCGTCACAAAAATGCGTTACTTATACAGTGTTGGCAAAAAATTAAATTACCGTATAGAGCCTTCACAATTATAATTGTGGTGTAACATATATATTAAGCACCCCAGCGGTGTATTTTTGAAATTTTTTTTTTTTTTTTTAGGAATTCTTTAAGGGAGGAATAAGGCTACGGAATCATATACGTAAAAGTACCCCTTCGAGGTCTCCATATTTTCCTATTATATACGGTATAATGTACACGACTTTCTATATACATTGAATACCGATTAACACAATTCATCATTACTTTTAATAATAAAATGTTTAAAATTATAATAAAAAAAGACGGCAAGTGCAGGGTACCGCTCTGATGTACAGTATAATATAATAGTGCTAAGTAGGTCGGATTTTGTCGAAATTCTGACTTTAGACACTTATCATAAAAAATTAATGTAGATTTGACTCAATTTTTGCTCTCTCTCTCCCCCCCCTCCCCACCGTAAATACGTCGTTGAAGTAGTAACCTAACCAATATAGTTAATATTCGATTTTAGGGGCGGGGGCTCGGGGAGTTGCACGGCAGCACGACTGCTTATATCATCACATTGGAAATTTTTTTTTATACACCATTTATCCCGCCGTTTCATCCGAAATGCATTTAGATGTTTACACACATAAAAAGAAAATCTCCGTATCAGTATACGCCAGTGCTCACACTTATTATTTTTTTCCAAAAACAAGAGGGACTCCATGCCCCCCCCCCACGATCCCCCCCCCCTCAACTCGAGCACTGTATTTTTTTAACGAATACGCGTGTCGCGTGTTAAATTTAACGCGGGGCACGCACAGCTTACAAGCGTAGCAGTTTACTTGACGATGCGATGATGCGTATAATATATAATAATTTTGTGCGTGGACGCGTGGTGGTGCGTCGCACTGCACCGCCATGACATCAAGTGACTATATTATTATTATTGTTCGCGGCATACAATGGAAAGTACTGCGTATAATATGTTGATATAATATATTATTACAATAGGCACTTATTGTTGAAAAAAAGCAAAGTGCGTTCAGACCAAAAGTTGCAGAATTCCTTCTTAAAGAACAAAGTGGTTTTTGTTTTATTACTAAAAAACCAAAAATAATAATAATATAATAAAACAATTTATAACAGAAGAAGCAGCATATATACTTCGTCGAGTGCGGACGTTGATGTCACTTATTATAAGGTTTCATAATTTTTCGCGATCATCGTATTATTATTAATCATAACATTTTGAACTGGTGTTCAAAAATCAAAACGTATACTGTTATTTGTCGCCTGGCGCCGGTTAAGCAATAGGTATATGGGCCCACCGAGTTTTAGGAATCCTAACTTTTGATTACGGCTACAACTATGTTGCGATTTCACAATATTCGATTCAATTATATTTTCTACAAATGTTTGTAAGTACTAATTTCTCGTTACCACATAAAAATAAAATTATGACCAAACACTCATAACACGCGGCCCATATTTTGAGCGGCCAACCGAGATTTTCTCCTTAGCTCGCCGGCTCAATCCGTGCCTGTGTCTATTAACACCACTGTTTTATTAATTCTAATATTTTCTATTTACCTATGACCTATGTATTACTTGCACTAAATTTATAAAGGTAAATTAGTATATCATCAAAGTAATTTCTAACGTTTTATTACCGACTGCGATTTAATGACATAATATTATATCATTGACTTTTTTGATCGATATTTATAAAAAGAAACATTTTAATGTTATTCTAATTAAAACGCATTTTTACATATTTTTTTCTCCAAATAAATCGATTATTGAATGTTTTTTTTTACAAATTGTATCCAGTATTGTTTATACTAACGTAAATATATTAGTATAACTACCTCCATGGTGGGGATAAAATATATTTTTCTGTTTGATATGATGCCGTCGTTTTCCTGCGTCTACATATATGCCAATCATTTTATTCGTGTGTACCTACAAATTATTTATGCACAGCTATATAACTATTATATCCTACACGGCTATTGGCGTTATGTATTAATGTCTAATGAGATATAAATAAAAAAAAACAGTGTTATCGCAAAAAAAGAAACAAACAAAATCCACTTTATTAAAATCCACTATATTGCTACGAGTGTACTATAGGTATATATACATTTTATTTTATGTTCGTTCTTCTGATTTGTATAGGTGGGACGTTAGAGGAAACGAAAAGTGCGTTGTCGGCAATAATGTATATGAAAATAACGTATTAGGGAAGGTATAATAATTATTGTAAGTGCGTACATATTATCTAAAAAGATTAGCACTTAAAATTATTATTTTAATATTTAAGTCGCGTAATTGTGTATACAGATTGTAAAAGTCGCGTAATTATCAGGATTTTTAAGGGTGCAAGTGACGGTGCAGTATAAGAATACAATACGCATTCGTACCCTTCCACCCTCGCGAAATAATTGTAATACTAGTAAAAAAAAAAAAAGGATTTCGAGAGATATTTATGGACGGAAAAGGGAGTTATGACATCATCATATATTGGCATATCTATTACGCATTTACGCAATAGTGCCTGCGGATCACTACAAAACATAATATATATATATCAGAATACGCATCGCGACCTGCAACTAATAGCGGAATTTATTCATAATGACGACGGTAGCGCGTTTAACGTCTCGTCATCATCATTCGACAACGACTATATCGTAACACAAGCTAACCGCAGACGCGGCGTTATAAATCGCACTAAACACATAATATATAGCACATTGTTATACATTATATGCTCACTAATTATATTATATTATAATATATTCGAAACGATAGCGTACAGTTCTTTATGTAAATCGAGTCGGGGCAGAGACGTAGGTACCTATACGTATACGCGCTCGTCCCGATGAGAAACCTCCATTACAGCTGCGCTCTCAACGCCGCCGTCGTCGCGTCCCCCGCGGTACACACATATACAAGCGTGATTAATCGCGGCGAAGGGGGTGAGTTTGTTATATATCGTTACTGTTTTTTATTTTATTTTTTATCTTTTACACATTATATATATTATATTATATTAATCGGGTGGTGCCACACGACAAAGGCGAAAGCGCGCGGTTAAAGACGAGAGCGGCGCGGAACCCGAAAAGTCAGTCTCGTCCGCCCCCGTGTTTTCGAGATTAATTACACTCGCGCACACGCGTCGTCCGCCCATTTATATTGTGTGTGTGTGTGTGTGCATTATAACATTATCACCTTTTTAAACGAGTGTCGTGCGCGCGCGAGTGTGTTGTACGTATATAAATCGACGACGACGACGGCGGCGGCGGCGGTCGGAAAACCGCAAAACATTAAACCGCGCGGGGACGGCGAACAATGCGCGGGCCGTCGTCGTCGTTTATATTATATTTATTGTGTACGCCGAGGGTCCGAATTAAAACGGGAAACAAAAAATATAATGCCCATAATGTATATAAGACCTGCAATCAACAGCGTATATATACGAGCTAGCGCATATATACAAAATTAATAGGACACATATTATATTATCACGCCGCGCATAATAGCGGTTTAGAGTCTATATATACAGGAAATCGGAATCGTAAACTTTGGTACATATATATGTATGCTAGATACAAAATAACCGTAAATAACCGTTTTTTTTTTTGTCTCGTGACGAGTATAGGTACTATAATAGGTGCAGGAGGAGGTGCAGTAAGCGTATACCTATATGTATATAGTCAGACCTGGGCGAGATATACGAAATGAAAAGAAAAAAAAAACGCCAAGACCTCCGAAAGCGATAATATACAGAAATGGCCGCTATCAATTACGCGGCTGTTGACGGTTCAATGGAAACAACAATTAGATCAGACACGCCGCGCACACACACGCTTACACATCGTATATATATATGCGTATTATAATATAGAAACCGGCGACACGCACGCATAAAATATACGTTTAAATGTCGAGTGTGTGGGTGTGGGGTGTGTGTGTGTGGGTGCTGCAGGGCGGTGTGGGTGTGCGGTCGAATTCTTCGTGCGGGGGAGGGTGCTGCGCCTGCATTGTGTCCCTGCGGAGTTTATTATACGCGTACGGCGCGAGAGAAGAGAGCGGCGGCGCACCCGGCCATTTATACACGTACCATGTATATATTATATATTATTATAGACGACGACACGTCACTTCACGCTCGCGCCCTCCTGCTCTCCGCGGTCGTGTATCGTATCGTGGACACGCGGGAGTTCGATTTTACACAGTGACTTTCGGATTCGAATTTACTCGCGTTATATATATTTATATTTATTATTATCGTTCGTCGTATACTAATCACCGGCTCGCGGTTGCGGCGTGAATCGCCACCCCTCGCACGACGACCGCGACGATGTGAGTGAGTTATACTATTGTGCTGCTGCTGCAGTGCTGCTGCACCGTGCAGTTAGCCGCCGCCGCCGCCGCCGCCGACGCAGAGCTGCAATTACTCCTCCACATGTATAATATAATAAATAGACGCTGCCCGCTGCAGGGGGTGTGCGGGGTATAATATGTGTGACTGCGTCCCTTGTAGTCGTCGTCTACGAAAAATTATTAGTATCAACTGCATCTCTGCATCATCACCGTGTGGCGTCGCATTGTAGGAGATTAATTTTTGCGATTTCTGCGAAAATCAATATTTTTTACGGTGTGCATTTTATCAAGTTTTTTTTGATTTGCAGATATATGAAAACAGAAATTGTGCTATGTAAACGTTAAACTGTTCTTGAAGAATTCTCCTCTCTCTTTTCGCAGATATTTTTTTTCATAATCCTCCCCTTGATGGTCTACTCAAGAATAAGGCATGCGATGGCGGAGTTTATGTCTCCTAAATTGTAGTTGTTACACCTGCACTATATATTTTAACAGAGTGCGCGTATATCATAATATAGTATATATAGGTATATTTTTAATATTTTAATACTATTATAAATTATAATATCATACGCATAATCAGTAGCACGAAGAGAATTCATTTTACAGGGCGCGGGGTTATATGAGTTTCAAAATTTGTTCTCCGTGGGTAATTATTGGGGTTTTTGAGTAAAATCTAAGTGATGACTATATAATATACGTATAGTACGTAATACACGAGTACACGACGTTACAGCGTATAATGTTGGACAACAATAATGTATTAAGTTAAATTCGTAAGAAACTAACGTTTTGGGGAGGGGGAGGTTTCAGAGTACAACCCCAGCTCCCCTTATGGTTGTAGAGTTGTATTTAACACATACAAAGAATGAGTTTGAAAACAGATATTATATTGTATAGAGTAAACGGACAAATCGGTGAACATAAATCATCACCGCTGGCAAGTGGCCGCTGCAGGGTTCATCGAATTGTAAACACATTTTCTCTACGTATAGTGTTATAAGACTTTGATGCATTCAAACGCATATTCATAGCGAGTTTAACGAAAGTACTTGAACTAATGAAATAACTACACAGAAATAGCTCATATATATTATACCAATGTATAAATATATATACTAAATAGTTATACGTATTTTATGTTTTTTTTTCAACAAATATTAATTATTATTCTCATGTTAAAAAACGTTCGACTATATAACGGAAATATTCACTATTAATAAATAAATATTTTAGTCGTGATATAACAAACTTTATTACCATTCCGGTTAGCCTGAAAATAAATATATGTATATGTGCCAGTTCATCAGAGAAAAATCGCTCTACCACGGTGGTATCGAACCATCACGTCTTTTGGCCAATACAAAATATGCAAACAATTTTTTACACAATTACCGGTATTACACGTCATTATATATATATATATGGTAAATTTGTTATACATTTTGATTTTTGTTCACTCCTTTTGCAGATGCGGCCTTTCACTGCCTCAAAGTTAGGCTCACGGAGTTCCTATGTATAAAAACCGAATATTTCGTCTATATGATACCGTGAACGGCTATTGGTATAATAATATATTTATATTTATAAATACAATAATTAGACAATGAAAAAAATTGCTCAGTTTACCAAACTAAACCAAATCAATAGGTGAATCATTAGTTGACCTCCCTAAAAAAGAGGGACCTCTCCAGAATACGAGAAACAAAAGTCGCAACCGACTCGGCGTGTATAGGACATATACGACATAATTCTTACCCACCGAATCCTTAAATTCCTTAAATATTTGTTATTAGCCAACCTTAATTACTACGCGTGTTATCCTACTTATACACTACCTCATCAATATATTTATATTATTATGTAAATTTACATTTTAAATAACCGTCATGGGCCATCATCGCCTTTCTCGCGCGACCCTGCACCCTTACCTTCGTATCTCGTGGAATATAATACAAACATATTATCATAATATTATAGAGTACAAAATATATTGACGAATGTACGACAATAAGGCACATAGTCGAAATCATAAGAAGTAGCTGCCGTACTATCACGTTTTCCGTTTTCGCAATGCGTTCATGGCGGCGTGTATTGAATTCAGATTAACTCGTACAATTCTAATAATGTAGGCACATTTTTAAATGTGACGATAGAATAAAAGGCGTATAGACGATTATATAGAATCACACAATAATTACGGTCACAAACATTCCAGACACATAATGTCGACCGTATTGGCATTTAACCGTAAATAACCTATACGCTGGTTTGCGGTATAATAATATGTAGGTATATATATAATATATTCCCGTCCGAAGAGTCTATTCTATCTATATTACAACTTCTTGGTCGGATTAGCTATTACAACTTCTATATATTACATCGTATGACTCGCGCGGTGTTGCTTGTGATTTTTTATATCCTATTTTATTGTATACGATTATACGATTCACAGAATAGAAACTTTATGATCGATTTCTCTCGAATCTTGGTATGGACAAATATATATTACCTATATATACAGCGTATTTACACCGCGTACACCTACCAGCTATATATATATATATATGCAATATACTTTTTTACTGGGTTTGTTCCGAACATATTATAATACCGCTCGTTGTGCATACAATTATTATTACATGGCATCAATAATAGTCAAATTGTTTAAATCGACATTTATTATTTTTAATTTTAACGCTACGCGGTAGTCGCGGTAGGGCATGTGATAGATGTATACATACAGCGCATGAAATAATATAATAATGTTTAAGAATATACGCAGACTGCTTGTTAATAGTACGTGCGGCGTATATATTATAATATGGCGAGTATCGAAATCACGATCGAGATGAATTGAACGGTCGTGAATCATTGCGTGATTTTAGACTTTAGTGCATAGTATAATATCAAGTATTACATAAACGAATTTCATGTAATATGATGTTGTTATATACAGAAGCTCATGCACTTTAATAATTTATATTGCAATTATACGACGGAAGTACGAAGAAATTATAATACATACATTGATTTAGCGTTTTATGATTAAATTAAATCGTTACGCGTGTTGACACGGTAGATCGATATACATAGCCGATAGCCACATAGGTGTAGGTATATAGACTAGCTGTGTATAGTATATATACCTACCGTTTATGTGTAATGTGTATATTGCGTATGCAAATTTGAGCAACAAATAATATTATAAATGTTGTACAATAAATTAACAGAGATTAAATACGAAATAAATAAATATAAAATATGTAACATTAACACAGTAATATAATATTAATGAGAAAATAATAATTCAAATCGGTTGATGGGTATAATAATATACAGATCATGTTGCAATACATATCCAGGTCCTCCATTATCACAACGCAGCTTTTTTTTTCGCCAGCTGGATTAACCTTTAATAGTGCCTTTGAATATGTGCGAAGCGGACACTATCATCATATATAGTGATGTGGCTGTCTGCGTGATTCGTATAGCCACAGTCACATGTTGAAACTGAAAAGTCGACTCGTTTAAATACATCATAATATCACCACTTTTTCCGTGGCCTGTATTTCAGTGTTTTGGTACGGTTTAGTGCTTCGTACGTGATATTATAAGGTTTATAGTTATACCCAAATTTTCCTTAGCAGCTCAAATCCCGGTCGCTTGGCAGCTGGGTTAGTTATCAGTATTTCGGATTATCTGTTATCGTGCAATCAGGTTTAGTCGTATTACCATCTTCTAGAACTTATATCAATACGCGTTTTCTTGAACTAGCTATTCTTCGCAGCTTTTTTCCACGGTGGTTTTCGGAACTGAAATGGTTATAATCTAAATATTCAGCAATCCAGCCATTAATCTGAACCTATGCCGACCTGCAGGCCACGTATCAGAAGATATGCAACGACATCATGAGCGTGTATTACAAAATACCGAATGTGTGAATAATGTAGCTACAGAGAGGACATATGGTATATTATGTGTACGGTCGACTTTAAAAGTATTTGAATGAGTAATGAGTAATGACTGTATATAATGGCGATTGGCGACAAAGAATGGACGTTGACAATGTGCCCAACTATTTGAACGCTAACCATCGGATCAAATTCTGACTACATCGTATATGTTCTAAATGCCTATAAATATAAGGCGTATACATAATATTATATATTATGACGATGACGCGACGTTCTGTGCTGCACATAATGGGAGTTTTTTCGATAATAATTTAAAATATTATTATATGATGTTAATGTGTACGCGGTGCAATCTGCTCGTATATAAACTTAAGATCGAGAATATTATTTATTGCAGTCGTTAAGCCTAATTAAACTGCAGCGAATAAAATATACCGTAATGCCGTCGAAATCGTGTATAATTTATACTCGACTCTATATGACGTATTCAAATATTTATACCTACATAGACTGCACGTGGATATACATATATTATATGTAATATATATATACGATGATGTAAATATTGCGAGGCGTACATTCTTATTTTTCGAGTCTTTAGAGTTTTTCCTCGAAATTTGCATTTATAACTTATCCGCTGTAAATAAATAAATAAATATTTATTGTGTACGGCATATTTACCCGTTAACAGGGGGCCGGTGGTGTGCGATGCGTGGATTTAACCGATTAATATATATATATCAGCTGTATACCTATTTATATGTATAAAAAACCCGATTTAAAGCACGCGGATGCAGCAGCTGAGTTCGGCGAAGGTGTATAAAATTGCACGCTTTATAATAAGTATATACATTATTATTATATCGTATAAACTGACGGGTCGACGGAAATAATAAAATATAATATATTATATTATAAGTAAATAAGTTACGAAGCTTATCGTCGCGCGAGCCTGCGATCAAGTGACGCGCGTGTGATCCGGCACTACCTATTATACCTATATATAATATATATAAACCGATTAAAAATGCGCTTTTAATATATAAACTGTGAGAACCGACAGACGCGGCAGGAGCGCGGCGCGTTTCTCGATGATTATATACGGGTACAGCCGCCGCGGCGCGTTTTGGGCGCGAATAATAATATTATAATGCGAGTTCCTTGTACGCCAGTTTGACATCTGCTGCGATTTACACACGTCGGTGCGGCGGCGGCCCGCTGCTGGCCCGCGTGCTGGCTCGCTGATGTATTATTTAAAGCTCCAAAGCTCCTTCCCGCCGCCCGTCCGCCAGCCGATGACACCGCCGCCGTCGATTTTAATCCGAAGCCCATAACCTGCTGTGCTGGTGGTGCTGGTGCTGATGCGCTGCAGGACGATTTCGAGCCGCAGCGACGATATATTATACCTATAGGTACATATTATATACATCTAGGTATACCGCGGTCGTGGTCCCATCGCGCGCGGCTGCAGCGAAATTTAACGCAATTTTTTTCCCGAACTTTTTAAAACGTATTTTCGCTTTAATATAGATAGGTATATACATAATATTGTCATTATTAATTCATCATAAACGGAACGCGACAAACGCGAGTTCAAAGCCAAGCTGCAGTGAGTCGCCGCCGCCGTTACCGTCCGAGCGCCGAGCGTGTTATAAAAACATAACAACATATAGGATAATATAGGTACCTGGTATATAACATTAGAGCGAGTGCATCGCGCGGTGCATCGTCCTACACGTCATATATTGCATGTAGATTTTAATGACTGCAGAGTTATGCAAATATTTCGCGGTGTTTTTTTTTTTAATACTATTTCGACAAAGCATTAGTTTTTGTCTGATTATTATAATATAGTATATATACTCACACATAGCGGTATATGGTACATCATCATCTGTAGTAATTTTCATATTTGCATAAATATTAAAACTATAGTAATTATTTGTTATTATATTTTATTTATTCAGAAAAGTGATTTCATTTCGCCGCTTGACCTGCAGCAACAGAGAAAATAATCATTTTTTTTTTTTATTATCATTTAACCTACCTAGCTATACTAGGTATATAATTATAGAGTATCGATCGGTTGCAGCAACTGTGCGAGTATAAGTCTCGATATATTTCCTCAGAAAAGTAAATCATGTTTTCAGGTTTAGAGCTATATAGCGGTACATACATTTAGTGTTATTATATTTGATAAATCGCCTCTATTCGTCTGCCGCTACTTTGCGAACCCACTTTTCACACAATTACTTTAAGTCTTGTGTCGTGTTATATATTCAGTTATGATTTATAGATTAAAAAATATTCAGTATCTATTCTACATTTTTTTTTAATTTAGTGTGCGTATGTGTGTATAATGGGTGATGTAATTTGAAATAATAGACGCTATACATATTATATGAATATGTCATCACACAAAATAATCGAAACTAAAACAATTTGTTTACTTGTTGCGGAATAAGGTGCATAATATGTAGATGCCTTTTGGTGGATTTATAAATAAAAGCTGCTATGTCAAATAAAAAATAAACAAAATTGTTCTACATAGAAAACGAGAAGGTTGGTAATGCGAGTTAAAAAATATCGTCTAGAGTAACATTGTTTATAATATATTATCTAATTTACTAAGTACGAAATCGGACAACGTTCGCGTTTATATACATCACAATTGTGTATAATATAATATGTAAACTCCACCTCGGCCATTGTATACCAGCTATAATATAATAATATAATGTTACGTGTTAAACGCGCAGGCCTACGGTCTACGAAGAACAATGTACCTACAATATAATAATATTATAGAAAAATATGTGCATCGTGTCGAACCTATATATATATATTTTTTATATATTAAATTTTAATTGTTTCGACAAAATCTTTGTTTTTACAATGTTTTTTTTGAACCTATATATATTGATACGTTGTACGCACTCGTATATTATGTGTTGCGAACGAACGAAATGAATACGCAAATCGGTCGAGTTTTAATGCTACAAATATATTATATGTTTTATCGAATTCAGAGAATCGCCGCGCGAAATTCTGCAAGCCATTTTTTTTTAAGTCGACTCTATGTAATATATGAGCAATTTTTTTCTAATTCAACAAAAAAACGAACAGCTGACATAGTTTGCACACACACATGTGTGTATATTGTGTATATTTTATTATGTAGGTATATACACTATACAGCGTTTATATACTTTGCCAAAAACAATTTGGGTCAAGTTTTATACAAACAAAAAAAAAAATGTATACGTATAGGTATATATATGTAGACTGTAGAGGTACCCTTGATGCCTTGATGGTTTGCAGAGTTTAGATTTTATTATATGCCATTAAATAGCTAATGTAATTATTTATAGGTGAACGCGAAAAAAATTAACTTTGTTTCATATTATAATTTCGTACGGGCCGGAACCTACATGTGCAATTCATTTACATAATCCTGATTCATGATACTCTCGCGTTACTGGCTCCTATATCGCATTTCCGTTATTTACGTTATAGATATAAATATTTTCAATAAAATTTAAATCTAAGAACAAATTTACTCGAATTTAGCCGTGTACAAATATGTATGTCCAAGACTATTATATTAGAATATTATTACACTGCTATATGAGACACTATACTTTATATGCATTTATAATTTGACTTATATATGTAGGCGTTATTATTATTTTTTTAAATATTCGACTTTATCATCAAGGCCATTATAACCGCGTATATATATTATAACATACCTACTTAGATAATATTTTAAATTTCGATTAAACAATTTCCCTCGTGTTGTTTAGCTCAATCTGTAGATATTTATAAATATTAGGTGGATTATAATGATTTGACTTGGTGTGGTTTTTAATTTCTAAACACTCTGCAAGTGTATGCGGTCCACGGAGTAGCTGCTTCTGGTACAATATAGTTACTGTTGTGCAGAAAGTATATATATATTGTATTTTATTATTATTATGTATGCATAATTGAAAATTTGATACTACTCTAAAACGAAGTGAAAAACGTATTTAAGAGGTTTTCAACTTCGAGTGGCCTTGGGCTACCCTATCCGCCCTAACCTTAATAAGTGAATGGTCTTTTTCAATGCGATATACCCTCAGTACTTACTACTTCCGGCTACAGACGCAATCTATACACAATACACATGATTACTGCTTAGAGCACGTAAAATACTGCAAATTATTTAAAGTAGTTAACCTTTTAATAAATCCGATATTGATTGTCTAATAATTATACAAAGATTGGATTACGTATTATAATTATTTTTATAATATTTTGATATAGTTATCTGGACACAGAAAATAGACACATACGCAGTCATGCGCACAGTATACTCGTATATAATATAATATAATAATAATATTTACAAATTTATATCTGATTATAGTATATTTAATATAATAGTTTTTGTAATATGCTTAAATTGAGCTTCCAATATATTGTTTAGCACAGCTATTAAACTGGTTTGTATCTATTTTTTTATTCTGAATAAAACGAGCAGTTAACTACATTTTTTTGAAAAACAAATGCAAAAATTGTTTTCAAAAATACAGTTTTGATTATAAAGTAGCCATATTACGTTTAACAATTGATTTTAAATTATCTTGGTCATTAAAATTTGAAAGAACAAATTTATCGATAAATGAACAAATAAAATATAATATTAACAAGTAATAAAAAAAAAAAAAGCGTTTTGAAGTCGATCTATACAAACGGCAGAAATAACTGTATTTTAAAGTTTTAAACGTTTATAGGTTGAAACCGGATGGAAAAATAGTTATACTTTATTCTATAAAGATTCTGGTTTTGAAATGTCCATTATACTTTCAGCACTTGAACCACTTTTGCTTATAGGTAATCAATAAAGTGCACATTGAAGTGTGATGATTTGTGGGTTTGTGGGCGTGAAAAGTGCGGTTATGGCAAGCTGTTATATGTGTCGTTTCGGTATGGAGCAGTACTTTAAATAGTTTATACAGAATATTATGATATTGTATTTATAAGCATATAGTATACTTTCTTAAAAGTCAAACATGCGTTATAAAGTCGATTTTGAACGAAGACCAACTTGTGTAAAACCAACAAAATTTGTATAATTAATAATATTATTGTTTTCTAGTATATACTATATTATGCTGCAGGTATAGACACACGACCAAAAACCAATGATCACGCTCGCCCGATTTTTTTTCACTGTCATATTGATTAAGTGTTTAGCACACCTCGGTTCAATCATAGGCCGGTATTGCGCTCATACCTATAATATGTCTGTGATATCTAACGGCATTGTGCGACTACGGAGTGGTTATATTAACGAAATGTATTTTGAATTTTAATTGGTCATACAATGACATGTCACATGACGTAGGTGTAGTCCTGTTGTATTGTTTTAACGTGTCTTTTCGGTCGACACTCGAAACTTATTGCGCCCGTTATATTGGTAGAAATAGGATAAACCGGTATAGGTATAACTGAATAAGTATGCAGCTATTTGCCTGTACTAGGATAAAAAAGCTAACTAAAAACGAAATCACATTATTACCCTTTCGCACTTATACATATTTTGGGTTTGATTTTGAAATCGTTTTGATCTCTAGATCAGCTACTGCAGACACGCATACTACAAATTGCTGCAGTTCACACCACACATAGACACACGTTATTCCAAAACATTTACGTCCAAACGTGCGCACGCGCGTACGTAACTATATATACATAACATAATAATATATACAAGACACACCAAATATATAACACTTTAATCGGTCCGACCTGACCCCACTCCTAACTATATAGGTCCAGGAGAACCCGATCCTTTATACCTATGTGGCTATACATATATCTATTAATATTCGACCTATAGGCCGAATAATTAGTCTCCGATGCCGTTCGCGTCTATACACTGCAGGAGATGTGTATCTTCCGATGACAGCGCTTCACACCTCTAGACATGGCTGGTGCCCGCGTACAGTCGTTAATGATGTAAACAGTTACGAGTTTGTATAATGACCACCCGGGGTAAGTCCGATCGTGTCCGGCTATTGTTTCCCCGCCGCCGACCGTTTGTTATATAGAATTTCATATGGCGCGTATATTATAACGCGCATTATTACCCATATATATTATAGTCGCGTCGATAAAAAAATAAAAATAAAACAATTTAAATTAATACGCGTCGCGCGGTACCTATATCGTATATAATATTATGTACACATACGCGGCGGCGGACCTCGCTCGGATCCGCGTGCACATAATATTATATACAATACTCGAGCGTGGAATGTATAATATAATAATATAATGAACATAATATAATATAGTAAACATAATATTATATAGTCGGAAAAATGTACGATATTAAACAACGACAACAATAATAACAATAACAACGTATAATAATATATAATATAATGGACCGCGTATATCGACGACACATCAGAATGTTGCTGCGGCATCGTCGTCGTATAAATCACTCGGTCGTGTAAAACCCTGTGAGGCGGCGGCGTCTTCGCGGTGTCGGCGTCGCCCGCCCTTACACGTCAATGTAGGCCGAAAACGTCAAGGTAAACACACACCGCATTCGAATAAACAAGGGAAGAAAACCACATTTCGGGGTTTTTTTTATTTTGAAAGGGTCCGCGCGGTATAGCCGCGAGTCGTTTAGGACGGTGTATATATGCAATAGAAGACGGGTACTGTGCAGCTATAGGTCCCAGCCATGTGTACCTGCGCATAATATCACATGTACCTGTACGTATTTTTTCTATCCAAATCGACGCGCTTTGTGGTTTGATTTCATTGTCTGCCCCGCGTGAGTTTTGCGCCTCGTCATCCGACCGCCGTCGCAGGAGATGTTTATCTCACGGCGCGCGTTCAGATATATATCGTAACCGCTGTCGCGCCGTGTCGCGTACACACATTATATATTATTACGATCTGACATTATATTATTATTCTTCCAAAACAGATAATAATAATAATAATAATACACCCCTGCAAACGTAACGGAAAGGTCCCACCACTAGGGCGCCCACACGCGGCGAAGACGAGACATCCTATGTTAGGTATACAGGTCGGTATACCTGAATATATATACGTGTTATTGTAACTACAGACTAATATACGTACTGCAGTGTTTATTTTTATTTGACATTTCGCAGCGCCGTATATTATTAAATACTATTATATTATTATATATAGTCTCTCGCACCTGCGCGAGGTGTATGCCGAGCGCGGGGAATGCGATGTACTTCTCAGGGTTTTCGACCGCGGTCATAGCAGCCGACTTCTCGCGGTTAAACACCACCACGACCAATAATACACTGTACACACGTCGTGTATTACAATAAATATAATAACATTACGCGCACATAATACCATTGAGTGTATAATAATATATTGTATACAATATAAAAAGGTACTCGATGATAATTTATACAACACACAAACGCCCACGTCGCCCAAACGCTATTCACGATATAAATATAATAACGTATATATGTGTGTGTGCCGCCGTGTCAAACAACAGACTGACCGGCGCTAAACGCAGATCTCTCTCTCTCTCTGCTGTCTCTCTCCCTATCCGTAGGTCGTATATAATATAGTACATCTGCTATATATATAATACGCATTACGTGTATAGGAACGTTGTATTGGAGTCAATGTATATATATATATTGTTAAGCGTATTTATAAATCGGAACGAAAAGAATTTCACGCTCACGATAAATCGAATCGTATATAATATTATATATAATAGTTGTATAGTTGTAAATAAAAGGTAGGTACAATATAAAGATTACCCATACGAGCGCGTGCAGATGTAACGCGGCTGCAGCGATCTTTTTAGCGCGAGTCGTTTTCCGTCGGCCTTCGTCTATATTTTTATCTCGAAGCTTAAAATGTACGCACTCGTCTGCGCTGGCACCTGCAGATCGCGGGGTTTGATTTTTCTGCAAAATAATTCACGCCATCGCGAACGGTATAAAAAACGCGTAACGGGTGCGCGTATTGTGTATTATTATACGCGCATACACGTACTATCGCTTGCTCGTTTCAAATTTTGAAAACAAAAATATGCTCAAAAATTGTAATGCAATCAAAACCGGTTCACGTGAGTACTGTTTATATTAACCGGTTGGAAGATCGAAATAAAACAGTTCATAATAATATATTAGATAAAAAAAAAACCACTACGTCCAGACACTGAAGCTACAGCGTGAGTCATTGATGAATGAGCGAGAGTTTCTCGATTTTTTAACAAATAATTGTGTATAATTCGTCTACGGTCTACCGTCTACGTACAATGTACCGTGGTATTTGCTAACGAGCTTTTCGACGATTTACCTATACAGGAATTTATAGTAGGTACCTTTTACAAATACCTACGCCAAATTATATTATAATCATGCATGCTCACATTTTTTTTAAAAATTAATTATACCGACCATGTTGAGCGTTCAAAAACGAATAATAAAATAGACGCTAAGCTGTATGTCTATATTATATGATATAAATATATATTTAGTTTTTATGGGAATGAGATATTCAAAAAACAAAAGTTATATTAACTTTATATTAGTTTCAAAAATACTAAAATACGTATCGTATGAAAAAATAGACCTAATATATAGTTTTAAAGAATTGTGCGTTTTATATTTTAAAACTAGAACACTGCTGTATACACTATACATATATAATATATATTACTGAAATTAACGATATTTGTAGAAATTATAGAGATTATAATATGGTCAATAGTAATTTAGCTTTGATCATAAAAAGATACTACAATTTCATTTCATTTACTCATATATAAGTACAATTTGGTACAGGAAATTCAGAAAATTCTGCATTTTGCTTTATTTTAAACATAACTTACATTATTAACTTTGACATTATATGTCTTTTTTAAGAATTTTTTTCTATTTTTTATAAAAATAACAATGTTTAAACTCATATTAAGAGAAGCAAGTTTAATTTTTAGATTCGTATAAGTGAAGCAAGGAATAAATAAATTGTATTAACAAAGTAAACATTTTTTGAACAATTAAGAAAAGAATAAACGACAAAAAATTTAATAAAATATGCGTAATTTTAAGTCAGAAATATGTATTTCGCAGTGTTATAAACAACGAGTCATACTTAAAAGTTATTATACTAAGAAAAAAAGGTTAACGCATACTATCCAAAAAAAAAATACTATACTTAAAATACTTATTTTCTAAATCAGTATAATGTCTTTAATGTATAACAGACTAATTAAATATTTATTTTTTATTTTTAAATCAATTTATATCAAAATCCACAATCATATGTAACCTCGACTTATTCAAGAGTATATGTATATAAAACTGGTTTGGAAATTGACTAGGAAACTTTTTTCATCGCATTGCCATTTTAGCAGTTAGTCATGTCGGCAGTCGTGCAGAATGCTGCAGAGTAGGTACCTATATAAAAATACACCGATGGTGGTGTCTCGCATTTATAAGATCGACATTTTTTTCACCGTTTAGCTCTTACCACAATTCTATACCTACAAGCCAACGAAACGGCAGTAAAACAAATGTAATATATTATTTCAAACATAAGTAAGCACAATATAATATCTAATTATAATTTACAATAGGCAATTATATCGAGAAAATACCATTATTATTTATGGCCACTGGGGTGTATATAAAAATATTATACCTATGGATGTTTATATTATAAATTATAATATACGAGATAAGTACTATTCCAATTTAAAATTTTCATTATGTTGATTAAACCTAACCTTGTCTTAATCATAATTTTGATTTTAATTCAATTTTTGCGTATATGAAATAGTATTTTGTCAACTGAAATTCCGCTACATCTTTGCTTTAAAATTATATTTTTTTAATAGTTTAGACTTTTTAATTTCGTAATGTACATTATTTTTCATCACACATTTTAAACGCTAATACTCTATTATATAAATAGTATGAAACTCGTAAGCACTTAGAGGTACAATAATATGCAGGTATTGAGGTATAGATATTACCTACATCATCATTTTTTTAAAGCGTAAAACAGATATAGGTAGGTACTATAATATTGTAATTTGATATACATTAACGATATGTGATAACAGCGAAAATCACGTTGTACTTAAAGGAGGGGGGGGCAGGCGATGTCTGCAAATATACAGGTACTCAATATGCCGATTTAAATAACGTTATATAATATTATATTGCACATTCGTTACCCGGTATCTGGTGAGGTGAACGACGTCCGTTTAGCCGTCACGTTGCCGGCGCTCACGCGTATCTCGACCTCGCCGTCCGGCAGCACGTCGGCGGACACGGTGGCCGCGGAGGCGGTGGCCGACATGATCGACGACACGGCCGCCACGGCGGCGACCACGACGGCGACTGCGACTGCGGCGGGTCTGCGGTTCATGCCATCCGGTTGCGCGGCGGCGGACGCGGACACCGCGGCTCCGAAACGGCCGGCCGGCGGACGCGGCGGCGGCGACACTGTGTATAGCGGATCCTCCCGCGGACAGAGGGACGACCGCCGCGAAGAAAACCCGAAGGGTCCCGCGGCGAACTATAAGTCTTAATTTTAATAAACCGCGTTACTTCCGATTCGGAGACGAAGACACGACGTCGAGTATAGTGTTGTACGACAATATACGTCTACGATTTGGCGTACCGGTCGGAAACGAGGAGTAAAAAAAAGTGATCGCGACGACGACAATCTCGCCGGTAAAAACGCGCGCGGCGATTGTGCGCTCGGACACACGTGCGTATGGCGAATGGTTCGTGCGTCGGCCGGCCAACTAACGGCGGTGCCGCGCGAACCGAAACCGCCACTCCTGATGTCACTCTTTTGGTCGTCGGCGGCGGCGGCGGCGGCGGCGGCGGCATCGTACACAAGACGTCGTCGTCGTCGTCGTCGTCGTCCGCCGACAGACACGCCTACCACCACGCGCCGCTTCTTTATCATATACGTATATATTATTTATTATTATCGTTTATCGTTTATCGTATGTTATATTATTCCGTGTATGATAACACTTCTTCACCGTGCCAAACGATAAACACGCTACAATACATAATATTATGTATTTGTTGTTCGCGACATTGTTTCTGAATTTCTGATGCAGTCGGCGCGACTACTATTCGCTACTGCGACCCGCGAAGCATGTCGAGTGGCATACGATATCGTTCTATATTTCGGCTTGGAACCGAAATCAAAAATACGGAACCTTTACCGGGACCCTCTTAGGCTTTTTCGATTAACTTAGGACCTAAGCCGAAACCGGTATCTATATTTGTTGGTAGAGAATTTTTCGGTTACAATATATTGTCGGACAAACGTAAATTGAGCCCAACAAAAATATGGTGTTGAAAAAAATGATTTTGTTAGGTTGATTTTATATAAAGAGTAAATAATAATAATTTTATAAATTTTTTCATACATTATCAGCATATATGCTACATAATTTCCACATATTCAGCCCATTAGTCATTGATACCGATAATAATATCATAACAATTAAAATGGTAAACGTTTGACTTTTACACCAATAAATGTAAAAATAGATATCGATGAATTCAAGGTAGCTTAGGTACTATGGGCGAAATTTACTGTACCTATTTTAGAAACCGAAAAATGCCAGTAAACGCCTTTATTATACATATAGAAATTTATACCTGAAAAATCCCGGGCTCAATATTTACAATCTCCCATATTATTTAGCTGTTTTATTAATTTATAGATATCTACAACCAATAACTATTAATTCGTTGAATTTGGTTGTAAATGCAGTATAGGTACAAAATGGATTTATAATATTCTATTTCTGTAATCCATAAAAAGTTCCAGAAAACGATAAAATAATAAAATATGAGCAGTTACCAAATTTTTAAAATTTAAATAATTGGTATTCACCCGTCCATAAGTCATTGACACATCGATGTCTTTAAACCCAAAATAATAAACTTATTTAAGTTTCTTTAACCCGGCGTATTAAGATAACTTTTATAAAATAATATAGTTATCATTGCAGATATAAAGTTAACTTGAATTACATAAAATATGCGTATGAAAACAATGTAATATATAGTTGGGTCAGTGGGTCACTGCAGATTACAATGATATTCCGAATTTCGGATTCCGTTTTACTTCAGTTGCTTTCTTTGGTCACAAATCAAACAAAAATATTAGAGAGGCTATTTATTCCATATCCGTTACATATCTGATATCACGTCACTATTTATAAAATCAAATAAATTATAGATTAAAATTATTAGGGCTGTGAATTTGTTGGAGAATTCAATCGTTTTAGCTTACAAAATATTATAGCATACAATAAAAATAATTAAAAATATAGTTTTTTCAATACATTTTATGTTTTGAATTTTGAATTTGGTTTCGGAATTTTTCAGTGCATTATATATATGACAGTTTTTGAAATACTGTATTATTATAATATAACATTAAACGAAAAAAAAATACAAATACCAAATAATATATATATAAAATAATAGGTACCTATAGATAATATTATTTTTGCTAGCGGCCCAAAACTTATAAACCGGTACCGGTGTAACGGGCTATTTTTACCCCCGGATATTTCCCCCCCCCTTGATAAAAATAACCTAGGACATTTATACTCCCGGTAAAATTTAAAGGGGGGTAAAATTATCCTAGGTTTATTTTACCCCCGGGGGTAAAAACATTTGAGGGTATTAGAAACTTGCTACACAGTGACACATCGCAGGCCAGTCAGCTACTGATTATTAGGACTACCCAAACATCTTTCGATGTGATGTGGATAATTGATTAGTCTGATGGTCTATCTTGACCTACGACAATGGAAGTGTCCGTGATTTTTATAACTATTATTTGAGATAATCGAGGGATTTGGGGTGCTAGCGTATTAAAATTCATCATCCTTAGCATTCCCGTGATTTACGCCAATATTTATATTGCAGAAGTATAATATTAATATTATAAGATCTTAATTATGCCTTTTATGGTATGCAACCGAGTGTCTGGCGTTTCCAATTTCACCGGTAGACATCATCGTTTCGTCAAGACGATAATATTTTTTTTTTTATGTACCTACAACTTGCGTTACAATATTCACGATATCAAAGGAATGTAGACTCCTATTTTTACTTCCATTTTTTTTTTGTTATATTTTTATATGCGTATTTTTATCGTCAATTTTTTTTATTGCACTACCATAGGTATATAGGTACATATTTTATGTATAAAAAAATGTACGACGATAATAAAGTATTTGTTTTAACCCTTCCGCAGCTGCTATTATGTCTCCGACCTTAGTTCGTACAACGAATTTATACTACCACATCAATATCAATACGTATATGGCATTAGGTGCATATTATTGCACTTTTATAATGCGTTTATGTAACGTGTGGTCTTTAGTTTTAACTGATGTATGTTTAAATAGTCTAAGTTTCGTATAAAACCGTTTTAAAATCAGTATTCGTCTTAAATTTGCATATAAGGTGTCGTTTACAATTGCTATATACATCAGATATCAGATGAAATGGACTGAAGTAATTGATATAATATATAGTAACAGGTTCCTATAGTGCACGGAACGCCATAAAATATATATCGGCTTCGTGATTTTGCAGTTGGCCCATTCCCTGATATTTTCATGCAGTTAGCAGTTATAATAATAATAATAATAATAATATTTTATTTTATGGAAATAATTTCCAATTACAAGAAATACATACAATTTTAAATATAACATAATAATACAATATAGTAACAATAAATGGATAATACAAATAATAATAAAGTGTTAATAATTGTAATAATAATAATAATAATATTAGAACATACATCATAAATGCCCATAAGGATTTATTAAAAAAATCAAGATTTTTCATTGAATTTCTCAGCAGACATTAATATACTTGATGGTGAATTTAACATACCTATAATTTGTTTTGGTATATTTTTTTTTTTATCTTTTATATGAAATATAGAATCTGTTATAATATTTCCAATGAGTATATGTGAGGAAAGAGGAGTAGAGAAAAAAAAATATACATACAAGGCATGCGACTTGAGAAGAGTAGCTACCCAGTGGTAACACCAGTGTTGGGGAAGTTACTTATTTTGGGTAATTAAATTACATTACTAATTACTTATCGAAATTGTAACTAAATTATTTTTAAGTTACTTTTTTTTAATTTTGTCAAGTTACATTACTTTTGAGTTTAAAAAGTAACTCAATTACAATAAAAGTAACTCAATTACAATAAAAGTAACTTTTTTTTTTTTAATATCACTGGAACTTAATAACCATTTTGTCTATATTACAATACACAAACTAAATAATGACAATCAACAATATGAAATTATTAACAATTAATACTAATTTTGATATACACATTAAATATTAATCTTTATTTTTCAAATTTATTTTTAACAACAATGCGTTCTCAATATGGTATATTTTAATATTTACACTCATTATCAATAAGTTCTTAATATTTATTAAACCAAAAAAATATAACGAGTAACTTAGTAACAATTACTACAAAAAAGTAACTTAAATTACATTTAAATTACTTACAATATAAAATGTAATTAAATTACCATCAAATTACTTAAAAAGTAATTTCGTTACAGTAACTTGTAACTTAAGTTAAGTTACTCCCCAACACTGGGTAACACACAAACGCGAAGAACATAACTATTATGGAATAACATTATACGTTACGTGAGTGGAGTCATACTTTGATGACGCTCCGAGGTTTGCGAGGTTTTCATGTTCTGGTATATTTGATATAAAAAAGATTCGTAATTCGACTGTTTGTTGGATTTATTTTAATGTTTATATTTTGCAGTAGTTCGGGACAATCAATCAAATTATTTAGTATATTTTATATAAAAATTTTAATTTTAGCAGCATAAATCGTTTTTCTAAAGTTAGCATATTAAAGAAATTTATCCGTCATTTGGTCCGGTAAATAATATCCGGCGGCAATTGATCCGCGACATTTGTTCAAAAAGAACCTGTACCAAAAATATCCGGCTAAAAAACGTCCGGTAAAAAAATAATATAAAATAAAAATATACAATATAAATTAGAATTATTATTTTAGAAAAATAATCTATAATATTGTAGTATATTATAGAATGTAATAAGCGGATAGTCCACCTTATATAAAGATTACCTTATGGCTTATATATATACAGAAAATGATCGGAAAAACCTCGAAGAAAGAATCTAATTAGCTCTCAACGATTTATCAGATAGAAATTATTATTATGACGGAGATAGCGACTAATATCCGTTTTTTCGATTGTAGTACAAGTGTTTTAGTACAATGATGCTTTCAATGCATCATTGGGATGTCATCATACGACTATTTGGAAATGTTTGTCTTTTTTGAAGCAATAACAATGGCTTCAAGAAGCAAAAATAGAAAAAATTACTCTGGGTAAAAATAACCCTACAAAAAAAAGAAAATATAAAAACATAAACCAACGTCTTAAAAATACAGTAGAAAACTATGAAACTACAAATATCAATATATATTTGAAGGGTATCGCTCATAATTTTAATTTCTAAATATTTGTATTCTATACGACTTTTATAATTACATTATATTATTTTATATTATTATGCCTTAACAATAATTAATAATTTATATATTAACTGCGAATATTGTTTTTTTTATAATTTCTGTATAATATTTTTTTTACCGACGTTTTTTTAGCCAGTGATTATTATTTTTTTTTACCTGACATTTTTAAAACTTATGAAAATAAAATAATAATTTTAATTTATATATATTTGTATTTTATATTATTCTTTTACCGGACGTTTTTTAGCCGGATATATTTGGTACAGGTTCTTTTTGAACCGGATCAAATGTCGCGGATCAATATTGTCGCCGGATATTATCTACCGGACCAAATGACGTGGAACCGAAATTTATTATGATGTCGTAGGGAGTTATATATATATTATATACTAAACGTATTTATAATTTTAGTACAAAATAAATAATAATTTTACTTATACTATCCATAATACAAATGTTATGTAGATGACCTATACCTATATATATTGACGCATTTGATCGTTATAACGCGAATAAACTTCTGTACGGTTCATTACACATTTCGTACGTTTGTATGGTATAGGTAGGTGTGTACCTTTATGCGTATAAGAGAGGCTCGGGGGCGTATATTTTCAACGTAGAATAATAACCACCCTAGTTCCTGCCTCCCTTAAAAACGATTGGCCACAGGTCGCGGCCCACTTAAGTATTAAAATAGTTCTGGCACCACAGCATTTTATTTGACAGTCTTCGAAATATTTTAACGCTGAAAAGGGAAATATGTTTTTTGAAAAAAATGGGGGTGAGCATAGCATAGCTCGTCGAATCACTCTGTATAGTATAAATTATAGTGCATTAAAAAATTAAAAAATTATTTTAGTTAGGCATTATATGTAAGTATTATACGTATTATAAGTATATTAAAAATATTATATATAGATTGGTATATTTTGGATGAAATAGCAGACGTTTGCAGTACCCTTAAATATTTAATGCATTGACTTTTGAGTACTGCATTGAATATTTACATTTTTCTAAAAAATATCATTTCGGATTCGCAGCATTGGCGTTAAGTGTTAAACTTTTAAATTGTGCTATCTTCATATAGTAGCGTATTAGTCATATCACAGCTATAGCTGGTTACTCATTCAAAAAATGTATAAAAAAAACCCAACATAGGTATATGGTATTAGTCACATATTATATTAATAAACCATTGATTTTATAATACTTTACATCCATATTAAGTATGGAATTAGCTACCTACTTAAATTGAATTTAAAATTCACTTAAAACTTTATTTTGTTGTTTCGGGTTATATAATATATTAAATATATGTTAAACATAAATGTTAGAACTAATTGCAAACGTTGTGATGTTTCTGTAATATAAATGTTTTAATTGTAATACATAAATTTAAATCCATCAACCAGTAAAGGAACTTAATAAATTATTATCGAGGGTATATATAATGTACACACGTTTTCCTAGCACCTCCTTATTTATCATTTCGATTTTTTCAAATTTTCTGATGTAAATATAATATGTATTAAGTTTAGAACTGGTATGATAAAAACCAGAATTTGTACGAATTTATTTTCAAAAAATAAATAAAAAAATAGCATGTTTGGAGCAGCTGAAACGTTTCACTAGCCCTCCTACAAAAAAAGAACAAGTTTTTGCAAAATCCCTTCCACCCAAATAACTTTTTTTTTTTAAATATTTGGCATTTCACCGCAGTGTTTTTAAAAACTAAAAATAACTTTTTATATGCAAATAATAGCACGCAATTTGTACAAACTTGTACTAACACTCGCGAAATTTTTATAAAATCCTATCTAATCGATTAGAACAATACTTACGAGGAACCTTGTATTGCATTTTCGACGACGTTCCAATCGCACAGCAGAAGTTGCGTTGAATATTAAAATTTACATTTATAAATTGAAATTTTTCCAATAATCGCCTACATCGCACCGCTATTTTTGAAGTCTTCAATATAGGTACTTAATTATTCAATGTGTATATTACGTGCAGTATAATGTTTGCTTGAACTTGATAAAAAAAAAAAATTGTAATAAAATAAGTACACAATAATAGTGAACATAGGTATTTGCTACTATACACTTTTTAATAACTTATATATCACTATTGAATTTATAAAATAGTTTTTGTAGTTGCGATATGATGATACCTAGTTTACGATGTATAATTACAACTTTTCATAAAATATAATCCAAACTCACTACAGCAGCTTAGAAAAAAACAACGATTTTGTACAGCCACAAAGTGTTTAAATCTTCTTTATTCAATTATCAATACCGCCGCCGTATTAATATAGTGTACCGCTGCACATGTTAACGCGATGAACGATGTAAATACAAATATTTATATATTATATGAGTTCATAATATTTGTACACAATAATATTTTAATCTTAATGTGACGACTAACCAATAAATCGCAATATTATTCTCACCACCGTCAAAGAAGCATATATAGTACATTAGTATACTTACACGCTGTACAATGCGATCGAGTATAACTTAGGGCTTAAAATATAATTGTAATGTGTGTTTGTTGCACTATGCCAATTTAAAAGTTGCCAACAAATTAAAAGGCATTATTTAAAATGTAAAACATGGCATATAAATATATCATAAAACATATGGCTTTCTCTGTGTGTATTATATTATATTATTAAATATTATAAGAAATTATTCGGTCGTGAATCACATATAATATGGCACACTAAAACAATATTTCATCCTAACGTGGTGGATTAATTTTCACTGGTACAGTATAATATTAAATTATTAAGTTTTCGGTATATAAAAATGTCAATGGGTATTATAAACATTTAATTGATTTGTTTTAAAGCAATCATGACGTAATCATTTTCAATAATTTATCGTTACTCGTTAAATAAATATTAAATAAATAATATTACTGGAGCACATTCGCATTAGCGAGATTGATATATTTATCAAGTCGAATGATGCCATACATAGACTACAGCTATACGTAAGTTGCATAATATGTCACGTATAATTTATTATATTTAAATATATTTAAATAAAAGTATTATAATGTCACTAAAAATAAATATTTTTTTTTGAACCTACCTACAAAATTCGTTTGGATTTTTATCCGTATGACATTTATACGTGCATTATATAAGTACGCAGATAAGTAAGTAAGTAATAATTTACCAGGAAACACAATATTTTGCACCTTTTGCAAAACGTGTACTGGTTGTGCTCAATATACCAGCTATGTATGTATAATATATTTTATTATGTTTGTATAATATGGTCTGGCGAATTTTTTAACAAATCCGTCCATTGTCCGGATAATTATATATTTATATCTTCAATATACAATAATATTCCAGGAAGTATAATATAGTATTTTGTATTCGAAGTTCATGATGTTCGGACGCAAAATTATACCCACTCTTCAAAAATGTTTTATACATAATATAGAAAACATTTTCGTCGTTTAAAATCTAATAAAATATGTGTTTCAAGCATATTATTATATTTGCAGTACCTACATATTAAATGTATACCGCAAACTTGATACAATATTACGATATTTACAACACTATTGTATGCTAATATTTTAACCACACATTACCGCAGTTGAAATTACAGAAAACCTTGATTTAATGTCAGCTGGCCGCTGGCGTGTACCTATATGTATATACATATTATCTTTTATAGCGATATTATTTAAAATAGTTTCATAACTAATTTAATTCAAATATTCCAAATACAAATGTGACAATTAGATGAAATTTGGTATAAGTAAATTCATAGACGCAAATAGTGTTTGAAATTTGGCGGAGCTATAGCTATCAGGTCAGGATACTGCAGGATACTCTTATGATGCTTTTGAATTATCACAAAACCCCTAAAAATAATTTCCTCGCTGCGCTCCGACATGAGTTACAAAATATAAACATAAACATATAGCCACATAGATGGGTACATATATAATATAATATATTATATGTACTTACCATCAAAAACTGAATTCACATAATAATATAATATAATATTAACATACCCATTATTGTTTTTTCGACATCAATGATCAATTTTTTACAGAAAATAATAAACTTTATAATTAAACAAAAAACCGTCACAAATTAAAACCATGACTGTGCATAAGATTATATTCCCCAGACTTGGAATTAACTCCGAAATGCATGGAAGATAAATTCGTCCAAATAAGGAATAAATAATATACTGAGAAATATGTGACACCTGTTTGATATTGTCATAGAACAATATTGTATAGTATATTCCGCCTTAGTAAGTCCGCCTATCGATTCTTATCAGTGCTGCACATTATCGAATCATTCGTGATGTGCGAAAAGTGATTATTCTTTCCGATGTATTATAATATGTAGTAAAATAAAATCGTTAGTTTTTGGGGAGGCTATAGCAAATCTTGAGGGGGCTAAGCCCCCCAGCCACCTCTATTTGAGCCTATGAGTAAATTAGATTAGACGAGATGTTTTAACGAAAAATAACGATTTTAGTTATTATGTTGTAATTTAAAAATATTATTGGTGGAAACTTTTAGAGCACTTACATAATATTATGTATTATTGTATTTTGTATACACAAAGGTAAAGACATTTCCAAGTGCAATTTTTTCGGCAAAAATTAGTTCAATCTACTGCGTATAATTATAATGTCTAATATACATAGTAAAATAAATTACTTTAATAGCAATTAATATCATAAATTCATATACTCGTACAGTAATATATAGGATGACGCAGTCCGTTTTCGCTCAGAATCGTTTTTCGCGAATTTAATGATTTTATATTATTGAATTCAAATTTAACATGTCCATTTTATACAGTATACCAGTTGTATCACATTGGGTAACCCACATGACACCTGCTATTATCCAGCAGAGCGCTATACCCACTTGGCCTCCTTTTTTAAAATGTGATTATTTTGGTACTATAGACGCATGTAACAATAACGTGATTTAATATTTTATTTTCAAAACATACTATTGATCATTTTGTATAATATATTCAACATACAGAGTAATTTATTTTTACTATCACAGTAAATTGGCGTATCGTTAAGTTTGAAGGTAAGAGTTTTAGCGCATCTACATCCACTTAGGCTTTTTTATGATTTCAATTTGAAGCAAGTTGTGAGTACTTAACATTTACAAAAACATACAATTTTAAAACGCTCACAAAGTCGATTAAACTATTTAACTTGTTTAACTTCATTAAACTATTGTTTTAAAACTAGAATCAAAAAAATTCGTGGTGTAATAAGTGGTGCCCTAGTTCCTATAAACAATATTCTTACCATTAAGAGAACAAGTAAAATATTTAAAAAAAAACAGAGCAATATAGATTATCCTGAACGTAAACTTCGCTATGTTATAAGTGCTATTATGATATTGTTTGGAGACAACACATGCGTCCTCTAAGACAGTCATTGATTTGCTGGAAGTGTTTTTCGATATTTTAATTTTGAAGCGAGTCACGAGGGTTTTTAAATTGTATTATTTGATACGCTCACTTCAAAATTAAAATATCGAAAAAAAAAACACTCCCAACAGACCATCACAACCGATGTCGTTACCTGCTTTGAATTTGATAATAGGTAAATTCACTCTCATATTAAAGCTAACGAAGCTAAATGATAATTGTAAACTGTTTTTCGTAAATGTATATGTAACGCACTTGTAAGTCGGTGGTAACACATGCGGTCGAGACGTCCTCTTAAGAGCTGTTAGGTAATATATATTATGACAATTTTCACCACACATCGAGATAATAAAATAAAATATAAATACATGTATTAAAATATAATCACTTTCTTTTTTTAGCTTACAGTCCACGAATACCTTTTATCGCTTTCTCCAAATCTCTTCGACATTCCCGATCATCCACATCTTCAATTTTCGTCATTCCCAGAACTTTCAAATCTTTGTTCACTCGCTATAAAGCCATCGCTGATGACAATCGTCTTCTTGTCCTATATTTCCACTGGGTTTATTGATTAATACCTTATGTATTACTTGTAATTTGCCAGCCATACGTATGGCCAACCAGTCTTTTAGCTTTTAGACATTTTGGTGTGTTTGGTCTATTTAAAACCCTTTCGATGTCTTATAATTTGTCTTTCTTTCGTCACTTCCCGACCCTGGGATTAGTGTGGGTCCATACGTCTTCCTAAATATTCGCCTCTTAAATATATGAGTTAAGTTCATCGTATCGCCTTTCGTTGTTGCCGAGGTATCGCAGGCATCAATACAGGACGTATAGCGTAGGCTGTAGATAAGAATATACATATTATAAAGCTTAATTTTAGTTTCTCTTAATATTAACCTTGATGACAGCAGTATACTTCTGGATATCCTTCATTTTTATGTAATATCTTGTAGGCATTCCTGCAGAGGATTAATGAAAATGAAGGATATAATAAATAAATAACTCTAAACATTATTTACGTACCTACAACTATATTCTGTCATAAAATGTATGTTGCTGTGTGCTTATACCACTATAAGTTATCATATAAAAACAAAATATACCATTCAATAACTTGTCCATTTCCCGTTGAAGTCATCCGGGCGCTGATGCAACTCCATAGGGTAACCTCTTAAACATATTATAATAATATAAGTCCATACGTGTTGAAAATTCAAATTATAGTTATAACTATTGAATTTTTTTTTACTAGATAGTAATTGCTAATATGCATTTCATGAATTAAGTGAGTACCGTGAAACAAATGTATTAAATCACTAACCCTAGATGTTGAATATCCATATCGACTTTTAAAAATGTATGCAACGTAACTGCAGTATGTGGTGATTACTACATAACCCGATAACCGTATACCTATAGTATCATCAGCTTTCATCAGCACTCCAGTACAACAGCCCAAATAGGAGTAGCCCAATTTCCCAATCACTATAGCTTACTGGTATTAATAAACCTGCTGCCATTCAACTGTCTAATTCTTTATTCCCACTATCTTTTATGAGAAATTCAGAGGAAGGTACGATTGAACGATTCTAGACTTACACAGAATATATTGGTTTTTTTTCTAACGTTTAAAACAACTTAAACCTTCTATAAAAACTGAAGAATTCTTTAGTGTGATATTTTCAAGCGTTGACGAATTTAAGTCTTAACTTTTTGGTAAATTCTTCAATTCATTTAACCAATTTCTGTCTATAATATAGCAGGAGGACCACCATCTCTCACTACATCATACCAACTTACAACTTTATCAATATTTTTATCTTATAGGTTAGGTTAGGTTAGTCTACTCTAGTACTCTACAGTTCCCAATTCCTTATTGCGTATGACTTAAAATTAATATTCGTTTTTTAAAATCCTCGATATACCCTATTTAATTCTTCCCAAATATTTTTTAAATATTAAAGTTCCTTCACTGGGAAATTTCGTCATTCTATGAATTTTGTATTTTTTTTCTCTCATATTCACCTATTGTTCTAAATTTATTTAAACCGATTTTTTTTTTTTTAATTGATCTAAACAAAACATTGACGACAACGGCCATTATTTGTTGTTGTTGTTGTTATATTAATTGCAATTATTTTTTTTCCTAATGTATATTCTTAATTATAATATTTGAAAATTAAATCGAACAATTCAGATTTTCTTAAAAAAGTTACAATTTGGTAGGTGGTGTCTGCGTTTGGTCCGAGTGCTGTGTCTAGGGTGTTGGGGATGTTAAGTTTGTCGAGTTCCTCTGTGTACTGGCGGCATTCTGTGAGGATATGGTGGACTCATAGTTCGATTCCACAGGTAGTGAACATAAATTGTTCATCTTTAACCATTAGGTACCCGCAAGTGTTAGCCTTGTGTGTCCGATACGGACGAGTCTGTTTATTGTTACTTTTTCTCTTCTTTTCGTGAGAGAGTTAGGCCAACTGAAGATGGCGTTTTTGATTTGTCTTAATTTGGAGTTTTGTTCAAGCCGTCAAACAGATTATGAAACAAAAAATATTTAAAATTAAAAAAAAAAAATGTTTTTTTATATAACAGACAAAGTCGATTTTGTGTCAACTAGAAACTCAATTATCTTATCATTTATTTCCAACTTAAAACAAGAGTTTAACCGAGTTTAAACTTTCCTAGTCTAGATTAAACAACATTTTTATAAATATTTCGTTTCAGACTTTGAATAGATACTTGTGGTTTTCCTTCTTTGTCGTCTTATGATAATTTATTTTTTCACGAATATCCAGTTTAGTGGCATACCATTAGGTACCTACTAGATGACTCTGAGGCTAAACTGAGTTTCGTGCATTTTTTTAATGCCAACAACCCTTCTGACAGCAATTGCATCTTAATATTATTGACTTTAATAATAAATATTACTTGACCTCTTAACGCATCATCTGATGAATGTCCAAATTTGCAATACTCAAACATCTTTTTAAGTGCTGTTATGTATTGAATCACTGATTCTTTGGTAGGCTGTCTACGCTCCTTAAACTTATAAGTAACACTTCATAATAATTCTTTCGGCTTCAATACATTAATCTCTTGATAAATATCAATATTTTTAATATTTTTAAATTGCAATAAGAAAAACTTATGTGGGACCTTCCAATTAAATTGTCAAACTTTTGACAGAGCCTTAAATTGTTTATTAACATTTCAAAATGAAAGAAGTTAGGCAAGTGGGTAACCACTCTGGTGTTGTGTTGGTAACTTAAATGGCCAGTTAAATTTGAATTCAATGATATAATATCATTGAATACAACCAACGATTCTCAGCGAAGACAATATTTATATCTTATGATATTATTGCTACCTATTAAAATAATTTATTTTACTATAAGTTTAATAGTAGGTTGAATTAATTGTTGACAAAAATATTTCATATGATATCATTTAAAAGTTCCTCCAAGTACAAGTATCCTGTACCCACAAATAATATTTTTGGATTACAAAAAAATAGCTAAAATCGTTATTCTTTGTTTAACACGTTCACGGACACCTCACTTTTTGATAAAATTTATGTATCTACCTCAGAAATGCACTTTTTTATTACTGCTATAGCAGTTTATGTATATTTAGCAGTTATTGGAATAATATTATTGTGTGATAATGTTACGTGCCCAAATATATGAATATACGTAATGGGTCAATCTTATTTCTAGTTTAGTATAATACCATTAAAAACAGTACTGTATGAGCAGTAATGCCCGATTTCGTTGGTTTTGTAAATTACCGTTATAGCAGTAGTGACTAATTAAATAAAAATTGAAAAAAATTGAAATTACTGCTATAGCAGTAACTGACCATGAACATGTTAAATATCTAATTTTATCAAAATTTGAACTTTAAATGCTTATAAAAAAAGTTGTGCATATGTATTTTTAATATTTTTCAACTGCTATTAGAACAACTTATAAGGAACCTTGTATTACATTTTTTGACCAAGCAAAAAATTATTTAATGGCAATATTTATTAAAAACTAAAAAAAAACTTGCTTCTTTTTGTATGTTTAATTGATTGGAATATTTTATTTCTTTTCAAAATATAGTCTTCTGATTTGGAGAAATAAATTACTTAACTATGGTTTTTAATAGATAAGAAAAAAATAAAAAATATTATTATTTATATAATACATTTATCAGTATAATTGAATTAATAATATTTTTTTTTATAGTATAGCAATAATAATATCTATTTTAAGTGTTTTACAATATATATTTTATTTTATTAATTGATATAATATTAAATAAAATTTGTATACAATAATAATTTCAGTAAAATTAAACAAACATAATTTATAAAATTTAATAAAACAACAGTTAAGGAGGCAAATTATGTAAATCAAAAATAATAAGTATTGGCTAAAACATAATGTTTCATGAACTACAAATATATATATGATTTAGACATTGAAGTAATATCAGATAAACTAGTACAAATAGTTTTGGGAATAAAATAAAAATAAAATGACAAATTAAATATGAGATATTGGTATTCTTTTTTACACAACTGAACACCTATAAAATATTGAGATGTTAACCAACTAAAAGATGACAGATAATGAAAATAAAAAATACACATAAAATATATAAAATGTGTATTTATAGAATGTAAATCCATGTATAATACATAACCACACACATAAACCTCAGAATAATTTTTTTTTAGTTCATTGTTTTAATAAATTCGATTGCCGCACAAAACTGTATCCACCAATAATGTTCTTCGCCTTCCAAACGATCACCATAAAAGCTATTTATATACTGAACAGTCGATAACAATGAAGGAGGATTCGCCTAAAGGAGACAGAAGATACCAACATTTTTTAAAAATACTTAGGTATTAATTAAAAGTTATAACTGTAAATACTTTAATAAGAACATAAACGAGGACTGGCACTATATCATCGGCAGCTGGATGCATATTGCCATGTTCACCAGCCATTGACATCAGATTTAAAAGGGTTGTAGTGCATCGGAAAACACATTGCAATTTGTCTTTTGGTGTTTTATAAGCTGAAATTGCTGAAATCTCAGCTTGAGCAGAAGGCCAAGGGCATTCAAAATGAAATTTCTATAACACATAATTGTATTTTTATTTTTACTAATTGTTTTTAAAAATTAATGACTACATACTTTAGGAATACGTAAATCGTCGTGTGTAGGCACTAAATTTTTGGACAAATTAGACATATGTTCTCGTAAAACCCTAAAATTACATAACAGAACATTGATGTTAATATAATATACTGAACAGTAACAATAAAGCAATAAAATATGTCTCTTACTGATCTCTATAAAAATCTGCATCGCCATTAGGGTACATTGCTAATGTGTATACTCTACTAATAATCGCACGTTCAATTGTCAATTTTGCGTCATCAATTTGATCAAAACTAGCACCTATTACATTTGATAGAAAGAGTTTGTATTACAATATTAACAATAAAATCATTATGAAGTTTAATATTAAGTGAATTTGTATAATAATACACAATCAGGAACAAGTAAAAAAATTATTTTATAGTTAAAAGAGAAATATATTACTTTTCCAAATATTGTTGCGTTTCATTTCAATTTCAAATGTTGACATAAATCTATTTAGATGTTGATTTTTCTCGTCAGCTAACTTGCTTTGTTCAAATTCATCAATAAACTCCAAAATCAATTGATCATTTTGTTCTAAAAATATCTGCACACATTTTGTAATCAAAAATTGATGGCACACTTGACGATCACATTTTATTTGTTCCAACAATCTTAAGACAAATTCATAAAAGTAAAAAACAATTACACATACATTCAAAAATAAAGAATTTAATTAATGTTTAAGTACCTGTTTAATTGGGCTATACTGGTTAATAATGTTTTTCTACATTTCACAAGATATGTAATATAGGGTGCTCTGGATTTATAGTCCTCTTTCAATGCAACAATTAATTTTTGACAACTGATAAACAATATTTAAAGTAGTAAGTACCATAAATTAAAATAAGTGCATTTATAAAACATTATTTTTTGCTATGTCTTACCTGTGTGTATCGAACATCTTCATACACCTAATTGTTTCATGAAGTCTAGCAGATATAAAATGATCGTTAAGATTAGTAGCTTCTGCCAGTTGGTATTGTAACAAACCAACAACTTCATTATCCTTATCTCGCCACGTATTCAACTATTTAAAACAATTAATTTTTATAATTATTTATTATTTGAATTTAAATAAAAAGCATAAGCTAATGTATTATGTATTTATTTTTTAATATTCATATAATTTTACCATTGGTTTAGACTCGGTTTCATTACACCAGGGTACATATTGTATGTCAACTGTACTCAACACAAGTCGCAATTTTTTTTTGGCATCATCAAATGAGTATTTTTCAAAATCAATGTTTTGGCTTAACTCTAACATAGAATCTTCATCATTCTTTGTGGTTCCTGATTTTTGACTAGAATTATTTTCATTTGTATTCAATATATTGGTGGGCTTTTTACGGTACTTGGCTAATATGTCTTCAGAAGATTCTGTTTGATAGTGAATACAATTTAAAATATAGTTAACAAAACTAATAAATATTCGATAAGAAAAAAATTAAATTATAAAAAAAGTAGTTAAAACTAAAATAATAAACTAACCATCAAGGAGAAGATTTTCAGATAAATTGTTATTCAACATTAATTCATTTCCATTATTATTACTACAGCCTTGTAATGAATCATAGCTATAAATAATAACAATGTCAGTACTCAAATTATAGTATAATCTATTCTAATATATTTTCAAATTTACCTTAATTCATCATTTCTGTAAAATTTTCCTCGACGATTTTTAAAAGAAATTTTTAAGTTTTTGAAAAACCCTTTTTTATTTTTACTATCGTCATCATATCCTTCTCTATCACCACGCTCTGCTGTCTTATCAAAACTTATACTTTTTGTGATTACATTTCCATTATTTCCCATTTTTGTATTAATCGGCACTGTATTAGTATTAGTTTTCATTGTTACAACTGAACCATTCATTAACATAGGTTTGGGTTTAGCTCCTAGACTGCTGCCACTGCTACTACTAGTAGATGCTAAACTGCAGGAACTCATATGCAAGCCCATATTCGTATCACCATCATCGACTGAAGCCTATGCACAGTAATCAAAGAATCAGTATCTTTAATCTAACATAAACAATTTTTAAAATATGATTTACTTCTTGACTAGACGATGGTTGTGGTCTATGAGATAGTTTGGGTGGGCCAGTCGGTGTTTGTTCACTAAAAGTGGACACCATAGAAAATGCAGACCTAGATACATTTAGCCCTGTTTCGATTCTAGTTGAAGGGACATCATCAGGAGAACCAATAAATTTGTTAGTATTTGATTCAGCACTACTGTCTGACACTTTTCGTCTTTGTACTTTATTGTTAAATGACGAAGCATTTTCAGACCGTAAAATACTCTCTTGTTGTACTTCTACTATAGGTCTAAATACATTTGGTGCTAGAAATAAATATTAAAATTAATTTAATAAAACATAACAGTAAATTTGAATATGGAATATTAAATATAAATGTATAATAAATGGGTTAAAAAGGATTAAACAAAAAAAATTAAACTTAAACTTACAGTAATGATAATTTGAAGAGTCATCAGTTCCATCCATATCACCACGGCTTTCTAACTCATATCTTAACATATCGTCAGATCTAAAGTTACCACCAAACATGTTAAATTGTAATATCACTATAATTACTAATGTACTAAATCATAAAAAGAAAATACATCTTAACCAGCTCTATAATCTTTACCTTGCAACACTAGCTGTATCATCAGTATCAACTTCAGCCAATCTATCAGTGTCAGAAGCAAAAACATCAGTACTCCAGGCTTCAGACGCAGTTTCGTTAATATCCAGAATCTAATTTAATTTGTTTTGTAGTTAGTAAACAAATTATATCAGAAAATATTTAAAATAGATAAAAACTATTAACTTGTTGATTATTAGGAATAGCTTGTGATTGTGGTGGCGGTGGTGGAAGCTGAACACTAATTTGAGATCTATCAGATTGATCGAGTATTTCATTATCACTTGCTAAGACATCCATGCTCCACGTGTCTGATACCATGGATGATGTGGTTTCATCACGTCCCATCCCTTAATATTTGTAAAAGTAAAATGCCATCAAGATTGGAATTTAATATTTATTATTTAATATTCTCTCAAACCAAATACTTAAGTAAAAATGTTTAACAAAATAATTTTTTAATAATTTTAATTTAGTATTATAAAAATTACTGATAGCACTTTCATAAAGGATACTACTTAATTGAAGTGTTATAATGTTTGACATAGTCATATATTTATCTATATTTTAATTAATACCAAGATCATAGAACATTTTTTTTTATAGAATATATTTATGTTTTATTTAAATGTTATGGCTTATTACTTTCAATGTATGTAACTTATATTGCAACTTCAACAAAATATCATACTTATAAAATAATTAAAACATATTTAAGTACTCATTAAAAATATGTTTACCTTGCATCTTCGATTTTATTTCAAATTTTCCAAATTTATCATCTAGATCAAATTTACATTGTTTTGCTGATGGATTTATACGAGCTGATGGTGTTTGAGGACCATTAGCTGTATCTTCATTTTCTGTAACTTGTGATGATGGTGTATCACGCCCTAATTAATTAAATAATAATTATAACTTAACATTTTTAAATGAAAACAAACAAAATTAACCTGATATATTTGGTGTTCCTCGTCCTGATACATTTGCAGAAATCATGTCTGATAAATTATCATTTTGATCCTGGTCAAGTTCCACAGATGACGGAACACTATGAGTTGATGCAGCCTCTGAGACAACTTCTAAATAATCACTAGTATTTCCAGTGTCCACTTTAAGGTAAAATGTAAAAAAAAACAACATAAATAGTTAGTTGTTATAAAATAAATGTTATTTCCAACTACAGTTATTGTATTTTTATCACTGAAACTGCTGATTTATTATTTATTCATTCTTACCAATTGAACCTTCATGGGATACAGAATGTAAAGGTTTTTCTTTTTTCCTTAACTCATATAGTTTATTGTATTGCTCGCCATTTTCTTCAAGGTTTGTTTTTTCAATTTCTAAAACCTTATGCTCAGGTAACAAGCCAATGCCAGAATTCAGTGTATTCTCAAATGAAACGGTAAGGACTTTTTGATCAAAATCTTTTTTTAATTTGTCATCAACATCATTAAGACCTTCTGAATTAGAAAAATTTAAAATATTTGTATTTGGTAATACTTTTCCAAAAGACGAAGCAGCTAAAATATGAAATAATAATATTTATTAATACACCAATAATAACAATGATTATAACTTAAAAATATCAAATAATATTGATTTATTCACTAATGGCTGTGATATGAGTAGCAATTTATAATAAGAAAATACTATTACTATAATACTAATAAGTATGATAAAAGTATTACCAAGGAAATAAAATAAGAGTGAATATTATTACATATTTCAAAGAGAAAAAGCTAACCTTGGCATTTAATTTACTTGTATGTACATAGAAAGTACATTAATTTATTTTAAATATACAAATATAATATTTTTTTTACTGGGAATTTTCAGTTCTGCACATATCTACAGTAAGGTATATAACATATTATAAAAAAAGTGTAAAATAGATTTCTTACCAGTTTTACTAAGGATCCCTAGCTTTTTCTGTTCGATGGGTAATTGAAATTTATCATTTGAATTATTATCAGGCCACATTATTGGCATATTCATTAATAAATCAGCCAATTCTTTTTTATCTGACTCACTTAATGTTCCATCATTAGAAACCACATTTAAAAAATTTACCTAAAAATGAAAATTTTAAGTACTTATAGTAATAGTTTGTTTGAAATGCTTACAAAAGTTTGAAGTTCCTCCTCGGTAAATAATGCAACGGATCGTATTAAGTTTTCCAACTTAACATTAGAATCAACTGTTAGATTTTCATCATTCAAAGAATTTCGTGATGATGTTTTTAATAGAGCTTCCATTAAGCTAGAAATGCAATCCTTATTAAAGTGCTGATACAAATCTTGAACTTTATTATCAATTGGTTCATATTTGTACATAGCCAACACTTGAATTATATTGGCTACTTGAATAAGATTATAACGTGCGATTTGAGTAATATCAGCATCAGTAATTCCATGTGGTTCGGGGTTTACAATTGCTGGACAAATAAAATATGTAAAAACCAGATTTACACAAATACCATAAATCTATTATAAAAATAATACATTAGCAATTACACATCCAAGTTAAATAATAAAATATACAATGCAAATATAATACTTGTTTTTCCATCAAAGTACTTCCAGCAGTTAATAACGTATGAATTTGCCTCACAAGCCAACACAATGAACTCGGAAAACAGTAAAGACTTTCATTGAGGCTATTAATAAATTTTGAAGCAATTGCTACCAGTTGTTCTACAATAGATTTTCTATAGTTTTGTAGTTTTAAATTATATTCTGAACTTTCTTCACGGTTGCATGTTCGAAGATGAGAAAATCTAAAAATTTTAAGTTAATATACTTAGTATGAAAAAATAGATTTTAAAAACATTGTTAGGTACTTAATTTTATTTTAAAAATTAAATTACAACAAATAATTATAATTTCATATACCTACCAATAATATAGGTTTATAAACTATTTTATAATTAACAGAAAAGTAGTGACTAAGCGTCACGGGAGACAAAGAGACAACGTCTACCCACATCGAATAAGGACAAACAATTTTAAATTTTAAATTTCATAAAATGTTTTACAAATTTGAATGTCATAAATCATAATAATTTATATTAAATAGATATATATTTCAATATTAAACTAATTTTTTTTTTTGTTTGTAATATTATAGTATTCTTAAAATAGATTAGTTGCAGACCACACCAATATTAAGCTGGTGGTGATGGCATGGCGGGTCATTTCAGTAACATCCAAATACAGTATAAAATTAAATATACGTTGCAACGTCTTGTTTTCTGGGCACGGTGAGTGGTAGGAATTGAAAAATGGGTAGAGGTTATCGTTTTTTCAATAATCATTGGTATCATGAATTTTATTGTATGATTAATTATTTATTTCCGGTATAATATTATCTAATTCATTGATTCCCAATCTTTTTTTATTCTATGCCCCCCTTGTAAATTTTCAAAAATCTCATGTCTCCCCCCTTAAAATTAAAATTTAGACAAAATTTTTTTTTTAGTGAGCTGTACAAATAAATTGCACAAAATAACTATATATTATACAACTAATAACTTTTTTTTTCATCATTTTAAAAATAAAATATAAATTAATTTTATAATTAATAATATTATTCTTATTTATTTGAATACCATTTTATAAATATTTTTACACTTAATATTATAAGTAAAATTAATTTAATAAGAAATTTGAAATTGTTTTTTTCTCACCAAGTCCATAATCTATGGGGATCGTTATTTCATCATTATTATATTCCCCCGCGCAATATCTAAATTCCTCCAGTTGGAAACCACTGATCTAATTATAATTATGATTATAATATTGCAATTTTTCATTATGACTAATGATTTAATTAATGATAGAATAGTAGAATAGTCAACTATTCATACAAAAAAAAAAAATATGAAATTAAAAATTAAAAACAGTGTTTTCCATATTTTGTTAGTTGAAACATTTTTTTTTTGTACAATTTGTTTGAAAAAGTTTATCATGGTTTCAAATATATTTTATTTTGTTTCTAGTTTTTGAAAATCCATTTTTATGGTAAAGATAAAATAAAATAGAGGGGTGTCCAAGGGTCAATTTTTTTTTTAAACGACTCAACCTAAAGTTTACTCATGCCTTGCCACTGCAGAAAAAGAATATTATAATTAGACCTGTGATAATGACTCTTTATTATAAAATTAATTATTATAGATTAATTGTAGACTTTTTACTGTGATTAATTATAGAATAATTATATAATATTGCAATATTTTTAATCTGAAACTCAAAAAATAAATTAAAATGGCAATACTAAGCTTAGGTCTAATACATTTTATGAAATGGTACGGTGTTAAGCCAGTAAAAAAAGCCTAAACACATATTTCAAGATGAATGAATCAATGAATATTTGTTTGTATTGTACTTGGGAAATAATTATACACGAAAGGAAAAAGTCAATACGAAAAATATTACTACTAAAATTACATCAAAATAACTAAAATCTATATTTTTTGTTTAGATATTCAAATTTGTCAAAAAATAGACACAATCATTGATTTTGAATTTAGTCATGTTTATATTGCTGGTAAAGAAAAATAGGGCAGTGAAAATGCTAAATAATTTAATTAAAAAAAATATTATTATAGTGAATAGAATAAATCTATGGTTTTTTTTTTTAAGGAACTTTTATGATTAATATAGATGATACCTTAAAGAATACTAGGTTTTTGAATTTTACAAGTAAATTAAATTCTAACAATTTAATGTCAATATAATTGATTTATAAATAAAGTTGATAATTTATTTACCTTAGTTGAGATTTATCCGGGTCAATATCAAGGTACTTTTCCTCGTCTTTTAACAACTGCATAATAGGGTCATGAAAGGCTGCAGTCAAAAATAATTTTGCAGAAAATAAACTTCCATGGAATGCTGAATACAATCTTGAAAAAGCACATGATCCATGACTTAATACCCTAAAATATTGAAGCATTTATAATTATCTCTTTATTTTCAATTTTCATCACAATTCACACATTATAAAATTGTATATTATACTCTATTTTATCAAAAATGCAAACCTGCGAGGGTTATCTGCAGGTATCAATTGTAACACAGCTAAATGTCTGAGTAATTTTAATATTAAAACATTGTCCTCAGCCATCAAACAAGATCCAAACACCCCAGATAAAGTGCAATTGACAACCTCTGGCATTTTGCTTGTAAATAATCTGTCTCCAGCAGCTAAACAGCTTGCTAATAATTTTGGATTTTTACGCAATTTTTGCACAAGAACACCAAATCCTTGTGCATTCTATAAACAAAAGATATTGATTAACTTGTTTATTTACTGTACAAATACAGACTTACATCGTAGCCAATTGATTCGTGCACTTCAACAAAATGTGCATCGTCCAGGTGTTGAGCGATTTCACAACAATCAGCAGGGGTACAATCGGGATTTGACAAGACTAATTTGTTGAGATTTATTCGCTGTTGAGTTGTTATCCACGCTTCTTGGGCCAATCTATTCGATATACTGATTACCTGTAAGTAAAAGTATATTTAATTTAAAAATCAAAGTTGTTCATAATAGGTGGTCAGTTACACGGTTTAATAAAATGTAACAACATAAGACTTTGTACAATAAAAATTATAACTTGGCAAGAGCGAATTTTTTACCAACATTACAGTAATTCAAAAAAAATGTTTACCTGTTCGTTCAATGTTTGCAAATTGTTCAACTCGTATTGTGTGAAGAGTCTTTCTTGTCGCATGTGCGTGGCCAATTCCATCAAATCTTGCAATAACGTTTGATCTTCCATGATTGCTCCGGGTTTCTTCTATTCACAAAACGAAAACACATACCCGATTAGTTAATTTCCATGGTCAGTAAATCGTGCAGTCACAAATGGTGGGGCGGTCTTGCCATAATCGCAAATAGCAAAGTCACAATAGGTAGAGGTATACCTCCTATAGGCTATAATGATTATTGAATGGAGAGGGTCGATTAAAACATTTTACTAATTATTTTAAACTACAAGACATCAAACATATGTGTATTTGTTCAGTGTCGTTTAGTGTTGAATTATCGCGATTATTATAGTAATAATATAAATAGTAATTATTACTTCTCTGGTCTCACGAACTGCAGACGATTAAAACATAATTATTTCACAACAACAACAACAGGTATCCTATAACTATATCATTGCGGTCAATCGAAAAACACTCGAGAAGACAATAATAATAATAATAAATAATTGGTCCCGCCGACGTCGTTCATAAAACTGTTCTTCTCCTCCGCCGGTTTGCACTACATGACAGATCGTCGGGATCGTTTTTACGACGTAACACTGCGCGATTTGCAAAAACGAAAACGAAAACGAAAATTTGTAGCGAAATCGAAGAAAAAAAAACAGAAAAAAATGTAAAACCGGACGACGATAACGCGAAGCTGCTGTTCGAGTGCGCGCGACTCCGACGAGTGATATTTCGCACGGTACGTACTGATAACGACGAAGAGTGACGAAAATCAAACGCGTCCGGAGCGAAAGGGCGACGGAAAACGAGACACGACGGTCCCTTAGGGCTTAGACTGTCGAAAGGTCGAAACGATTTTTTCCAAAGTCTCGGGGGCTACGTCTGCAAGACGACGTGCTGCTGCTCCGCGACCTGCTAGTATGTCTACAACTGCCCAACGCAGGAAGCAGATAACGCGATTGTTATTGTTTGTGGATTGTATATTATTATAGTAAAATATCGTCGTAGAGTTCTTGTTGTAAAAATATTATGAATGGACTGCGCGTCGCGCCATCTACTCGCGTGTAGTCTGCGTACATCTGCCGTGTGGTCGTCCGTTTTAACACGGACGGCCGGCCCGTCCGATTGCGTTGCGCGCCGTCTAGCGGCGGGTTGTCGAACCGAACGGAGAGTATCTAAAAACGGCGCGGCGGCCTTATTATTTTATAGGTAATAAAATAATTGCGTAATATCGATTGTCTATTCCTAGTTCCGCATACGTTTCTGTTGTTTGATTTTGATTTATTTATAGGCTTAAGAATTTTTTTTTATTTTTTTCAATTAAAAGTCAAATTCAAATTTTTTGACCGAGCAACAAATACATTTCACAATGTTCCTCGTAAAATGTTATAGGCGCAATTTAATAAAAAGTTCATTGTAAATTCATTATAATTTTTTATGAGCGCCTAAAGCTAGATTTTTGACAAAATTATTTATTTTTATACTTATGATTTGAAAATTTTAAACTAGGTTTCTCATGGATTCTGTAACCAAGAAATCTTAAAAATACAGCTTACCGTCTATATATTTAGATATTTTCATTTCAAAATTAGATATTTAAATAAAGAATAACAAATTCAGTTGTTTAGTCGTCATTTAAAAACAATATATTATCGTTGGTACGCGAACCGACATTTTCAAAAAATAATTCAATCTATAGGTACTGCTATACATACTATAAGTACAAGTAAAATAAATTACTTTAATACCAATAATATCATAAAATATACTTTTAGTAATAATGAGTGAGGACTCTGGGCTGACAGACCGTCCCGCTCGGAATGGTTTTGTATTATTATTGCATTCAAATTTACCTCATCCATTACAGTGACCTCTTCTCTTAGAGTTTAGACACCACACTTACTGTAGGTACAGCAGAATATGGCACCCCGCACTTGCCCATCTTTTTATTTACTTATTAATAATTAATAATAAATATATTATGTTACGGGAAATGCAGGAAATCCGGGTAGATAGTAAGTTCCGGATATTCGGGTCAGTAGGAAAATCTTTTTGGGCAATGTAAGAACGATCACTTTAGTACTTCAATATTGTTCATATATATTGACCGGGCATCGTAATTTATATAATGTTAAAAATAAAACGTGATTATCATTATCATTGAAATTAATGTAATATCCTTGTTTATTTTTGATTGATATTTTCATTTTTTTAAGTGCGTCATCCTCTTCAAGAAGAGTTCTAAGAAACAGTGAAATTTTTATTTTGACGAAGTCCATATTGTGTCAGCTCAACCATTTTTAAGGGGTTTGATGTAGACAATATTAACGCGTTTTAAAATTAATTTATAAATGCTATTCCAAACTTTCAAAGTCATCTCATAGGTATGTCATATACTCATATATGACTATCAGATATATCAGATATCTGTACCATTGTTAAGCTTAAGTGTTGCACACATACAAAATTATACAGGATAATTCACCACTCGTGCTCACTGCCTCACTCCCATTTCTTCTTTAATCATAATGTTATTCGAATTCTGATTTTGGAATTGTTAAATATTAAAGCCTTTTTTTTTGTCAAATTCTTGAATTTTTTTGTACTACTCAAGGAGTGTCCTGTGACGATATGAATTTCGGTTTTTCAAACGAGAACCCCTTTTTTCTACTTTAAATTATTTAGTGGATCATTTTTTTCAAAATGATGATGTACTTAATTCAAATTTGAACTATAGTAGTTTCTTAGTTATTAAAATGTTTGTGCTAAGGATACCTAATACTATTTATGCAATAAGTATACTACATTAAAATGTCAGTTTATAAATACCTATAATTATCATCATAATTGAGTCAATCAAGTCAGTGGTATGTGTCACATTACAATTATTAATATTATCATTATCTGTATTATTATATTTCATCTCCGCTCAGTTATGTATATGTAATGGCTATATATAATTGATGAGCAATATTTAAACATAATTGTATTTTAATTGTCGAGCTATAATTAGTTGTTTTAAACAGGGAGATAATAAGAAAAAAGTCAGGTGGTTTGTGTGTAGAATTTTTGGTATAAACGTGCAGTGCACCCAATATATTTAGGGAGGTTGAACATTTGCTGCCGCTGACTAGTGACCACAATGTATAATTATTGCTATAATTGTAATTTCTAATAAGGCATTTTTAGGTACTTTTATCTCTAGACGCAACCCAGCGTAGTAGAATCCTTACAGCTGTCTCCAGATACAAGACACTCTTCTAGGCAACGGTGGAGTCAATAATGGACCAGAAGGAGACCCTGGAAAGGATGAGGCAAGGTGCTGTGGCCATGCAGCCAAGACGAACCCTTAAAATTAGTCAAGTTTATCATTGCAGGCTGAAGGGCCAATCCTAGGGTGGTTAGAGGCCCTCAATCTTATTGTCACAACTATCTAATATGTATTGACTCCACTATTTTATACTGTTGTTTTGCATTTTAGCAATGGGATACCATATTTTCCTCCTAGCTACGAGATTCAAACAAGAAAAACATTTTTCCTTTTATCCCAAGCTCTACTGAAGAGGTGGGTTTTGCACTACTCAATATAATACTTTCATTCAAACCGGCTTTGCAACAAGCTTTGCAGCATCTAACCCTTTAAAATTAAACTGGTTTAGTTAGATGCAGTAGAATGCATTTTATAAACATATTAATAAACTTAAACATGATAGGTAGTTACATTTTTTTTTATTAATTTTTAAATAAATATAATTTCTTACTAATATGTTAGAATTAATTAAACATTTAACACTTTATCAGTAAATAGAGTGCTCTTAATTTTGAATTTCACGATACATCAGTGTATATTTGTTTACAGCTGAGATCTTTTTCTTTTTCTGAAAATAAACACAGTAAGTAAATATTAGATATTGATAATTTAAATGATGTATAATACAACTAAACTATATTCAGAATAACCTTGCCCACTTTTGCGCATGCAACTGAGCCGCTGGCAGGCCGTCTGACCTCCCGGTGTGAGTCAGGTGCATTGTGATTGGCCGTGGCAACAGACACACGCAAACCACACAATTTTTCAACGAGTGGGCAAGGTTATTTTGAATAGAGTATCACAAGTCATAATAATTTATATTGATACAATTGCAAGTTAAACTTGTTTTTTTTCATTTCGATTATTAGAAATGTATGCTATAAACAATAAACAAGTTAGTTTACACAATTTCTAAAAAAATATGGAAAAATGAACTATAAAATGTTAGAGTTCTATGTATTTTAATTTGAAAATAAAAAAATAGCTATTACTGTTAAGGACTTTTTAAAAATTGTTATTAAAATAATTTCATAACAATGAAATAGTTCTAAGTAAATTTTTAAAACAGGTAGAGTTTTACTAGATTAATGATAACCATTGTTTTTAGTTAAATTAATAAATTATCATACAACTTGTATTTTCTAAATATAAATACCTTCTTTGTGACGAGAAAATATTTTCTTTGTCTTGATTAATATTCGATGACCAAGACAATCAGCAATTTCCAAATAGCATTTACTTCGACAACACTTTTTACAAAGTTTATACTCACATTTTAAGCCCTTGATAAATATAGAATGAATAACAGTAAATAAATAGAGATATATTTAATTATGGCTAGGCATAATTTTAAAGTGCAGTTAAATAACTGTAAGTACCTTTGGATTTCGACATTCAGAACATAATTCTTCAAGTATTCTTTGACATCTGATTTCTTTGTTTTTTAACTTACTTAACTGTTTTAATTTTTTTTTTGATAATTTCAATGGGTCAATACAGTCTTCATCGTCAATACCTCTCTTTAGATTCTATTTAAATTAAATATTTTTTTTAAAGGAAATTAATATAATATATCTTGTTGAACAATAAAATATCTTACTTCTTTTTCATCGGTTTTTGATTTATTTACTTCTTTGTTAGTTTCAAGTTCAACTAAATTACTTTTTTGTAGTACACGGACCATCGGTTGACACAACCAAGGCGGTAAAGTTAAGTTATAATCTGAAACTATATTAGAAAATTGTCAGGATGTAATTTGTTTACTTTGGAATAATTAGCATACCATTCTGATCGTTGTTCCATGGTAATTGGCCCATGTGATATGGTAAATACTTTACTTTTAATTGCATAATGGCGTTTCTAAAATCATTACGGTTTTGACCTTTTGCTAAAATATCTCTAATTGATTCATTTTCAGGGAGACTGAATCTGAAATTACAAAATATGAAATAATTAAAACCGCATTATTATTTAAAACAATATTTTATTCACATACATGTGGTAGCAGAGTTTAAATAAGTGACCTCTTGTATTTGAAAGTGGACATGGATATTGTTCGCTAAGATCTAAGTACTCAAGTGCTGGTTCCCAAACAGGAGGTGATTGATTGTCAAAAATGTATGGATTATGAAGATGTCCTTCAGCAGACATAACTCCTTCACACAAAGTTTCATTTAAACACCTTTCTATATCTTGATATATAAGAATATTGCCATTGGCTAATACAGGAATTGTTACATTTTCCCTAAAAAATAAATATAATTATTTAATTGTTAAGTTTTTGACTGAATGAAACATTTTTTATTGACATTTATGAAAAAAAAACCTCAAAGACATTCTAACTTTTTGGTAACCAAAAGTTCCAAACAATTATTTTAATAAATATTTCAAAATATTAAACAAATGTTCATATTTTTTTTACTGTTCCCAATTATTTTAAAAAGTATTGAGCACTTCCAATTTTGACCTCCCCAAAGCACTAACTAAACTTAATTTGCTAACAGAACCTCTATCAAAGATAATGGTCAGAGCCTTTTTTCTACTAGAAAGTGTCTTAGACACACAACAATTTTTTAAATACATATCGTTGTAAAATTAATACATTCACTGCTCCTAATCTGTAACTTGTAAAATGTAATATAAAATTCAAATTTTATTTTCTATTTTAATCTTAAAATTGATTGAAACAAAAAATATGTTTACAACAAAATATACATTTATTTTTATGCTCTAAAATCCTTTGTACCCTACTTCTATGTAGAAAAACATGCTAAGAAACATTACTAAACTAAATATGCATAATTTGAATGAAAATATGAAAAAATATAATCTGGTCTCCATACATGACAATTATTTTCATAAAAGTCATAACTAATTTCAAATAAGTATAAATATTAAAATTTTATTAAAAATATAAATAAAATAAGTAAAATATAAATCTCTAAAAGTAGAAATAAATTACAATAGTTACATTTTATTTTGGATTTTTTTAACTTACTTTACAGCTTTTATTTGACTCCAATCAGCTATTCCTGTCAATCGTCCTTTTTGATCTCTTGTCCGACCATGAACTGATAACATTTGACAACCGGCTTCTTCTAACATTTTGGCATATGAAATAGTTTTTGATACATCTTCAAAAATACGTATTTTACATGATACTGGTACTTTAATATTGTCTCGCAATGTTTTAACTGAAATTCAAACATGTTTAAATACTAACATCATATTTTGAGTTTGGTTAGGTCGGATATTGAGCATATCAATGTCATATTATATTATATTATTATTAATAAGTAAAAACATTAGAACAAACTTACCAATTTCAAATATAAGTTTCCATTCATCTTGGAGAAAAGAACCATAAAATCCACGCTTAGCAATGGCTTGTGGACAACCCAAGTTTAGATCTATTACATCACAACTATCTTCAACTAATTTCCCAGCTTCTAGTATTACTTTTGGATCATTACCACAAAACTAATAAAAAACAAATAGGGAATATTCACAAAAATTTAACTTAAACAGACACCACTCCCGCATGTGTCATTGTTCTATATTATACATATATTATATGTATAATGACAATGCACAACATAGAATTTTGCAAAACTATTTTTTTTGTCAGCTTTATTATTAGAGTTAATTGACCTATTATTATACTAAAATGATAAATAATTAAAAAACATTATTTGAGTTTGTACATTGGCTTTTAGGATACGTTAATTTTTAAGTGAGTTTTATGAACATTTTTATTGTAATATTTTGCATAACATCTACTCATAATTTGTTCAAAAATTGAAATATTGTAAAAAACCAACGTACAAACTTGGAAATATTCTTTCCTTAAAGTTTGATGAAAGATCAATCCACTTTAATAGCAAACCACACAAAAGTGATTATTCTGTATACAAATTTGCTTTGTTGTACAATTGTGTTATAAGTTGGAAACAACACATTCGGTGTGGTCTTTATAATATTATTGAATAAACATTATATTATGTTTTTATAGTTGTACCTGAACAACTAAAGGCCGGTCTTCAGGACATGTAGTAAAAAATTCTTTACGATATTTACGATCTTGAACAAAATTCTGACTGTGTAACATGGGTGCGAAACATAATTGAACACCATGTTTTCGTGATAACATTCGCCAAGGTAGTTCGCTCTGTTCAACCATAGGGGCTAGTATATACTTTGGTTTTCCAAGGCTTTCCCATACATTTTCTTTTGACTCCATATTTTCAATTAATTATATCTAAAAATGAATTTAACTGTAAAATAATTGTATTGAAAACTAAGTATTAAATAACAATATTAAAACTTCAAAAGATACATAAAATAACAATTTGTTGTTTGTCTTATATTTTTTGTCCTACCTAACCTATACAGGGTTTAACCATTAAAAACTAAATAGTATTATCTCAAAAATTATTTGGTTTTTATTTAATTAGAGAAAATGTAAGTATACATACAACATTTATTTTACATTAATAAAATGCACCAATAACAATAAGTTTTTATCATTCATTAGTGTGTATGTACAAACAAATTATTGAACGTTTTATTTTAATTGAAAACCTATCAGTCCAGCATAGCATGTGCAGTACAGTAGGTGTCTTTAATCTTCATAAATGTAAATATGTACCTAATCGAACATAGAAGCATTTATTGACATTTCAATAGATACTGTAATCCATATAATCCAAAATAAATTAAAACCATAAATTACACGGACACCATTTTTATTATGCAAAAATAAATAAACACAATCTTTGATAATACAATATTATACTTATAATATGGTATTTATGTATTGAAAACAAAATTATGGGTTCATATTATAAATTATTTGACTTTTAAAATGTTAAAATAGGAAACTATTGGTACGTCAAACAAGTAATAAAAATTCTAACCATAAGAAAAATATTCATAAATACTACAAAATATAATACTTTTATGTAAAATTGAAATCATGGTTAAACATACCAATTTATAATAAAATAAAAGTACAATAAAAAAGTATCATTTTAGATGTTACAATATAATTTCATGGGGGAAAATGTCAAGTCCACTAATACATTTTAATCAAATAAACAGAAAACAAATCAAATTTATTACATAATAATTGTAGGATTGATTTTCATCTTTCTCATTAACAAGTATCGAAAAGTGGCATTGTGGAGAATCAATAGAAATTTATTTTATTTAGGTAATGAAATAAAATATGACTGAAAGTTGAATGTAATAAATACATTTGAATGCTTTGGACTATAATTATCACAAATTCGTAATTACATAAAATACTGTTTAACCCTTTCTTCCTTTCTATACAAGGCTACCACTTATCGTGTATATAGAAAAACATATTAGGTTATTGATAAATTATTACACTGTTGTTAGTTATTTACTATGAAGACTATAAATTACAATATTGTGATATCAGTAAATTTTAAATGAAAATGTTCTCAGTATAAATAGTTTTAAAAATAAAAAACAGACATAATAAGACATCTTACTTTCTTAAACCCTCTTTAGATTTTAAATTTAGATAGTGGACTTTTCTATTTTTCTTTATATTTACATTAGATAATTGTAAGAATAATTGTAGGGAATGATATTAATCTGAACATATTAAAACACCAATCTATGATTTTCCAATATATATATAACCACTGTACAATGAATATCATATATACCATGAAAAAATATACATAATTTTTCACAAATTTCACAGACACATTATTTGCTAAAATAAAATTTAAAACTAAACCACGACAATTCAAACATTTGGTTTTCACAAAATTTTTTTTATAAATAATAGTTTTCTAAGTATATTAAAATTTTAAATGAATTTATAAAAATGGAAAAGTATTAAAATATTAATTTAGTACAACAAGAAAGGACGACTTATAGTAGGTACCTATGTATCACACGATAACATATATTATAATACCGCGTGCTTGGTAATCGGTTTTTATTTCATCATCACGAAAGGAAAACACTCATTATTGGTTTAAATGGGGGGTGGCATTATCTGTTCGGATTTTCGAAAACACCAACCACACGTCACAATAAAAACATTTTGGTAGTCACTAGTCATATATGATAAATAGGGAGGGTAATCCGTTTGAGTATAATGTATATAATAATGATATATATACTATATGGTACCTACTCCAGTTATAAAGATAAGTGTATATAAAATAAAAAAACGATCAAATCTAAATTTTTTTTAACACGATTTTTCGAGGTTTACTCCTCCTCAGTCCTCTGGATTTTGTACATTTACGTGTATATGTACAACATCAATGACATGTATACTACGCATAGTTCCAAAGCTAAAATGCCAAAGAAAGTCCAAAAAAAAAAAAAAAAAACGAGGTTAAGTCAAATTAAAAAAATCTGCTCATTTAGGTGAATATGTTATGAGTTTATGACTTTACGAGTCTTCGAAATATTGCTCAACAAAAACTTAATTTCCGCTTATGAGTTATGAAACAAGTTTTTATAACCAATAGTAATAATAGATCAATGTAAAAATTAAGATATGTTATAACAATTTATTTTTATTTCATTGCATTTTTCGTGTAAATGGATATGAAAGCACATATCGTATCATACCTACTATAAGAAGTATAATGTCCGAGGTAATATGATTTTAAGGAAATGCAAAATATAAAAACACGTCTTTTTTTCTCAAAAGTGTTCTTTTGTGACTTATGGCATTTTAGCTTATCGGGGCAGTATATAGTTTTCGTTATTCGTTCACGTTAAATCAAACAGGTTAACATATTATACATAACACACCATATATACTATGGCTATAAACACGAGAGCTTTCTGACTGCACTACGCGTGACGTTTGACAGAAAAATCGGCGAACGCCGAACGGACACACCACTACAATAGTCGTCAATTCGTTCGTAAATCGTTGGCGACCCGACCTATAAGTCGTTTCAGACCAGACACTACAGCAGCGTAGTACGACGGTAGAAAGATTATAATATAATATTATTGTTTACATTTTTGATTACGAAACATCACCGTCAAACAACATTTTTTATCGGTCTCTATATCGGCGTACGATAAAAATGAAATGCGAATTGGCGCGCGTCACGTGGGTCTCGGGGAAGAAATGGGTGGATATTAAAATGTATGGAAAACCCGCACGAATAATCACGCGCTTTTGGAATTGTTGTGCGGGGAGGAAGACGGCGGCGGCGGCGGCGGCGGAGGCGACGACGACAGCCAACTGCACGGCCTGGTCTGCGGGTAACGGTTTTTCAGTTGCGGCGTCGACGGGTTGGACAGCCCCGACTCGTGGATCGGCGACAGGTTGGACGACGACTTCGAGTGTTTGATCTGCCCGTTTCCGGCGCCGGCCTTGCGCCGCTTGGCTTTCGACGGCTGTTGTTCGACGAACGCCAACACCTGGCCCAGCTCTTTGAGCGTGATCTTCTGCATCTGACGGTGGCCGGCCGCCGCGTGCGGCAGGGCCGGCAGCGAGCCCGAGTTGAAGGATTTCCACTCGTCGACGACCAACGACAGCTGACCGCCGCCGTCGGCGGGTATGACGCGGTTCCGGCGGACCGCGAACGGCGACGGCGGGACCTTGACGTGGTGGGCGGCTGCGGCGGCGGCGGCGGCGACGGCGGACCGACCGAACACCGGCTCGGGTTTCTGGAAGCAGCAGCAGAACCCTTTCCGGCGTTTGCCCAGCACGAAGAACCGCGCTCCGTCGCCCCGGATCCTGTTCTTCTCCAGACAGTACCGGCACTTTGGCTGCGCGTTCTGCTGCTCGCGGTCCTCCGGTGGTCCCGGCGCCCGGTCCGTGTCCTTCGGGTGGTGCAGCAGTCTACCGGCGCCGCCGTTGCGGCTGTACGACTCGACCGTCTCGACGGTCATGTCGTCGTGGCCGGCGCCGTCCGGGCCGTTCCGACCTTCGCCGTTCAGGTTCGAGTGGATGCCGCACGACGGCCGCTTGTGCCGGCCCGCGGTCACCGCGCCGTAACAGCACGCGGACGCGTATACCGTGGCCATGGCGGACTTCCGACCCGCGGCGTTCCTGCACGAGCCCGGGGCCATCCCGGAGCCGCGGTTGTCGGACAGGGACGACGACGACGACGTCAACGCGGCCGCGCCGTTCCTGGAATCGAACTCCGGATACCGCCTGTAGTTCCGGATGTACTCGTACGTGGTGATGCCCAGCGCGGATATGTACACGTGGAACACGCACAGGTGCAGCAGCAGCACCATGGCCACCAGGGCCAGGGCGCACTGGGCGGACGCGACGGCCACGAACACGTTGCGGTCCACCGACAGTCGGCTGACGCTGAACAACTGGTTCGCCTGGATGGTCTGGTTGGTGCCGAACATCGGCCGCAGGTAGTGTTCCACGTGCACCGGGTCTGCGTTGTAGATGACCAGCTCGGCGGACGACACCAGCACGATGACCAGGCACGCGAGCACGGCCGACACGACGCTCACGATGAACGCCACGTAGTTCCTGGCGCCGATACAGTGGTTCAGCCACTTGCAGTGGTGGTCAAACTTCTCCACGCACTTATTGCACGACCCGCAGTGCTTGGTCCGGTGGCCGGACGTGTATATGTTGCACAGGTGACACTTGCCGTTCTCGATGACGTGCGCGTGTTTGGTCTTGTCCAGCTCGGGGACGGGCTTCCGGGGCGATTTGCCGGCGTCTCCGAGGGCCCGGAGCTGCGGGTCCGCGGGGTCGATGAGCAGCGCGGCCACGTGCGACACGACGTGCAAGAAAAACAGGCTGCCCAGCACGAACAGCGCGACCGGGTAGACGTCGGGCCCGAGGCCGGGCAACAGGACGCCGAACGAACAGCCGCCGAACATGGCCAGCACCAGCCAACCGGCCACTTGCTGCGGGTGCCACGGCATCTGCAGCCCGTGGACCCGCCGCTGTTTCCTCCTGGTCTCGCTGTGGCACGGCGACATGGTCAGCTGCGCATCGCACGATCCCGACCCACACGAGCACCACCGCGACCAACGGCGGACGAATGTAATACGACTGTGCGGGTGCGCTCCCGGTCGGTGTGCTAACGTCGTCGGTGTACTGCTGCAGCGGTGACGCGGTAACGTAAACAGTGGCGGCGACGACGACGACGACAAAAGACTCGGGACGGACGACGCATGGCGCGGACGTCGGCGGTCGACGGCGGGACGATTGGTACTGGCGAGGGAGACGCGACGAGGGGCGCGAAAAGACGGAGGAATGTGCGCGACGACACCACGCCGCCCACCCGCGTCCGACGGAGTCGGCGGTCCCCCTTCGAGCGTGCCGCGTCACGCCGTATCGATTAGTTTACAGTCACCCTCTCGCGCGTCCACGCCGCGTTAACCGCGGCCACCGACGACGAGGGCCGAGGGTTCCATTCGAACGCCGTCTCGTTATGACGCGTTCGCAGACTAATATCATACTACCTACCGCCGCACATGTCACAACCTACTCCGAAAACCCAATTTCTGTCCGCGAATAATCAATCAATCCGCACGACGATCGGTAGACGGTGTAAGTATAACATATTGCGTCATGTTATACTCGCTTCGACGTCCGGCGAATAAAGAAAAGAATAAAATTTAAAAATTTAAAACGCCATTTGAGCTGTCTGGTGAGAGTATAAAAGTGGCGCGCCGCCAGTGTACTACTTTCGACGTGGACGATATTAATAAATTACGACGACGAACAAAACTTGTAAAGTGTACAGGAAACGAGTGTCGACTTCCTGACACTCGACAGACGGCGGAATACAAAAAACACCTACAATATTTTATTTCGCTTTTGCAAATCAAGTCGTCGATATAACATTTAACCCACATAAATCTCGCACATACAATAGTACCCAATGGGTTAGGTCAGTTTTAATAAGATATTCAGTTCGTAAAAATGTTACTGACGTCGGACACTGAGCTTGATTACGAATATTATACTGTGCGTTTATACTTTACAACAAATATCAGGTGTTCTAATGAAAATTAAACACAAACAATTATTAATGAAATGCGTAATTATTTTTAATGCTAACCGTTAAATAAAAATTTACTTGGTCAATATTCTGCTCGTTTTAAATTTATTATTTATCATCTTGGACCTGCAACTTTTAGAGAAAAGATCTTCCCCGATTTTACGAGATATTTATGATTCAAACACTTGGATCTAATTCTGTAGGTATTTTTAAGTTTAGAGTACCTACTGCTTTACTGGGAGGAAGACACAATTGGCATATAGCCTGTATATACTTTTAATTATTTTAAGTATTATCCTTATTCTCAATACATCAATCCTGACCTGATCTGATCTTCATGCCTAATTATCAGCTGCGTTATACTGATACATAATACATAATATACCTAACTTTAAATCATATTATTTTTTATTTTTATAAATGGTACCTAAAATAATTTAAGAGTATTAACTGTCAATCTTAAGAGCAACATATTAATTATGTACACCACGGGTTTTATGATATATTATTCGGTTTTATGTCTTTATGATATATAGTATAATACATTTATCTGTGATTTGTAAACCACTCTACAATTGAATCATATAAAATACAAGTATAGCCGGTAAAAATAAAATGTCGACATTTTATTTAACTTATTTTGAGTTAATTATACTGAGCTACTGAAGTATAATATTGTATTAGCTAATAGAATAACAATAAAAACTAAATTGCCATTGGTTTAGGTAACAAAAATCACTTATCTTCAAGATAAATTTAAAATGTTAAAATTATTCTTTGTGTTCATTGGTGTTTGTACAATTTTTTAAAGCTATATATACGTATATTATGAATCATGCCTTATGGATTAATAAAATATACAAAATGTTTCATACATACCAATAATAACACCAAACAGTCACGAATCTTTTGAAAACATTAACTTGAAAGAATAAAGAATAACTTTTAAGTAATAATAAATATTACTTAGATAAATGTTTTAAAGAAACTAAGTAAACCAACAATAATTATATAATTTTTTTACATAGTAAAACTTACACATTTCATTTATTAAGTACACAGTTACGTACTTACGTCTACGTGAAGTTTCGAGTTAGTAAAATCGTATCTGATAAGTGATAATAATAGTGATAAACTGATAACAGAAACTTATTTAAAACCAGGGGTTCGAAACATGCTAAAGACTAAAAAATTTAAATGATTATAAATGATAATAAATTAAAGCAATGCTTTCAAAGCATAATATTATATGATACTGGTACTAAAGTACAACTATGATATAAATTTTTTTCAATAATAAACCAAACTTAATACCTATAGCAATATTAGTATTAAATAATTTAAGTTTTTTTCTTATCGTTAATTTTTTCTTATCAATTCGTATTAATTGTTCTATGATATTTCACGTCATATTGACATAATATTGTAATAATGTAGAATCTTAGATCGTATTATTATAAATTATAATACAATATTAAATAATACAGTGGCCGAGTGGCCCTGTGTCGTAATTAGGAATTGTCCGAGGGGGAGGGTAGACATTTTTTCATGTACAAAATACTACATTTTCACTATATTTTCAAGTAGGTACCTACAGTAGTAACAGGAAATACTTACTATTTTATAAAATATCAAAGGATCTGGGGAGATCTATTCCCCTCGCCCCCTTAATTACTCCCCCGATTAAATATTAATAGTTAATCCACGTAATAGAAAACATTAATCACTAAACCACATGTCCACATATAACTAACATTTAGTTAGTTATATAGGTACTTATATGTAATTATACCACAGAATATATGAAAATATAAATTTCATATATTCTGTGGTTATACCATGATCTAAATTCTAAGTTAGGTAGGTATACGTATAATCATTGAATATGTGCTAATATTCATAATCAATGGTATAGATTTAATGTATAAAAACATTCAAATCGGCAGCACAGGTACGAGTTTATTTGTTCTAGCGGAAACAATTGTTTCAATACCTAGTACCTACCTATTTTAATGTAAAATACCTAATTGTAGATTCTGAACGGTACGATAAATTTATTGGTTTTATTGTTTTTTTTTTTGTGGAAAAAACTAGTAGTAAAAATGCTTTGATCTTCAACTTTGAGGCATCGGGGGTGGCTTCTGGATTTAAAATAAAGGTATACTGTATACCTACCTAGAAGCTGTTGAAAAATGATTTTTTGATATCATCCTATGGTAACATTTTTATAACCTGCAAGTATTCTATTATTTTTGAGACACATGTATAGAAGTTAGCTTATGGAGTAGGTACGATTAACTAATGTCTGATTATACCCATGTATAGAAGAAATCATAAACTTAGTGTCGTTTTTCTAATGCATTTGCTAGTCGATCAACAAACACGTAAAATAAAAATATAATAGGTACCTACCACTGTTAAAAACATTCTAGCTTCGCTGAAAATAGTAGAAAAGTCAAACCAAATAATATATTATTATTAGAACGGGATTTCGCCGAGTAACCAATACTATACAACCATGTATATAAAAATGGAAGCGTTGCTTGATTATATACCTAAGCGAATTATTAGGCCACAATTTGCTGCCCCAAAAGTGTTATCGGCGTTGTCGATCTACAAACCCGTGCCTATAGTGGACCTGCAGTGCGGGTGTGTGCCTAAGCAGTAGATACCCACATGTCAATATTATTCTCAAATGACATGTTAAAACCTCGTTTGAACAGGATTGTCTTAAAATAAAAAGTAGAACAAATTACATGGTCGTACTTAGTTCGTACAAAATTACAAACTGATAAAAATGTACAAGTATATAATAATATTGGTATAAAAATGAAAACGAAAACGCAATCAAATATGGGTTTACGAAATATATGATCAAAACACTCCAAACGTATACAATCGATTGATATCCATTGATATTATTGATATTTAATGGGGCGTGACTCTGTGAGTGTGTAACCTTATAGCGACTAACCGCTTACACTGTACATTTTAATATTACTTTATTTTTAATATACTATTATTTTAAGGTCATCCTTTCCAAACTATGACAAAATATTTATAACGATTTTGGTTATAAGCTTACAGGTGTGTAACCATGTATACAGATAGAAGCGTTGCTTTGATACCCAAATGAATAATTATTAGACCACAATTTGCTGCCCCCGATAAGTGTGGTCGCTCTACAAACTCGTTCCCAAAGGACCTGCAGTGCGGCTGTGCCGAAACAGTAGATACGCGCGGATATACCCACCTGTCAATTCTCAAATGACATGTTAAAACGTCGTTTGAACAGGAGGATTGTCTTAAAATAAAAAGTAGAACAAAATATTACCTGGTACTTGGTTCGCATACAAAACTGCAAGCTGATAAGAATCTAGAAAGTAATATTATTGCTATAAAAAAAGCTTATATAGGGCCTATGTGTGGCTGTGCCTATAGATAGTAAATACGCGTACGCCCCTGTCAATTTTTAAATAGCATGTTAAAACCTCGTTTGAACAGGATTGTCTTTAAAAAAAACCTACATGAAATAGAAGAAAAAAATACCAAGTAGTACCTATGAGTACGCTGTTCGTACAAAACTACAAACAGATAAGAATCTAAAAAGTAACATTACCTATTGCTATAAAAAAAAAAAAAAACGAACACGCAATAAAATAGGTTTACAAATGATCAAAGCACGCCAAACGTATAAATAAAACGTATACAATCGAGGCCGCTATTATATTTATATAGGTACACTTGTTCGACATCGGTCGATCGACAAAAAGTCGGTAAACATCAATTAATGATGAATGTATTTGTCAATCGACCGATGACCAACTTGCAGTGTAATACCGGCTGATATCAGCCATTGATATTTTGGGGTGTAACTCTGTGAGTGATGTGTGACCTTACTATAACCTTCAGTGCCGGATTTACGGCTATAGAGCGGCAAATTTTGTAAGAAATTGAAAAATAAATCATATAAATATTTTATGTATTTATGTAACAACGTAAATTGATATTATATAATATTTAATATATAATATATATTATGTATACAATATTAAATTTATTAGTAATAAATACTACATTATTTTTGGGGGGATAGGGGTGGCATATTTAAAAGGGCCTAGGGCGGCACCTGTTCTAAATCCGGCATTGATAACCTTACACGCTGTAAGCTGTTCAAGACATACGTTAATAAAGTCATCCTTAAATCCTTTTCAGACCAGGAAAAAATATTTGTAACAATGTTGTTTATAAGTTTACAGGTGTATATAATTCAGTCATTTAATACAGAAATCGGCACACAAAGCGTATTTTATATTTTATCCAAAGAAATATGTATATATTTTTTTTACTTGTATGGCTTATTAGTATTGTTGCTCCAAAAGAATTGATAATTATAAAAAGTGTAATAACTAATATTATAATATTTTCTAATGCTTAAAATATTAGAGTACGTATAATATAATAATATTTACGTAGGTGTTAACTTTTATCTTATATACGGGTACCAATTGTATCTTATATTACCTTATACAATATACAATGTAAACGGTTTGTACTATACATACAATATAATATTCAAAATGAGTGAAAATTCACAATATATATTTAAAACTATTATGGGGTGACATTCTAACTTAAAATGTCTAAGAATGCCAATTTCAATGAAATTTTGTTAAATATTTTATAACTATAGGTACCTATTGCTAACAAATTTGTTTATTATATAATATTATATAACATATGTTACCTATGTTTATTTATATTATACATTAGAATAATAATTGTATAGGAAAAGTAAACGGAAAATTAGAGTATTGTAAATTTTATTTTGTACTTCTTTAAAATGTAAAATGTAACTTAACGGTATAACTTATAACTATATTAATCTATAACATAGTTTATTTTAATATGTGAATGGATTTATAAATATTGTACGTTAAGTGTATAATATTGACTAGTAAAAAAGAAAAAATAATACACGTCAAATTTATAATGTACCTAATAAAAATGCCGTTGTAAAATATTAACTCTTATAAGATTTACCTATATTCATTATATTAAAATAATTATTTTTCAACTGTAAATATAAGGTATATTATAGTGTACATGAATTATTGCTAATTAATGTTCATTTGAGCATTTTATATGTTTTCCTCGATTTATATAATATAGGTACCTACCTAAAATACAGTTTAACATTAATTAATAACAATGTGAAACGTATAACCATAATTAAAATACATCTCAAAAAGATTGGTTATTTCGTTTAAAACAAAGCGTATGGAACTTTAAAAATTATACGAATATGTGTATTAATGATATACCTATATTATAATAAAAATGTTTAATATACTATTAAAGTCTATGTATATTTAATAAAATGTATATTTAATAAAATGTAAATTTTTAGTAAAAATGTTTAATATACTATTAAAGTCTATGTATATATAGTGTTTTTAATTACTGATCAGAATTAGTCGAAGTGTTTTTTTTATAATTATTATCATCGTCGTTAGCGGTGGCACACTGAAGTCCTCTCGAATATCCCATTTGGAACGCTTTCCGCTCCAATCCTTTGGCCAACCCTTCTTGATACGCTCTTTCTTCGATTTTCTTGAGGTAGTCCAACAGTCCGCCCACTCCGGGTTCGGGCGGTTGAATACTCGACGAGGCCGTTTCCGATGCCCTCGGGTTAAATTTCGTCTTAAATCTTCTGTTGCCGTACATTTTTGACGATCTATCGTTTCTAGTCGACAAAATGTCATCGACACAAAACCTCTTAAAGTGCAAGACCAGCTCTGACCTAAGCGTATGAGGGCACATGTCTATAGGAACTACACGGAGTGGAAGAAATGGATCGGAATCAATCGGTTTTTGCCAGTATCTGACTACCGACGAAAAATCTAGCAGATTTTTCAAAGGCAATTTGTGATTAGAACAAACGTAAATTAAGTTTATAGCTTCTTTAAACTTACGAAGAGTCCTGACCAATCCGGTACCTTTTTTAAAAAAACAACGTACACATAGCGTTATAGTATTTAATTACATTTTCAATTACATTCATATAGAATAATAATATTAATGTGATGTAAATGTATTTATTTCACTTACTGACTCCAGTTAAAGGCGGATCCATTATCACGGTTACGTTACACCCTTTGAGTTTGCTAAGAACCGAGTCCAAAATATCTTCCGTCCTACCGGCTATAAACTCGCAATTGACTATTCCATTTATTTCGGCATTTCTTTTTGCGTCCATTATATTTGCCTTAATTAGTTCGATGCCCACGACTTGTTTACATTTCTATGTGATTAAAAAATACGAAATATAGTTCTGAGTTAATTTCATACTAATCATCACATACGAAGTGATAAATGTTAATTAATATTTTAAAATGTTGATTTATGGTGTAATTTATTTTACGACTGCGTCTTACTTGAGTCCCAAATACAAATGTTGATCAAATGCTGATGCTCCGTTAGCAGACAAATCGAAACATTATGTATTTATACATATGTAAAAGCATAGGCTTTTAAGGTATTATATTATACCTTTTTTATTATTAAAGAATATACTTACAGTCTGTATACATTAAGTATTGTATTGCTTTGTAGGTAATGCATTAAGTAAAAGATGGCATTTGTCAAAATATGAGCTTAAATTGCTATTGAAACAAACCTATTACATATTTTTAACATTTTTATATAGCTATAAATACAATTTATGTGGGATCTTGTAGTTCATTTTTAAACTTTGTGACCGAGCCTAAACATTTTTATCCACACTAAAAAAACTAAAAAAAATCAATTATTTCATATGCTTATAAATAGTTTAAAATTATTCCAAATATTTCGAAGAGAATAGAAAATTACAACTTAAGTTATCCCTGGAATGTTTCAAGCTTCCTGGATTAATATACTTTTTACTTGCATATGATATATATTTGCTATTATTTATAAAAAAAAAACGTGGGCAAGTAGTACCTATTTGGCAGTACAGTAAGTGTCGAGTGGGCCACTGTAATGTTTGTGTTAAATTTTAATTCAATGATATATAGAATCATTGAATACGAAAAACGATTCTGATCGAAAACGGTATAGTAGTATATTTTATGATGTTGTTGTTATTAAAGTAATGTATTTTACCATTAGAAATTATAGTAATAGGTATACAGTAGGTTGAATTAATTTTTGCTGAAAAAATTGCATTTGAAAACATCATTATTGTGTGTATTAAGCATAATAATATACTTTAAATGTTTCAATAGTACTCACTATAGTAATATTTTAAAATTACAACAATGAACAAAATCACTATAAAACTGCAGAGACAAATGAGTTAATCGATATAAGTAATAGTGTTTACCTTGGCCAATGTAAGTGCTAAGCACCCAGACCCGCAGAATAAATCCAAAACTGTAGTAGTTTCGTTCACGTCGGCAAGATCAGCAACCACTTTGCACAACTCTTCGGCGCCCAAACTATTCAATCGAAAATATGTGGCTGGAGAGATTTCTAACGATAGGTTTAATAGCTTTTCTACAATGTACTTTTGTCCCCACAATAGTTCAGCTTCGATCGTGGTACCGATACAATCAGCTAAAGTCCTGCGCGCGCACACAGACATATAAAAACATAACAATCGACGTTAAAAATGTTTAATGAAATGTTAATAAATTATATCGTATATTATAGGTATAATTCCAAAAGCGTCATTAACTTGCACGATTTGGATTTAATTATTTTTGTAATGCCTTTACGTATTTTGTATTTTTTACTACGAATGATAATATATAATATGCGTTAAGTCTGAACTCACTTTTCTCCGTGGACTTGGAAATATAACGACACAATGTTTTCGGTTATGTATTTCTTAGACCATTCTGATATCGATAATTTAATATTGGACAACTGTTCGGCGTCCAGTAGATGCTGGTTGATAACTATCGACACCATTACTTCCCCGTCTTCGTTCATACGAATTATCATGTTACGCCATATTCTCCAGTCTTGGGAATGATTTTTCACGAAATCTTCGAATTTCTAAATCAAACACGATCGAACGTAAAAATCGTATCACATCTACGTTATAATATACACTCGTATATACAAACTGTCGACAATAAAGTAAAATAAATGTTACGCCGTTAAGTAATAATAATTGATTCCGAAAATGTATATTTTCATAAAATTATTATAATAATAATTAGTATAATTGTATATATAGTATATAATTACGAGTCTGCGAAGCAACCGAAAGCGGATATAATTATATTATATATCTGTTCGATTTTTATGCATAACGATTGCAGACCGCGATGAATTCAAAAATATGGTAATAAAAAAAATAAAATGTTCAATATAATACAATATTATATATTTTGTCAATATTATATCATTATTATTGCTACACTACCTTCGCTAACGTGATCATTGGCATCGGCAAATTTCTTAGACAATCCGGTGGACCGACATAGTGGATTCCGTCCATCGAATCTTTCACTCTCAGCCCGACGGCCACTGAATCGCTGTCGGGATTAATTCCTGTATACATTTTAAACCCAGTCCAGTGGGTATTACTGTATAATACAAACCCATTCCGTTGGGCTATCTATATCGCGGGCTGCGGCTACGGTGTGTCCCGTCGGTCTGTCATCATAATATAATATTATGTACAAAGACCGACTTCATAATAATAATAATAATAATAGGTAATAATAATATAATTCAGGAGGTGATCCCACAGCGTAGGCGCAACTGTGAGGAGGAAATTCTGGGGTGACTACGGCCCCGGTATTTACTTTAATATGGAAATATAATATTGTAAAAACAAATACGAATAATTATTTTAAAATATTAATATAATATATAGCTGCGGTATCTAACTATATATTCACCGGTTTTTTAGTCTATCATACTTTTCAAATAATATGTCGTTATTGTATATTAACATTATTGGACATTTCCCTCTTGATATTTATAATGGCCACGTTTGAAAACCGATCACTTGCACCATTGATGTGCTCAACCAATTTTTAATGTGTCTCATATATTATAAGAAAAGGATCGCTGCTCGTATGTTGAACAACTTATCGGATGGTTAGAACTGCTCGTATAACAGTTGGAAATGTATCCCTCTTCACCATTTTTTCGATAGTGAACGATTTAAAGTCGTTATTTAATATATTTTTTTTAGCAACGAGCATCTCTGGCTTTTTGTTTTCATTTAAAATCGACTAAAAACCACCAAATTATTGATTAGTATGAATTTTAATGTATTAAGTATATATATTTATAAGTTTTTAAATATTGCCCAATGTTGATTTATAAATAAATTAAAAACCTCGTTGACAGAAAAACGGGGGGGGGAATATTTGGAAAACTAGGGAGATTCAGCCCCCTAACCCCCCTAGTTGCACCTACGACTCCCGGGGGCGGATTTAAGGCACCCTGAACTGAGCGGCCTCATAGGGCGGAACGTTTTGGAGAGGCTGCAAAATTGTACTGAAAATGTACATTGTTTTTGTGTCTACTGAATTTTCTTAGTTTATTTTACCATTTTATGTTGGGAAATTTTTTAGAAGTTTTTTTTTTTTTTAGGGGCTGAAAATCAGGTCTTGCACAGGGGCGGCAAACTGCAGCTGAACCCGCCCCCGGGCGCTCCCCGGGCATTTTCCTTTTGTGTCTGGCGCGCGCGTCTATAATTAATAAAGGGTTCTTACTCACCTACGCTCCACTCGCATTTGTTGCGGTACCGGTCGACCTTTTGCGACGGGATTATCGGCGACAGCTCGAACGCCAGATCGCTGTTCAGCTGCCGTTTGCGCGTCGCACACCATTCCGCGAGCGGCGGTTGTTTCCGTTGAATGATCGTCCCGAACCGTTGGAACAGTATTCTCGCCTCTTCGCTCTTTTTCCTCAACTGTTTCCAACCGAAACGCCAATCATTAGAGTCAAGCGCGAAAACCGTCGTACCCGCGACGAGTTTGATTAAAATATCAAATAGGTATTCGCATCATTATGAGGTTTAGGTAAAACTACAGACAATATTTACTGCAGGATGATTTATTTAACGCAAAACACTATAGCATTATATGGAAAAGTATCGACTTTTTCAAATTTTTTTTTACACGGTCCGAGTCGTTACAGAACTACATTTTTTTAATTTTTTTACTTTTTTGAATGAAAATTTATACGGTTTTTATTCCAAAGCAGAATATTTTTCCGATTATTTCAAAAACATAAAAATCAAATTTTGGACAAGTATAGTATATGAGTTATAAGTAGAGCTGGGATTTCGATACATACTTTGCATTGTTTTCCAAATCTACAAAGATACGTGATGCTCTTTTTATAATATATACGTTTTACGTGTGTTTTTGAATCAGAATAAGAATAGTTTATTTTGCATTTTATTGCATTCATTGACAATTTTCAATTTTAAGATCATAATATTTAATCGTTTTAGAGTTATAGGGGGATTATAACACTAAAATCCTGGGTCTTTTACATTTTAATTTCAAATTTTTGTTTTGAAAAGTAACTTTGTAACATATTATAATAAGGATTTGACCTAATCGAATATTCTAAATCGTAATTTTTCAAACGGATCCGCAGGATATTACAAGTGACGACAGAAAATTAAATGAGAATAATTCTTTTTTCAGATTACAAGTCCACGTAAAAGATTGGAAATTGTGCAGTCCTGTAAGACTTTGTATTACATTTAATCAAAAAATATTGTTTGGTTTAAAATTAAAAATGTAAGTGCATTTTATAGGAGTATTATTTTAAATTTCGAGGATATAAAAGGATTTTTATTAGGGTATTTTTAGGGTTTTTTTTTGGGACATAACATTAGTTATAAGTGTTTAAAGTATAGATGAGCGGAGTGGAGTGGTACGTGGTTCCTCTCAAAATGTTGATTCACTACTCCGCTCATTAAAACGGTAAACGAATATAACTCGTAAGCAACTCGTCCAAAACTCGATTTTTATGTATCAAAATACAATATTGAATATGAAATCAAAAAAATATATTGTCATTCAAAAAAGTAAGAAACTTGAAAAATTATAAGGAAAAAAAACATGAAAAAAATAATTTCGTTAAAAAAATTGTTGTTTTGTAACAACTCGAAACCATATAAACATTTTTTTGATAAAAGTCAATAATTTTCGATATAATATAAGTGTTTTACGTTGAATGAATCACCTTGTATAGTGTTATGTACAAGTGCAATGTTACATAATATAATACCGATTACACTAAACTATTTTTAAACATTAAAGAACGAGATTAAAATAAAATACATACAGGATGATTCTTCACCAAGCATGGTCACCTCCCCCTTTTCTTCAATAATGCATTTACTCAAAATCTGATTTTCCAAATGTTTATATTTATTATTGAAAACTAACTTTTTTAATTGTTTTGTACTGGAGTGTTCTGTATAGATACAAACTTTTGTTTTTCAATTGCGAACTCCTTCCCTCTCCCTTCAACTGTAAATTATTCAGCAGATCATTTTTCTAAAAGTTTAATAAATATACTAGATCCAATATTAGGTAGTTAATTACATCTATTTTCTATTTTTGTAAAACCATTTTTAAGGTATATGTTTAGTATAAAGATTTTATAACAACTGAGAAACCACTGGTTCGAATTTTGATTTTGAAAAGTCAAAGGTTCAAGACTTTCAGAAAAAATGATCTGCTTAATAATTCACAGTAGAAAAGGGAATTCTCATTTGAAAATCAGAAGTTTGTATCAACACAAGACACCCCTCAAGTGGTACAAAAAATATGAAGAATTTAAAATTTTGGTCTTTAAGAATATTTTAAAATTCCGAAAATCAGAATTTTTTTTATATTTGAACTCGTATCAAAATAACGCGGTGGTGTGCGTGCTCTGTGAATAACCCTATATAACGAATACCTATATCACTATTATAATCACCGGTTATATTTTAAAACCATTATTATCTATAACTACTGTTGTAAGCTCGTATCAATAATTGCAATTGCAATTGTTTCGTACTCACTTGTTCTTCGTATTCAATGCTATGATAAGGAATCGTAGACATCAAAACCTGTTCACTGAGTGGAATGTCTAGTCTCGGTCTTTTGGCCACATGGTTTCCTTCGACGTACGTTAAATTCACGTTGGTTTTAGGCGTGTCGGCCGTAACTAACTATATAATATTAATAATAATATACAAATGATAATAAAAATGATAATATGACGTATTGATCGATTCTGGCGTGTGTTGTAAATCAAAATTCACGTTCGACGCGATGACTAACCGTGCTGATTAAAGAACGTCCCTTCCAGTTGTATTTTTTCAACAGTCTCAGGGCGACCGCTTGTTCGGATTCGGTCGGGAACGTGAGATACAGCCACGCGTTACCTTTTTTACTGTACCTGGCGTGTATGCAATTTAATCTCAGCTCCTCGTTGATCATTTTCAAAAATTCTTGCAGCAACGGATCCTGTAGTGACAACAACGAATATTATCCGTAACATTACACGTCATGATATTTTTTTTAAGAGTAAAAATATTTAGAGCGACGAATATTTACATATTTTATTTGTTAAAGAAATATTATGTTATAACACACGCTCGACTCGGATTATGGACACCTAAAATAAGTCGCTTGCTTAAATTATTCAAAGAATACGTTTCGAAGTAAATCGAGCACTCTGTATATCTATTTCTGGACACGGTATAATAACTGATATAGTAACTGTTCGTAGGACTCGAGATTTGACTCGAGATTTGAGGGGGGTCCGAAGATTTTGACTTAGAGACGAAAATGTTTTCACATATTATATTTCAATGTGGGGTAAAATCTTCAGGATTTTTGGTGAATTATACAACGGTTAGGGAGGGGGGGCTTAAACCCCCCTCATCTCTGCTATTCGCGCCTATTTGTAACTGTCACTTATTACCAATAGTTAATAATACTCGACAATAATAATACGCTTATTCTGATGAGGTTTTAATATGTTATTACATCAATTTATTATCTGTTTAATTGTGCATTTGAACAGAAGTAATAATATTTTTTTTCACTTAACTTGATTTTAAATCGAGTCATATTTTATAGCAACGTCGTGCCAATAATTTGACTATTTAAGTGATAATAATAATTGTCCTTTGTGCAAGTACAAAATACAAATTAATATATATTAAGTGATGGAACTATGTTTTATTATTTAAATATGTTTAGATGCAACATTCTTCCTGGTGTTTATAACTTATCAAAATCGTATGATCAAATCGAAATGATTTTGATCCTTCCTGATTTTCGTTGTAAATATTTTTGGGTTTTCGTCTTTTTTTATGGAAAAACTAAAATTTTGAAACCTATACAATATTTACCAAAGACCACAGCTTATGAACCACTGATTAATAATATGCACAACTATTACAATCATATATAGTCTATATGATATAGGTACCATGGTACTTTTAAATAAACTAATTAGATATAGTAATTTATATGTACATATTAAAACTAGAATATCTGAATATTAAAATAGGTGCGTCCCATACCTATTACATGACCATAATGTATATAATTTAATTATCTTTATTTAGTGTTAATTTCTATTACGAAATAAATGTATAGGTACATAACTTCAAATATTAATTACTTTATACAATTACGTATTATAAATTATAATATAATATACACATAATATATGAATACATTATAATTGAAATCAATGTAAGTCAAAATAATTGCACCAAAAGTTAATCAAAGTGGGCCATTTGTAAAATAATTATTATTATTTAATTAATTAAGTACAATAATTTACAAAGATATCATATTTTATAATGGTATTTTTTTCGCTTTAAATCACTCTAAAATAACTTAGTTCCAATAAAATATTTCTTATTCAATATGAAAAATACTCCTATCCATAATCTCATGTATAATATAAAAGACGAATAAAAATATTACTTACCAACAACGAATAAAATCTTGGTAGACCGCTAACTTTTATTTTGTACCGTAATTTATCGGAATTCACGGGTGTTGCGAAATTCATTTTAAATTTTGTTAGTCACTAATAAATGTATAATATGAACTAAGCGCGTTTAATGTACAGTGCACGAGTGTATACCGTTTATTATTTCCGTTAGTAGTGTTCCATGTATCGTTGCTGAATGATTAATAAATTAAATTATTGCTTTGTTGGAATAATAGACTCTATGACCCCAGAAGTATTGATAAAAACAAAACAAAAAATGTTTAATAAGAAAGATAAGACATATATGTTTAGGTAGTTAATTTTGTTGATATTATATTCTTATTTAAAATAAAGGTGAAAGATGAAAAATGTCATGTAAAAGTTATAATAAAACATTAATGCAATGCACACAATAGTTTATTCGATTTTTAAGAAGTAGGTATACATAACACATGGTTTAACAACCAAACAGCCTTGATCTTAGATTTATCATTTTACATAATATGGGAAATAATTTAAAACAATACAATCCAATAATGATTTGTTTGTTGCATTCATTGCAACTGTATATTATTATTGTACGTTTAAAAAACCGAGGAGTGTATATAAACAATAAAAATAACATAACATTGTTTATATACACTCCTCGGTTTTTTATTTTAAAAATATAAGGCTTGCGAGTTACGACGATGTACCAAATACGTGGTTAAAAGATTGGATGTCTTAAAGTTATTGTCAAACTATATTGTTAATAATTTTTATAATAAATGGACAATTTGAATTAAAAAAATTGTAACACCTAAACATTTTTTTTAAAGTCTTGAGTTGGTAATAATTATTGGTTTATTTATTGATATAGTTTAGGGAACGGATTTTATTGTAAACACATATTTTTATTCTGATAACAAATGTGTGTGGCTTAGATTTATGATTTATGATTCTAATTGAAATAAGCACAAATTAATTTTACATATTTTTACATGTTTGGTAAATAAGTACATATTTTGGTAATTTTTGACTCTCATTGATTTTTGACGACGACAAACATTATCTGTTTTGTCCTAAAATAACAAGATTAGTAATTTTTGACGATAACCAAATATTCTACGTCATCTAAATGGCATGTACTTATATGCCGCTATAATAGGTTAGAACTATTATAGTTCTGTTATTGCGTTAGTATGTACAACCGTAAACACTGTTGTGTTTCAAAATTGTAAAAAAATGTATTATGATCTTAATTTACCTCCTGAACCTATCATAACAAGATAGGGTACGTGGCTTGAAGCCGTGTCTAATTATATTATTGCAATCATTTTCACAAAACATGTTAGGTCAAATGTCGATACTGAATCCCCCGCAGCTATTGAAAAAGCAAATTCACTGATGCAAAATATCAGTTAAAAAAAACAACTTGACATACATTTCTGAACATTTTCGTTTTTTGATTCGGACAATATTAAACAATTGAAAACTATTAATGTTTAAAAACATGTATTTAATAGAAAGTATGAGCATTGTAGAAAAATCTGCTGATAGATTAGAAAAAACTCAAGAGCACATAAAGAGAAATAGTCAAACAGAACTTTGACATTATAATTGAAAAAAAAAATCTGAATTTCTCACTATTATAAAATGATAAAAGATATTTTAAAAGGAAAAAATCAACAAGGATCTCTGGACATTGAATTCCCTATTCTTCTGATGTAGTAAATATGAATATTATGCTCTTAACACATCTGTTGACGTGGAGCGTTCTTTTAGTCAATACAATAGATGTATATAATATGGTCTCCGACCAAACCGTCGCCATTTTTTATTTGCAAACTTTCAACGATATGTCGTTTCTCATTTGCTTTGTTCCGGAATAATAATCATAGTTTTATGATATACCTACATCATTTGTTATTATTTTTATTTAATATTTATAACTATAAAATATATTTCTTTTGTAATTTTCATTACTATAATACATTTTTTTGATATTTATATATTTTTGAAATTTTATTTCATATTTTAAAACCCATTGGTGTATATTGGTTTTTTTAATACAATAAAACTCGTTCCCTACTTGATAACCCATATATTTTTATTTCGTTTTAATATTTCACGAAGAAGAAATACCATATTTCGGTAGACAATATAATATATTAGGTATCTGCAGTAGTCAAATATTAAACCGTTTCAATATCATCGAAACTGAAAATAAACTTGTCGGTCAGTTTACAATTTTTGTAGTCCTACGTATTAATAAAAGTCCAAAAACGGTTCTGTGTAACATTTAAGGTTAAACGAATTTCGAATGCAATGTATTAGAAAAAATAAATGAAATGTTAATATTTTAAAAGTCTGATAAATTTATAAAACGTAGTGTGACTGCTTGAGTACGTACAACATACAATTTATTATTATAATTATTATTCTTTTAGAACATATTATTATTTATAAATGTATTCACCTTTTTAATAACAGAACAAGACTGAACACTTTTATTTTGTTTAAAAAAAAAATTGTTTTTAATATTATGATAAAACCGTAGTTAAAATAGTACTTATGTACTATTATAAGTTCTCAAGTAACCTGAAACCATCAAAAGCTAATTCAAGAAAATACAATAGACATATTTAGTGTAAAGACTATAATATATTATAATAAATTGAGAATTCTGACGTTTATATTATATTATAATTTACTGTCATATTATTATGTAAAGGGGCCTACGGTATAAAATATGTTAATATTTCTCAGACACATTGTGTAGGTATAGTTACGATATTTACAAATGAATTGTACTTTAATTACGCGGTAGACAATTAAACGTGGAACCTTAATAGTTGCTCTAAATATTATCAAAGGTCAAAAAGTGTTTTCCGTGTATGTTTTAGTTATTTATGAAACTAAAATATAATTCTCATGCAATACATCATATAAATTCTGCAATATATGTTGTCAATATAAGTGCTTACAAAAATTAATTTCTAGCCATTATAGAAATCTGGCATGGTAATTATTGTTAAATCTTATATACGGAATATAAAGTATTACTTTAGTAATATTCAACGACATGTTAATATATTATTATACCTTTGTAATGTGCCTAAATGGAATGAGGATAGCTTTATGGAAATATTAATATTATAATACAGTCTATTAATATTGTTTTAATATTGTTTTAAATGTTAGTTATCGCGAGTAGACATTATTATTATTGTATAACATTTGTAACAGTTTAAACCTCGACTTAAACCGACTGTTGTATTAGTACCTATACAGGTATACAAGTATTATAGTATAGGTACTTTAGTATCGAGGAGGTATGACCTAGACAAGGTTCAAAGGTTTTAATATATGTATTAATTCAACGACTGTGGACATTATTTCGGAGTACAAAGAGCGCGTGTTTTTGTTTTACATAAACAGCAGTGGTCGTAAGTAAAACCATCGTGAAAACACTGCTACGGATTTTTAAAATGTTAACTTACACGAATATTTTCTTTCAACAGTAATAGCTGTTATAATAACCCATAAATCGAGAGATAAATAGATATTTTATACTCGTTGGATAGTATTATATAGTATAATAAGTAATAGATAACTAATGAACGATAACCTATATTAAAAATAGTGTAATAATTCAAATACCGTATTATATAGATAAAAATATAAAATACATTATACAAAAATCATATTACCAACATGGATAAAAACTTATTAACGTATACCCGTATTCGTAAGACTTAAAATTAAAGAATATTATATACTACACTTTATGAGATAAGAAATAATGTGTTACAGATACGTACACACATATAATAGGTACATGTGTCATTGATATATATAATATATTACAATTTTATGAAACGTTCAAATGCACATAGTGGCGGAATGAACATTTTTATCGGTAAGACAAGACAAGACAATTACCGTTCACAGTTGCATCACCCAAAATATTTTATTTGCTCAGTATTGTCGGGGAGTGGAGGGAGGTTGCCCCCCACACACAAAATATTAACATGATTTTATGTCAAATTTGTTTGACTAAAATTCTTATAATATACTTCAATAAAAATAATTTTTGATAATAAATACTGTTGTTATTAAAGTCTTATTATGATCATTAATAAGTTTAAATAATTAATAATATTTGAATGGCTTTCACTGCAATATCGAGTCTCGATAACTATTGAATCTCAAAGGAAGTAAAAATAAATTTGACTTATGTATTTTTCGAATTGTATACTCCGAAAACAAAAAAAAACACGTCAAAGGACAAGAAAAAAATTCGTGCTAATCGAGGTTCGAGACTTCACTGTATTGATATTCATATTAATCATTATATTATATAATATATATTTTCTCCTGTCTTCGTCTTTCGGAGAAGTAAAAAAAAAACTTCACCGAATATTTTATGTTTGTATCAGCATTTTATAAACAGGATAATTTTAAAAATATTTTTTATTTTTTTGTTGCGATCTCATATAGACACTTAAAATGTTTTACTTCTTTTTCGATGTATAATTTACTTATATACACCTTTATGTGGCTAAAAATCACGAAAATTTGCAGTTTTTTTTTGATTAGGAAATTCATAAAAATTTTCTATTTAAATCTAAGATTTGAAAATTCAACACAAGATTCTCTATACGTTTTTTACCTTTATAAAAAAAAAAAAATTTCCGGAAAGTCAAACAAATTTTTATGAGCGTTTGAAATTAGACATTGGATATTCACCAGTTTTCTCGGGGAACGATTTTTTTATTTTTATGTAATTCAAAAAAGAACAACCGTATACATTTGACATTTTCACCAAATGTTTATATAACCATTTACAATACACCAAAAACTTTTAAAAATATTTTGGCAATTTTTGAACATAAATGTAGGCCCATATCGGTTTTTTTGAAATTTTTTTTATAACTATCGATAAAAAAATGTTTGTTGGATCAAATTGCTTGAAAATTTAATACGAGATTTCTCATAAGTTGTTTAAATAGCAGATCAAAAATATTAAAAATATGCCGTAGACAGAACTTTTTTTTATAAGCAATTAAACTCAAAATTTTGCCCAAAATTCATCATCGAACTATTTAGTTTTAATAAATCAGTATTTATAAAACTAATACATTCATCGCTTTGCTCGGAATCAAAAATAGTTATCTATATGCCTATATTATATACTTATAATAAAATAATCATTTCATTATTCACCCTAATGACGTATGACTTCTGCACACGTGACTTTATGTGTTGTTGTTTATTGTTGCTATGGCTATTACATCGACAACAAACTGAATGCATGCACAGTGTAGGATAGTAGTCAGTAGATAACATATTTTTTTAATATCATATACTCTTGATGTCTTGAGAACTTACCAGATTTGAACTGAATTTCATTTTTGAATATGTCAGACATCCGGAAAAATTTTATTGTAAAAACGGCGGGTATTTTATTATATCTTTTTATACTTATATTAGCGTATTGAATGGAAATCCATTTTAATTTTTAACTAAATAGATACACATTACAATAGTTGTTGATTTTCAGGTAACTACTTTGGACTTGATGCATTCGATGAAAATAGTATTTTAAAATCCGGTGCCGAACACTTGAACACTTTCCTGAACTCTTCTAATTGTTGCACATTATACATAAAAAATACAGACCCTGGAACACTCGAAGCAAAAGACAAAATCGTTAGTAACAAAAAATTATTCTAATAGTATAGTTGTAATAATAATAATAATAATAACAATATAATCATAGTATAGGTATAGGTTTACAAAAAAAGTATACAACCAGGGCTGTGAATTTAATGTACTAAAAAAAATGTTAAAAATGTATGCATTTATGCACTAAGAATCAGGCAACATATACACTTAAAAATTTTAAAATATGCACTAAAAATTCAAAAAAAATGCTCTATACATATTCTATTTTTATTAAAAAATTGTTGAAATTAATCAATAATAATCAAAAGTGGTTTACAAAAAAATAATCCATCCTTTTTATTTTTCTAATTTGTAAAAGATTTTGAATGTATATATACTACCTATATATACGGATAACGGATTTGTAGATATCAGAACAATTCTGATTTTAGTCCAATTTATACCGGATGGACCGAAAAAATAAAACAAATTTAAGACGATAAGCATTAATACGAAGAAATCGTGAAAACGTGCAATTATATGCCTTAACCCGTAAAACATGCAAAAATATGCAAAATAAAATTTCGTATTTGGACTATAACTAAGTCAAAACAAATTTTGGCTGAATCTATCTGTTTTTTTATACAATGTAGCAAAAAAACATGCAAATGCATTAAATTCACAGCCCTGTATACAACAATATGTATATTTATATAACTATTTAAATTTTCCCGGTTTTATGACATAAGTGACGACGAGTATGTTATATACACCTGTAATAATAAGCATAAATCACAATTTATTTTTGTTATTTCTAGGTTTTTCAAAAAAATCAGAATAACAAAGTTATAGTATTTTATAAAACGCGATCTGAAAGTATTACAGAAGATAATTTACACTCTATCATATGTGTGTATTCCATGTTAGATTCGCCAACAGAAGCACTCTATCATAGTTTGCATTACATATACACGCCTTCACTTTTAAAAGTAATTAATATAATAATACTATTATGAATGAGTTATAGAAGTGTATGTTATTATATCCGTAACTCGCATTTGGCTGGAAATTCTTATAGTTATTATTTGTTATAATTATCTGTATGTATATAGGATATCGGATCAGAAGTAAAACTCGACCCGAAATTACAATGCCTTATTTCAGACCTAGAAATGGGATTAAAAACTACTATTTTAAAGTCATCGCTTCATCAGCCAAACGATTCAATTGAACCACATTTAGGAGGTATAATATTATTAAACAAATACGGAAATCGCAACGATAATAATTAAACAATTTTACATTTTTTTCGTAGCTATTCTAGACATCGAGGACGAAGCTCACTATTGGTGTGTTGTAAAAAAACATACAAAAAATAAAGAAGAATCGATAGCAGCTGGAAAAATATGTTCTTTAATTTTACCCGTAACAAAACAATTAAAGTATCTATTATTATACATATTTTCATAAACATAATAATAATAACAATTTAATATTATTATATTACGTACTTATTATATTAGATTACCTCACTATAACCTTTTTTTTTTCATCAGAGAATCGTCTATCCAGGACTCGGAGGAATGCTTAGAAAACGTACACAATTGTCTGGATGACATATGGAAAATCGAAGAAATTAAATATTCTCAAACCAGAATGGAACATTTATTTGAAGTTATCGGAAACGGTATAATAAAACTAATTCAGCGAACAACAAGCGCTATGAACATATGGAATGGAGATCACAGTGAAAATATCGACATGTTAAAAGTGTGCATGAAAACCTGTAACAAATGGATTAAAACGTGCGAACAGTTGACTATGTTGTATTGGCCCAATTACACACATCATAAATGGACTGGTCCAACATTTTTGCCGAAAAACTTAATCACGTTTTCCGATCACATTAAAGAAGTCGGTATTAACCGTAATTCTAATATGAGTAACCCCGTTTTAATCGAATATCTATTTTAGATAATATCAATATTATGCGTAAATAACCAAATGATAAAATTATTGACTGCCTACGAGCAAGAAAAATTAAGAACATCAGAAAATTTGAAATCGTTTAACGGTAAAAATATTAAAAACTTGATGCATTTCAATGCGTTTGTTTACGTTATCAATATTACTATATTATATTATTGATTGTTATAACACGTATACACTAAAATAATTAATATTATTGTATGTTTAGAATTCAATGACGTAAGTCAGTTAAATACTTACACGAAAGAGAAATGGGACGCCGCTGTGGAAAAATTTGAACAAAAACTACAGCCAGCCGAAGATTTAATCGCAGGGAAACTTCGAAATTTGATTAATCGTAAAAAATCAAACACAGCAGAAGTAATAACAATTAATAATTATTACAATATATTATTCATTTTTGTGGTATATTTTAATTATTAAAACGTTGTTATTAAAATTTTCAAATAGCTAATTCACGAATTTATTCACTATCAAGAGATAATAGAAAGGCCAAAAATGTATGTTCAACTCAAAGGAGAATTGGAAAATTTTCTGAATTGTCTAAAACAAATTATTAGTGTAATGGGAGATAATGATAATGTGGACGGAGAACAAAAAATGAATGTACTAGAATTGGCAGGTTTGGAACCAATTGTACGAAATTTATATTCATTGAAACAACAGGAAGCTAAGGTAACTCTCTAATTACTCACAACATTTGAAACTCATGTTGAAAAATTAGCAACTTTATTTGATAAATGTATATTTTATTTCGTTTATTAATGTTAACAAAATATTCATTTCAGTTAAATGATATCGAAAAAGTAAGCGATCGCATACTGTCTAATTTAAATGAGTATCAACAACTGAAAGACACAATAACGGTTCAAAAGAAAACGATTAACGATTTGGTTACAGAGACCTATGGTGATTGGGTGAAAGATAGAAGATCTGCAGTCATTAACAAAAGTTTTAGGTAGGTACCTATAAATAACTTCAACCATAGTTGTTTAAAGGTTTCAAAAACGTATTACACCTAAGTACAATTAAATAATTATAAGCGTATTAGTAAAAAACCATAATCATTTCAATGATAACAATTGTATTTTATTAAATTTGGGTTTGACTAAAGCTTTATACTAACCGTCATAATATGCTTACTTACAAGTCATATCACGTTCTTTTAAAAAGGTAAAACGATATTATTTAATAACCGTGACGAATGCTGAATAGTTGTAGGTAGGTATGTATCTATTGTTCACCAATGACAAATAACATATTGGCATTCATTAATGTAAATCTAAATAAAAGAAATAAAAGTATTTAAATATAAGAACTCGCTGGTTGGCCACCGTTTTATTAAAAAGAAATAATGAATTATATTATATCCGAGAATAGAATAGATAGAATTGAGTTTACCGGGGGATCGTTGGTAGTCACGACAAACAATAACTCGAATACAGATTGTTCTTTGTTTACACATATTTTCCAATTAACTCAATTGCATGATTGCATTTTATGAACATATATTTTATTTTATTTTATTATTATAAAAAGTTCATATAGTCCACGATGAATTTAAAATTAAAATATATGAAATATAGTCGATAGGTAGAACATCTTTAACTAATTATTCATATTTTGTACATATATATATATATATATGTTAGCATAAGGTGGTCTATTATATGGCTATAATATGCCAATCTGGCAATGAACAATAATTATTAATAATAGTTATAAATATATAGTTCTAAAATCAGCTTATATTCAAAGGTTGAATTCTGACGATCCTGTGATTTACTTTCAATCCAATAAACTGATGAAAGTCAATTTTAATCCAGATATAGAATTACTAATAAGAGAGGTAAAAATGCTAAAAATTCTTGGCTACAATATTCCGTCAGAGATAGAAAAGATATCGGAGATGGGAAGCAAATTTATACGGCAAGCAAAATCTCTCGAACAAGTATGAAACTAAAATATTTATTCAACATTATTTGGAATATGATTGGTTAATAATAACGATTGAAATATATGTTCCATACTTTAGATAGCTTCGTTTCATAATACAATAGGAGATCGAATGATCTCCTCTCAAAGGCCAATGATGTTGTCGTCAGCAATTGAGTTGTTAAATCTCGTCAAACAGCAACAACGTGTAACGTGGACAGATATAAATTCTGTTGATATTTATATACTCGAAATGCGAAAACTAATGGAAAAAATATCACTTGAAAATCAAACGCTAGCTAACTACCACCAGTCCATATCGAATAAGGTAAACTAAATAATAAAACGTTAGTAAAACGTGTTACATTATCCATTTAATCGTAATCGTATAAGATAAAATGTATTTTATGTCACTGATATGTATTAGATTATAAATCTAATGAGCATAGATATACTGCAAGAACAACACCAATGGAAGGTCGGATTAAAAAGCATCAGAGACATCGTAAGACAAGTCGAGGAAAAAGTAATATAAATCGTACATTTATAGTTTATATTTTATATATCTGAGTGATGTCGATCGTTTTTTCAAAAGTTTTCCAACTGCGAAGCGTGGAAAACACACTTGGATTTTCAAATATACAAAGCTTTAAACCATAGATATCAGATAGGACTAGAAGCTCTAAATCAACATTTGCCAGATTTTAGAATAGAAATTGTATACAGGTATCATTTTTTGTATAAAGGATTTGAATAATTTATATTGAAAATGTTTCAATACATTTTTAATTTTAATAGACAAAGACAGTTGAAGTTTAACCCTCCAATAGAAGAGATAAGAATGAAGTATTTTTCTCAACTGAAAAAGTTTATATCAGTACCGATTGGTTTTCGCGGTATAGTGGATTCGACTGTTTCAATATTTGCATCTATTGTAGATCGGTATGTACAAATAATTATTATATTTTTATACTATTTAACCGTTTTAATAATGTATTATTGCTATTTTTACAAGCAATGCTCCCAAATTTACCAAGTTGTTCTTAAGAGCTGAAAAGTTATTTGAGAGATTAGAAAACATTTTAAAAGAATGGGAAAATAGAGTTTCACTCGGATCAATAGACATTGAGAAAATGATCCAGGAAAATATTAAGACGGCATACGAATGGGAAAACAATTTTAGATCCTCAAAATCGTGGGGTCAACAGATAGCTAAACTTAACTGGTGAACTATATTTTAATGTATTATCAAAAAAGTACTTATACAATAAATGTTAAAATTAATTGTTTATTTGATTATTTAATCCTGTATAGTGCTGAGTTAAACGTCGAGTGCTTTATTGTCAGTACTGCAGCAGTGCGATTAGAATTGGAGACGCACAATCGTCGTTATTGGGATACAATGTCTACTTTACTGCATTCGTCGATTTTATTTGACATTGCTAGGTTAAATAAATTTATCGAAGAATCTCTCAACATACTTCAACAACAAACTTCGTCAGCAAAACAAGTGAACAATAACCATAAAAAAATAGTTGACGCGTCAAACGAAGTAAAATCTTTATAAAAAATGTTCATCATAAAATGGAAATCATTAACATTTTTATTTTTCAGATGAATCTCATGGTCTTGGAAATTATAAAAAAACAAAAGGTTTTATCAAATTGGACGAATGAAAAAGTAGATAAAATGAACCAGGCCTTGTCCAGTTGGGAAAACTTTAAAAATATGCTAGAAAATCATCAAATGGTCATGAAGCAACAGATAGATACAATGAAGAGTAATTTAACTGCGGAAATGCAAAGCGTTTTAAATATGTTCGAAACATTCCAATCGAAGTGGCAACAATACAAACCAAAAGGTTTTGAAGATGAAAGTAGTTCAAAATTGAAAAAAGTTGTTGAATTTTTAAAAGACAGTCGCGCCGAATGGAATACGCTCAAAGAACAGAGAGAAAAAATAGTGTATGATTATCAAACCTATATAATTATAGAAGTACCATTCATGTAATTAAAAAAAAACCTTTCTTGCTGTTATATAGAAATGATTGCAAAGATGCTTACATCGATATACCGGACTTCAGTTCATATGATTCAATCGAAAACGATTTGCAGCATTCTGAAAACATATGGGGCCTTTACGATGAATTTAATTCAGGTTAAACAATATTATGTCCATAGTAAAAAATGCAATATACTAAAAAACATGGGTAAATATTAATTTCAGATTTGCAAAGCATTGGACAAAAAGAATGGATTGCATTTCGTGGTAAAGCTTACAAAAAATGTATGGATTTTGTTCTAAAATGGCAAGAGAAACTTAAAGAAACGACTACATCTCCATTAACAATTAAAATACACAATGAATTAGAAACCTTAAAAGTAATATTGATCACATGATTAATTTAACATTTGAATATTAATATTGTCACGTGTGTTAAACGTATGTCACAAATATATTGATTTTAGGCCTTTTCGCTTTGCATTAAATATGTTCAAGGAGAAACCTTTACAGAAAAACACTGGATCGAGTTGTTTTCAATAATTGGAATTCCCTATAAGCATATTGAACAACTGAAATTTGAAGATTTTATTTTAGTTAAAGATAAAATCAAAGAAAAACTAACTGTTTTACAGGTAAAAAAAAAATAACTTACGTAAAATAATAATTCCTAAATAATATGTAGATGTATGTTTCAAGGAATTAAATACTAAAGCAACAAATGAAATTACAATCAGACAAGCACTGTCTGAATTAGATGTGTGGGAATTTGAAACACATTTCTCTGCTTTAAACTATGTCGACTCTAAAGGCCACACTACTAGGATCATCAACGATTTTAAAACTATATTCAGCTCGGTAAGACGAATTTCTCTATACACTAAAACAAATGCGATTCATAGACTTAAACATGCGATTTGCAAAAATACACAAGACGCAATGTGCACATTTTTTATAAAATAACTATTTCGCTGTACCGAATTATTATGTGTTTTGTTTGGATAGATCGGAGAGAAACAATGTTTGTTACAGTCAATTAAAAATACTTCAAACGACGAACAATTTCTAGACAAGTGTAATGTGTGGGAAGGTAAATTAATGGAACTCGATGCATACCTAAGACAATTTTCCCATATACAAAGAAAGTGAGTCATTAGATTCGATAGGATTAGATTAAAACATTATTAAAATAGTAGTTACTCATAACTAGTAGTTAGATAATAAATAATAATATATATCGTTAATTTTGGCAGGTGGCTATACTTAGACCCAATATTCGGCAGTGGGGCACTGAAAATCGACAAAGAAGTAAAAATAAGATTTGATAGAGTGGATAGAGATTTTAAATATATATTACAGCAGTCCTTAGATTCAAAAGTCTTACAGTTTTTAAAAATAAATAACATTAAACATTTGTTGGAGTCCATGCTTAATTTATTATCAACGACGAAAAAGAGTTTAAACGATTTTCTTGAGGTAAAAACAAATGTTCTGAACTGTGTATTATATATTTACACAATTACACCTACTGCTATTCAATCAATGGTAATAAATCGTTTTTTGACCTTACAATATAAAGGATAAACGAAAGAGTTTTCCAAGATTTTACTTTCTCAGCGATGAAGATCTATTAGAAATGATCGGTCAAACAAAAAAAGTATCTGTAGTACAAGCCCACCTTAAAAAACTATTTAGTGGAGTACGAAACGTACAGTTCAACTCTTCAGGAAATATAATAGCAATAGAATCACCACAAAATGAAATAGTAAACCTCGACAAGCCGGTACAAGTTTCCAATCAAATCGAGGTACTATGAAACATTTTTTTTTTTTTTTTTAAATTTCTTTTGGAAGTTTTCAGGTAAATACATTAACTGGGTATTTATTAAATATTAAAACTGTACAATGCTATTTAAATCTTAATGTAATTATTTTGATTTAAAATGTATGATTTTGTTTGTCACGTTTATTTGTGTCCGACTAAAAAAAATATGAAAATAAATTTATTCAGTATAAAATAATTGTTTTAACTTAATTGACGTAGGTACCTAATTAGGTTATTAATGTCATCACTCATCATATAATTAATTTTTCGCAGGAATGGCTTAAATTGCTTGTTCAAGAAATAACTAATACGTTGAAAATATGTTTTTTGAACTGTCTAAAAGAACTAGACCCTTTAAAATATCCGTCACAGATTTTATGTATGGTAAATGAAGTCCTCTTCAGTTCAAGATGTGAAGACGCAATAAAAAAACAACAATTACAACAATTACAAAAGTCTCTAAAAGTAACCAAATTATATTTTAAACATAATATAAACTAATTAATACCTACTCTTATTTCTACGTTGGAAAAATCAATAGTAGGTATCATCCATACGAACTGTCATCACCATATTATAAGAATCAACATTTTTAACAAACTGTATTTGCCCGTTTTATTATTTTTTAAATTTATATTAATACGAAATTTAAAATAAAAATGTTAAACGATTTCAGAATCAACTGGATACTTATACAGCGTTAAACGTCGAAAGTACTGTAAGAGGAGAAAACGTGCTACACTTAAAAATAAAGGGCCTGATTTTAGACACGATACATCATATAAGTGTGGTGGACGAACTCATTAACTCGCGGGTGTCGTCTATTCACGACTGGGAATGGCAAAAAAGAATAAGGTTTGAAGTGTTGTAATATTTTCTAATAATAAAAAACGAATCAATCAATAAATCTGTGCTGTGAAGGTTTTACTCGCAATCTGGCGGTGAAATAATCATTAGAATGGTGGACTCGGAGTTCACTTATTCGTACGAATACCAAGGGATATCGCCCAGACTTGTCCACACGCCACTCACGGACAACTGTTATCTAACACTCACTCAAGTATGTGCTGTCCTGTCGAGCATTAATCGCGCCCACGAGGCTATGAATATAATTATTGTAGACTTGACGAATGTCCTTGTTATCGTCATCAGGCGATGAGCATGGGATTCGGAGGAAATCCGTACGGACCCGCCGGTACCGGAAAAACGGAATCGATCAAAGCGCTCGGATATCTGTTCGGCCGTCAAGTGTTGGTTTTCAACTGCGACGAAGGCATAGACATCAGGTCGTTGACTCGAATATTGATCGGATTGGCGAGATGTGGAGCTTGGGGATGCTTCGACGAATTCAACCGCCTAGAAGATTCCACGCTGTCTATGATCTCAACGAGAATACACCCAATCCAAGAAGCGATCAAAAACAAAGAAACTAGCTTCATATTAGAAAACCAAAAGGTTCGAATTACTCAAAATATAATTTCTTATTTAAATTTCGTCTAAGAAATTAATTAATTTGTAAATCGTATAGTTATACTATAATTGACATTGGGTAAAGCGCGAAGTATACATGTGACTATTTTTAATTATTAATATTTACGTTTAAAATTTGATTTAAAAAATGATATTCATATACTATATGCCTATACATGTATCGTATAAAACAGGCATGTCAAACTCAAAGTATAAACTGGGCCAATTATATTGAATAGTTCACTATCCTGGCAGCTCATCAAAATAAATCGAAAAAAAAAGATTTTATACAAATTATTGTTATCTTATAAATTATAATCTATATTCTATATAAATATAAAACCATCAATAATTTATACTTATTCGATTACAGTTTATCAGAAGATAAGACTTAGAAAAGCAACAGAATTTTGCTCTTTACCATAACAGTTGTGATACGAAATAAAATTTGTATATATATTTTTTTTATTAATTTAATTTTACTATTACTTGTCCATTAATATTGATAGCCACAGCCCGCGGGCCATAAAAAAATGAGCCGCGGGCCGCACGTGGTTCGCGGACACTTGTTTGACATGCCTAGTATACAATAAAGAATATATTATTTATGTATTAAATATTGATTTAAAATTTTAAAAAACGTGAATAAGTTATTAGCTATTTATTACTATTATTTTAATTACTATGTATTTTTTACTTTCTGCTTAGATAATTTATATCAAAATCAACGTCCAACATTTAAGTTTTTAAATTGTATATAATTAAATTTAAAATGAATTAAATCATTGCGTAAAATAGGCACCTCATATAATGTGGTCCATACTCATTACCGTGATTAACTGTTATACAATTACAATTAACTACAATCACGTTTAACTATTGTAGGTCGTAAACTCACATTTTAATATGATGTTCTTTATACCTAACGTCAATACTAATTATATCGCCGGTCAAACCACCAAATCAAATAACTATTATTTAATAATTATTACTAGAATTAGGGTATTTATGACTTTTTTATATTTTTTTCTTTTAGTCGTGCACATAGCAGTTCAAATTATAAATCTATTTGATATGAGGTGGAATAGCAGTTAAATTTTATTTTGCATATTTTTGCATTTTTATGCATTTTTACCCATTAATGCATAGGTATTTTTTTTATCAATTTTTTTTAAATTTTAGATTTTAAAAAACATGTACACGTTATCATTAGTTTTATAACGCACAGATGCATCAGTGTATAAGTATTATTGTTGCACGCTAAATGCATATAAATCGTGTTCTATTAATAATCTATTAAAAATTATTTGAAAAATATTTTGAATGAATAATTCAATTTTTTATCACATTTTACGAGTATTATGCAAAAATATTTGATTATTTCTTTGATGTAATTTTTAAGCAAAGTTTTTAAGGTCATAAACATCCTAACCGCCTATTTATCACAATATTTTAAACTATAGTTATTCATTCAACATTGATCATAGTTTTCCGACCATCACAATAATATAATATATAATATATTATAAGTTTATAAAACAAAAATTACATACTAAACCCAGTGTTGGTTAGGTTATCAATTTAAGCAATAAAATTAGGGAGTACTTATGTTACATATTTTGCCCGGTGATTTAAAAATAATATATTTCAGATTGATTTGAATTTGAACGCTGGAATATTTGTAACATTAAATCCAGCGGGACAAGGTTATGGAGGTAGAAATAAATTACCCGACAATCTCAAGCAACTCTTCAGACCTGTAATCATGAGTAAACCAGATCAAACTTTAATAGCTAACGTGACCCTTCACGCAGAAGGATTTAAGCACCCGCAGACGATAGCTAGAAAACTCGTAGAAACGTTCGATTCTGCCAAGTAAAATTTTATTCAACATTTAGCTACCTATAATAAATATTTAATGATAAAATCAATTCTGTTAGGCAATTGTTGAGCAATCAACAACATTACGATTGGGGTCTTCGAGCTTTGAAGACGGTAATTGGTTTTTGCGGTACAATCCTAAAGGCTTCGGCGGCGACTTTGAAATCGCTTTCGGAAGAATGTTCGGTGGCCGTACAGGCGTTGGAATTGAACACGATTTCAAAACTAACGTTCGACGACAGCGTACTGTTCAAATCGCTCATTTCAAACATATTTCCGGAAGTAAAAGTTACAAACAGCACTCAGATATACGATACACTGACTGAGAAAATACGGAAAGCTGCCGAAGATTTGGGATTGCAAACGAATCCGAGACAAGTAAATCTTTGAACTTAAAACCGTTTGACAAGATCTAAGTGCGTTAAACGTCCATTTAATTAAATTTATTAAGGAACAAAAGTGTATCGAACTTTACGAACAGTTGCAACAGCGCATGGGAGTAGTGGTGATGGGTCCGCCGTCGACCGGCAAAACAACAATAATTCAATTACTGTCACGAGTAATATGACGTTTAAAAGCTCGTATTTGTCGGTTTTCGAATAGTCTCAACCGAGTTTTCGTATTTTTCAGGCCTTGACCACTCAGAACAATATAAAAATACATAAAATAAACCCAAAAGCTCAATCGCGATCGCAACTGTTAGGAAAAGTCGATTTGGACACGCGTCAGTGGATCGATGGCATAATCAGCAAAGCTGCTCAACAGGCATACTCGGAGAATCCCGGTAAAAACTATTTATCTATGCGCGATAACAATGAGAAAATAACGAATAACTATAACTATACTGTATCGATAGTTCCTTAGTTTCAAACGAATCGGTCTGGATTTAAACGCATAGTTTAAATGATAAGAAAATATAATATGTAAAACACAGAAAATTATTTTTGTTCAATTGTTTACCTAAAATTTATCTTAGTTTTTCGTTTTTCATTTTACTTAACCTGATAACAATAGTAGCGCTAATGTCCGAACTCAAAAATTATGAATTTTAATTTAAGTTGTTATTTATAGATATTATTTCTTGGATAATATTTGATGGTGACGTGGACCCCGAGTGGATAGAATCGCTCAATTCAGTCTTAGACGATAATAGATTATTGACATTACCGTCGGGTTGGAGAATTCAATTTGGAAACAATATTAATTTTGTTTTCGAAACTCATTCGCTTAGACATGCGTCCCCGGCAACTGTATCAAGAATGGGTATAATTCTTCTCAGGTATTAAAATACAAATATAATCGACTTAGTGTACCAAAATAATAAATATTATATTATCAATGTCATGTTTACCGTTACCCGTTTACTGCAGCGAAGAAGACACCAGTACAAAAAATGTAATCGATTCTTGGATTAATATATTTCCCAACAGTAATATTGTAAAAGATTACGAAATTCAATTTTATAAAGGTAAAAGTCTAAACTCGAATATGGTTCTATGAATATGGAATTATAATTAATATTATTGAATGTGTTTTACAGCTCTGAAATGGCTGGAATTTAACGGACAGCTCGTTTGTCCGTGTTCGACGATATCGACTGTAAAAAATGTCTTGCATCTTTTAACCGACGTCAAATCGAAATCGCATTTCATGATTTGTCTAATTAACGGATTGGGAGCGAATTTAAATGCATCGCACAGAGATAAATTCACAACAATGGTAAAAAGTATTAAGTATAATATTATTAAAATGAAAAAACAAAGTGTGATATCATTTCGCTCACTTATAATATAATATTATAATAATATGGTGTTTATAAAAGGTGTTTGATATGTTCGGAGAGTATGTGCCGGAAACGAATGACGCAAAATATTATTGTTACAACGAAACGAGGGACAGTGTAGAGACATACAATTTACTGGATACGGAAAATTCGAATTTGTTCGGAAACAAAATCGGCGATTTGATCGAGACGCCCAGAATAGCAAACGCTTCTGATATTTTAGTCAAATGGATACAACACGGCACATCGATTTTTGTCGTCGGGCCATCGGCATCGGGTAAAAGGTATATAATATAATAATGGTTCGTTAAAATGTTATTATACCGAGTACGACATAAACTGTTTATTTTTTCAGCAAAATTATTTACAAATGCGCCAATCTTCTGAGAGGAATTGAATGTGTCACAGTCCATTGCAGTGCTCACACTTCACCCGAACAGATTTTATTAAAAATGTCACAGGTATACCAACACATATACACACATCTGCAGTTAAATATGTTATTAATTTAGGGCTAGGATTTATATGCAATAAAAAATGGTAAAATGTACATTTGATTTATTAAAAATATGCAAAAACATGCAAAGAAAATCTGCGATTCCGTGTGACACACAAAATACAAAATCTAAATTTTAAAATTCTAAAATATTAAAAATATTACTATAAACTATTAATGTTATTTAAGTATTACATGAAACAATGATGTGGTGTTTAAATTTTTCAAAAATAAAAGACCTCCTTTCAGATTTTATAGTATGTTCTTATACTTTTTACAACTACGTTCAACATATCACATGAAGTAGTTTTTGCTTTTTCGATTTTTCTATGGAGTTAGATTGTAATGAAAATCTTCATCCAGATAACCTACTTCCATTTTTACACTTTACCTTCTATACCTATATAAATACTTGAGTATTTTTTTTTTTTGCACTTATAATGTTCTATTTTTGTTTTTTACCAATAACCACGGCTAAAATATGCCATAAAACCATAAGACATGCATTTTAGGTATTTATTGTTAAAATATGCAATAATATGCATTTTATTCAAAATATGCAAAAATATGCAAAATAGAATAACCATCATTTGCTTCATCATGACGTAATTCGTGGACATTTAAAACAAAAGTAATAATCAAAAGTTGCAAAAAAAATATGCCAATGCATATAACACTTAGCCCTAGTTATTATATATAGACTGTATTTTATATTTTAACTGTCTCTACATTTCACAAATTGTTAATAGATAAATTATATTCTTTGTTTAAAATATTTAAAAGGAAAGTCCGTATATTTTGTAGTTAATTTTAACAGCCAAAGTTCGCTTACGATAATATCAATATATACATATAATGTGCTTACCATATTGTTTTCAAGGTGTGTGTAGTAGTTTCCAACAACAAGGGTAGGATTTATCGGCCAAAAAATTCGGAACGTTTAATTTTGCATCTAAAAAATTTAAATCACGTCAAACCAGACAAATGGGGTTCTATTCATCTAGCGGCATTCATACAACAAGTGAGAGCGACATTCTTAACAACAATAATTATTGTTTACGCTATACATTTTGGTGCTTTGGAATGGGGATATAATTAGTCATTTTTTGTTTATGTAAATTAAATAATATTTTATGTTTTAGTTAATTTTTTTCGGAGGATTTTATGAGCCCGCTACTTTGGAGTGGATGGGAATCGACTCTAATATTGTAATAGTTAATAGTTTAACTTCGACAGACGGCATAAACCCGAGGCTTGTATCGGCTAGTAATATTTTACACATCGAGTAAATAGAAAAAATGTCAAAATCATTATAATTTTATTAAAACATAATAATATATTTTTAAACGTCGACATTTTTTTATAGAACACCACAAAAACAAGAACTTCAAAAGATTTGCTCAGAATACGTGGGAACGATGATAGAAAACAATTCAGAGTCAATTACTAATGCAATAGTAGATTTGTTAGTGAAGGTATTACATTTTACCTTTATCAAAATAGAAAACACCTGCAGTAACAATAAATATTCAAACATAAACATTTTATATTAATAATAATATTTTCAGACTAGAGAAACGCTTACATCAGTACAGACGCCTCATTATACATTTACAAATCATATTTTAGTGGAGTTATGTCAGAGTCTAAGCCGATACCAATTTAATGATGGAAATAATGCAGCTCGAGTAATAATAAAAAAAATATATTCTTCAATATTAGGTAATAAGACATTATCATATTTATCGATATTCATATTTCAGGGTTTGTTTTTCGAAGCAAATCGCATTTTTAATGATCGACTAGTGACGTTTGAAGATAAGTCAAAATTTGAAGGAATAATTCATAAGATTTATGCAGATCTTCGTTTAAATTACAAACATGAAGGTGATTATATAATATATTGTATTGCACACGTATCAACATATTTATATATAAATGATATAATATTGTTAGATAAGTTTTAATTTTAATGTATTTTCAGTACTTGAAATAGGCTAATTTGTTCAGTTAAGTTTATTAATATTAACCTTATTATAAAATAATTATTTAGGTAAAAAATGTTATTGGTAAACTAATAAATAATTAGATAAAGAACAGTTAATTTTTATGTACTCAATAAATTAAAAATCTCTAGCTATAGCTTTAAAACAAATATTATTTTAAGTTTTAACAGCATTTTTATAAGCATTTAACCTTTTGAGTGCCATAGACGCATATATGCGTGATGCGTCCACCATACAACAACCGTCAAGTGCCATGGACTCATTATGCGTCTTTACTTTTATAGTTCAAATTTTGATCAAAAAGTGAAAATTCACGATTTTATAGTTTAAAATAGTTTTTCACAAATTGTTCGTAACTGGTCCTTAGTGAGGCACCGCGGTACCTCGTTTAAAATTTGAAGTGAATTATATATATTTGATTAATACTTATTATAATCGGTAGCGGGTCGTCCATAATATAATAGTCGTTATCTCACTAAACGCTCAAACGTTTGAAACGATTTTAAAAATATTCGCGGTCTTTTTTTGGGAAAAAAGTTAAATTTTTTGAAATATAATATAAAAACGTTCGATATTCATTTATTATAAAAATCAAATTTATAGTTGACCAGCCAATATAGGTATAAATTTCGTTAATAAAATAATATGTATATGGGTGTACACGAATATCGTCCTCGAGTCGCTCGAGTCGGCTTATCTGTTTTAATCGTTTTGTTTGTAGACATATATCGTACTCACCCGCCACACCCACACCATCATAAAATTATAGCGTATAGAAAAACGAGAATCGATTTTGTTGAACACTGTAGGTGTTGTGTAAATACTAAATATACTCGCTTTTCTGTTGTTTTTTTTTTTGCTTTTTCCGATTATTTTATTTATTTATTTAATGGACACAAAGCCTGATAAAACACAACAAAGCTCGATAATAAATTACAATTAAATAATAAAAATTGTAAACAATCATTTTTGTGGAAAAACAAAATAAATAATATGAATTCATATTGACGTATCTAACACGTCATGGCAGTAATATTAAAACTAATAATAACAATATGAAAGATAATTATTTGAAATCGGCATAGAAGCTCATTACCCAGACTCGTCGTGTGAGTAAATAGGGTGATTCCCAGTGTTGAGCGAAGATAGTTGAGTATAATTTTATTTAGATAGAGATAATATTTCAGTAAAATAATAAGATAAAGCTATATAGCTGATGAAAGATAATCAACATTTATCTAGATAAATAAAAAGATAATTTTTTTTTCTATTTCATAGCAACCAAAATTCAGTACAATACTTTTAACCTTATCATACCTAAAATTACCTGTAAATAAAAAATTGTCAATTATTAGAATAAGCACTTATTTATCTGGATAATTTAGTTAAGATGACGCGATTATTTAAATAAGATGGCACATCATATAAACATTTTCTTAATTTATCTAGATAAGTTAAAAGATAATTAATTATTAGAGGTGTATCCTAATATAGTAATATAACTACATTTACTTATGAGTTATAATACAATTATGATGTAAATATAATGTGGCCTACCAGCCACATTTTTCAAAAAAGAGGTCGGGCCATAGCCTGACCTTAACATGGACTTCAGCGCCATTGTATTGTATAATATAATACACTGTGTATAATAGTACAGTTTAGTTTAGTAAATTAAATAATGTACCTTTCTATGCTGCACGGTTGTGAAATTACTATTCGGTCGTCTAACAAATCTAATAAATAAATATATTTTAGATGTCGTTTATGTATGCGAAAGAAAAATTGATCCAAAACATATTGGTTTACTTTCAAAAGTCGCCGTAGAAGAATGGAAAAAAATAATTGAAAAATGTATTGTCACAAACGGTATTCCAAATCTATATAATTCGCTTATCGTGTATAGTTTTAATTGAATATTATTTACGTTTTTAAATTCCATTCAGAAACCACGAACCAGGAAGTTGAGTTGAACATAGAATTACTATACCTCATTACGGCCTATTGCGAAAGGGTTTTGACCAACCCTAGAGGGTGTATGTTGTTGGTGGGACGTTCGGGAATAGGACGAAACTTGGCCGTAAGAATCGTTGCGTCCAGGCACAACGCAACAGTCGTATCGCCTAAAATACGACCAGTTTTTAATTTGAACGCATTCAAAAACGACCTCAAAACGGTATTACATAAAGGTTTTACTGGTTTAACCAAATATTGCTTACGTAAAAAGTGAAAAATTATTTTTTTGATTAGATCATGCAAACGTGTGGGATAGACAACGAAGAGGTTTATTATGTTGTCGAGGAATATCACATTGTAAACAACGAAGTACTGGATATCGTGAGTTGTTTAATAGTGTCTGGTGAAGTGATGGGGCTCTTTCAAAACGAAGAATTAGAATCGTTGTGTGCACCTCTCAAAGATCAAATGTCTCAACAGAATTTTGACGGGACATCGACCTATTTTTTTACACAAAGTATGCTTCAATATTAATAGTATAATAAAATAATTAACCTCCCATCAAACATGTTAAAAAAGCACAACATATTGTCAAATGTCAATTGTAATACATTTGATTGATTTCAGGAGTAAAAAATAACTTACACGTAATAATGATTTTGGATTCGGAAAGTGAATTTTTCAACAGCTGTTTAGAAAACAACCCAGCAGTGCTTGATCACAGTCACGTCATATGGCTCGATAGATGGGATGACAAAACTATGGAAATAATACCGGAACTGATTTTCAAAAAGTTGTACTGAAACCGTAGATTAAAAATCAATATTTATTATTCAAACGTAAATTTCAGAAATAAAATAATGGACGAATTTCCAAATATTAAAGAAAATATTTCGTACTTTGCCAGTATTCATCGAGAAGCCGAAGGCTGGATGAATACTTGTCCAAGACGTTACTTATCGTTTATACAGACATTTAGTATCCTACTGACGACCAAAAAAGAATCGATTAGTAAAAGGATGGCACATTTAAAAGTAATGTAAATTACCTATTGTGTATTTTAAAATCCTTTTTATGTTTAAATATTTCAAAGGCTGGATTGTCCAAGTTAATCGATGCCAGAAACATCGTGGCAAAATTGAAATCTGACGCTGGAGCTCAAGAAACGAAACTAGCGGAAAAACAAGAAAAGGCCAATCAAGCGTTGAATATGATATCTAGAACCATGCAAGGAGCTAATACGAAAAAAGAGCAAATGGAAAGTCTTAGAAAAGAATTTCAAGTAAAAAACGATGTTTTAAACCAGAGGTAGTACATAATATATTATATTTGATTAATGATATTATAAATAAATAGCAAACTTCGATGATCCGCGTATGAAGGTGTAAAAATATACATTATCAAAATTAACTTATATAAAACAAATTAACTGAAAAAATTAAAGTCTGCAGTGATATAGAACAAGTAGGTAGAGGTATACGTAAAAAGATTTACGAAAAAAATGTAACACTATAATAGTATCAATCGTAATTTAAATTGAATTTTTTTAATATAAACACATAACGACCACCGCGATTGGTGTCGTGTGACACGGGATCAAAAATTAAGAAGAAATAAAAATTTTAGGAAAAAAGAAATCGACGAAGAACTAGCGCAAGTGGAACCGTTGATCGAAGAGTCTCAGGCAGCCGTGAGCAACATAAAATCAGAAGCGCTGACAGAGATCCGATCACTTCGAGCCCCGCCAGAAGTGATCAGGGACATACTGGAAGGCGTGCTCCGGCTCATGGGCATACAGGACACGTCGTGGAACAGCATGAAAACGTTCCTGGCAAAGAGGGGCGTCAAGGAGGACATAAGGTTTTTCGACGCGCGCAGGATTTCGGAGGCCAACAGGGACTCGGTGGAGAGGCTTTTGAAGTCCAAACGCGATTCGTTCGACTCGAAAAACGCGAAGAGGGCATCGGCAGCGGCGGCCCCTCTGGCTTCGTGGGTAGTAGCTAATGTCGAGTATTCTCACATACTTCACAAAATAAGACCATTGGAAACCGAACACGCTTCGTTGAAATCGTAATTATTATTTAATTTATTCAATGTCATTGCGTGTTACTGAGACGCGCTTTGCAGTTGGCGTGAAGTATTAAATTTTCATGTACATGGTCATGTAAAACGTATTTGTTCCACACAGAAAGTTGCAGAAAGCCGAAGAGCAAATAGAACTGTTAAGCGATGGGTTGGACAGTGTGGAGAAGAACGTGTCGGAATTAAGAGAACAGTTGACAGTCAACACTAAAGAAGCGGCGGAAATCGAATTAAACATTAACAAAGAGAAAAAGACGATAGAAGCGGCCCAAAAACTTGTCGAAAAATTGGATGATGAATTTTCGAGATGGGGTTTACAGGTATTTGTATGGAATATTGGTAGAACAATCATTATTAAACTATCAGATTATTGGTAAATAAAAATATATAAAGCTTGAAATATGAACTATATTGATTTAGTAAATTCGAATATTAAATAGTGTAGGCACATAGTACAATAATAATTACTTATTTATATATTACCATTCAATTATATTAGTACTTGCACTTGATGTCAATATTTTAATTTTTTATTCTATCACATTAGGTATGTAAGTCGAAAGAATTCAATCAATAAAATGTCTAGCAAATAAATTTTAAATTCATAATTTATTATGAATGCATAAATAATATACAAAAGAATATTGTGTATTACAAAGTTATAAATAGTACCTATACTTATCATAATATGAATCTTAATTTGCATTTGTTTAACTATTAAACGGTTAAGAATCGTGAATGATTTCAGTATAATCGAGTATTAACTGTTTCAATTATTGTATATCTATAATATTTGTTAAATAGGTAGGTTACTGATATTATAGTTTTAATATTTTGTTTTATTATTCGCAACCAGATATAAAACAACTTTTCATTTTCTTTGTTATCAACCGTTATCAAATTCCGGAAATTTTTTCACATTAATTGAACTTTAAGAATATTATAATCAAACATTTGACCTCAGATAATTATTATGCACTGATAACTAACTATTGAGTAATACAAACACATTGTTTTGTTGCATACTTATGTAAGTGCCTACAAATAACAAATTAAAAAAAAACTCAATGTTCTGATGTAATATATGAAAATATGAACAATTTTCTTCGGTCACTATATAATATATTATAATAATTATAAATAATTATAATTATAGAAAATATTTAAGTATATTAAATCAAAAGTATATTAAAAGTTTCGAGTATTTTTCATAGGTAAACGAATTGTCGTTAAGTTTAGAAAACCTGTTGCTGAGCTCACTGCTAGCATCAGCGTTTATGACATACTTATCGGAATGTTCGGATAGTATTCGCAACGAAAAAATTGAAAAATGGAAGTACGAACTAAAATCAAACGAATTTACGTTTTCCAAATTTATGGAATCCGAGCGCCAGATACTGCAGTGGATTACTGAAGGCTTGCCGTCCGACGAAACATCGCATCAAAATGCCATAATTCTCAAACAGGTAAACGCGATATATATACCTGCAGCTTTCATTACTTTTATTTTGTTATTTATAATATGAAAATATTTATTTAAAACGTGTTTGTAACAGATTAAGACCCTTCAGATTTCGGTAAGTCGATGAAATATGTGTCCATACACGTCATACAACTGACTATAATATAATATTGTGTACTAATTTGTGATGGTTGGACTCGTACGCAGGCTAAGTTTTACCCGTTGATCATCGACCCCAACAACAACATCATGGAGTGGTTAAAATTAAAGCTACCTGCTAATTCGACAGAATTTACGCCGTCTGAAAACCCAAAATTATACTCAAGTTTAGAATTAGCCGTTCGGTAAGCGTTATATGTTTGATACAAATCTTATACCTGTATTTGACCCGATAAAAAAAAACAGAAAACATTACATTTTTTTTTCAAGCTTTGGTAAAACGATAGTAATACATAACGTAAGCAAAATCGATCCTATACTCGTACCGGTATTGAGAAGTGACTTTATAATCGAAGGTAATATTTTATACAATACTCGACGATCGTGGCATAACGTCATTATAATATTTTAAACAAACGAATGTGTATCGTGGTTATAGGGAGCAGAAAAATGGTCCAAATCGCAGACCGACTGGTAGATTACAACGATAACTTCCAACTATACTTGTTCAGCAACACCACTGACTTGACCTTGTCCTCAGACCAATCTGTTCTATTGACTATTGTTAATTTTACTCTAAATCACATTGGACTCACTGAACAGGTAAGATACTTAAATATGAATATTTATTTTTAATCATAAGAATAATTTTTAATTTTGAAACTCGGTCCGATTTTTAAACAGCTTCTGCGACACGCACTGAAGGTGCAAAATCCTAGATTAGACTCCATGCATTTGGAGCTGTTGCACACGGAAGAAGAACTGAAATCAAAACTGCATGTACTACAAGAGAACGTGCTGAAGGACTTGGCTGGCGCACAAGGAAATATACTCGAAAATCAAGTAAAATGATTTTTTCGTAATTTTTTAAAAATCGTGGACTCGGCGTTTTAATATTTGTGTACGTATGTGCAATTATTTAGGAACTTCTCAATTCGCTGGACAGTATAAAAACCAACAGCACCGAGATATCAAAATCACTCGACGAGTCGTTAAAAGTTCAGAGCAAATTAGAGTTTGAATGTCAAGTGTATAAGCCGTTTTCCAGTTACGCTTCAAAAATATATTTCGCGTTGAAAGATTTGTTCGTCTTCAATCGTTTTTGTCAAATTTCGATGGCGACATTTGTCAAACTGTTTCAGTCTACACTAAAAGTATTATAATACTGATTGTGAAACGGTTTTAGTTTTAATTACTTTAACTGTTTGTTTCAGGAATCTGCCGGAGGTACGAACCAAGAGAAACGACTATTGCACACGGTTTATTATTATGTTTCGAGATCGCTTTTCAAAGATCAACGATTGACATTCGCCACATACTTGTCATATAAATTGAATCCTAACGATTTCGGTTCCAATGTCAGTATTTATAATTATATTTACGATTTAACGAATCGGGTAATTTAACTCTAACGAGATCGATTAATGTGTGTAAACAGGAATGGGAACTGTTCATCGGGAAAAAAACAACAAATATCGACGAAGGGTTGAATTATAAAGAAAATATTCCAAAATGGATTAACGACAGCAGGGCTTTTGATGTGTACATGTTAAAAGTAAATATTATAATGTAAATAATTAAAATAAAATAATGTAAGATTTAATTAATCCAAAAAAATGTCATATTATACCTAATAATATTTATATCTACCCATTGTTGTTTTTAAATTATTAATAATAATTATTATTATTTACATAAGTGTATAACTTTTTGTCATTATCAAATATAAAACTATTTCGTATACATTTTCAAATGACTTTATTCTTCCCGCCACTACAATCAAGGGCCGGCCGCTCAGGGACAACTTTTAATTTTATATTACTACATTTTATTAGATTAAAATTATTAAATATTCAGATTTAATACTAACTTATACTGTAATTTTAAATTTAAACAAAAATTTACGACACCTATTCTGGCGTTAGGAATCAGTACCAGAACTATACGAAAAGCTACAACTCGATAATCAAAGCATCTGGAAGGATTTCGTCGGATCAACAAATTCCAGTATTCCGAATTCAGTAAATGTGTCAAATTTTCAACAAGTATTAATAACACAAGCACTGAAACCCGACAGGTTGCATAAAGCCTTGACAGAATTTTCGCTCAATCAACTAAGTACGCGTTACGACAGATCGCTTTGATTTTACAACGGGATAATGTGTTCATAATAATATGTGCCTATATTTTTGACGTTTTAGAATTGACCGACTTGTCACCGTCAACGTTGAGCCTATCCAAATTGGTCGGAGAAACCACAGAACCGGTGATGATAATAACGTCCATCGGGTCCGACCCGTCCGACGAGCTGAGGATGTTGGCCAAACAGATGACTCACGAAAGTTGTATAGAAATAGCTGTGGGCGAAGACCGGAGGGAAGTCGAGTCGCTGCAGGAACTGTGCACGCATCCGAAATGGGTCGTCTTGAAAAACATACACCTGAGCTCGGAGTCGCTGTTGACGGAGCTGGAAAAGCGGTTAAAGTCGTTGAAGGACGTGCACGAGAAGTTCGCGGTGTGGATGACCGCGGAGCCCAACGAAAAAATTCAACATTCGTTCGTCGTGTCATGCGTTAAAGTCGCGTACGAAGCGCCGCACGGCGTCAAGAGGAATATGAGACGGGCCTACGACATCTGGAAAAACGAGCACGTGGTGTGGAAATCTTCGGACGAAATGCGATCTGTCTACGCTTTGGCGTGGTTCCATTCCATAGTGTTGGAACGCAGGACGTACATACCGCAGGGCTGGTCCCAATATTACGAGTTTAACGATTCGGATTTATCGGCGACCCTGAAAGTCTTACAGAAAACTATGCATCAAGGTAATAGTACTAACCCATTCGATTGATCGCGTATTGCCATCGATTAAACACAATGTCATCAGTATGGCCGTGACTAGGATTTGATAGTTACGGGGGCTACTATACAGTCCTAGAAAACCAAAGTTCAATATAAGCCTCATGTGGGGGTGCAAAGTCCCTCACATACCACTTAATGTCCACGTCACTAGAGTTTCGTAGTCACAGGGACTAAGAGGTGCTATAAAATTAAAAATTGTAAATTAACCATTGAGTAAAACAGCCCCCACCCGCTCGTCATTAAAAATAAAATAAGTATAATATGTATATTTTATAACTGTATTGTCTATATTCAGATACAAATGTTTAGCTTTATTTAGAATCTACAGATCAGTGGTTCCCAACCTCTTCTATAGTTCTATTATACTATTTAGCTCAGTTATAACTTGAGCGTAACACAAAATAATTGGTACAACATTAAAATATTTCCTATAAACAATTAATTATAATACAATTTATGATGAAAAAAATTAATACTCTAATATTAAACGTTTTTATTTACATATAATTTTACTCCTCTTAGTATAGAAGAAGTAGACGTTACATAAGAATTATTATTTTATTCTAATAGCTTTGAGTTACAATTATTTTTTTGAATGGCTCCAGCAATAAAAGAAAATTCAATCTCATACTTATCTCGCCAATACTATCCTTTTTACGAACCAGAATTGTCCGTCACTACAGCCACTGCTACAGATATAAATAACGAACAAAAATGTACAATATTATGGAATTATACTTTTTTTTTTGTATTCGTGTAACTTTTGTTTTAAATCTATAGAACACAGTTCGACAAGATGGGCTTACGTCCACGGACTGTGTGAAAAGGCTATTTACGGCGGCCGGATCACGAATGTACAAGACGTAGCTATCCTCACGACATATTTGCGTTGCGTGTTCACATCGGACAACGTCAATTGGAAGGAAGGCATACCTGGGATAACGGATTTAAATTCTGGTGACGCAAAGGTATGTGAATCGTATGTGTGAGGCAATGCAGAGCTGCAGGTATCTGCAAAAACAAAAAAATTATAGTTGATTTTATCAAAAATTGCAAGTAGGTTAGACGATAACCTATATTGATATTTGTAAAAAAAATCTAAACTATCCTTAATCAGAAATGTAAAAAAAAAATGCACTCCCCCAGTCCCCACTTCATCGTCAAAAATTTCTTCAGCAATATATTTGTAAAAAAACACATTATGTTGAAACCAACATTTTCGCACTTCGCTACATTCAAAATCCTAATATTGGGTATACATAAATAATACATAATACATTTATTATAAAATTAAAAATGTGTACACCGAGATTTTTCATTGGAAAATTTTGAAAGCTATGTTATAATATTTTATTGTACATAAATATTTCCATCAATGGCGTCGTAGAAAGAGTAATATGACGTACAGTATAGACATCGTACATTTTATAAAACTAATTCACTTCACCAGCTGTTTAGCGTACAAAAAAAAATATGTTGGTATTTTTATTTTAAACGTAACATTACCGTCTAAAAGTACCAACATCTCAAAACCTTGAGTGTCTATAAGTACAATGTATATTCTTTGTATCTTTATTGTAATATAGATTATGTAAATTTCAATTCAACAAACCATAAACTATATTTCCTTATTATCAGCTATCATTATTTCATCTCTTCATAGTTCATATTGTAAATTATTTTCCATTTATATAGAGCACGTTTATACTCTTTAATATAAGTTGCTTCGAAAATGGATTTTTTTTTTTTTTTAGATTATCGTGTTAAGAATACATTTTAAAACTGATATTGTTACGTAAATAAAAAATAACGCTATATACAGTGTGTATAAACGGTAATTGAGAACACTCAATATCTTTGCGAAGAGCCATGCGATTTCTAAGTCCAAGATTGACCAAGTTACAGCAATTCAAGAAACGTCATACATTTGTGCTACATGACGTTTGAACGATGAAAAATATCGAAATGTTCAGTCATTTCATTTATTTTATCGTATTTAATTTTGAATCAAACTGTCATACAGATAAAATTTTACTTTAAAGTAAATCTAATGTTCAATTTTATAATGACGGATAAAATACGATAAGTATTAGATTAGCATAGGTAATTAGGTACTTACCTAATTTATTTGGACAAATTACAGAAATTCAAAAAAACAAAAAAACAAATATAAAAAAAGGCGCATAATTTTTAGCTTTTTGACTGCAATTAAAATTTTACAATTAAAATTTTATGACTGAACATTTCGATATTTTTCATCGTTCAAACGTCATGTAGCACAAATGTATGACGTTTTTTGAATTGCCGTAACTTGGTCAATTTTTGACTTAGAAAGTTTATTAAACTACCAAAATTAATTAAAAAATTAGGCAAAAAATAATGAGCGGTTAAAACAGGTGGTTGCCATTTAAAAAAAAAAGTTGACATGCGTATGTCAAAAATGACATGCGTATAAAAAAATTCAAAGACCATAAAAATGTGTATTTTTATGTCATAAGAACATGCGAAAAAACAGAATTCAAATCGCATGGCTCTACGCAAAGATATTGAGTGTTCTCAATTATCATTTACACGCTGTATTATAGCCAAAAAAAAAATTAGTGCGATAATTGTAATCAATTTTAATATCTGACGACTTATTAATTAATAATATGTATAACAATATGTTGAATGTCGATATTTGTGTTAGTGAGTCTAATCGGATGCAGGTAAATCATTATAATTTGTTTGCTCGAAATATATAGGATGTCGAGAACGCATTGAGAAGCGTGCCGGAACAAGACACTCCGAAACTGTTGGATTTGCCGGAGAACGTAGACAGGTCGTGGCAAAAGAAACAGAGCACCGAGACAATATCACAGTTGCGACGTGAGCATAACATTTTAAAACTTACACATTAACACATTGAGAGTGGAAACACACAATTGTTTGACTTTTAAAATATTCACATAAATAATCCAATACCCGCGATTGACTAATAATTATGGCTCACGGCTCACGAGGACCAATACATTTTTTTTTAAATCATCATTATTATTTTGAGATTAAGTAGTGACATGGATCCCGATGTACTTAAAATGTGTGATTAGCACAACAATGACTATATGGCGCCTAGACGAAAACCGTTTAGGTAAATATTATTATCGTTATTTAAACTTTACCTAAATTACCGTCGTTCACATATACCTGATAATTACTGACATTATACTTATACATCGGTTTTTTTTCAAGGAAGCCCACATCACGGCATTTTTTCAAATTCAGTTTTACGGAATTATATAGTGATGTGCTGAGATCATATTTGTAAAAAACTTTCTTATATTACTTTAACTATATACTCGTTTGAAATTCCATCAGATATCATAAAAAACAAAAAAACACATTTAAGTGTATTTACATAAATTCCATAAATACAAATTCAAACGAACGAGAGTATTCATTCGTATAACGTAATAATTAGTCTAAGCATAGAAAAAACGGTCTAGTGATAAATTAAGGTCATAATTCACTCTTTATTATACTTGTTTAATATAAACAACAATGTGTATACGGTGCCGGATCTAAGTGCCAAGTCTCGGGAGGCCGGGGTGGAACTTCTAATATTATTGGAGGCCTCTTAAAAAATATATCTATTTTTAAGTCATTATTAATAGGTATATTAACTAATTTTTTTTTGGTATTTGATAAAAGTGGAAATGTATTTAAAAAAGAAAACATTCAAATTATAAGTACCTCTCGGTTTAATAAAGTAAAGTACCTATATAATACTGAGTTCATAACAGTTTAAAATAAACAGGTGCGGGTCGTTTCTTAACATACTTTTTTTTTAGCATTATTTAATATTCTTTATAATATTTATCACTTTACAAAGTTAGAAAATCTTGGACACCGACTTGAGGCCCCAAACTCCTCCTCGAGGCCCCGGTACATTGCGCCCCCTCCTCCTCTCCACCACAACTAAATCCGGCACTGAATGTATATATACTAAATAATATAATGTACCTATATAATATATGCTGTTTATAGGCGTCAGCATTGGTCGTATCGGGACGAGACTTCACGTAAGGGGCGATTGGCATTCGGAAGTCCAACCCGTTCTGGACACGTGGAAGGCTTTGAACAGGGGCGTCAACCTGACCGAGTTGCCGACGAGCAGAAGTGGCGACGGTAACCCGCGGCCGGTGGACGCGTTTTTCGGCCAAGAACTCAACTTCGCGGTCCGGCTGATCAGAAACGTGCACAAGACCTTGGCCGCCGTAAACCAAACGATTCGCAGCAACACGAGGCCCTCGACCACGGTGTCGGACACAGTGTTACATCTCATCAGACTCAAAGTATGTCGCCTTGCCCAAACGATCGCGGGTTCAAAGAGTGCGGGGCGGATATAGTTGGTTAGGCACTGCAGATCCCATGACCCCCGGTCGACGGAAAGAGTTCGATTCATTATTTTCCAAATTTTCCAAAGTTTTTTGATTTTTTTAGGTCCGCTTTGGACTTTTTAGATCATTTTTTAATACGTTTTTAGTTTTTTTTTTTAAACGTCCATCAGATTTTATGCAAATTTTATGAACTATGGTTTCATTTTCTTCTTATACATATTTCACGTTATTATCTGTATTATCTAGCACAGCGGTCCTCACCAGGATTTTAGAAAGGGCCAAATGTAATTTTTGAAAATTCCTTGCAGGCCGCATACATTTTTAGTGATAATAATCTCTAATACTAATACTAATACTCATAATCGTATAGGTACCTACCTACTTATCTGTCTAGCTGGTAATTCAATACAAGTTTAAAATAGAAAGATAAGATAAATAAAAAAAATAATTAAATAAAATGAACGATTTTGTTCACTGTTTATAGAATTTTGGATTTTAAAATGTACAATTTTATTTTAGTGCGGGCCGCACTAAATTTGTTAAAGGGCCGCATGCGGCTCGCGGGCCGCGTAGTGAGGACCGCTGATCTAGCACGTTGTGTTAAATTAATGTCTTACAAAAAATATTTTACACTTGAGATTATATCAAATTATTATTATTTCTTTCAAATTATAAACCTTATTTATCCTTAAAGTGCATTTTAAACTTAATTTGTTGTTAAGACTTTAATGCATTCATAAGGTTTTTAAATTTTTTTTTGAATTTTTTACTTCAAAGTGGTTTACATATTTTTGTGGTTTAGACGAATTACGTAAAAATTTAAAACTTTAAAAGCTTTAAAATTGTGAACATGTATTTTGGATATTTATTAAAAGCTGTAAGAAAACATATTGAGGATAGCTAAACATACTACCTACTTGTAAACTTAACTATTCTAAACTTTTTACTTATAAACAATAATTATCATACGCATAAATCGTAAAAAAAAACACTTAAAAGCAGTAGAAAGTTATAAATAGTAAGGAGCAAAATATTTCGAAAATCATAAGATACCTGTAAAATGATAGCACCTAATACCTATATAATATATAATTGGTGAAAATTTAAAGTATTTAACGGCTATTTATTTTCTACCTACAACCAAAAAAACAAAAATAATAGAAAACAATATGGGTCCGTGATGTCTTGTCAAACACGTCGGTTATAACTTATAATATACCCTTTACGATTCGACGATAAAGATGATAGTAAAAATAATTATTATTATGGTAATAATAAGTACCTACTTTAAATTATATGCTATCAATTTTTTTTTTTAGACGCCCAAAACGTGGATGGACCAGTGGAATGGCCCGAACGATCCGGTAGCGTATGTCAGAACAGTCGTGGCCAGAACGATGTCTGTGAAAAAAATCAACGCTTCGGCTGACAAATTGTCGCAGAAAATCGACCTCGACGAGTTGTTCCACCCCAGAACCTTCCTGATCGCGCTAAAACAACAAACAGCCAAGTGAGTATAAACTAAAAAGTACCTAATTTATTATAAAATGCAATGAACGCGTTGAGGTTTAAAGTTATTCCACAGATCTATATCTGAACTATTTCGATTTTGCGATGAATTAAATTAATTTTTCGCATTTCCGTGACATCCTTTAGGCAATTAGTCACTCAACAGCAGTAAATAGAATATGCCTACCAAAACTTTATAAGTATTATATTTTGAAAGAAAAAATTGTTCACGTTACGAAAAATTATTAATGGATCAATGATAAATAATTGATATTTCATAATTAGTGATAACAATAAGATAAAGTTTCTAAGTTTATAAAAATTAATTGTTACTATTGTGAGTTGTGCACAATGCACGACTGTATTACATATTATTATATTATAATGTAGGTAGGTATATGTATAAATACAGAGATGGGCAAGATACTCAAAAAGTCAAAAATCAGTATCGCTTGAGTACCTATTTAGACACTCGATACATTTGAATAAAATTAGTCACGGGTTTTTAAAAAAATGTTATTTATACACATTAGGTATATACATATATTTTAAACAGTTATAATATAGACTACAAAAGCTAATAACTTAATACGTAGGTAGTTAATAATAATATTCTACACGAAATTAATAATTATTAGATATTCATGTACCAATTCATTCCCTTTCTTGACAAATGTTTTAGTAACCCTATACGCAAAAACTTGAACCGAACGCACTACCGCCGAATGCTACTTTTCGAAAAAGCGACTGTAAGCATGTGAACATAATCGTAAAAGATTAATTTTTCAAAGAACAGCGATTCAAGATACTCGATAGGTACTTCTTATAATTATTGTATCGGGATACGTATTTAAGGTACTTGGATCGAAAATACTGCTCAACCCTGTGTGGATAAAGTCATGGTAGGGGAGGGAGGTCCTATTCTGACATAAATAAGTAGATACATAAAAATGTTTGCATTTAAAAAAATATGTACAGTAATTAATCGTTTAAAAATTGTACAACTTACATATTATGCAATTTATAAGTTTTTTGACCCAAAGTCAAACATTTTAACGAAAATAAGATGAAAAATCAATCAACATTTCAAATGTTTAAAAATAATTTAAAAAATTCTTTTTTTGAAAATATTTGTATAAAAATTTGGTGAAAATGTCAAGTCTCTGCCAGTTAATTCTTTTAGAATTAAGTACAACATAAAAAATAAAACAAATTTGTTTTTCTCAAAAACTATTGTAAAATTGTAATTGTAGGTAATAAATAAAACTTAATACCTATAGGTATAAGGTTTAATATAAGGTCTCATTTTTTTTTTTGACACTACTACACTAATATTTACAAATTTCATAATATTTATGTACAGTAAAAACCTGTTGGAGAAATTCAGAAGAACCGCATAGATACAAAGTATATCTCTTGTATATTTCTTAGGATGTGGGGGGGGAGGCTAAAATTTGGTAAACAAAACTTTAATGAAAAATTTTAATGTAGGCAATATGAAATACCAATGGATAATCTCATACTCGATTGTTCCCTGTCAACTAATGGATTGAAAGGTTCCAAAATCAACACAACTATATCAAATTTGATCATAGAAGGTGCTAGGCTCAATCACAACACACTCGTTGAAAACACTGCAGATTCACCATCAGTAGCTGTCATCGACGACATTAAACTTGCATGGATTCCTCAGGTTTGTGACTAAGTATATAAATAAGATTCAAAAAATATTTGTGCAATAGTTTTTGTTTTCACACAATGCGTATTTTATTGAGTTTAACAAACTATAGCTGTTGTTTGGTAGCTAGAATTATACTTTTCCGTTTTATAGGAACATACAAAGTATGCGAAAAACTCTGATTTACCAATAGCGTTATACGAGACACAATTCAGAGATAATTTAATATCGTTGCTACCAATGGCAATACCATTAAATGAACAAAAAAAATGGATTTTAGCTGGAGTGACATTGTTTCTGAGAACACATTAATTTTTTAAAAAAAAAAAATGATTTACTACCTATATTGTAAAGCAATTTTATGAATTAATCAGCTCAAACAATACATTTATACCAATATGTTGGTAACATAGTTAACAACCTAGAATAAGACTATGCAACTGTTACTATTGTTCAACTTCATATACTTCATTATTGTATCACTACAAACTACAAAAGTAAAATTGAAATTATATTCTTTATCAATTATTTGTTATACACATTCTCAATGACAAATAGGTACACAAAACAAACACACACAAAATACTCAATTCAATATTTTACAACAATATTTTTTATTCATTATTTACTCTAAATATTACAATATTAATATTAATTGAATTATTAATATATAATATATATAACTTATAAATATATAGATATGCTAAATTTTTTTTGTAAATTTGTGTAATACATTACACGGTAAATAGTAAATTCAAAATATCCTCATATTCAGACCAACAAGAATGAGATAAATTACACATCAACTTAAATAAGATGACTTTTATAATTCCAATAAGTTGGCTAAAAAAATATACAATTTGTATTCAAAGCATTTTAAAAAAAAAGATAAAAATGCTCACCCATTTTTTTTTATTTTTTACTTTTTTATCTAAAACAGTTTAAAGTAATGTAAAATTAAACTTTGATGTTTATACAAAATGTTACTGCGCAACTCTATTACAGACCAAAATTATTATAATGCATTGAGAATGAAAAAAAAAATGTTTAAATAGATCATAGTCTAATTGAAAACATTTACTAAACCATTCATTGATATTGAATATACATTTTAAAAATTATACATTGGTAATATGTATGATAGACAAGAGTAAAGCTATAATACTATATCAACATTTTAATAATATAAGTTAAGTTGTTATAGAGTATTCAATGAAAACCTTACAACGTAACAGGTAATTGAATATGGAAAACATAATTTTGTATTGCCTAATATTTGATAAAATATACATCATTAATTTAAACAAATGTTTTCACTAAAATACCCCAGATTTTAATTTATGTTATTAAATATATTTGAGATACAAATTAAGTTATACAAAACAAATTGATCAATATTTTTAATTTGGTTAAATAATATTTTACATACAAAAATATGTATATTATGTCAATACACATTAATACACATTTACATTAAGATGAAATTCGTCTTCAAAATGTTCATAATTTTGTTTTTTAATTATAATTAGCAGTCTAGACTTTCAATACTTAGTTGTGTATAGATACTACACAACTTGTAACATTGTTGTTATTCATAAAATAAAGTAAAAATTACATTTTAAAAATGTAACTTAAACTTGTTTGTAAATAATAAATCTTAATACAATATTGAAACAAATTTATTATTTATAGAATAAATCATGAAAAAAAGCATACATTTTCTATAATAAAACTTAAATAAAAATAAAATATTAACTTGAGATTTTTTTATAGATTGTGGCTTTACATGTTGCGCAGTGAAGTCATATAAAATTAATTTAATATTTTTAATGTTGTCAATGTTTAAAATATTACTGTTTAAAGAAAAAAAAAGAAAAAATGAAAAATGTAGGAACTGACTCATATTCAGGTCTTAAATATGCCAACTATAAAATAATAATGATTAAAATTTTATCATGCTAACACCCATTAATAAAATACGGAATTAGGATTTTTTGCATGTATATTTATATATATATTTTCAAGTTTCTCCGAGGATCAATCATGTAGCATACCGTTTTGTCCACAGTCTAGCAATTCTGTCATGTTCTTCGCGGTTTTGTAGATACTGTGTAGCAATACTACCGACTAGGGGGTCCGCTATAAGTATAATTAATAAACAAATATGATTTTAGTTATTATGAATTAAATATTACGTAAGTAATTTACAGTAATTAGATTAATATGTTAATGTATATTTTTTTTACCTAACTAATTCTTTTAATAATTGATTAAAATGATAAAACATTCAAAATGACCATAAAAATACATAACCTGGTAACATTTTCCATTTAAATTAATTTAATTGTTGTCAATTTTTTTTTTTCAATACTATTAGTATTAATATTTATCTTTTAGATTATTTATTGTATATTCATTGTTAATTTTAGTTAAACATAATATCATTAATTTAAAAAAATAATAAATAATAATGTATAAATACATTATAAGCCTTTACCTGGATTACAATCAGTCAAAAGGGAACAAATTGATAACAGCACCTTAGATATGGTTAATGCAGGAGACCAATTGTCTTTAAGTATATCCAAGCAAATTACACCCTGAGAGTTAATATTGCAATGATATATGCGAGTCCTAAATGTTACCTAAAAATTAATAACGGTTATAATTGGTTTCTCAAAAACTAAAATCATTATCGTAATTAAAAAAATAAAAATTGTTTGTTACATACCTTAGGAGGCTTAAATGGATACTCAGGTGTGAAATGAATGTCTAAGAAGAAAACTCCTCCTTCATACACAGAACCTGGAGGACCTAAAATCGTGCTGACCCATTCAAATACATTATCTCCTTTTGGTCCAGCACTGAAAAATAAATGAATACTATACTTTAAAATTAAACTTACAAAAGAACAAATAAATATAATTCAACATAAAAAATATATTTAATTTTCATAAGTCTGACGAAAGTGGATTATGAATACAGATCAGGGATAGCTAATCTGTACAGTCAAATATTTTTGTCCAAATTGCTGTCTTGATAAAATACATTTTTTCCTTTTATGATTGGATTCTAAGCCCCCACTTCGGTGGTCAAAACTTAGGATTTGAAACAATATTAATAATGATTAATGACAAACAGCGGTACTGCTGTAGACGTGGAGAAGATTTAAAACCAGGCAAGTCGTTCTGGTATATAGCAAATTTTAAATGATTGTGTTAAATTATTCATTACATATAAAAAATAATTCTGAGCAGAGATGATGTGTCAGTCTGAATTTTTTATAATTTATTCATAATATAGGTACTATTACTGTAGATTGAACTTATTATTGTAATCACATACCTATAATGTACTGGTGTACAGTAGAAACTAAAAATATGTAAATAGGTATGACTATAATGATAGAAAGTTTCAAGTTCCTAGAATTAAAATATTTGTATTTTAACATACATAATAACTAAATTGTTCTTATTTGTTTCAATATACAATTTTGTCATAATGAAAACTTCAATTTTCTAAAAAAAAAAAATTGTGCCAATGTATATTTGATATTTTTAGAATGTTGTAAGATCAAATTATGAAGAATCTCGTTCTTACTAAATATTCAAACCTTAGCTATTAAAATTAAAATTAGATGAAATTTTAACTACAATATTTTCAAATTCATGTGATTTTGACAAACGTGTAATTGTATTTTCAACATTTTTGAATTGCTCTAAATACAACTTATCAGGAATCTCGTATCTTTTATATCATTTTCAAGCTTTTTTATTCAGTTTAAAATTATTTTTTGTTTATTAACATTTATATAAAATAAAACAATATGTCTATAAATAGCTAAAAATAAGGCCAGAATATATGTAAAAAATGATACTATAAATATTTAATAAAAATATCGGTACTTATGCGTTATTGCGCCTACCACGCGTCACATATGTGTTATCGAGACTACCTCATATTATGGATTATAGCGACGCCGTTTTAAGTAGTAATTGTTAAAAGATAATTGTAGAAGAGTACTCCCCTAGCAATGGATTTTCGGCGGAATATGCTGTGAAATAAAAGAGGGATTTTTAGTAGAAGTTCCTGATCGGTCTTCTGCTACTTTGATGTCAAAAATACATCAACACATAGAGAAAGGGACGATAATTTACTCTGATTACTGGCGAGCATATAACGCAATACAAGATAATGGCTATCAGCATTTCACAGTGAATCATTCTTATAATTTTGTTGATCCAAGTACACATGCTCACACACGAGGAATAGAAAGACTTTGGGGATTGGTGAAATGGAGAAACAAACGTCATATAGATACAGCGAGACACCATTTAGAATCCTACTTGGCAGAATTTATGTGGAGGAATACTCATCATAATGAAGACAAGTTCAACGTTTTACTTAATAGTATTGCAAAACATTGGCTACCACAAATCGATTTTTAAATTTTTACTAAATGATATTTTATTTTATTTATTTTATTAACTATTTAAATGTAATTACCATATTATCAATATTATTATATAATCAATAAATACTGGGATAAATACATTGACATTAGCTTTGGGTAGTTTTGTATAAACGTATTAAAAATATATTGCATAAAATAATATGCATTCGAAATCAAGGTAGTCGAGATAACGCACAAGTGAAATCAAGGTAGTCGCGACGAGTCAGCGGTAGGAGCGATAACGCACAAGTACCAAAATATCATTACAATGTAATTATATTATTACAATACAACATTGAGTATTCTTGCTCTGTTATAATATTTTCTTTTGTTTCTCTTTTATTTTACCTTAGACCCAACCAAGTACCAACAAGATCCAATTTTTCTACCAAAAGACATTCAAAATTAAATATTAATGCATTTTAAATGCTCCAAAATGTAACAAATATATCCATCATTATGCTCAGAATCTAAAATACATTTTTTGCTTTGACCAACTTATTAATATTAGATTAGTTTTTCAATTTGAGTTGGCCATCCCTAACACAAATTAAAAATGAGAAAAACTATATAATGGGTTCAATTATATTAACCAAATGTAGTATTATTTTTGATTATATTAATTTTAATCATTAAAACTTATGAAAAAAAATAATTTATTAACTATACCTGCAATTGGGTGGAGGATCCAATGTAATTTCAGCTAGTTCTTTTTGAATCCTAGAAAAAAATAATAGGTACTATGTATTATTTGATGATGTACATATTTCATTATATTCAAAATCTGTAAATATCAATATAGTAATAATTAATATAAGTCAATAATATTAGATAAATATTAGGTACAATCTTAAAATCCAGTAAGCATAATAATTATGTCATTCCTCTGTAAGGTACACAAATCAAAATTACGTAATTATTTCTCAATACTAATCAAAGGGTTAATTACTCTAAAATTAAATATTATTATCATCATACTAAGATTTGTGTAGTATGTTATCTAATTATAAAAATTTAATACCCATCAATTTTTATTTTATAGTTATAATTTAAAGAACCTGGAAAAATATTTAAAAATAAAATTGACAAATATGCTAAGAAACAAGATGTGTCTGAATAAGTTGATATTTATATACTTGCCCTTAAGGGTAGTAGAACATTTTCTATCTTAAGATTATAGAACAAAGGTTCTAATAACTCAGTTATAATTAGGTTAGCTTATAATTCAGCTAATAACAATAATAATAAAAACATTTGATGATGTATACCAGAGATGGCAAATAAATGACACGCATGCCAAGATTGGCACGGGGAAAATTTTCAATGGCACCCGAAAGACTTTTATGTGTCCATATATATTTATAGATTTTTAGGTATTAATAATCTATATTTCACAACGACAAATTGTTATCTTTATGATTTTTTTAATTTATATTTTGTACTGAGATAAATACAGACATATCTAATCAATACGAAGCAAAAAGTTTCTAACAAACAATAAAAGTATTTTTTTTTAATAATTTATTTCTACATTATCATTAGATTTTCATGTACGTTTTATAAAAATTCTGTTAGTAAAAATAATTAGTGACACCGCTAAACATTTTTTTTTGAATTGTATCATAAATTGGCTTGTTGAATAAATTCTATTTGCCATCCATGGTATATACCTATATGTTAAAAAATGTGAGATATATTGATTTAAGTTAAAACAAATAGGTTGTTATATCCAATTCTAAAATTGACCGATTGTAAAATCATACATTCACATGTTATTATTTGTATTAAATATTAATAAATATTAAAGTACAGTATTAGTACTTAACTGTTTTGATTATTTTTATGAATAACTATTATATATATAATAGTAGGTAATAATTTATTTTCAAACAGTGTTTGGTACGATAGTTATTGACTTGTAATAGAAAATAATTTTTAAACTACCTACTTAGGTACAACTTTAAAACATTCTATATTCATTTTCTAAATGTCTAGAACAAACCTAGGTAGATTTACTGAAGGTATATTCTTGTTTTGTACCCACTCATATTTCTACGTTATTCTAGCCTTACAATAGGTAATACCCATACAATTGAACGCTTTATGTGAACACCTACTCAACGGCGGGTACAGCCCAAGTGGTTACGCCACCCAGACAGATAAGTATAATATATTATTATAATATGTAGCAATTTGCAAGGGAATAGAAACCGACTGGACTCACCTCTTAGTCGAAGTGCTAAGAGATTTAGACATCTTTGGATTTGGTTTCACTTCCTTGGTGGTTTCGCTGCCTATGGACGGCGATGACGGCGGAGTCGCTTGCACGGCTGTGACAGCGGGCAACGTAGCGGTCGCACCTCTGCGACCAGAATTGTTGGGACTGCGTGGGGTAGGGGTAGTAGACATTGTCGACAAACGCTAGTGACGACCGGCGACCTGCGGACACAAGAAGACAAAGTGGCGCGTTAAATCGGTTGATTTCAACCATAGAGCAATACTCTACGATTTCAACGGCCAACCTCTAAAACTCGGGGAGGGAATGGTGTGAACGGTGTTCAGTCTTAAGACATCGAGTACGGCTTACAATGGCGAGACGATGTTGGCGGCTGGGCGACGGCGGACGGACGTCGGGCAAGTGAGCGACGGACGGAGAAGGGCCTTTGCATGCGGTCAGCGACGTTTTCGCAAACGGCGTGGAACACACAGCTACGGCGCTCGGGCAATGTGCGCTGCGGAACGCGTACCGGGATCGACGGCGGCGTGCGGCTGTGCGGCGGAATGCGGTTGTTTCAACCGGGTGCGGGCGCGTCAAACGCTCGAAAAGGCCGCGGGACGTGAGCGCAACGGCGATGAAAATGCACGACGGCGGTGGCGGCACGACGGGCGAACAAAGGAAAACACCGAAATAACAATCACGCATCGAGTTTTCGAAAACGATAGTGGTTCCAAAAATGGTGTCCGCGTACCGGCGAACGTATAGCGGTTGTCGGACGACGGCGGCTCGGTAGCCGGTCCGTGTGCGTGCGTGCGCGAGTATTTTATTTTTTTTCCACCCAATGTGTCGTCGTTATCACTGCAGCCGAAATGCAGGCTGAATCGAGCATGCGCACGCCGTCGTTGTCGCGCGAGTCGTGCCACACCGAAAATAATAACAACAACAACGACGACGCGATTACCTCGGCCGCGGTTTGGCATCGAGTAGAGGTATCAACCATCCTCCGCCGCCGCCGCCGCCATCAGCTGCTGTCAGCGGCAATATTTAAAATATATTATATAGTTCGATTCAATAATTAATATATTTATTGTTTCGTAATCGTCTGTCGACGGCATAGTCGCAGTGTTGTGGGAATATCAACTAATTTATTGTATATTTTATGTATTAAAAATATTGTATTACTGTATAGAGGTACATACATTTTTTAAAAATACATTTTGATAACTAACCAAATATCAAGACGACTGATGATTTGCGAGAGGATAACAAAAACAAATTGTATTCTACATAATAATATAATATGTATCTTAGACGATTTAGATAATAATAACTATATAAATTATTATATTCTATTACGATTGATATAAAACACGTTTAAACTATTAGCTACATTTAAACTATTTAACTACGTTTAAACTATTAACTGTGTTTAATCGTTTTAATAATGTCAGCGATTCCACCAGATGGTAAAAAAAACAATTTATAGTCTATACCTACTTATTAGTTGTTGCTTTATGGTTTACTGTCCTTGTCCTATCATAACCCATAAGTCACAAGAAAAAAATGGGACTATAATATCAACTGTATTCCACAAAAGTACAAGACAATATTGTTCCAAAAAAAGTTTAAAGTAATAATTGGAAGATGACATATTTATGGAAACAATGGCATCATAGTAAATATAACTTTGGTGGAACCTGCATGGAGGGAATCAGGGACAATTCCCGCTCATAAAAATTTAATGTAACTTTTATGGAAAACGGTGCAATAATTTTTGAGTCTAAGCCTCTAAGGAGAACAAACAAATATTCATTTTTATGTATTGGAAGATTTATAATATAATTATATTAGGTATACCGTACATTAAAAATGTATCAAATTATCTTAATTGAAAGTTTTCAGATTTCTAAAAAAAAAAATGTGCATAAATACATATCTACATAAATTAGATTAGTTCCAAATATATGGGGTGTAACAGAAAGAACTGACTAATGAAATAACTTTGTTGTAATCAATATTTAAAATTTTTTTTCTTTATATAAAATGTATTGACACTTGCTTTATATTTAAAGTAAAACAATTTTTTATTTGTAAAATTGAAAAAAAATTTTTAATTTGATTCAATTTTTTTTGGAAAAATTAAAAATAGCCAATTCATAAAACTGTTTATAAGAAAAATGTTGGGGGTAAAAACACTTTTCTAAGTTAAGTGGTTTATTTTATACAATTTTTTGAGAATAAATTTTTTTGAACCATAATTACTTTTTTTAAAATATTATTTTTGGGAATTTTCAAACACGAGTAAATATTAAATTATTTACTATCCATATCATTTTCGAAATTTTTTTCATACTTTAAATTTTGATCAATTTTATATTTTTGTTTGTCAGGTCTTTCTGTTACACCGTGTATATATTGGTATTATATGTAGCTAATCTAATCAGGAATTTAATATAGTATTATGGTTTGATAAAATTACTTATTTATTTAAGTACATCTTATTACCTATTACCAGCTATAGGCCCTAGTGCCCTACAGTTTAACTTACCTAATCTCTTTACACGTAAACAAATTTTTTAAATAATCGATTGGACAATGCAAATAAATAGATATTTATTCATTAGATGAATAAATCTATCCATAAATCAGAAATTTGTAATTCATAATAAAATAAAAACAAATTACAATGCTGAATTGCTGAAATCTATTATTATATAATTAAATAACGCTTATTTTATGCATACATAATAAGACAATTAAATAACTAGCTTAATTGTATTCAAACAGATGAATTCTGTTCAAACTTTTAAGGAAACCGTCGTTGCATCCCAAATTCAGACAAACAAAATTTTTATTCATCAATTTACTAAAATTATTACCTATTAATAATTCCCAAATTATATGACTCATAAATGTTCTTCTTACTTTGCATTAGGTTAGGTGGATTCTTGTCTGAAACAGTCCCTGTTTTAGAACATGAATCATGAAAACAAATGAGGGTAAAGTTAATAGACAATTTTATTCTCACACAATTCAATAATGTTTGTTCTAAGCAATTTACATAAAATGAATTTTTATGAAGAAAAAGAAAATTTTAAAAAATATTGCATAAGACATCTGTATCTAGTACTTTTAAAAATATGGTAAGTTATTTGAAATTGTATATCAATTCTATTGTCTAATACATTTTATTTCACAACAAAATAATGATAAATAAGAAATGAACATTAATTATATTTTATCTAAAACCTTCAAACAAATCATTAAAATGTGGTCATACTTGTTTGAAGAAAAAATGGTCTACTCCTTAATTAATTAGTGATACAACACAAAACAGTTGGTCATAAAATTGACTTTCGTGTTAACAAATTTAGAAGAGATAAATAAATATTTTTAGAGGTATATCAATATTGTTCTATTAACTTATTACATTAGTTGCAATATTCTTTAAATATTATTATACATATCAAAATTTTATGGGAAATAAATAAAAGAGAAAATAATAAACAAACAAATATTTTTCATCAATATATTTAATATTTTTAAAATAGTATGGAGAAAACTGTCTATATTAAAATCCTATAAGTAAAATATATTACTAAATGAGAATAAGATTTCAATAAGAATGGACAATAACTTAACATAATACAATATATAAGTTTAGTAGTAGGGCTATGTGAACTATTAATTCAAATATTTTTAAAAAATCGTAACAAAAGTGTAAAAATTATAACAAATAATAAATGAAATAATAAATTATTCCAAGAATACTTAATACTGTTTTTTTTTGTATACAATATTACAAATTGATTAATTATTAAATTAAAAATCATAGTTAAAATTGTATATACCATACATTTGCTGATATTATCTGAATAATTGTTTTCTTTTAGTGTTATTGTTTATCGTGTAAAGAACAATAGCATTTAATAATAGATGATAGTTTAAGTTTTAAATTAGCAAGTATGATAAACAAATTGTATTTAATTTAATCAATAGATCGATACAGAAGACAACTGAAAATTATAGATCATTGTAAACATGGCCAAACACCCAAACATTGATAGTAATTAAATTTAATATCTAGTGTTATATCAGATAATCCAAACACATGATAATTTATAAATGAAAGAAATAAAATTATTGGGAGTAATGATAAAACCTGGTATTAATAGTACATATTCTTTATGTAGCTCTATTAATAACTAAAAACTTTGATGATAATTTAAACTGTTTCATATTCTTTGTGTAAAGAACACTTGCGACAACATGCTAAAAATACAGCAAAAAGCTAAAACAAAAAAAAAACAACATTTCACATTATTGATCTATATTGAGATTTGTTACAGAATTGATTAAATTATATTATAACTCAAGAATATTCAAATTGCATATGAGTTCATAATAATATATCAAATTATGGTTTTGTGTCAACATACCTGAACTAAAGCAAATCCAATTGCTGTCCATATTATTATTTCACTATTTTCCTCTAGAATATCTTCTAACTTTTTGAAGCAGCCGTCAGTATATGAGTCATCGTCTTTGCAATATCCGTTTAAAGGTATGGAATAGCAACAAGATGAAGGCAGTTCATCGCTATGTGTAACTGGTTTCCAATCTTTTGGTCCATAAATTCCACAACATCCAATCTAAAAACGAGAATTAGACAATTAAATAATGATTAGGCTGGGTAATATTAAATAGAGTTTAACACGTTCAACGTCGGATGCCCTCAGACACTGAAGACGGGCATGCATGGTCGACTTTGGATACCTTCGGACGAACGTTATAATATGTATTTTCACTTATAAAATTATTTCTTTCAAAAAATTAAATATTTTAGTATGAACAAATTTAGTTACATCAGAAATGTGGCCATCTTATGGCCAAAGTCTATGTTTTTCAAATATTGGCTCTGCCATTAGAGTGATAAGCAAAAATAATGTTGGCGTTGAATGTGTTAAGTTCACCACACACAGCAGAAATGGAGGTAAAATTGCATCGTCTTGACGGTGCACCACGGTGGCGTATATTGTGTCCTACTGAATTTTATCGCTGCAGTATGTGGTGACCTTTTTTAGGTAATTAAGAAAAACATTATTTACGTCAGTCTGTATCATATTCCAAGTTTGTGTGGAAGCTTCATAACCAGTTTTATTGTATCCAGAAATTGTATGGTTCATCTGATTCAAAGCGTAATCTTTGATTTCACCGCGCATGTAATACACGGAACCAGACAAAATGAGTTCTCCAATCAAGACAATTGTAAGCAGTATGGAAAACTACAAGAATTGAAACACAATTAATTTTAGAGTAGAAAATAATATAATCCAACAACAGTTTGAAGAACATGCATACCAGTGTCAAAAGCCATCCAATGTCTCTGAGCACACCGCACAGACCGATGATGGAGATGACAAACAGTCCGATACCAATGGCCAACAGTATTTGAGGCATGGTGATGAATTCAGTGCTTATGAAATTTGACCATTTATACAGTTTTTGATTGATGATGAACGCAATCGACAAAATGCCAATGCTGGAGATCTGCAATTCGTGCGGAATAGGTACATCATTTTATAATACATTATTATGAATGTCATATTATACGACTCATATGAGGAAAAAGTGAGTAATCGAACGTTACCCAACCAATATCGTCAGTCGTCACAATTATCATACTTACGAGACACAACAGGTTGAACAAGTACAAAATGTACTTGCCCAAAAACGTGCAGATGGACATAGTTTTGGCGGTGACGTCGATCGATACGGAGCAACCGCGGACGTGCGACGAGCCAACGACAATTATCGCGATTACCGTTTATTTGTGATGTGAATTTCGAAGTGAATCGTGACCAGAAAGATGAGTAATATCTAACGACAAGAGAGAACGCACTGCGCAGTAGTAGCCGAACGTCTGAACTAAAATCTGAACACAAAGCGAGGCAGACTGATCGATAGACCAAATGGCAAATACTCCTTCCAACGTTCCAACACAAGGCAAAGAGTAACCTCCACAGCACCATTGTTCCACACTCGCACAGCTGATATTATTATCTCCAATGGCTCACACGTTATCAGTTATTACCACTATATATAAACCGTGTTTATTACCACAGGACAATATTTTATACAAATATTTTCATACAATCTGTGGTTATTATCTGACATACAGAGTGATTCAATTCTAGGTTTTTAGCACAGAATAGATTAAATTAGATTTAAACTATTCTGTGTTTTTAGCACGGTTTAAGATATTATAAGATATAATATAAGAAAATTGGAATCATTTAACGTGAAATATTCATTATGTTATCGAAAAGAATTGACTTTTTTCTCAACATTTTTTTTTTCATGGATTCAAGTGTCAATTCGTTACAAAGCAACACATTTTTAAAGAAATTATTTTTTTTTAAGTTTCCTACTTATTTGAATGACAACATACTTAGCACGCATATAATATGTCTGTGCGACCGTGCGTATATCGAGCACATGCTTAAGGAACAATTAGGGATACTTCTAATGTTATAAAATATTTATTTATAATAATTCTCCAAAAAATTAAAGATCAAGAAAGTATACACGCCGACCCCGAATTGGTAAGCGTTTTTAAATTAAAAATTGGGTGGGAGGGGGGGGGGCTCATGGACATTGTACATAGGTACGCATCTTATTTTTTCCTTTGATAGGTAGGTACAAAAGATTATATGTAATTTTATGTGCTCTGCAGTACACTATACACATTACATTATATTATATACCTATGAAATAATTTGTATTTATAATAAATGTTTTATGTTTTAAAAACTAAGATGACCATTAATTATTAGTTAATAGAGTTACTACGTAGTAGACTACGTGTAGTACGTACCTACTTATACTACTTACGCCTTAAACATTTACACAGGCCAAGTGGGGCCAATTAGTAGCCATACAAATTGATGATATGATAGATTGTCATACAAAGCACATCGTGCATTGTAAATAGGTTTACCGTTTACTCTTATTTAGTCTATTCAGTCTACAAAAATATTCGCTAATTTATAACATCTACATTTTGTTTCTATAATTCACAAACTATTTTAAATAAATAATAAAAATATACATTTTTTTATTAATAATTACCTAATAGTAAAAATCTATATTAAAAAAATATATATTTTTAGTAATGGGTAGGTTAGAAAGGTAGGTATCTAAAAATCTAAAATAATGTATTTGTCAAATTAGTAATGATGGATCTTCAAATAAATTAATTTAGTTTCGATTTTCTTGATTGTAAAGTTTATTTTTAATCAAAGTCGATATACCATAAAGACGATATGTATAGACCATATATATATACGATATTTCTCGTTATGAAATAGTGAATGCCCACTTGTCTTTAACAACTTTAACCAAAAAAAAATCCTAGTTAAACGGTTATATTAGTATTACCTACCCGTTCAAGCTAATTTTCAATTGTTATGTCACCTCCTAGCTCCTCTATATATAGTCATCTAATTTTCTTATTATGCTTTTATATACCTAGATTGACATTTTCTAATAAAATATAAAATAAAAATAAAGTTTATTGTTTTGCTATATGGATGTACAATTGACGGATCAAGTTCCGTCATGTATAATTTAGTTATCCGGGATACCCTATATCGGGGCCTATCCCGTGTCTATTTCACGACACCGACACGTATAAGGTATCAATATTCAATATTGTATGAAGAAGCATAATAGTGCAACTCTGGTACTAACCTTGCCAGCTCGGACTTTTATCTGTTATTTATCGTGAAGTGGAGAAACCGCGGTCGAAACGTTTTCCATTTCACGACACGAATAATAACGCATGTCTGTGAAGTTGACTCCTCGTTTTTGTCCGGTCGATTAAAAAAAAAGGCTAACATTTTGCAAATCAGTTTCAAATTGGTCAATAAATGTATGAACAGAAAAATTATATAATATGATTGTACTATTGTAGGTTTATTTATTTAACGGTTCAAGTATAAAATTATAAAAGGTTATATATGATATATCTATACCTTATTCTGTATAAATGTTTAGTTATTGGTAAATGAGAGAATAATAATGAGAATAATGAAGTACCCATATATTAGTAGGTACCTATAAATTGTTTAAATATTGCACGCACTTCAATTATATATACATGTATAATATATAATATGATAGTATACCAATAACAATCATATTTTCTCATACTCTTCGTGGACAATAGAACACTTGCAATAAAATGCTAAAAATACAGCAAATATCTGAAATCAAAAATACGTAGACGATTATGATACTGTTCTGTTTTTGCAAGTCTCAAGTCGAAAACGTAGGTAATCCCATAGAGGTACCCGGGTCCCTAATATTATATAACTCGAATACATTTTCAAATACACTCGAGTGTATAATGCGACCACTGCATGACCACTTACGAGGACAGTTCTAAAATGTCTATATAATATATATTATTGTTTCTATACACATACCTGAACCGAAGCGAATCCTATGGCGGACCAAAATACTATAAGGCTATTTTGCTGAAGATTGGCCTTGAACTTATCAAAGCAGCCGGTTGAGTACGAATTGATTTCCGTGCAAGATTGATCGATTTGGACTGCGTAACAACAAGAGGCGGGCACTTCACCGCTGCTCGTAAATGACTTCCAATCTTTCGGTCCGTCAATTCCGCAACATTCGATCTATGAAAACAGCAATTATTTTAGTATGGACTACAAACTAAATTAAATAGGTAGACACTAATATTATGGACTGCCTTAACATGTAATAATAACTAATAAGTTATTGATTTACTTGTGTTATTACTTATTACTTTATTAGTCATAAGTGCTCATAACATATTTTTAACAAGTTTATACAGCTACGACCAAAAGTAACGAAAAAATATTTTTCGGGGGAGAGGGGCCCTATGGGTAACCTTGGCTTCAACTGTATAGCTGCAGTATAAGTTTTCGAGATGTTTTATTTGACAGTCTATAAGTATTTGTATATTTCTTTAGTTACTTACCTAACCCACGAAAATGCACCTACTGAGATGTTAAAGGAAATGTTGTACAATTTATCATATCATGTTTAAATGTTTTAGAAGAATAATATACATATATTATTAGTATTTTATTTGTTTTTTATACAAATATAAATTGTTTAAAAATCATCAAGACAAAATAAAATTTGATTCGATAATTAGTATTAATATCCATAACTTTTTTCATAGTGGAATACTATGGTTGGGGTGAAACCGAGTAACAGACGCTACAGTGTGTAGTTTTATTAATATTTACGCTACTTGTACACAGATAAAATATATATTTTGTGAATTTTTAAAGCATAAAAACATTTTATTCTTATTATTTTAAGTGCATAAAAATATGTGGCCTTAAGTTTACTTGTTACAAATTAATGACATTGTTATATCATTAAACTTACGTCAGATTGTAATACATTCCAGGACTGTCTAGAGGCTTCGTGACCGGTTTTATTGTACCCGCTGATCGTGTATTTCATTTGTTTCAATGCGTATTGTTCCATGTCACTACGCATATGATAAACAACGCCACCCAACACGAATTCTCCGATCAAGAGGATTGCAAGTAGTACGGATAACTATAATATATATTGTAATGTACAAAATGACACATGCGTAAATATAAAAACGCTAAGGCATTAAAGGATTAATACTTAATCGTTTAAATGTTTAATACACAATACACATATTATAGTGTATAATTTGTATAAACATTTAAGTATTTAACGTACCTATGTCGTATACACTTAAAAAGCTACTAGCTAGGATGTCTCGTCTTGATTTCTTGGTACATATTTTATACCAGTTCACTTTCCGTTTAATCGGTTTAATATACTAACCTTAGAGTATCAAAAAAAAAATATTTACCTGGTGAAGAAGCAACAGAGAACGGCCAAATAGTTCATTAAATGATAGATTTAAAATTGAAACATTTAATTATAATATGCATGATATTAGTGCAAGTAACTTGGATAAACAATGTATAAGTATAATTCAAAGTTACTAAGTGATTGCGTTTGCTTGAATCCAAACAAATTTAATTTTATAACAAATGAAGTACTTGAAAATGCATACTAGAACTGTCACTTCCAACAACTATTGATATAGATTATAGAAACACATTTGCATATGAATATTATAACAATTCGCTTTACAGTTTAATTCTATTGCTGAAACGTTTAAAGATACTTTCACATTTTTAACTGAAGACTCCCAATTTCTTATTTATGAACATAAGGGCTCTTTGATCAGTTTGCAGACTAGGCGTTTTGACGCCAGTCCGACCCTGCGTCTACAGTTGATAATTTGATATAATATTGAATAAAGATAATATATTTTAGCTGTATGACCAACGACGATGTTTATCTTTCTAATTGCGTTATCGAAATTAAAATAGAAATAGAAAAAAAGCAAATACATACGTCATAGAATATTAGAATCACACCTACAGGCTAGTGAGGCTACAGTTTTTAGAAACTAGACGGAGTGTCGGAGGGAGTCCTGTGGCGATCGCCGGTATTTATCTAGTCATTAACACAATAATAAACACTTTATAGCCATTATAGCCTATAGGTACACTTATAACTTATAAGTTATAACTATTGTTTATTAATTATTATAATACAAGTAAACAAAAACATCTAATACAGCGCGCTGGCTGTCAACAATCAACATTTATGTAATAATCATTAAGGCTTTTTACCTAAGAGATTATTAATTTTTTTATTAATACCTAATCAAAGCGGTTTTTTTTACAAGCATTATTGCTATTAGGACTACACACTATATTACTATAATACAGCAAAGTGACTTCTTAAGAAGATGTTAGCGTATACCTACTATTTGTTTTCTTTCTATCTAACCCACCCACAACGGCCGCAACATAGCAACTCTGAGTTTAGCGTAATATTATAATTAGTTTAGTGTAATTCAAAAAAAAGGTTGAACGCGGTTTCTCAATAATTATGTATGAGCGTCTGAAGTAAGAATCTTGACAAAATTAATCAGTCACAACAATTTGTGAATTATTATGTGTGTTAAAAATTCATATAAAATTTTCTTTTTATACCTTAGATTTGAAAATTGAATACAAGATTCCTCATAAGTTGTTTTAATATAGCAGTTCAAAAATACCAACGAAACATAAGCATGATTTTTTTTTAAGCCTTTTTTATTTCATAGTTTGACAAAATTCATCAAAATTACAAACATTTGCAAATTATTTTATCGTTAAAAAAATTATAAAATATTCAATTTTTATAGCTAAGGACTCAACATTTAAATTCTATCGATAAAGTTATTTTTAAAGACATTTTAATTTCAAATTTGGAAAGAATTAAATATTTAACAAAAAATGACGATTTTAGGTATTCGGTATAAAAATTGTATTCGTAGGTAAATTTGAAACTTTTAAAGTACCTATATTATTATAATATTTTATACACACAATGATATTTCCAAATGCAATGTTTTCGGCAATAATTAATTCAGCATTTCAACCTACTGTATTACCAATAAAAAATAAACTTCTTAATAGCAATTATATCATAAAACATATACTTGTTATAATTATACTGCACCGGCCGTCTATAAGAATTCTTATTTGAAATGTCTTTAAATATACATTTTATCAAGACTATGTACACTAATTATTTAATTATTGTTCTAGTGACGTGATCTTAGCTATATTAATGTTAACCTAACTATTTTGTTTACATTATGAAATGAGATTATAATTTATAAGTGGCCAAGTGGCATTTAACGAATAGAAAACACACATTAATGTAAAATAATAAAATGTTTATGATATTAATTTTTTTTCTATCTCGATATGACAATTGTATGCAATCTATCATTATACATAAAATATAGGTAGCTACAAAAACGAAATAATGTTATTATATATTAAAATAATAAATGTTTTTATAGTCGTTTTGACTGTATTGACAACTTATATTATTTTTCAATCAAAAATTGTATAAATAAGGTGCTGATGAATTTCTTTTTCATATTTTATTTTATGTTGAAGTGAGATAATACCAATCTTTTTGTTTGTATCAAATTTTTTTAATTAGGTATGTTTTTATATTGAATACTTTCTGATTATGCACGGCGTTACACATAAAAAATGTAACACCTATGGATTTACATCTTCTTAAACATCGTTAAATGTAATCTACAGACTTTTAAACCGATTATTTTCATTGCTTTGACCAATTATAAAATTCAAGTCTACAATTTTTCTTTTAATAATTTTTTCTTTTTCTAGTTCATTTTTAATAATTAGGTACTTACATTTTATTTATTTTATATTTTTATGTGTCAACTTTGTAGGCTGTCGTTGTGACCAACTTGCTCTCCTCCCTTATCTATAGGTACGAGCTGCAACTGATTGTATTTTTTAATTTGTAATAAATTAACTTATTTTAAAATATTTTCAGTATTTTTTACTAAAATTATTTAATCACGATTAATTAATTGTATGACAGACGGCAGTTAAATAAAAATTAAACATGATGTATTTTAATAATTAACCTTTTTGTTGCATATTATCATAATCAAATCAATCAAAAACTTAGAGATATGTAGACTGTTGTGTATACGAGAGTATTATTTTTTTGTTGTTGGGTATACTTAAGACTTAAGAGTATTTATATTTTAGAAGGTAATTACTTATAAGATTATCACTGCACTCTTAATTTATTAAATAAAGCCTATAATAGAGACACCCCGCTGATTGTACGATTAATTTCTATGTTTTAAAACGATTTAATTTAGTTTTCGACCGTTATTTATAGGCTATAGCATAGATAAATACCATAGTCAATCGAAATTTGATGTTCTTGGGTGTACCGTACATACAGACGACGGCAATGACAAGTAGTGCGAGACCGACAGCCACCAATATTTGAGGCACCGTGGTCAGTTCCGAATCTACAAACTCTGACCATTTGAACAACTTTCTGCCCATGAAGTACGCGATCCACAAAAGACCGAAGCCTGATATCTGAAAATCCAAACACCGGAAAACATGAAACAAGGTACATATAATATTATAATATTAATAATAACATGAAATGTGAATAATATGCTACTGTTATTTATTATATGGTGCGATTGTTATAAGAAAGACTAACACACGTCACAAATATTATAGGTTCGTAATAATATATTATAATATATTATTAATATAAAATCAAAGCATTGTTCAAATGTTCGAAGTTCGAGATATACTATAATATTATAGCTTGTAGGTATAGAAGTATAGAAGTAGAACTCACGAAACAGAAAAGATTGAACAAGTGCAACACAAACTTGTTCAAAAACGTGCTGATGGACATTTTCGATTTCTTTACGACGGACTGAGGACGATAATAAATAGGTATAGGTATATGTACTAAAAAAACCAAAAAGATAATAATTATTATACTATTGCAGTTTATGCAACGCCGAATCGTATAAGAATAAGAAGAAACGGAGACGACGCGTGAAAACGTATTCGGGTACCGGCTAGGTCGAAACACAAACGGCTATAAAGACAACAGTAATAAATTACACATACCTAATGAAAACGCATCAGAAAAATAACAGTTCAGAGTTCAGGCTATCAATAAACGTTAAACCGGACTAAAATTGATAAGTCCGGGAATTGGGAGAGGAAAATTATGTATAATATTATGGCCTCTAACCTGTTTTTTCAATCCAGACTTAAAATAATCGACAATTGTATATTATATAATAAAATATCATAAGTCATGTCACACGAGTTATAAATGTATTGTGTATTTGTGACTTGTGTAGTGGACCGTGGACGTAGAGCAACTAGGCAGACGGGCCCCCAGTGTTACTTTTAAAGAAAAGTGAACAATTAGACAAATCGTTACAAAATTTATAAAAAAATATAGGTAGTCGTACCTCTAATATTTATGAATAGTTATAATAAAAACTTACGTGGAACCTTGTTCTTGTATTATATTTTCAAGTGTTTAGGCTAAACAAATATTTTGCAATCCCCATTTTAAAATAAAAATAACAAATTTCTTATGCCTATAAATAGTTAAGTAAAAATATTTTTAAAATGTCATCTTGTATGGAAAATTGTCATATAAACATTTGGTGAACATTTATAGTATCTACTATCTACTATCTATATTCTATGGTGTTAGAGTTACAAGAAAATGATTTTGTCAATACTAATTTTTTTGTAAAAATTCCGGTTTTTTCCTAATTTTTTTTTATGCTTTTCCCAATTATTAAGAAAAGTATTGGGAATTTTTTACTTTTGACCTCCTAAGTAACAAGTATTTACTATCCTACCAGAAAATATATTAATGTTGAATTTTTTTTTGACATTAACAATTTATACAATTAGCACAATAAGTTTATATGGGAGAATAAAAATATATACACGAAAGACTTGATTAAAGCAGCCACACTAACCAACCTAACCCACTGGTGACTCTTGACTATAGTTGATTACATTTGTTGTTTTTATTTTTTTTAAGTTTTATTTACAGAAATCATAAGATATTAGTTTTATAAGAGGTCACTTTTTCACCTGCGGGTGGGATTTCCTGGGAGTCAGGAATGTAAGGATGAAAAGATCTTTTATGAGAGGGTGAGGATAGATTTGGGGTCAGTTATGGAAGCGTTTATAGGAGATACAAGCTTCCTATTCTAATGTTCTAATGAATCTAATGTGTTGAAAACATATTGAAGTTGAATCTAAGAACATTTATGTAATTAAACAATTATACACACAAACAAAAATTACATTATTATAAAATGAATACATTTTTGATTTTTTACTCCGCCCTGAAGATTTAATTTACAATCTAAGTCTTGATATTTATTCTAATAAGATATTTTACTAAAAACTGATTAAAAAATCATAATTAATATAAAAAACTGAAAAAGGGGACGGCAAGATATTTTGGCAAATTTGCTCACTCGCTTCTGAAGTTCTGTGCACGGATTTTATGGATATTTCTTGTTTATAACTGTTGGAAAGGAAGAAGGGAAAAATGAACAATGTAAATAATATAACTATTATTGCCATATTGGTAAATAAAAACAGTTTTGTGGTACATAAAATTGTATTATTGTATCATCACTTTACAAGTTTATATACACGTCATACTTAATTAACATTAGAATCACAATAAAGTATTTAAAATCTATACATAATTACAGTTTTTGTTTTATATGTATTTTAATCATATATTATAATGTTCTAACAGCGTTTTTGGTTGAAAATCTTATCACTGGCACGTAAAATAAAATAACAAATTAAAACTATGAAACACCAATTGCATTCTAAAATGTAGAAATTAATTGAAAAAAGCAAATAATTAATTATTGGTTATAAAAATAAAAATAACCCATTTATAAATTCATGTAGCTGGATGAAATATAATTGTTTTATAATATTATTGTGAAATATAAAGATAACTGACAAAAAGTTTTCTTTCACAAATTCTCAAAAGAATCTTTAAGTACTATAAATAACATAATGATATCATTACAACATAATATGTATATCGATAAATCACATAATAGAAATAAGTTTTATATTCAGTTTTGTAATACAATACAATACTCTCTAAGCTTGACAATAAAACATAAAAATATATAGTATGTACACATATTTGCAACTATTACTAGAATGAGATTAAAATAGATAATTGATTATCGTGCAAAACGATTCATCAATATAGACAAAGTAATATGTAAATCTGCTTTATAAAATAATACACTAAATAGAATACTTAAATGTTTTATTGTAGACAGAAAGACACAGGTTTTTTCTATTTATCAGTACTATTATTATGTACAATAAGTTTTAAGTTAATGCAGCAAAATTACTAATAAGTGTCTATACTTTACGAAACACAATGCACGAAACACTTACCTTATCAAGTATTAACTTAATAATAATAATAATAATAATACAATTATCATCATTATTTTTAATTGGTAACTTAAATAATGGGGTTTATTCCTTTTTTAATTTAATTATAATTAATATTATTTCAATGTAGAAGTTATGTATACACAGATACATTATATTAAACAATAATAGGAACAAAAGCAATGAAAATTCATTAAAACACTTTTTACAAATAATATTAAATATTTATTAAAAATGTTGGGTTTCTTATCTATTTTTAAATTTAAATTGGTAGTATACAACTCTGATGTGACATAAATATATTTATAGAGGGTCAAAAAATCAGTTCAGAAAATAAAAATTAACCCTGTGTGTCCTATATAATTATTACAAAGAATTTTGCAGGTGTTACATAATATTTAATATTTATATTTTATTTTTTTGAAAAATAAGAACTTGATTGCACGAATTCAACGCTATTTAAGATTAAAAAAAATTCATACTTCATTAACCAAAGATTTAATTTATTCAAATGGTATTACTTACATTTTAATTCAATAAAAATAATTGAAATAAAATTAATTGCACATAATTAAATTTTAGAAATTACATGAAATGATAATTATAATAAGTAAAAATTGTTCATTACATTTTATATGTAAAATAAAAATGTATACATAGAAGAATAATATAGTTATGTTTTAAGGACACTAATAAGGGTAGTGGTAAGAAATTAAAATAATAAATTAACGTAAAAATTATTTTGTCAATATTTTGACTATAAAAATAAAATATATTTAAATTCAAAAACGTTTTAAGTGGACTACCTAGATTGAGAAGATTCTTCTTTTTTAGGTAGTTGCATATCTGGAGGCATTGATCGATGAGTGTTAGGAGATGGGTCTTTTGGCCTTAAATGGGCTTGAGGATGATAACCAAATAATTTGGCTCTATGTTCTTCTTCTTCGGCTCTATAAGCAGCAGCAGCAATTAATGGACTGAACCTCATAGAATCATATCTAAAATATATCAAATAAGAGATAAATATTTTTGATTACAATCCAAGACGCAAATAAAAAAACGTTATGTTAAGCATAAATGGCTTAATCTCTAATTATCATTGTGTATTGTTTTGAATATTTAATTAATTAAAATATAATTGTACGCACCTATACTGATCCCATGGTGAAAAATGTGTTGGTAGATGTGAAGCTCTTTGAGGATGTCTTGGAGGTGGAGGTAGGTAATGAGATGGAGGTGGAATACGACCCAACATCATATTATTTAAATCTTCTTCTTTGGACATCAAATTTGGATCTTTTAGAGGTGATCGTTCTCTCATCTTAGCTACTTGTTGCTGTTGTTGCTGATGTTGATGTTGTAAATGTTGTTGTTGCTGTTGATGTTGAAGTTGTTGTTGATGTTGATGTTGCTGCTGCTGCTGTTGATGATGATGCTGCTGTTGCTGCTGCTGCTGCTGCTGTTGTTGTTGTTGTTGTTGATGCTGCAATTGCTGCTGCTGAATAATATGTCTTCTCTTTTCTTCGCGTTTCACTCTATCTCGTTCTCGACCTCTTTCCCTTTCTTTTTCACGTTCTCTTTCTCGTTCACGGTCTCGCTCTCGTTCTCTTTCTCGGTCTCGTTGTTGCTGTTCTACTCGTTCTGTTTCTACAGGATCTGGTTTTATCGGCCAACCTCCAGAAGGACCGTACGTTGAATTTTGAGTAGGTAGTCCACGAGAAGGCTGTAACCTAGCCCATGGATCATTCATGGGATTGGGTGGGAATGAGGATAATGGTGGAAATCCAGCCGGGTACCTCGTAAACATTGCTGCAGGACCTGAAATATAAAAAGTATCGATATTAAAATATATCTTTCGACAAGAAAAACATTAAATATTAATTACCCATAGGTGGGTAGCCAGGAGGCAATCCTGGATGATGGTGATGATGAGGCGATGCAAACGGAGAGAGATCGTGCGGTGGTCGGCTAGGTGGAAATAAATGTGTGGGTGGCCTTAATAATTCAGTCTTTGGCACCGGATTGCTTGCAACATTTTTAGTTTCTGCAACTTGTTGTTTCTGTTGATAATGATAAATTTCCCAGGCCAATCGTACATGCATTGCATTCCATTTTCCAGGTTTCTATAAATTTAAATATAATTAGAACAATTAAATTAAGGTTGGATAAAAGAGGTTATAATTTACTTACACTTGACTTGGTAGGCTTAGATGTATCAGTCAACTGCTGTAAAATAAATAATGTTAAATTAATAATAGATTTAGTGATTACTGCAGGGTCCGAGTTCGCTTAGTCTAGAATTTATCTATACTATATAGACTTATAGTATATAATAATATTTAGCATATATTATAAACAGTGTAAAAATCCATATAAGTTGTCAGATGATAACGCATAATTACTTTTGGTGTAAATGTCGGCATATGATTTGGTGGTGTAAATGGTGTGTGACCCATTGAAGAATGCAATAGGCCTGGTGTAAATCCTGGATAGCTACCAGACAATAAATTCTGCCTATAAAACGGTGAATCAACTCCTCCCAATTTGGGTATATCTTTAAACTATAAATAAATATACATATTTATTAATTATAACTATATATATTATTTTATATTTGTTTAATATATGCTAACCAGTGGAGGAGGATATAATGCCGAAGTTGGTGCTGGTGGTATTGTTGAAGCATTTGGTATAGCTGTAGCAGTTGCAGCTACAGCAGGGATTAGTGGTGTTGCTGTATGTTGGTGAACATGAGTGTGTTGATGTTGGTGATGGTGCATTTCCGTCCGTAAGTACGGTGCACCAACAGCCAAAGTTCTTTCTTGTGATGATGCTAAAAACCTTGAGTCTAGTTCTCTCCTTAACATGTCAGCTTGATCTAAATCAAAATCATTTTAGAATCCTTAATACAAGTGATATTTTCTACTTTAACTTACTTGATTGAAATAAAGATTCAGCAGAAAAGGGATTATGAGCGGGTGGTGCTGATGGCAATGAAGATTGCGATGTAGCAGTAGATACTGGTGAAGAAAATAATGGTGGGGGGTATGATGATGGATGTTGTCGAGTAATATTTGCCATTGTAGATGTCGCAATACTGTTGTTCCTAAGAAAAGAACAATTTTTATTATTTTATAGCTAATAGTTTATGCTTTAGTTATAAAGCTTGTGTACTTACCCCATAGGACCCCATAATGGTGGTTTATTATATACAAGACTAGAAGGTGCTGAAGATGAAACAGTAGGCGCTAATGTTGGAGTAGCGGCAGGAGGTAATGCTAATGATGAAGTACTGAATGACGAAGGAGAATTTAGCGGAGGGCCATTACTTCGGTTTAAACTGTAAACATTACAAAATTAATAAGTTAATTGAATAAAATTAATTTTTCAATATATTTAATTTACATATAACTATCACGATCTCTGTTTGGACTTGGTCCTCGTGGTGACTGCCCTCTTCCTAACACTGGGTGTCCACTCAAAATAGACGTAGTAGTGGTAGTAGAAGTAGAAGCAGCAACAACTGTTGGTGCAACAAGAGGAGGTGCCGACACAACACTTGGTTTTGTTGATATCACAGACATTGGAGAAGTTCGGCTTAATCTCTATAAAAATTAAAGAAATCTTATTATCAACATTAGCAATAAAATATATACATTTGAAGCAAAATATAAATCTTTTATTTTCCTATTAATTTTATAATACTTTAGTCTCATAAATAAAAACTAAAATGTTTTTTTTTTTTTTTTTTTAAACAGCGCCAAAGACAATATAATTACCGCCATCATAGCAGTTGTGTATGGAAATAATATTAAAAGCTTAATTTATAAACTATTTTAAATTCTGAGCTCTTCATTGAATGTAATGGTTTCATTGTGATGTCTGTCAACATTATGTAGAGTAATAAAAAAGAAAATTGAGGGAGGTTACAGGTTTCTGCAAGAAAATTGGATACTTTGGATATAAAATTTCTAATACATTTTAAAATAGTAATTGGGGCAAGAAACTACACAAAAACCAAGTTTAAACAAAATAGATTTTGTTTTATTGTTTTAATTCGAAAATGAATAGCTATAAAAACTTGACATTTTTACAAAATATTTATATCGACATTTTCTATACATAAATTATAAAGTATTTAATTCTATTTTTGTGCTATTTCTAGGAAACTAATATTTTTCTTTTTTTCAATTTATGTATTATATCAGTTTTGTTTGTAAGTACAAACATTTGAAAATTAAGTAATGTCTATTTTATTATTAGCAAATTTATTTTATTTTAATTTTGGAGCTAGGTCTGTTTTGCAATAAAAATTAAATTAAATAAATGAATGAAGCATTTTAAATTTTATGAAATTTCCCAAAATAATGAAAATGTGTTAATTATTTTTTAGTTGATAATTTATACAGTTTTTAACTTTAATACTTAAAGCTTTTAAGTATAACAAAAAATTCTTCATATGATTTTTTTAAATGGAATCTAAGAAAAAAGTCAAGTGTGGCCACATTTTTCTGGGAGGTTGAATAACTTAATTTGTAAGTCACCTAAATTTAAAAATGAATTTGAATTTGAATTCAAATAATATTCATTTTTTTTTTTGCAAATGCCCTGGGGCTTTATATTATTTAAACGACTCGAAGGTCTTTATAAATATTTTTGACAATTATACATATCTTACATACTAGATATAAATTATATATATATTACACGTTGATGGAGTCACTTCCAGTGAAGTGCCTCCTGCCTTAATCTAAAATCTTAAACTAAGTCGTATGGTTTCAGACGCTTAAGACGTCTGATATCCTTGGAGTTATCTAATAGTTGGATGGCCAATGGATTGATATGGTGATCTAGCCTCGTCTTTTGTTTGCGAGCAAACCTTTGGATTTCGTCTGCTATTGTAGGCAGCATCATATCACGGTGAATTGGGTTGTTTCTTTCGAACCGATAGGCTGCAGTGATGGTCCGAAGGGCAATGTTTTGACAGCGTTGTATTACATCGATGTTAGACTTACTGGCACAACCCCACAGTTGAATGCCATATATCCAGATCGGTTTTATAATTGCAACATATAGTAGACGTTTATTTTCGATGGTTAACTCGGAGTGAGGTCCGACTAACCAATAAAGTTTTCGCATTTTTTCTTTAATCTGAATTTTTTTCTGACGGACGTGGTGTTTTCAGTTTAGACGAGAGTCAAGGTGCATTCCAAGATATTTTGCTGAATCTTTTTGTGGGATTGGTGATTTATTCAATACTATTTGGATGTTTTCGGTTTTGCGTAACGTATAGTTAACGTGCACCGATTTATCACCATTGATCTTAATTTTCCAACGTCTTGTCCAGGCAAAGATATTGTCAATTGACCTCTGTAAGTTATCAGTTGCAGTGAGCTGACTATTACGTGTTGACAAAATTGCCGTATCATCGGCAAACATAGCTAATGTTATGTTATCGTCGTTTGGTATATCAGGCGTATAGAGTAGGTACAGGATAGGTCCTAAAACACTACCTTGTGGTACTCCAGCTGATATATCTTTCCATTCGGTTATCGCGTTTTCGTGTATGACTCGAAATTGACGGTCGGTCAAGTATGATTCAAGATGTGCATACCAGGTATGTGGCAGCTGATCACGTAGTTTGATGAGGAATCCTTTGTGCCAGACTTTGTCAAAAGCCTGGGCTACATCAAGGAATACTCCACAGCAGTACTTTTTTTCTTCAAGAGCTTTACTAATTACATTAGTAACTCTATGTACTTGATCGATTGTTGAATGTTTGTTGCGAAATCCAAACTGATGTTCTGGTATAAGATTTTTTTCCTCTATAATCGGTTTTAGGCGTTTAAGCAGAAGTTTCTCTAAAAGTTTAGATAAACTTGGAAGGAGTGATATGGGTTGGTAGGATGTGACATTTTCAGGTGGTTTTCCTGGTTTTAGCAACATGATAACTTGTGCCCGTTTCCATTGTAAATAATATTCATGACATTTTTCATTTTAGCCTAATCTTAATGTATAATATAAAAAAAGTTAAAAGTTTTTTTTAAGTAGGTTTTACAGAATTCTAAAAATATCAAAAATACAAACACAATTTATTTTCATTTTATTATGTAGGTATATGTGAGATTATTATGTAAGAAAACCATTTACGATGTTATGCTTTAAGACGCATAACTTATGATCGATTTTTATTTTAACAATTGTAATTAGAACGTTTTTATCAATCATAACTTAAAGAGGAAACTGAGCAATAGACAATAATAATAATAATCAAACGTTTTAAAGCATCGTAAAATAAACAGTATTTGGAATTTTTAGACATGACAAATTTTAAAATAATAATAATAAATAATTAGGTATTAAGTTAAAGGGTTTGTTTGTACATACACGATTACACGAAGGAGTTTTTAAGTGTTTAACGAGGGGAAATTAAAACTGTAAGTTCGTGGAAACCCAAAAGTTTATATCGGACTGAGCAAAAGTCGATAAGCGGTGAGCTTTATGTACAAGGTAAGGGGAGGAGGACTCTGTTGTAGTAATTAAGGAGGTACCACTACCGCCGCCATCATGTAGTTTTATCATTAACCTTCTCTAGACTTCTCGTCGGAGCAGCCGAATGGAAAAATTAACATCCGTACCCATGGTAGAGAGGAGGGAAAGAGATAAAGTGGGAGAGAAAAGAGTGAAGCGAACAAATTCCGTGCAACGTTTCCCTCGGCTTCCTAATTACAAGCCCGTTTTCTGCTCCGTTGAAACTCTATTAATATTAATGATGCCGTTAAGTTTAACAGCAAAACGATGGTCTATCTAACCATAATCAAAACTATGGCCAATGCATTTTCAAATAACAGTTAAATGTATAGTAAAACACGTTATTAATTAGCAATAATGATCATTTTTAAAAGTTAAGTTATATAAAATATAAATTAAAATATTATTCGAGTGATATATAAAAGCATTCAAATACGTAACATTTTTAATAGTAGGAAATATAATTTTGAATCAATTGTGTCGAATGTTGATTATTTTTAAGGCATACTCAAAATAATCTTTTTTGAAGCATTAAAATATCAATATCATAATAATACGAGTATTTGGGGACTGGGGTAGATTGTTTTGCCAACAATTTCTAAGTTATTTAAATAGGAAATTACTAGTGTACTGTAAAATAAATAGTCTGAAAGTTATTTTTGGTTATGTACTAATGTAATTGGTATTTTTCTGTCCAAGTCTGTTATAATGATTTCAAATAATTGTGTACTAAATATTAAATAATACGTATACTGTATAAATGGTTAGAAGAAGTTCAAAGGCCAATAAAATTATATTATTTTTTTGTATTTTATAATATTATATTTATTATCATTAAATATTATTTATTAAGAATTCGATTTTATATATACATACCAACAACACCACGGCATTGATTATACAATTAAATATGATTACATTCTCATTTAAGCACTACGTTATAAGTAAGTTGACTCTCACCCCGTATCTTCAATGAGTCAAAAGTACTCTTGTTCTTATTTCTTATAATTATAATTATAAATTTATTTTCAATAAAAAAAAGAACATAATTTATTTAGGCCAGATTTTTCGGCATTTTAAAGCCTAGTAAAATAAATAAGGGTTATAAATAAATTTAAATAATTTAAATTATCCAAACGAATTGTTATAAAAATAAAATCAGGCGATAACCACTCAATTATCTTGTTTTTGTATTATATGATACACATATATTATATATAAACATGATACACCATTAAATGATATAATGGGGATGAGGGGAGGGGGGACCACAGTACTTTAAACATATTAAAAAAAACTGAGTATTTCTTTTTTATTAAACGAAGAATCGACCAACGACAAGTTTATTTTTAACTTTTAAAGTTTACAACAGTATTGTTTTAAATACATTTGTAAGAATTAAACAATTATTATCATTATTAATAATCTTTGGTAACTAAAACAATACTTACGGCTGCATTTGATAGCGCAGATGGCATATATGGCGTACTTCTGTAAGGAGCATACAACGGTGGATAATGTTGTTGATGAACAGGAGGTTGGTATGGGGAGCTAAAATTGTTTACTGGTGTTGCCGTTGTTATCGGACTGCTTGACGTGCTAGGAATCGTAGAAGAAGCAGATACGGTCACTGTGGATGACTGGGGGGTTGAATATGGCATATATGCACTAGACACCGTAGCCAATAACGACGCTGAAGATTTATATGGACTAGGATGATAATTAGGCGAGGGATAAGGGGCACCGTGAGGTGGATGGTATATCATGTTTGGTTTTTGCATATAAGGAGAACTATGTTGATGAGGAGAAGGTGCTTGATTAGAAGATTTTGGGATGTAATTCGATGCAGCGTGGGATAAGACTGGATGTTGAGACGTCGAAGGAGTAATGTAAGAATTTGTTATGCTCAAAGACAATGGACACGCTTGAGGTGGTGTTTGGTATGGCGGCGCCGCACTACTCGTTGGTGGTACAGGATTCGTTGAAAAATTACGAGGGCTATTGAGTCCTGAAGATGGTACCTAAATAATATTAACACCATTATTTTAGTAAAATATAAAAATTTAAAACTTAAAGTGTGAAGTTATTTTTTCAGTTATACGCCATGTGAGCGCTTAGTATTTAGTGCATCTAATACAACACACTAATAACACTGAACTACAGTAAATTAATGAAACATTATTATTAAATGAAAAATTAATGCCCGACTAGCAAGATATATATAATGTATATCAGTAATTACAATTACTTAGGTATAAGTGTTACATTCTATAAGTTGATATTTTTATAATGAATAACTACTGGTAGTAATTAACAAAATCATATTATTAACTTCTGCTCGGTAACATCTCTTATAAGGCAATCATACTTATTTTATTTATTTATAAGTCATTGTAATGATAATTATGATGCACGTGCGAAACATGAAAATGATTCATGAGTGTATACCGACATGTTTTTTATCCAAACAAGTGCGATATTAGGCAGCTTAAAGCTGGTTTATTTCTTACGGAGAATACTGATGTGACGATGAACACGATAGTTATAACATGAACTCGTTTCCATGGCGATCCGGGTAGTATACCGGGGAGAGTACTGTATAAATGAACCGCGATAATAATATAATAATAATAAAAAAAACCTTTGCCAATAATGGTATCAACTATAAAGAGAAACTTGAAACGAGTGTATGGAATACATAATGGATTTAAGAGTTTAAATACCACCTACTATAGCATATAACTATCTGTTTATGTGGTTAACGGAATAAAATACAATTCAAAATAATTTTACTTAGGTATATATTTATAGAAACCAAGTAAATTTTTTAATTTTGTAAGAAAATGGGTGTTACGTAGTAATTTTGTTGAAATACTACTGCAAGGTATATATGTACATACCTATATATAATAGGTAACAATATTAGATGAAACACGTTAGTACGTTACTCATCTTAACATAATTACTACTATTAAATGTATTCAATAATTATTTATTTGCTAGAAAAGTGTAGACTGTGTAGTAGATGGCGTACTAGGTGATTTATATTATCAACAAAATAATCTGAAAAATCGACCTCTATTAAGAAAAATTACACGTTTTAAGTCAATAATGTCTATTAACTACTTTTTATTAAATAGATATTACCACTTTATTTAGAACAAACAAGTAAATTTAATAATAAGTATTAAGTTAATCGTACCTATCACTTTCAAATGTGTTTTAAACGTTGTAATTCACGATTTACAAAAATATTCAAAAGGACGAAAAGTCTCAATAAATAAAATAAAATAGATTGGTATTATATTACTATTGGTCAACACTTCCATTTTATTTTCCTAAAACAATGTTATATTCCAATAGTGATTAGAAAGGTTAGTATGTATTGGCTCGTCATAATTAACAAATCGTTGACACAATACCTTAAGTGTACCATTTTGTTAGATTTGTTATTTACTATTATTTTGTTTACTAATATCATTTAATACTATTTTTGCTTTATTGAGTTTATTTTATTTTCACTTGATTTTTTTTTTGACGCATTTTATTTTGTTTATTAATTTCTGGGTTTTAGGATGTGTAAACCGAGTATTCCAACTTTCACAAATGTGTTTTTAATTATTGACCACAATAAGGATGAATTTACGACATTACGAGATGGGTAAAATATAATTCGTTATCAAATAACATTTTGAAAACACTATTGGTCAGTATTGGTACATTGTATTAGGAAAATAAATCGGAAGTTAGGCCTACCCTATGACCAATAGAAATATAATAAAGTTTTAATCTCTTTAATACTTAACTTAATAAATAATAAATAAACTTTTTTCAAATGTATTTTGTTTCTCTGAGTTTTTTACTTTTTATCGGGTAATTTTTTTTTTGTATAATTCGGAAAGAGATGTAGTACCTATTACCAAAATATCAATTTTTTATATAATTAATATTTATAAAAATGTCAACGTATATTCTAATAAGATAAAATCTAAACTATTGTATATTAAAACGTATGGAAATTTTACTTACTGGGGAATACCTCGACGTAACAGTAGCAGCAGGAGTCGTTGAAGGTTCATGTCCATTCACATGTGTACTTTGAGGTTTAGGTGTAGTAGGGGGCGTGGATGCTGGAGGTATCGTAGGAGATGGACATTTTGGTTGCGACACCTGTAGAGCCCGAGGGGTAGTTGAAGGAGGTGGTAACATAGGATTTTGTGAGGGCCTAATATGAGTCGTAGATGCTGTGGTTGTTTCAGGTGTCGGATGGTTATCAAACTCTATACCATTAACTAACGGGGGAGTAGGTTGACGACCTGGTGGTGTTATTGATATAGGTTCTTTAGAGACCGTAGCAGGTAAAGTCTGGGTTGGTTCAGAAGAAATTCTTCCTGGTAATTCATCTATAAAAGTTTTATTAGTTATATTTAACAATTAATTCATCAAAACATATTTAAACAGAAATATTTAAGTAGTGCAAAATATACTAATTTATTTACGTAAAAAATTAAAAAACAAAATTTTAACTTTTTAGACTAGTAACTCTATAAATAAAATATAATAGCATACAATTTAAAAGTCGTAATAATGAAAAGTTTAATACAATTTATTAAAACATTTCAAGGATTGCTTACCTTTCCTGGAAACCAGACTGGTCCTGAAGAGATCAGAATTATCTGAACCCTGAAACAATAATAATAAAACAAAATTATATAATTTCGTATAGTTTGTTTTCAGAACTCAATAAAATGTTATTATCATTATTATATTTTCAAAAAGCCATAATTTGAGCCACTATATTTTTAATAACACCCGAGTTTTACGATCATGGATCTTAAAAAAAACATATAAGCTTTGTGTGGTAGTCGAGTTAACGATTCACTGCAACGATCATAAACCATATTGAAATGTAGTCGAGCTATTCAAATTCAATGGCATTAAAACTATGTCATTTTTAGAGATTAGTATTTGTTGGATTGTGTAATATAATTTATTTGATAGTAAACATTTAACGATAACTAGTTTAAAATAAATTATTAAACTACTCCAATTTGGGTACAAATACGTCCAAACCTAATTCACAGCAGATCTTTTAATAAATTTGAACTTTATCAAAACACATAAAAATAAAACTTGACCCTTAATGTGATTAAGCTATAAATAATTATTTCTGCAATAGTTTTTATCAAACTAATGTTTTTTACTCTGACACGTATACCAAATTCCGTCCATTATATTGGCGTATAATAAGCGATATATTTAATTGCAAAGTAAAGTAAAATAAAATATATTTATGTTTTTAAAATATTTTTGTATTTTACCGTTTTTTTATACATAACTATTCAATTTTAAAAGCGATAAAGAATAAAAATAAAAATAGGATTCTTACACAAACAAAAAAAAAAATTTATAAATTTTTAAATATTTCATTCAAGGTCCGTCACTGACGAGCTATTCACGTATTTATATTTTAAAATTGTGCACGGGATAAAGTAAAAACGTCAAGTGCTACACTCAACACAAATATCGACATGCTATGATGACCGAGCATATTTTATTAACTAACATCCGTGGTAACAGTTTATTTAACGTATCAAGTATATTTTAATATTTCCCACTTTTTTTTTATTCATAGATAATATCTTGTGTACATAAATACGCGTTAAACAAGGTCATAGGTAATATAGATAATGAAAAATTAGTTACTATAACTTGTAAACGCGTACAAATATTATATTATACTTATTTGTATTGATTAAAATATAAGATTATTTTCCTAGACAAAGAATATAATATGCTTATTATTCGTGGTGAAATATAAATATCTAATATTTATATGAAATTAACTAATATTTCATAACTAATATTTTGACGTTTGTTCGTTTTAGATTTAGATTAACTATTATTATGATCTGATCTAATTAACCGAATACTAATATTAATCGGAAGAATTGGTATAGACCATGTCGATAATGCAATATAGTTATACGAAATCTATTTTTCTAAAAACGTTTTACTACTCTTCTCGATAATACGAATGGAATAGGTAAAACAAAAAATAAAATATATCTCTTTACAAAGCTGAACCAAGGAAGTTATTACTGCTACCTATACTAACTAGGTAATATCGTTATTTCTAATATAGGGGAATTTGATTCAAAATAAAAAGTCCCAAGAGCGCATTATGTGGAACCGTTACCGTAGTCACCAACCACCTCGTACCGCGGAGTAGCATAAAAAACCACCACCAGGGGTATGCATGCATCACGAACACATGAGAGAGAGGCAGGTACATAAAGCTGTGTAGGCTTTAAAATGGCTATAAAAATACATACAGTAAAAGTGAAACAAAATAATATGACACAGACGGAAAAGTATTAAATTTAACAACGGAGTGTTTTTTCACACGCATACATACTCGTTCCCCCTAAATAGGTTAAGTTTAAGCATTACCATAATATTATACATGATCTGATAAACGAATATTCAGGAAGAAAGTTTCGCTACGACTACTATAATATCCTAACTATATTATTGCGCCACGAGATCGATCATGACGACACCGCACAATAACAGATAATAATACAGAAGTACGGTGTTTACCGGCCGGTCGTTGCAACAAGGTCTGTCCACGGTCATAGCGGTTGTGGAGATATTATCGTGTTCAAAAGGCGGCATCTTTCGAGAGGAGCATGGTCGTTGGACGGGCGGGTGGTGTTGTAAGTCGGACAACGATCCACAAATAACGACTGCACGTCGGGCGTTTCCGTGTCGATCGGAATGTAAGTCGTCGTGTCTACGATCGATCGAAATGACGGCCGACTAGTACTTGTATTATTTTATACGAATAGGCGGGAAACGAAACGAACTAGGCACACGCGCACAGACGGACACGTGCGCGTGAATCAGATTTCGGCGACGACCGCGGCGGACTGGCAGACCGTAAACACGTACATAAACAAAACGGCGCGCGCGCGCCAAGCTCACCAAGTGACTACTGATGTGACTCGTGGCTTGGTGCTACGGTAGCAGCCGAACACGCCACCCGCCGTATTGTTGTTGACGCGCCGGCGGTGGCCGGGAAGGGAAAACGCGATACGGCGCGCACGCGTCTCTCTTCGAACTCACACCGCCGTCTGGTTACCACCGTTCACCGTCACTCGTATTTCCCCCAAGGGTCGTAAAAACTTTCGTAGGCTTGCGCACAACCGCGAGCTGGGAAAGTGGAAAAACATGGGAGAAAATTCCTGCACGTCTGCCGCGAGAAAAAGTATAGTAACCAGCAATCGTACTATATATGTACCTATATAAAACGACACGACTTCCTTATCCCTTTTTTTTATTTAAAAAATATCGACCTGTGCTTTCGGTGTCATTGAATAGAAAGAAAAATACAAGATTATATTACAGAGCATTAGGCACTCTTTTTCCGCAAACTATTGAGGCTCGTGATTATTATCGACAAACGTGTGACATCGATCGCGTCTGCAGTACCAAATTTACGCGATGTCTATATACCGAGAAGAAAATCGTCGTTAGACCACGGCCCCACCGCGAGGGTTGAAAATGCCCAGGCGGCGGAGATGAGCAATAAAAAATTCAATATATTCAAAAACAGCGAAGTATATATAATATTTATGCATATTATATATAAATAAGGGGAGTAAAGAGGTGCCGTGGGTGTGTGAGACAATTTTTCTTTGCCCCCACAAAGTGTTAAAACTTATAATAAATATTCATGTCGCTACCACTGTAAAGCGATGTTAAAAAGACCATTATTATTATTTGCAGAAGGAAAAACATCAACGAAGATTTTACCTCATCCCCCTCCATTTAAGATAACTTTCAGACTTTTGTGTGTGCATCCAGTGGGAAAGAGGGGTTTTCTCCCCGGGAACAAATCGACGAAAATAAAAACTAAACGGATACAGAAGAGAATTGGAAAGGCAGTGCAAAAAGGCCCCGGGCCGACAAGATTTTACGGTCGTTTCTCTCTGGTTTTTCTCTAAATGGCGACGGAGAGAAAATAATATGATATTTTACAGTTTTTATTACCAAGATAATCAAGATTACAACGAACAAAACGAACTCAAGAAATGTAAATAAAGGTTATGAACAGATTTTTGACACAATGCTCGCCAACGATTTTCACATTATTTAAGACCACAAAAACAATATTGCATTAAATAAATGTAACGACGTATCAAATTTACTTAACAACTTTATAACACCGAGGCGGGGCTGCGGGGGCTATACACGACGTTGTCCATCCAGGTTTTCACTGCAACAGATATACGAGTCATATCCATCGGCGTATTCCTCCTCGTAAATAATACACTAATGGCATAAGCGCGGTCTACCTAACCTGTAAATCTGTATAACCTATCCCAAATTTAACATGATTACGCATGTATAATTAGGAGTTAGCATTATTTCAGCGTACACTAAAACGCGTGCTTGTTGGAGTTTTCCGCCACGGGAAATCAGATCCGATGTGTATAGCTAGCCACGCAAATATAAAACAATAAAAATTGAATCCGGCGAAAAATTACGAGGTAGGAACACGACGGACAACGCTATGTATAGCCCCGGCTTAAAACATAATCCTTCTATCTGTTTAATAAGCAGAATTATAAAGTTATCAAAATACGCACCCTATATGGCTATATTATAAATTATTAATATGTAACCCCACGTATGTTTTAGTTTTGTAACTAAGGTTGAATGATTGTATACAAATATTTTTTGGTCTACAAGACTACAACTTACAAGAAGTATTAACTTTTAATGGCATTCAATTTTAATAAATCATCACTCGTCACAATTGACTCGAAACAAATACTATATTGTTTTCTTAACGACAGAATTTACGAGGTTTCTTTTTATAATTTACCCAGATTTAAAAACACTTTTAAAAATCATTACAATTTAAAAAAACATTAATAATTGTATCAATTTTAATAGGCCTAATAAAATTATAACTAATTATTCAATAATAATAATATATTCAAAGAGATCTTACCTTATCACCCTCATCTTCACTATCACACTAAAAATAGAACAAAAATAAACAATTAGTAAAAAAGAGAAAAATGTAATAGTTTTCAATAAAAAAAAATACATATTTCAGCAATATGAGAAATAATAGTCATAATTGATAATTTATAATATATAATATAAAGTATATGCATTGAGTTCACCTATATCATTAACTTAAATCGAGTAGGTTGTATAGGAGATGCGAAATATTGTCATAAAAAAAAAAAAAAAAACATTTATAAATTATTTTCCTAGTTTTTCAAACCAATTCTGAGCAGTTGCTAAAGCTGAACTTTTAATTAGAGAATTTGCATAATCATTAAAAGGTTTGTTTTACACATGATTTAATACTAGTGCTTCTAAAATTTAAAATTGCAATTTAGTTTTCGAGCAGTCATCTAGAAAAATCATGTCAGATTATGAAAATTTCAAATTTAGTTTTTGACTTAGTTGTCTTACACATATGACACACCCAACATGATAAATTTACGTTTCATATTACCAATACAGTTTTTTTATTTTTTATATATTATTAGAGTGCAATGATTAAGATGTACCTATTTTTAGACCTAAACGACAAAGTTATCCATGCTCTCTCGTTACATTTTTCGGAATTTTTAATTTCAAGCTAGCTATAAGTATTTTTTAATTGTTATATTGTATTTACTAAGCTCACTTTGTTATGAGCGTATATATACAAGTATGTATTCAGAGACAACGAATAAGTGTACAGCGGTCCTTTTGGAGGACGTCACAACCGCAAGTGTGTATCCGTCTTACGAACGGACAACATAGCAAATTTGCATTCAGCCATACAAATTTTGTGTTGTTAGCGTTAATATTCGAGTGAATTGACTAGAATCAAAATTAAAGGTAAGAACATTATCTATGTTCTCTCGCTGGATTCAAGCAACTTTTTAAGAAAGTTATAATGAGCAATTTAAAAATTTTACACTCATAATTTGCTTAAAAATTCAAGTATTGTAAATGTAATGTTCTTGCCTTTAAGTTTAATAATTACTTCTGAATGCAAATGCATTGGTATGTTGTACGTTTATAAAACAGAGACAACACATACGGGTAAGACATCTTAAGATATTTGCTATTTCAAACACAAAATCTTAAGGAAAACTTCAAAAGCCGAGGAAATAATAATTAATTTTTTTTTAGATAAACAATAATTATTTTTTAAAAATAGTTTAATAATTATTGACAATAAATACTCGTACCATAACTTTATTTTGGTATGATTCTAACTTCTAAGAATGGATAAAGTAAAAGAATAATATAAATAATTTATATGATATCCTCGTTTTTTTCGCCAAAAATGTAAATGTCATATTCGTAAGAAATAAATAAATTATTAGCCAATTAATTTTCAACTGAATAATGTCTCACTTACTATAAATACGTTTTAGAAAAGATACTAAAATAATTTTTTAAGAGCACTGTTCTGGATCCATAATGATATAGACAGAAAAAAATAGAACAAAATATTTGTAAAAAGAACCAAAATATTCATAAATGTACTATATTGTCTATTAAAATGAATATAAGTACTTTAAAGTTAAACTAACTGATCTTAAAAATACAACGTATTAACACTCCTTAAATTCAAATATAAACTAAGACTTATGGGATTCTTTAACATATATTATATTTTATAAACATATCTAATTTTTTAATGTACTCCGTTTACAAGGATGTACGTGCCAAATATTAAAATATTAAAATATCAAATATGTATTTTTAAATTGCGCAATAAAAAGTAATTATAACAATAAATTAATATAACTTACAATATACCCTCTGCCTGAACTACAATTGCTACTTGCCTATAAAATAAAATAAATGTTAATTATGATTAAAAATGAATAAAATAGATATTTAATCTTACATCACTGAATCGTTCTCTCGAACTTGATCGTCTTTGACCACTCTGACTAAGTGAAGATGTAGATACTTTATTACCAGATGGTCTTTTAAAGGATTGTACAGAATTCGAATGTACAACAGAAGCATCATTATCACCTCCTTCACTGTCGTGTTTTAAATCCAACGACGACGAATCCTGTGTAAAAATAATCATTCGTATTCAATCGTTAGTAAAATGTAAATACTATTGGAATAACATTCAACCAGTAAAATCATGAACAAACATTTTACCTATAAAGATTGAAACAAAATAAAAGCGGTTTTTTTTAAATTATAGGACTATTTTATTTTTTAAGATTTGTATGTATTGAAACAGTATTTACATTTCTCAAAATCAGAATCACGTATTTATTTACAAAATAGTGTAACTCCCTAAAGTGATGTTTTTTCCCCAACTTACCTTATTATGATTAAAATTATTGGGTGTTGTCGGAGGACTGGGAACATTATATTCTGTTTTGACAGGTGTAACTGGAGTACTGGAATTACTGTCGTGATGATGATTGTTGTTATTGTGGTTATGTGCATGATTTCGGTGATGTTTATGGTGACTCCGATGTAAAAAGTTTTGAGATGATGGATCTAATCCAAGAGTCACTGCATTCTTCACCAAACATTGTTGCACACAATTCTAAAAAAATATAAACATACATCGATTTAGTTTAAGTATAACAATTTTAACTTCGATCACACACAAAAAAATTAAGTGATTTTGAAATAATACAAGCAAAATCAAAAAAGAAATCTTTCTATTGACTTATTAAAATTATGTTATCTTTCAACTTGAAATATAAATATTTATTTTGACTGATATTAGTATCCGCCGTGAATTATAACTCAGTAGGTGTTTTAGGTAAGCCTATGATGGTTATCTTTACATTAAAATAAATATATCATAAGATTGAAGGTATCATTATTTACGATATTAAACTACATTATTATCTTCAATTTATCTTTCGTATCTTCAAAATAACTTAAAACATTAAATTCTGAATTCTATCTAACCATATTGAAATAAATAAAATGTATTTTATTAACTATCTATATGAACAAACAATGTTGAAGTTGTAATTAATACTTACTATGCACCTACCTATACCGTATTACCGTAGGTACTAATTTTTAAATAGAATTCAGAATTTAATACTTTGTATTCTTTTGAAGATATTATTCTACAATGAAATAATATGATATTGAAACTATTGATACAAACGTATGCAATTATTATATAAGTACATGTAAATATACACACATTCTATAACTAGTGAGATAAAATTAAAATTAGCAATATTACACATTATAAAACTAACATAAATAGGTAAACAACTACACTATCTATACATATTTTATCATTTTCTAAACACTTTTTTCATGACAATACATTTTATCAATCGTCAGTTAAATTAAGAAGCTGCAGTAGATAGGAAATGAAGCGGCTACTTAAAAATTGGATTTCTGTAATAACTATAGTAAGTTAGTTTTAATCATTTTGCAATTTAATTATGTCCTTTCTTCTAAATACTTCTCTGCCACTAACACACTAGCTTCATTTTTTTTCTTAATTTCAACAATTTCCCATGCACTTAAGTCTATTATATATGATGTCTCGGGTGTTTGTCATCTTTTACTTCCTCCCACCTCTCGCTAAACCTTTTGTCACTCAAAAACTCTGGTACGTACCATGGTGTCCTTCCCTTAAATTTCGGTCAACATATTAAAACACTCAGTCAACATTTTTTTTAAGGAATTGAATGTTTTATATTACTTAGGCATGATTCTGTTACTGGCGAGTAACTGCTACTATCTATATGTCTAATTCAAACATCGTATAATCGCAAAATTATTTTAGAAAAGGATTAAAAATTGTAACTATTATTTAATGCAGAAACTGCCTTTTAGTTGTCAATAATTACCACAACACAACCCACACGAGTCTTCGTGTCTTTTTTTCGGTCGGCTATACAAATTTTAAATACCCACATCTCGTAATATGAATGTATACATCATGCATGATGTATATTACATGTAATGAAACAATATTTCCAAACTTACATAAGGATGAAAGATGCAACCAAAGTAATCAATTTGAGGGAGACAACTAACCCAAAAAAAAACTGACATCACTGACCACATCCATAGTGGTCGAATGATAAGTCTCAGTCATCAGTTAGTTAATTAATTAATTCATTATTCATTAATTCTCGCAAAGAGAAGCTATTTTGTTTACGACCACGAGTGCTTCTGTGAACACCTTTTTAGGAGAGTAGTAAAAATAACATATGCTTACTTTTAAAATAATCACGTACCCCACTATAATCCTGCGCCACGGTAAATGAAGCGAGAGGATTGCCCAATTATAAAGGTATCGATAAACGGACAATTGTTTTATTTTTAACATAACTACTTAACCTATTTTTTTGTAGAAAAAGTCGTTTTTCAAGTACAATGATTTATTATGGCTTTGAAAAATATAAGATTAACTATATACAATTATATTATACTACAATTAATTGCGTCCAGGTCAGCGATGCGAGACCCCTAGTCTGTATCCTGTTTACATTTTAAATTTATAACCCGCGAACTAATGATTTCAAATTATAATGGTACCTTCAATTTTAAAAATCGATTGACCTTTTAAAATCAAAGTTAAAAATATATATACTTTAATTTGAATTTATTTTTCAAGTGACATTAAAATCCAATCAACACTTTTAAGAACTAACACTAATTTGTTACCTATATATTATACTTCTAGTGAAATAACTAATTAAACTGACGGGCGAGTATGAATTGTAAACATTTCTAATTACTAAGTTATCAATATTATCTTGTATTAACAATTTAAAAATAACCAATATGTTTCTGCTTTCCGTTTTTAACGACCAATAACAAAAATAAATGTGTTTTAATGTGAAATTTACCTTTTAAACTTTACATAATATCAAAAACAAATGCATATAAATATATAACTCACGTATCATGTTTACAAATTTAATTTAATTTTGATTTTAATATTTATGTTGTGTTATGTTATTAGTTATTGTGAGTACTTACAAATGAATTTGTATGACCAGCAGCCTACTATTTGATTTTTCAGAAGGTTGGAAAGTAATGAATTAACAGTAGGTATGCAACATACAACTCAACATCTACTTTAAAAAAAAATCAAGTGTTTTATTTATGTTATACATACTTAATTTATATCCTACTTCAAAGCTTATGCATTATGAGAATAAGTTCCCAAGAGCATTTTAATGAGGGTAGCATATTTGTTCACACCCAGTCCCCACTGAACTATTATAAACATATTTTACAAGTGCTCAGGGTCGCATATATTTTTGAAATGCCATACCTAACGAATACTTAATCACATTTCTTTCTAGTTATTTCCTTAACAAAACTGTAATTTATCCTCCAAATTTAAAAAAAAAACAAACACAAGTGGTTTTAGCAGTTTAATTTACCACGTATTGCCCTACATAAATATATACAGTACAAAATATCTCACAGGAGTTACTAGTATTTTAAAAGTAATTTTCTTATTTTATAATATTAGGTATAACCACGTAACAACAATCAAAAAACATTTAAGCAAAAATACGAGTTTTTAAATATTTTTTAATTCTTTTCAATAAATTAGGATGAATATAATAAAATAAATTTAATTATACTTAGATATATATTTAAAATTATGTACCTACTAATTGATCTATGAATCTATGATAATATATTGGATAATGATATCGCGTAACTACGTAAATACGTAAATGCGTGAGCATTTATACTTTACTTAATAACTTTTTAAGACAGTTACCTACTTTTTTGAATACAATTCAAATCATAAACAGAAATTGATATTTATGCCTAATTATCTGACAATTGTTATCATACAATAATCCTTAGCTATTCTAAAATACATAATAAACTGAAAAACAGTTTTAACAAATTGGAATATTATCTATTTAACTCTTTTTAAATACTGTTTATAAACATAATATATCTGGTATCTGATAGTTATAAAATCATAGCTGATACATTTTATTAAATTCAAATACTAGCTTATATTTTTTACAGAGTTTATAATCAACAACTAGAGTTGGAGTAAATTGCAGTTTTCGCAATACCTACTATTCTTATTATTGACGTATAACAAGGTTTCCACGCTTAAAATAGTTTGATTGCATTGGTGGAAGGTCGACAAGAATGCAGCCCAGCAAGAGTATGGATTTATTCGAGTTCGGTTTAATTATGAGTTAAACTCAACTAACACGCCAGTTAATATGCAATGAATAAACGAACGGAATAATTTTACGCGTACCTATATTCAAGACGGCAAAAAAAAAAAACTGTTTAACATTTACATTAAGATTCTTCTTTCTAAAAAAAACCTGTCTTGTACCAACGATGTTTAACGTCTCGGTTACGCACATAAAACAAGTCGTTATAAAATATAGCATGTTAAAACCTAGCCCAACAGTTATGTGGAAAAATAAAAGATTCTAGTTGGTACGTTGACTTAATATTATAATTTAAACTAACGATACCAGTGAAAAAATAATATCAAGCAGTAAACATTTTTTTGTGTTTCTTATATTGATATTTTAAGTTAAAGAGATTTTTGATAATAATTGTTTTTACCACGGAATTTTTTCCACACAAGTTCACAACAGACATCGTTAAATAGGCACAAATGCACGACATTAGTACAACGATTAGCGTCGAGGGCATGTTAACGACGACGACGACGACAAACAGTTCAAACTAACTACGACGGAGTCTCCTAGATATTTCTAATTACGAAATTTAATGATTTTAAAATCCTGGAAAATAAAACGATAATAATTTTAGACATCGAGACCCCACGAGTATGAATATAATTAATAATATTATAATCGTTACAATCAATTATATAACGACACCACGACGAGAATCGCGAAAATAAACCGCCGCCGCCGGGAACAAAGAAGAAACACCGTCGCCGTCGCCAACACCACAAACGCGTGTCTAGACGTATCACGTGGCGCTACAACCGTATAGTTTGTGCACCATACGCCGCCGCCGCCGCCCGAGCAACGCGGAAAAGATGCTGCCGACTTTTCATCGCCGCCAACCGAGTGGCGGATTCAGGCATTCGGCGGACGGCAGCAGCAGCATGTATCGATCGGGTGGTAGCCGACCACGGCCGAACCACCGCTGCCGGTACCGTCGGTCATCGCTTTTGTTCGATAAGGTTTGTGATGGAAGGAACGACGACGACGACGACGACGACGGCGGCGGCGGCGATGTGGTGGGTGGGGTTAGCGTCGGAACAACCGGCTCGGGTCCATAAAACGACGAGCGGCACGCCGCCGCGACGCGCACGGATGAACATGACATGGACAAATTATCATCTCCTCCCGCCGCACCGCCACCGCCGCTTCATCAGCCCCCCTCTCCGTCCACAGGCCGTTTAATAATACAAACGACAGTCGTACGCTGGCGACCAGCTATTACTCCTCTTTTTCTTTTACACGATAATAATAATATTATATATATTTTATATTATATTATTCCCTCGTCAGGTGTGTGTGTGTGGTGTTCCGCGCTGGAATCGATCTCGTCTGTTGGCCGTTGTTAAATGCAATTAATACGCGTCAGACTCAAAGACGATTGCGTCGTATACATTTTATTTGATAATATTATGCGACGGCTCTCCCGTAGCCCCGGATTGGCGGTTTCACGACGGTAGTCCTGCGGGGCCGACAAAGAATGCCGCAAGAACAAAACGCATTATTCCCTCGTCGTCGCTGTGTCATAAAAATATTATTATGTCATACCCCGCAATATTATATCAACTCGAGCGATGCTTGCAATCGACGAGCACAAGGGGTAACACTAATCCGAATCAATTAGTTTATATTGTAACGTTATCCGAGACGTTCGGGACCGCGCTGACATAACAATAACGCGTGTATCAACAAAGGAGAATCTATTAATAATTATTATTGTTTTTAATGGACGTCGGACGATTTTAACAATAATTGGGAAACGCGCGATTGGAAATAATCGATATCTTGTAAGCGTCATAACAATGGTTTGGAAAGAAAACTTAACTTAGTAGGTGAGGAAGGGGAGGATAAAAATGGCTGGGTAATGATATCGAGTTACTTCGACGATGGCGACACTCGTACAAAACTGTACGTTATTACTTTTTAATAGAATTATTATTATTATTACCGTTAATACTTATAAAGTTATTAGTATTATATATAAACAGTTTAACGGTCAAACAACAAGCTTTACGCCTTTACTCAATAACATTAAACAAATTGATCGAGTTCCAAATTACCAAACATTTTACAAAATAGCGTATCGTATCAAAGTATTACAAACATCACAAAATGAAAAAAAGGAGTGGGACGTGCATTGTCTGAAATTATTATTTATATTAAAATATCATTATTTTATTTATATAATCATATCCAACATAATATGTTTAACAACTAACAAGAAAACTGCACTAAAACAATAGACATTCAAACCCGTTTTATTTATAAAGAAATGTTAATCCATAGATCTTTTAAAATAGTACTTATGTTTAGACTTTAGAATATCAAAAGAATAGACATTATCCCGATACACTCTTATTATTTCTTTTATGTGTAGATAAATGTGAGTAATAAACAAATTACTCAATTTGGTAATTCCCATAAGCTATAATCATACCTTAAAGGCTAACACCTACATATAGATCATTTCAAGTTTTCATATTATACAAAATGGAATTTATTTCATGATTATGGTTATGGGGGGTACTGCATTATTTTTTTTGAAAACAATGTTATGATCTGTTTTTTAAATATTTATACCAAAATTCCCCTGCTCAAAGAATAGAAATGTTGATTTAATGTATTTTGATATTTGAGTCATAATAATCAATCGAAATACTTCATCAAACGAGGTATAAAGATGTGCGATTACTGATAGTTGACAGAGATTTAATATTTCAATATTACTTTTGGCTTAAAATTAACTTTTGAAAAGTTTTTAAAATTGAACTAAGATACTATAATAGTATAAAAATACAATCATTTTTAGGACTTAATAAACTTGGTGATTAGCAATTAGTACCTACATTTAGAAATAATTCAACATTAAGATTCGAAATATCGTGAATGTGCAAAACTATATTAAGTAAGAATCGTTCAATCAACGCGAAGGCAATTATAGTCTACTATAGTGTTAGTAGTTTGCTTAAAATCTTATAAATAACAAAATATACATTATACATAAATACATAATAGTATGTATCAACAACATTTATGTTTTTAAAAACACATATGTATAAGAATTAACTTCAAAACCATAAAATAACAATGTATTTATAACTATTCATTCAATACCAATAATACCTATATAAATATAGGTACTTACAACAACTAATGGAAATTATATACTATAAATATATAAATATATAATTCAAAATACATAGGACTACAAAAACTTAAGTATAATATATTTTCAAAAGGTAATATTGGTTTGAAAATTTGACATAGCTATTTTAAAACTAGTTATAATATTACTAAAACTCGTTTCTTTTGATTGTAAACACTGCACTATAAACTAATTTATTTATTTTTCTACTTCGTGGTTATAATATTATAACCGATATTAAATATATGAAGTAAAGCCATTTAAAAATGTTTAGTATTTTATTATTTTTTCAATCAACCATAAAAATAAAATATCTCATCCATGATTTATAAAAGTTGTATTTCATAGTTTTGTAAGATAATATTTAATGAAAATTTTAAACTGAACATGCAGACATACACAGCATTAGATTAGACTTACTTATCTATTAGATATTATTATGGTTAAAACAAATTTCAACTATACATCAAAGTTTTAGTAAATAAACTTTTTTCCAGACTCATGTGTGCATAGGATAATGGTTTACCTATTATTACTTTATATTTTAACGCACAATTATTGCATTTCTAAAACCAGTCTTAATGTTTAGTTTAAATTTTGTGTCATCACTCACAATTATTTCTTAAACAATTTTCAAGTATTTATAAAATTTCTTATTACTTCTAATATATTTTTACTGATGTATAAACTTACTAAAAGGAATAATCTATTAACGGATCTATTGACGGGCGATATGATTTAAGAATGATTTTGATCACTTAATATCCCAGAAAGTATTTTATAAGAAAAACAAGTAAAAAATGACCACATTTTGTAGAACAAATACCTCCACAAGTACTCTCCACCGCAAGTTCCACTCAGAAACTAAAAGAGTTTTTTTGAAAATTGGCTTAGATAATGTGTTTTTTATATTTAAAAGGCAAATAAAAATTGAAATAAAACTTAAAGTTCAAGTAATTATCCGGTTATAGCCACAAATTTAAAAAAAACATTTAATATGTATGTGACTTAGGTACAGATAATAATTATTATAATAAAATAAGAATCAATATTACCCACCAACATGTAATATATTTATTTGTTTAATAACAATAAAAAAAATTCTAGAAAAAATAACTGTAGGTATATTTTTTGAGTTTTTAAATCCCAGAAAGATGATATTTTTATTTTTATCTCAATGTATAGTAAATCATTCATCCAATTATTGGTATACTAATAAATGACAATACAAATAAAACAAACTCAAGCAATATGGCTTATCATATTTGAAAATTAATAAAAACCTAAAACTTTGCAAAACAATTGGCTTAAGCCTCTACTAAACTGAATGCAATTAATAAATCAATTATTCCATGACCAACTATCATACTTATATATCACATAAACAAAAAACAAACTGACATTAAACTTTCCTTATGCAGTATATCATATATTTATTATTTACAATAACATGTCTAAGTGGTCGAGAGAAACACACCCCAACTATCATTATTTTTAAATATACTGTAAAGGAAGCTGTAAATATTTTAATAACCCCATAACTGTTGGATTTAAAAAAAATTATTTAAAATGAAACTCTTACATAATGAACGATTTTAAAAATTTGTAAAATTAATAGGTTATTACTTATTACAATAATATTATAATTGCATACATTGATACATCTAGTAGTTCTTCTACAGAAAAATAGAATATTTTGAAAATTATTGTAAACACATTTTGATTAGGTAAAATAATGAGTTAAAATGTTTAATTTAATACATTTTTTTCACATTTTAGGTTTATTATGTGCATCTTTTATTGATTTATTTATAGCCTACCTATAGGTTAATAATAACTTCATGTACCAACATAGTATTTTTGATTATTTTTTTTAAATCACTGAGATAATTCCTAGGTACTTAATGTCTTAAATACAATTTAAAATAATAGAAATACAAAATAATAAGAGGTAATTAACATACATTAGGTTACTATAACTGTAGTTTATATTAACAACAGTACATACTAAATATAAAACAGTGCAAGTTATAGGTAATAGTGTAATACAACATTCATTAAAAAAAACTTCTGTCCATAGTTCGCCAAAGAAATTTAATGAAAAATTCACAAAATAAATTCAATTTCAATTATTATTCTGTTTATTATGTCAGGATAATGTCCAATGTATGAATAAGTATACAGGACCTGGCCACCTGGGTATTTGATAATATTATCAAAAATCAAATACTATGATTTTGTTTTGTTACAAGTATAATATTATAATTAAAATACAATATTTTTAAATTTCAAATAATCTTATACTGCCCTAGAAAAGATCAAAATAATTTCCAAATGAATTATTCTTTACATTAATCAGATGATTGAGTAATCAAGATTGACAAAATTAACTTAAATTGAAGACTAGGTATAACATGATCTCTATTTAAGATCAATAATAAATATGGTTAAATATATAGCTAGTTCCAACATTATCATCAATCAAATACTAACTATATTTTATATCATTTAATTTGAGTAATAGTTTATACTATCATGATTATAAAGGTAAATATCATTGGTACCTACTAATCTAACATCATTTCAGCATAATTAATGTAACCAACAATATAAATATGAATAATACGGAATAATATGTTTCTTTTAAATTCCATCTGCTTAGTCAAGAGGTAACATGCTGATATTAATATTATGATATTATGTATACTCTTAAATTATGCAACCTTTAGATCATTTTAACTGTCAATATTTAAATGTATATTTTAAATCTATGATACCTATGGAGATAGCACCTAACCTAGATATTGAACCTAATATATTTAATATATTAAATAAGAATTAAAAAAAAATAAATGATTGATAAATAGTGGTAGGTATATTAGGAAATCTAGAACAAATTATTGTACCTAATCAAATCATAGGTACTCATTGCAATTAGGTATATCTTTTTAACCTTATGCCTCTGTGAGAAATTATGAAATTTAAAATAACTTTACCTAAACTAAGTAATTAAATTAATATAAATAAACTTTGTCCAAATTATAAGACTTGTAGGTAATTAAATTACCAAATTTAAATTGAACAACTATTATTATACTACCTATGTATAATTTATACCAAATTTTATTTAGGTTAGGTATCACGGGTAAATAAAATATTGAATAGATACCTACTTGAATAAAAATTCCTATTCATTAAAATCAATTCAGTATTAAACAAGGTATTAAACCATTGACAGTAAGTATGTTCTACATTTTTTAAATAAATAATTGTTGGATTTATGATAAGTAATAAATACAAACTAAGTAGCTTACTAAAAGAGTAAATGTTATCAATATTCTTAAACAAAATCAAGAAAACTCAATTAAGTATAGGTAATTAAATTGCCTATCATCTTAACTATATGTTTTAATCTAATTCTACAAAAATATAACTACACTTTAAATAAGTACCTACCTACCGTCTAATGCAAATAATGTCTATTGAAATAAATAATTTAAATTTAATTAAGAATTATCTTAGAAAAGATCAATGACATAGTTGACAGCATATTGTTTATCTATAAATGTATTCTAACTAATACCTATTATAAATGAATACAACATTACAATAAGATAACACCTATTTTAGTAACATTTTTAAATTCATTAGATGTCAAATATATATATATGAAAACGTTCCTATACTCCGTACAGCAAAAAAACACCGTGGCCCGATGCAAATCGGTTCTTCTGTGCATTCCCACGCAATACTCTGCCATTGTAGAACCTGTCTCAATGGCAGGGTGTCGCGTGGGAATGCACATGATCAGCATGTTCTTTGCTGGATAGAGTAAAGCTTATTTGCTATCACAATAGTAATAAAACAATGAGTATTTGACAGTATACGGTTACAAACAAGTACCTAGTCAATACTAATAATAATAGTAGTATATATTTTAATCTTTTAAAATATTTTTTTTTTATATATTTGTCATGGCATTCAAAAATTATGTCTGCCTGTAAAAAATCTGAAAAATAGTCAAGAAATTTTCAAAAACAAACAGATACAAACAGTTCTTTAAATATTTGTTTTTGTGATGTTTGTAAAATGACTGGGAAATAATTACCCCAAACATTACCTAGCTCGATTTTATCGATCTAAATTGATAAGTACAATCTGTAAATATTAAAAAGATGTTACCTAACATTAAAAATTAAGTTAAGTACCTAACAGTTTATTTAGGAAAATGTTCAAGAAATGTCTGATCACTAACCAAACCCAGTTTTTTTGTGGATAGCACCTAAAATATAATAATTGTAATTCATCCCAAGTAAATAGATAAACAGACTAATTTAGCATTTTTAAAGCAATAAACATGATAAAAAAAATAACAGATTTTTATAAGTTTTACTTGGGTAGGTATGATTTTAGAATATTCAATACAAATACTTTTGTTGTGTATGTAGATAAGTACTCATAGTACTTAGATAACGTTATTGTCATATACATGTTATAACTCATTAGTTATCACATAAATATGAAATACAATAAAAACTAATATACAATGTATACCCAATTATAACACATTTCTATCAATACCTAATTCAAGATTAAAAACAAAGAGTAGGTACCCTTGTATCTAAATATAAATCAAGACTACATATTGTACTAGAGGTAAAATGATAATAAGGTATACAAATACTCATGTTTGGATATAGATTACCCGTCTGAATATAGCATAAAATTCATGGATCATGGTTTTGCTGCAGCGTCTAAACACGGAGCAATGCTGCCGTCCTGTTTCACTGTCTACAAGGATTTGAGGCTGCAGCAAAACAGTTCCTTACTTAACCCACTATACAAATATCTATTAAGTAGGAACCAGGACGAAAATTAATAAAAATAACATTTGACAAAATGTTATCAAGATTCGTATAGATGACTAAATTTGTAGGTTTAGAAAAATGTATATTTATATCCAACTATATTATGTAGGTACCTATCTAGAAATACTAATATTGATTTTATAAAATACCTATATTACTGTAAATGTTTTATAAAATCAATGGTAAGGTAAGGGTTAGACGCGATAAAGTTTATTCAAAACATTGTCATGTAATCATGACAAACTGACAATTGTTCTGTATTATCACATTTAAAAACCATTTGATTAGCATTTTGTAGCTATATTCACATATAACACTTTTTACAGGGCATCTAAAGATGTATATAACTAACAGATATTGGAGATTTGTAGATAATCTACTATGATATTTAGAAAAATAATTAAGAAGTTAATTTAAAAAAATGAAGTCTCAGACAAACCAAGCCAAATACCAATTTTCAAAAACCATCAGTAAGTGTCAACAGAAAAAAAACAATACCACATAGGTCAGTGTTTCCCAACCGGTGTTTAGTGGAACCCAAAGGTGTTCCGTGAGCAATGTCGGTAAACATCATGAACGACAACTGGACCTCTCTCTCTGAGACGTTTCCTTATCTTATCATGAAATATTTGCTACACAATGGGGATTCTGCAGCAAAGGTTTCGTGCGTAAACAAAGTCGGGAAACACTGTCATAGGTAGTACACTCGACAAAACCGACTGCCTGCGCAAGTACTGAGTGGATATTTCGTAAGGTGCTCTAAGCGTATGCAAGTAAGAGTTGTGGTGGTCCAGAGGAGGAGTGTTAAAACGACTATAGTCGTGGACTCACTTCGAGATCTTCGTACGACTTGAACGAAAGAATGGCGAATCCGTCGACCACGTCCTCGTCGAACAGCGAGGTTTCCTTCTTTTTCCTGCGGTTCGGCGGCGGGGGCCTCTGCGCCTTCTCTTTTGCGGACAGTTCGTCCTCTTCGCCGCTGTCGAGCTCATGTTTCTTGGCGTGCATGCGCTGAGCCCGTTCGCGGCGCTTGCTGCGTTTGATACGCTGCTGCTTGATGTCCGTTTCCATGTTATCACGACGCGTCAGTCGTCCGGCACACAACAAACTTGGACCCGTCGAACGCCGGTCGGCCGGTCATCGCGAACAGAAAACGCGCACGGATGGGACCCGCCGGTCGTCACATCGCGTTCCGCCAACGATCGGTTTGATCGAAAAAAAAAAAAAACACAAATAACGCACAACGCAACGACGACGACGACGACGGCCGATAGATTGTACGAATATTGTACGATTATATTTATGTCACGAGACGCGAGCGCAGATCATTGGTGGCCCGTGCGTGCGGCGAGAGAATAATAAATAATAATAAACACTATTATCGTCGTCGACGGCGACGATTAGACGCGCGGACGGGTTAGCGGCGGCGGCGGCGACTTCTGTCCAGTCGACGTCGTATCGTCCGTGTGCCTCTAGCGTACGACATCACCGCCGGGACCGGTGTTGTTCCGCGACACAGATCGGAGGATACCGTCGTTATTATAATATAATATAATATAATATATTATTTATATTGTGTATGGCCGCGGCGACTGCGACGGCGTCAAACGGCTGAACGGGAACGACGCGGCGGGCGAAGACACACGGAGAGATCTGCTGCGGCGGCGGCGGAGCGAATAGCGATAACGCGAACGGGGCAATTGATTTAACAAAACACACGCACACCAGCGCGCACAAACGCGTATAATACACGTACACACGGGACAAGCGAGAGACGTCGGTGGCGGTCGGTCGGACGTGGGGGGGACGACTGGGGAAGAGAACGCGCGCGCACACACTCACTTGTCGCCGCCGCCGCCGCCGTCGGTTTTCGGTCGGGCACGTATCGCAGTTGTAGTGGTGGTAGTGCGTTAGAGGAAAAATAATAATAATAGTAATAGTAATAATAATAACAAAGGACAGAAAAGAAAATAACGCGCCGACCGTCTCGCTCGCGCGCACGACGGTAATGCTGCAGCAGCCCGAGCCCCGAATGACGGGAAAAACGCCGCCGCCGCCTGTGCGGTTGGTACGCACTGGGCCGAACGCCGTCCGCCGTACAGTGTGGCCAATTAACGGGCGCGAGTCACCGCCGCCGCCGCCACACTACCGCGCGGGACGTTCACCCGCGGGATCCGTAATAATATACTCGAATCTGATCTGAGATTCTAAGATTTTCCCAAATCCGTTGAAGCTCCGCGTGTTGTCTTCCTGGCATGGCGTCCGCACTCGGGGCTGTCGTTCGTCTCAGTCTCTTTGCCTCACGCCAAATATTTTAAATGAATACTTATTTGAAATGATTTGACGCGGCAGCCTACGTTCCCGAGTTCACTCTTCAGTAGCTTACACTGTGTAAGTTACACATAGGGTTCAGGTTGCACTTTCAACTTGTATTCTGCGTTTAGTCTTTATCACGTGCGACATTTATCATAATATTATATTATGTTGTTATTTTTGGTCGACTATTGTAATATCCTCTCCATCTTCTGTTTGACATTTTTGTTTCATTCGTTTTAAATGAAAAAATAAAATAAAAACGTACTGATGACATTTGAATTTTATTTATCGGAGATATTATATGTACCCGATATGTTAATTTCTAATTACCAATTATCTATTAGTTATCAAAATCAATTCAGCTCGATTGACCAAAAAGTTATTTTTCTTTGCTCGAGCTTCTTTTCCTTGTGCAGTTGTATACTTGTATTAACGCGTTTTAATAATTCCCAAATTTAAATTTATTTTTTAAATAATAACTTTTAATGGATGATATCGACAATATACATAATTAATTTACGGTTATTCGGACTCGTTCCTTTCTTTATATTCAAAAACTGGTGCTTCGTAAATATTTCGGTTTTTTTTGTTTTTCTTAAATATTTTTAAAATGAATGGGATTTTTGACCAGCCTTAGGTTATTTATATTTTATAGACTTTAGAAATGTTCGATTTTTTTAGATTTAATTCGATGATGAATGATTTATCATTGAATTCATCATGTTAACACATCCATTGACCATTAGTATAGTCCAATAACTAAAAAGTATTTAAAATCAATTTATTATGCACCTATTTTGTACCCGTATCAATTCATAGCGATCTGACGAATAAGTTACCGAAGACGCACATGCCTACTTACCAAAATTACACTATACACTCGCATTTACGCATATACAAGATGATAAATTCTTAGCTATTTCAATGTATTATAATTACCTCATTATTGTTTTTATGATCTACTGGTTTCTTACGTTTCAACTACTTTCAAGTTAGCTATGTTAGATTTTTTCCGTGGTGCAGACAACTTCAGCCGTGATTTTTTACCATAACGCCAGTTTTTTTTCATTTTAAAATCAAAAAAAAAAAAAATCCCCGACACGAAAAATTGAATATCACTGGTTGAATGATAGCAAAAAACAACTACCTATTTCATTTTTGTTTTGTCGCAATATAAATTTACTTATCATCATAATACAGCTTATACTTTATAATGTGATTATTATTTCATTTTCGTATTCATTATAGCTCTAATTGATTTGTACTCGTTAATAATGAGAGTATTATTTTTGTTGTGGCTACAAAGATTCTGAGAAATGTTCTAATGCCCATACGCGCGCATGCACTAGTCAAAGCGCACGAAGAAAAATACTTTTGCTTCAGCTGTTGGGCACAAATTTAATGCAAACAGTACCTATCAAGAGAGAAAGAAAATTTCACCTTGTTTCGATCGACTTATATTAGTTTTGAACAGATAATAATTGTATTCGTTAGCCTATTTTCTAGGTTTGTTCGGAAATAGATTTACGACTTTATTTTTAGTTAACATGGTGTAATGCCGTAATGCATAGAAAGTTGATATTTTTCTCAAAATAAACTTATACTTGACTTGGTTATAAATAGCGACGAAATGAAAAATGTAAGAATCCACTTTCCAAGCAAACCAAGAAAAATGTATTACAAACCAAATTCAGTTTTCGTAATTAAAATCGAGCTACTGGAAGTATGTTTAATATTTTTTCACTTATAGGTCTAAAATCTAAATGCATGAAAAAAATTAGTTTCACCAGCCCTCTTAATGAAGTTGATTTCAAGTATAGTATCTAACAATCTTCATTTTACACTCAAAATATACTATTTAAATTTACTTATCTGAATATAAGCATTCAAACATGATTTATGAATGTGTAAGATATGTATGTTTCATATAGTCAAAAAGAAGTACAGAACTTCATAATTTGTTCGTATTATTTATTTGTTATAAATTTATAATATAATATATTCATTTATTTTTCTATTAGTAATATCCAATATGGTACTATGGTAGGTACTATAGAAAGTTGAAATTGACGACAAAATCATGTAATCGCATAAATTATAAATTAATATTATTAATAACTAATATTTATTTATAATAATTAATTTAAATGTATTAGATAGGTATGTACAGTAAGAATCTCCTTATAACGGACCCCTATATGACAGAAATCTCCGCTTACAGCTCCGTATAACCTTTAGGTTAGGTATATGATATATCCCGTATACTTCAGTCTCTCTAAAAGTCTAAACAAAGCTTTAACGGAAACTTCTTTATGTCGCAGAAAAAAAAGTTTGTACGGAGCGATTTTGTTATATTAATTAATTAGATGTTTTAAGTTTTTACTGTACATCAGTACAGCATAATTCATATTATAATATTGTTTAATGTATTATTGATCATAATAATTTAATGCTCATTAGTTATTACCTACTTATTAGGTATCTTATAATTTATAACTCATAACTTATGGCGTAAAGTTTCAAGTCTTTAAAGTTAATATTTTTTGAATTACATACACCAAAACACCTAAAATCGTTAATTTTCGTTTAAAATACACCCGATTTTGTCAAAAATTGATAATCAAATGTCCATAATAAAATTGTGACTAAGTATTTAGGTACGATATTTTTAAATTGCTGTTTAAGAACTTTTATAAAAAGGAATCTTGTATTACATTTTTAGGCTTTCAACTGAAAAATAATTGTAAAACCCCTAAAAGTGTTAAGGGAATAACTTCGAATAATTGATTTTTAATTTGTTTCAAGTTGAATATTTGTATCAAATCATATTTATTGAATTTAACATAACATTTAAATGTCAAATAAAAAAGGTTAGGTTAGTAAATAGTAATACCTACCTTGAGTAAGAGGTCTGGCTCGGCGCCTCCACAGTATGCTTTAATTCTAGTTTAAATTTTTAAATCAATTAGTTTTGAAAAAAAATAATATATTCATGAAACTTACAGTTCCAATATAAAATAGATAGGTACTTACATGGCTACACGCGATTGTTTCAATGTAACTGGGTAGTTCGATCTAATTTTATATTCAATTATTTGTCAGTAATTTGTTGGATTGTAGTGCAATTTGGTTACAGTATTTATATTACTTTCAAATCGTACAGAAGCAAAGTTAGTGATTCTAGTTACCCATAACAAATTTATTTATTTTTAAGTAAAATATGAATATTTTTAATTAAAGAAAAACTTAAATTGTATCTAATATTGACTATAAATTACAATAATATGAAAAGTTACATATTTTTTATTTTTATTAAATACTTCATAATTTGCAAACCACATAATATGTCGGCTACACCTTCAGGGAATACAAATAAATTTAAGTATGTCTATACTTTATTGTCTTTAGTTATTTAGTTTTAATATAAATATTAAATCAATTACAATTGTTACAAAGTATTGATAGAGAGATGAAATGGAATTCCGAATTTGAAAATTTAGCTGTAGATATAACGTATAAATGGAAAAATACGGCTACCTGCTTGAATTTAATACTTGACAATTTTCATGATGGTATATTAGATAAGGCATTTTATAGAGCTGTTTCTGGAATACCATTATTTAAAGTAATAAAAAAAAAAAATGTATATTACATTTTTATTTTTATTATTATCTTCTTAAAAATAATTTACAGACATTAGTTGATGACTCGGAGGATCTAATGTCTCCGAATTTACAAACTTGGCAAATTTTAAATCATGTTCGAAAACAAGGATGCAACATGAATATAATATTTATCTTAAATGCTGACCAAACAATGAGATTACTAAAATTTAGCGATAAGTAAATAATTTAACGATAATCTAAAAATGTAATTTATAAGCTTATAAGTTATAACTATACATATTTTAAGTAGGTAATCTACTGATAACGGTGTAGTAGCTATTAGCATTATTAAATTATTCTATTCAGTGCTAGTATTATAGTAGTATATAGGTACCACAGCCCAACTCAAAGCAGGTGTTTGTAACTTTGTAAGTTGTAACAGTATACTACTAATGACTAAATAAATTTTTTTTGATCTGATATTTTAACTATCTAAAAATATTTTATTTTAAGAAATTTGACCCAACCAAATTTTTTATCGAAATTTAAAGAAAACAATTTTAAAAAACCAAAATTTTCTTATAATTAGTTCAAAAATTGTCAAAATATTTTTTTGGTGTATACCTACTGTATAGTAAATAGTAATCTAAACATTTGGTGAAATGTTCAAATTTTGCGTTTGAAAACTATAGGGAATTTTTTACTTTTGATCCACCAAAGTACCAAAAACCGGAAAAGATGCTGATGAAAATATTGGAGCACTTTTACTGCCCTTACAAGTGATGACAGACACAATAAAAACTCATATCATTGTAAAATCAATACATTCCTCTCTTTGCTCAGAATCTATAATATTATATAACATATTTAAGTATTTCGGTTGATTGGAATATTATTTAAATTATACTTAAGCCAAGTATATATTCTATTAGTTATATAAAATGTAAATATAACAATTTAATGAAAAATGTTCTAGTATTACACAATTTTCAGGCATAGAATGTTGGATTCTAGGACTAAATTTATGTTGTTACACGATCGTAGACTTTTTACGAAGCAACATCATACTATATGGACAAAAATTATAAATGTTGTGTTTATTAAAAAATATCGCCTTAAAGAAATGTATGAATTATCCACTGTTCCATATCCTGCTCCAGTCAAAGGGGCATTGGTTACACTAAGACTAGACATATGGAATAAAAGAAATTTTCAAAAAAAAATAGATTTATACACAGACAAAGTTTCAGATTTACAAGGAAATTTACTTAAAGTAGTTACTTTTAATTATATTCCATCTGCAATAAAAAATTCATTAATAAATGAAAATGATGAAAATTCTGGCTATAAGAAGGGTTTAGAAATTGAGGTAGGTATAATCATAAAAATGTATCAATTCTAAGATAATATTTTAGATTTTGTTATTTTAGGTTCTTAAATCACTTGGAAGTGCAATGAATTTTGTTCCAATCATATATGAACCAATAAATTGGCGTACCGAACAATGGGGTAAAAAACAAATTAATGGAACTATATCAGGATTGTTAGGAGAAGTATGGTCTGCTCGTGCTGATTTGGCATTGGGTAATTTACATTACACACCATATCATCTAAATATTTTAGATCTATCCATTCCTTACAATACACAATGTCTAACATTCTTAACATTTGAATCGAAAACAGATAACTCATGGAAAACATTGATTCTTCCTTTCAAGTAAAATTACATAACAAATTATGTTAATAAATTAATACTTAAACATATTTTCTTATAGATTAAATATGTGGGTTGGTGTACTTATTACACTTCTCATTGGAGGATTTTTGTTTTATGCCCTTGCAACAGCTCATAAACATATTGAAGATAGTGAGAACTCAATTAAAATTATACAATGTGATACTCTGAAGGCAAACATATTAGAAAAAAAACCTGAACTATTAACAGAAAATAAATCAATTAAAAGAAGTATTATTGATATTTTGAAAAATATAGTAAAAAAACCAAAAATAATCAAACAACAAAAATGTATCAACAATCATACAGAAAATAAAAAAAATCAACTTACAAACAAAGATGTAATTGGTTTATACTTGTTTGAGGACATAGGGAATAGTATTTTATATACTTATGGAATGTTAGTAGCTGTATCATTGCCAAAAGTTCCCAGTGGATGGGCCATAAGAATTTTAACAGGGTGGTGGTGGATGTACTGTTTATTAGTTGTAGTTGCTTACAAAGCTAGTATGACAGCAATCCTAGCTAATCCAGATACAAGGTTAATAAAAATTATTTTGATAATACTCATTAACATAAATTAATACAATTACTACAAGTTAATGAATTTAACAGGGTTACAATTGATACATTAGATGCTCTTGCTGATAGTAACATTGATTGCGGAGGATGGGGAGAACAATCAAAAGAATTTTTCATGACTTCATTAGATAAAACTGGACAAAGAGTTGGTCAAAAGTTTCAAGAAGTTTATGAAGTTAATAAAGCTATTGATTTGGTATCTAAAGGACAATTTGCATATTATGATAATATACACTTTTTGAGATATGTGAAAGTGATGCAAAATACCAAAACATATGGAAAAAATGCACAGTTCATTAATGGTATTAAAAAAAAATAATAATTTGTTTTAAAATAGGTTGAAAAATATTTTACCTTATTACAGTCTTAAATGATTTATATGTTTCATTAAATTCAATTTTCAAACAATAATCTAAAATTTTTTCCTTAATATTGATACAAAACTAAAAAAAACATATCAATAATCATTTAAAAAAAAATAAGATTTATAATTACTTTATCTAAAATATTTACTATGGTAAAAAATTGAATTGTAATATAAAAAAATTGTATGTTATGGCTTAAGTTTTGTTATGTTTAGTCCCAACACAAATTAGTAATCATATTGAAGACTGAAATTCATTTTTAGTGCATTAACAGTATAATTTATTATATTAATATTAATTTATACAATGGAACATAAAAGTATTGTTAATATTTGTTCAATTGAATTGTTTAAGGTACACTGAACGGTACAACTAATGGAGACTTTACATTACATATAATGTCAAACTGTATAATAAATATGCCAATATCATTAGGATTACAAAAGAATTCTCCATTAAAACCAGCAGTTGACAGATTCTTGAGAAGAGTTATAGAAGCTGGGTTAGTGAAAAAATGGTTAAATGATGTTATGTTAGACACAGTAATACTTGAACAACCACAAGAAATTGAAGAAGTTAAAGCACTTATGGACTTAAAGAAACTTTATGGGGCATTTGTTGTTTTGGTTGCTGGTTATATTTTAAGTATATTGGTTTTATTAATCGAAATTGGTTATTGGTATGGAGTAGTAAAAAAAGATCCACTATTTGATGAATATTCATTAAACTGTTATTATGCACAGAAATAAATGCAAATAAATAAAATACTATGTTATGATTTAAAATACAATGTTATATTGATGAAATATTTTGAAATTATAATTTCTTGAGTACTTTTACTTAAAACCTTAATTTTTAATCAGTAAATATTAATTAAACTGAAGTCAAAAACAAGAACATTATTTTAAGAGCTAATCAAGAATAGTAACATATATTATTAAAAATACAAATGAAAATACAGTGGTTCTATCTTCTTTTGAACCCATATTTTTTTCGTTCGTAAAATAGATCTGTTTTTGAACTCCCTAAATTTACAATTTTCGGACAGCCATCCCTCTGAAATAACAAAAAAAAACACTATGAACTTCAATTAATTATAAAACTTGAAATATAATGTAAAGTATAACTTACATCTTTTTCTTGAACTGTACATTCCTTACAATAATATGCATCCGATACTCCAGGTCCGCCACATATAACACATCGACCCTGGTATGAGCCATAATTGCACTCATCGCATATGCGCACCAATGTACATGGTCTGACATACGAGTCACAGATAACACATTTACCATCACATTTTTCACATAATCGTCCAATAGCTATTTCATAATGTTAAATAAACGAAAAAGTAGATATATAATAATGTACTATAGTAGACTAAAGATATGAAAATATTATAAATATTTTACACTACACTTACCGACGCCGGGCTGCTTACGACAGAATATCAAGTCTGGATGATGTTTGGCCATTCTGTTGGGTTACTGTTCTAAGTCAAATAGGGCTATTAATTGATTACCGACGAATGAACAAGAAATATTAGAAATATTAACCGGCTAGTTCAGATTATCAGAGTGTTCGTGTTCATGTGAATTAATCACTTATCAGTTATCACAATACACAATTCACAATCACAAAAAACATCCAAACAAAAATATTTTCAAACGTCAGTGTCGCCAAAGTAAAACGGTTACGATTGAAAATGATAAAAAAAAAAAGTAACCACCATTTGTTGATAATTCAACAATATTCTCATTAGACTTAAATTAAACTTTATGCATCACAAATGTTCAAAATCCGGAATAATAAAGAATAGTAGGTATAATAATTATTAATGTTACCTATAAAATAATAAAACCCGGTGACTTTATTATTTCAATTTTTTTTTTGGAACTTACGTACTTACCTATTCTATTCTTCTTAACATTTACAAATTAAAAACGATGGTGCAAAAAAATCTTTAATTTTTAAGTTACCTATAGCCTTCTGAAGATGGTAATTTTCAGTTTTTTATGCATACGCACAATGTTTTGATTTAACTCTCCTTTCACGAATTTTGTTTTTTTTTTGGAACTTATAATTTAACGAGTTAAGTCAGAACGATGGTGCAATCAGAATTTGTCGCTCAGACTTGTCTACCACTTGTCAAACTATGGGTTAGGAACAAATTTAAATATTTTTATGATAGTGTAAACATTTTTTAAAAATAAATTGTTTGTCACAGTTTAACATCATCATACCTTCAAGTTATCTAGCATATAGTAACATACCTAAATTAACAGTTATAAAATTATAATATACTTAGGTACTTTACCCAGCGGCATTTCACGTGCATTGTGCATTCCAGTATGTATTTATTTCTAGAACACATACATTAAATGTGGCACTAGCTCATTCATTTAGTATTCAACATGTAAGCAATTGTGTATGTACAGTCAAATCTGTTTGAAATTGTTGTTTACGGTTCAGCATTACAGCAATGTGAGAGCAAATGAATCGAAAAATACTAAACAAATTGGTCCCAAGTACTAAATGGTACAGGTTAGGCTAAGTCCCCCCAAAATGGTTTGTATTTATCTATTGCATAGACACAGTCACATGTAAATTATAATAGCCCTACCAAACTTAAAACTCAAATGGCGCTTATGGTTGATAATCACGACGGAAGTTTAAGATTTTTTTTAAATTGTTCAGGCTATTTAATATTGTAGAAACTTTGGAAAAGCTATTTTAATAGCTATTCGATTTATGCACAAACGTGGATTATAAATTTAAAAATATTTTGGAGATTAAGAAATTCTTAAATCATCATAGAGGAAAAGACATTTTTCAAAGATATTATTATTACCTAATCAATTGCAACAAAGTTTTTCTAATCGCAAAAAAATACAGTAAAAATCACTATAACGAGCATCGCTTAGTACGAGATACTGCTTACAACAAGCAAAACGTTAGGTCCCGACATGAGGCCATATGATTGTATGTTAAAATATACGTCTACAACGAGTATGGTTATTGCGAGTTATCGGCTATAACGAATAAAATAAAACGAACTTGACTAACGATCTTCCGGTTACTACGAACAGGTACCTGCAAAATAAGAACTTTTGGCTATTATTTAGGTCGATTAATCATTGACATAGATTATCTTTAGTTGTGTAGATATGGATTACTTATTAATAATAAACATTATTCCTACAAATTCTGGTGTTTTCAAGTTAATAAAAATTATAAATAGTGTCAGTTGTGTGAAGACGTTCCACCATGTCACGTCGTCAGTTTACGTTGGACGAAAAAATCGGAATAATCGGGCAGTTAGAAAATGGCGAGAAAAACAGCGTGATCGCAAAAGAATTTGGCACCTCTTCGTCGAAAATTTCAACCATATTTTGTATTTCCCGCTTTTAATCGGTTACAACGAATGCTCGTTCTAACCGCATATAACGAGCTACCGGCTATAACGAGAAAAACTAGCTGGCCCTTGAAACTCGTTATAACCGATTTCTACTGTAATTTCATATTATCATCACTATATATTATATTGTATATTATTGCATTTCTTAGTTCTTATAGTTCCTTGCAAATGCTTTAACTCATTAATAGAATCGATTGATTTTGATTGTATTCAACATTTTTAGATTTTGATAATTTTCGAAATTAAAATATTCTTATGGATGTGTTATTAAAAATTTAAAACCCAAATGTTTTTTGGTTAAAACGTATTATATAGTTGTATAATTTTATATAATTGTTCAGTAGATTCAACTCCAACCAAAAAAAAAAATTACTTAACCTTCTATAGGTACCTATAGCTTTAAGCTTTAATTATTTTTATACCTACCTATTTAAACAGTTTGATAATTTTTGCAAATATTGCATGTTTAAAATAAAAAATTATCTTCTACTAATATTAAGTTACATAATATAACTATTATTTATTTTAATTTTAAGTTTTGTTTTTTAATCAACGTTAAAAAATAATGAATCATTGAATCATATCCTACTGTCTCATTATATATATACCTACTTACAAGTTACAGTCCATTATACATTTTATAGAAATATAAGTACTGGCATACTGCAGCGATTGGGTCTCGATAACTTGACTTTTATAATAATTCAATTTTTTTCTTGTCCCTTGAAAATGCTAATACACACTCAATGTTATACAACTAAAAAATACATAAGTCGATTTTATTTTATCTACCTTGAAATACAAGTTACCGAGAATAGAGTGTATGTCTGTATTGGGTAACCTAATAAAATTGAAATTTATTAGATATTATTAAAAATTAAAATATAGAACATAGGTTATTGCTTATAAGATATAAATACAGAATACCTACATATAGGTCATAAAATATACAGGGTGTAACTGAATGAACTGAATAAAAATAGAAAATTGATAAAAGTTAAACGTATGAAAAAATTATGAAAATGATATGGATAATAAATAATTTAAGATTTAATTATGTCTAAAAATTCCTAAAAATAATATTTTAAAAAAAGTTATTACGGTTCAAAATAATTTTCTTAAAAAAATATTGATATTTTAAAAAATTGTATAAAAAAAACCACTTTACTTAGAAAAATTGTTCTTAATCATATTTACAAATTAGCTATTCTTAATCTTTTCAAAAAATTTGAATTAAATTTAAAAATAAAAAAATATCTATAAATGTTATAAAAAAACAAATGTTAAAATGTTGATTGGAACAAAAGTTATTTCATTAATCAGTTCTTTCTGTTACACTCTGTATACCTTCTTAGCTATATATAGGCATATAGCCATATACTCGTATTATGTGTAGGTTGTAAAGGTATTTTTAAATTGTGTGTATGAAAGCTAAATTAAGCAAAACATTTTGGAGTTAAATAAAAAAATTCAACTTCCGCTTGCTAATCGTAACGTTGTAACTTATGTAACTAATAAGTACCTAACTGGCTAACTATTATTATAACAAATAACAATATAATAAAACAAGTAACATAACTATTGAACTATTAACAGTTATAGCGTTCATTTTTACAGTATAGAAATCTTGTTATACCTATAGGCTGTAAACCTATAAGTAAGGAATATTTTAATTGAATTGTTTAAACTAATCATAAAAACATATAATAGGTAGGTACATATATAGTCCATATCGATATACTTTTATGAGGTTTCTCTGCTGGACACTCTCTGGAAGCACAGACATATGATCCATGAAATCTGATGAAATTCTATATAATATCCGTGGATACCTATATTGGATCGCGATTGAATTCGGTCGACGTTGAACGGTGGGCGCACACGAATTATCTAATAAGGCTGTACGTGCGGTAAACTCGGCCAACGCGACCGCCGTCCATATTGCATAATATAGGTATGCGCGGTAATCGCGGGTGGGTAATTGGGTTACTGCAATATTTTTTAACGGTCAGTTTTAGAAAACGTCAAAACGGGTCGTCACTGCCCGTTTTTTCCACGTCTGATCTTGACAATTTTCTATCAAACTGCAGTTTTCAAATCGACCATGCAGGTCCGCGAGTACTAGGTACACGTATGTATTAGATATTATAGTATAACCCATAATAATTGTAGTTCAGAGTATGACGAAATTCTGGCAAAAAAGTCGCTTGTGCAGTTTTGCGTATATTCGCTAGCCATATAATACTACCGGACTGATGAAACACATATAGCGTGTTTTTTAAATGACTATATAAATATTGCAGAGGGAGGTGCGTCAAAATAAGACGAACATCCACTGTCACTATTATATATAGGTATATTATATATTATTCACAGGCTCCGTGTACCTTAAGGTATAACCAATTGGTATCTAGGAAATTTACAAGTCTCTAAGACCAGACACGTATACAAGAGAGGGAGGGGTTATAATTTTTAGATTTCACCACCTTGAAAAGTTAAAAAAAAATATATTTTTAAGTTTTTAACGTATTCTATAAATTCAAATTTAACGCACATCCATTATAAAGTGACTTAAATATTATAATATACTCCAATAACGAAGACACGAGGTATACTCAAAACCTATATACTATGCAGCAGAAGGGAGTATAGTGAGTTACCCAAATTTTGTTTAAGATTGTATTATGGCATGGGTATATTAGTTAGGGACTAGTGTACTACTATAGTTTATATTGTATACACTATTAAACTATATGTTATAGGTAGTGCCGTAGTGCCGTAGTGGTACAGGCGTACAGCTAATCGATGTAATAGGTATACAAAATAATTATATTCTATGATGTTAGCTATGAACTCCTCCCACTTTATTGGTCATATAGTTATATAGCATTATAGCCTATAGGTATATGATTTGTCCACTTTTATTGGACTAAATGGATTTAAGTATAACCAATCCCTCTATATAGCAAAACTCCAATAAGGTATAAACACCACTGGCCATATATATGTCTGTAAAAGGAAAGGGGTAAAAAGCAAAAAATTTCCAATAATTTTTAAACGTGTCGGGAAGAACGAGCATTTTTACGCAAAACAAATTTTTGACCGAATCGATTTTGTTTTTTGATGTAACACAAAAAATAATTTTAGTAGATACATGAAATTTCCACCAAATGCTTATAATACTATTTTATATACATCATACAATTTTTAATATATTTTGACTCTTTTGGGGGTATTTATAGGCCTAAGACATTTTCGGTAATTTTTTTTTAAAATTATGATTATTGTCGATAAAAAATGTTTTGCTTGGTCAAAATACTTGAAAGTTTAATACAATATTTCTCTGATTTTAAATAAAAATTAAAAAAAAATAAGCTTAAATCCACAATAGTTTTTTATAAACGTCACTTTAGATGAACTTTAGACGCTTATAAAAAAAGTCATGCTTATGTAGCTATTCGTTATTTTTAAACTTCTATAATAACAATTCATAAGGAACTGTGCATTACATCTTCAAGCTTTTTGACTCATTGCAAAATATTTCATTGACATATTTCTAGAATAAAAACTAAAAAAAATTCTCATTTTAAATGTATATAAATAGCTCAAAAAGAGACAAAATGTTTGAAAATGTCATCATGTATACATATTAGAAAATAAAATAAATATTTAGTGAAAGTTTCAAGTATCTACAGTTATTTGTTTTTTAATTACAATTAAATAAGAAAATCGTTATTTTACGTGTGAATATCCGAAAAGTAAAAATTTTAACTTTAAAATTTCAATTGTAATAACAAATTTAATATGAATTTCCGTTAATGTTTTTTTTTTTTGCTATGGATAGAAAAACTTATGAGGAATCCTATATTAAATGTTCATATCTTAGTTATAGAAAGAACATTTTTTATAAATTTTTAACGACATAGTTACACACCAGATTACGCACTGGTCAGTGGTCACAGCGCCTACTATACCACACCACTCATTTAAAATGGAACTCAACAGTAGTGCGTATTGTCCTCTACCCAACTGTGGTGGGGGTTACTGTGACTTCCAACATCTACTCCTAAATTGTCCATCTCTCTCAATCCAGAGAACTCAGTTAAAATCTCTCTTTTCCACTTTTGGTATTAACTTTTCCCTTATCGACGCTCTTTCAACCGATAATGTTAACATAATTATCACACGCTCAATTTTATACTGCAATCTGGCCTCAACATTTAAAAGTGTGAGCTTTACCAACTCATATCAACTCTTATTATATATAAGTATTAATGTTGTGTTCATAATTGTCGAAATATTATAATGTTTTGTTAAAATCTCATTAAAAAAAAAAAACCACAAAGTAATTTTCAATAACTAATGTTTACGATTTTAGTCAAATTCTATGTTTAAACGCTTATAGATTATAACTATGTATTTTCGTATCTTTCAAATGGTATATAATATACGAACAACTTATGGGGAATCTTGTATTACATTTTCAAATCTTAAATATAAAAAGAAAATTTTTATTTATAATATTTCTAACACAAAATAGTAACAAATTTTCATGTGATTTTGAAGAATTTTGTTGAAATCTAACATCAGGCACTTATATTAATCATAAAAGGTAAAAATACATGTCCCATGAATGTATGAATGACGTAATGTTCAAAAGAAGCATTTCAAATCAGCGTTATTCATTACATAAATAAATATGTTGGGGATACGAATTGCAATAGAATAGGTTATAGGTTAGGTTAACATTATACATATAACAGGGGTCGCCAACATTTTCAAACAAGTGAGCTACATTTGTAATTTTTAATCCCAGGTGATCGACATCCAGGAGAATTTAGGTAAAAATTTGTTATATGAGCAAAAAAAAAAAAAGGTCTAAAGAATAAATGACTATTACGATTGACGGACAATGGTAAATTCATAGAATACAATATAGCAATCCACATTATCCGATTATTTATTAAGCGATCGACCGATAATGGCAAAATTAATTTTTATAACGATCGACCTATATTCCTAAAAAGATCGACCAGTCGATCGCGATCGACTGGTTGGCGACCCCTGCATTATAATATGCTTGAAGAAGAGAAAACCGACTACAGCAAGCATTTGCAAGATGCGAGTGTGTACCTATTATAATTTATAAGGTTTTAACTTCATAAGCACATGGATGGTTTTCGGTTTTGTATTTTGTTTCAGTTTGTCTGTTTCAGTGAGCCGAGGCCTGTAATAATCGAGTTAAAATATTTAATTATATTTAAAAGTCATCACTGAACCGTACATAGTTAAGGATGCAACAACCCGTAGAACGTGGCCGATAAATCGCTTATTTCACATTGAATAATTGTATATATTGTTATATAATATAACTTCACATGCGATACATCAATACCAACTACATGCATTTAACAATAAACCTGAGTCAGTGAGTCATACCTAAAAATATTATCCTTGTAATGTGATTATTATATTCAAAAATTATTTTCATTATAGCTTTTCATTTTCGTGTCAAACAAAATAGTATTTAAGACACAAAATCGACACACCCGTAAGGTCGTACATTGTAATTTATCATACCAGTCTATCTTAAAAATAATTTAGAATTTTTGGTTATGTAATTCCATTTGAATTATTCTGGTTCTTCAAATTAAAATATTATTTATTGAAAACTGAAGTGATTCGTATACCTAGCTATTATACGTTTCGTCTGCTTCGAGTGTTTTAACAAGTGCTGTAACGTTGTTAAAAATTATCGTATATATACCCATGTCGCAGTATATCAAATTATTATAAATCTTAAATCGGTTTATATATTATATTCATTATATTATATAAGTTGTGAACAAAATTTTTTTTTTAAATATATATAAATATATAATATAATGTATTACCAAACCTTTTATGTTTTATGAGTTATTCTTTTGGTTTCAAATAACAAATGATGTCGGGTAATAATTATTGTTAGTAGCTATTACTAATTAGTGTGGTTATAGGCGTATCCGAATAATGTGTTTAATGTTATTGTCAAAAATATAATCGGATGCAGTATTTTGGGACACAGTAGAGTATAGCAAACGTGATTATCTCTCCTCGGCCCGTGACACAACGAAACTCAGGACTTAATGGCCAATGAAAGAATATAAATATATTATAATATAAAATAAAATATCACTTTACAATTTTACATTATATTATGATGAATATTAAATATTAAAATGTCCTCGTGACTTCAGCCAATGCGAAAGATCTTTAAAGTTGTGTGTTTTAGGCGGTTTTAGGAGAACTGCCTTATTATTTCCCCACGTTATTTCGTCCGCCAGCTTAACAAATGAGGATATTTAAGATTTTTTTGAAGGTATATATACACTTTTGTACAAGCTCTAAGATAGCCGATAGGTACCATTGTACAATATAATAAGTATAATCAAATTGTTTTGTATAAGTTTATAATATGTATATTACCATATATAATTATTTGGTGAAGAAAATTATTTTTGAATTAACGATCTGCAAAGTTTTAAAATGAAAATTAACTGAATGACTGAATGAGAGATATTTCAAATTTAATTTCAAATACCTATCAAATATCTATATATTATTTATTAGATTCTGAGCGGAATAATGTACCTATGAATACTGGTATAATAATGTATATGTACATAATACAAAATACATTGTATTATGTACAATAATGTATATTGGTTTTATAATAATGTTATGTGTGTGTGTGTGTGTTTATTAAGCTTAAAAACTTTTTGAAAAAAAATACTTCAACCTACAAGTTTGAGTGTGATTTATAGTAGCAAAATGTATCTATATACGGATTTCTTCATAAGTTCTTTTTACAAAAATTAAAATATGTAGAAAATGCATTATAGTCACAATTTTAGTTATAAATATATGCATTTACAAATTTATATAACTATGGAAACTTGAAACATTCTATTATTACTTAAATCATAATTTCAATTTTAATAGCTAATATATAATGCTTTAATATAATAAAACAATAGTTTCTTCTTAAGTTGTTCTTACTGCAACCATGTGACGTCGTCTGTTTTTTTTGGGGCCCATGGGTAACATTTGACTGTGGGCCTCTTTACTTTACATTCTGTTGCTTCTAAAAATATGAGTAATTTACAATTTGCTTATACATCTTAAACCTAGTTTAGACTATGCCAGTATTTTAGTCAGGAGACCAAGTAATAAGCTCATTAAAAAACTGAGTATTCAATGTATAAATAGCTAATAAAAAAAAAATTATAAACCAACGCGCGTGTACGTTACTTTAAAAATATATTTTAATTACTTAAATTGACAATAAGTTTAGGATTCTTAGTAAATTACAAATCAATTGTATTTTAATCTATTGATAAAAAATAATTTTCTTGCCTTCAAATTAGCAAAACTGTCAATTCTTTTTTCAATGTCTATACTTGAGGTTGCAACCTAAAACTATCGAAAATATTTATGCACATTTTCTTTTTAGACATTTCAAGTTCAAAGTTTGACGAAATTAGATACTGAAACAAAAAATTATGAAATTAGTTATTATAATATAACTCATAAAATATTATTCGTTGGGACTTATAATACTATTTTCAAAACATTTAGATTACATTTGTACAAATATATTTACACGGTGTGACGGTATTGACTATTATTAATAAAAGGTTGTTAGGTTTATTATATGAAAGAATGAAAAAAAATATTGTTATTGTCTATTATTATTTTTATTATTGCATAAAAACAAATCACGCTAGATAATATTACATTACGCGATTTGTTTATGGCAAAAAATATTTAAATCGAACTACGCGTTTAACAAAAATAAAAATAAATTACTAATAGCATTATACATTTTAATATTATATAATATAGGTAATAAAATATCGTCGGAAAATAGTGTGATCTTAAAGAACCGAATTCGTGAATACCTCGAGCTATAAAGAATAATAGCTTATAGGTGGTATATACATATATTATTATATTATGTACCCCGTACCCCTATTATAACACCCTTAAATATACGACGCGAGGCGGCGAGCGGTCCAGCACTGCCGAGCTGCAATCTCATCCCCGACGAATCCGACCGAATCGAAATGTCTTCCCCCGAACGTTTCGCGGGGCGCCGCAGGCCGATGGCCCCGACGGGCCTACATCGTTGTCCATCAGATCATTATTATTATTAATTTTTTCCGTCGTACGACCGTAAACAATACCACCGAAGATCCACACACACACACACTCACACACGGTCGCACGTAATATACTAATTTAAGTATATAAGTCACAAAACTGTATATATATAACACTGCAAACGTAAATGCGCGCTCGGCGGCGGCGGTGGCGGCGGCCGAGGTCGATGACCGGCGATAACTGTTGGCACATGTTGCCCCGCCGTGCGCGCGCACCCCGCCGTCCAACAACCGCCGCCGCCGCCGCTGCCGCCGCAGTTCGTATACATTCGCAGCACACGCTCGGACCGCCGCCGCCCGGCTCCCAAGTTTGCGCCGGCACCAGCTCGCGATCGTGTCACTCCGCTGCCGCCGAAAGCCCGCCAACGCCGCCGTAGCGTTCGCACGAGTCGCACGCGTTCTTTCGTTTCCGCGGGTTTTTGGAAAACGTCGCGAAGACTGAATCGAACTGAAGTGATAAATTATATCATCATAATAATAATAATAATAATAATATACAAAATAATACGTGTGAATCGCCGACCGAAGTTGTCGTCGTCGTCGAGTCGTTCGGGTTTTCGCGTGTTTTTAAATAATTATAATATTATAATATAATATTGTGTATATTACGATAAAAATTTAGTTTTTTTTCCGTTTGTTGTTTGTACCTACGTCACGTTTCGTTTGTTTTTCGGTGCGGTGATATCAATCGGCCGCGGTCTTATTCGTTCCCGCCCGATTACTGCAATATTATAATACACTTTTTTTTTTGTCAAGTCGTGCAGTGCGTCGGTATATATACACACACCATCCGCTTATCGTTTATAATATCCGGGAACTGATATATAAAATCGAATACGGTTTTGTCAATCATAAACACGCGCGCATATATATAATATTACATACGATATTTAATATAATATTCACATATTATATATCTGCCATTACGTTGTGTTTTTTTTTTTTTTTTTGTCAGTGCGTCACGTGTCTTGTGCGGCGGACCGTATATGCCGACTACATCGTCGCCAGTGCAGTTATAGCGGCGTCACGCTGACCGTACGCGGGTGTGCCATTTCCTTGTCCTCGCGACAGGACCGACGAAGGTTTATCTGATCCGATCTATCCTTAGGGGACACGGGCGTACAAATATCATCTCGTATAGCTCATAGCGATCACAATAATATCGTCTTCAATACTACCATCCCCGTCCACGTTTCAGTATATACGCATAGGTATATAGTAGGTATAATATATACGTCACGACATATTTTTACCCGTTACTTATCGTCCCCGTGCGCGCATCGCCTCGTCGTAAGTATATCACATCGGCCCGGAACCGCGGTATGCGCAAAAGAAAACTTTTCCCGAGCCCCCCGAAGACCGTCATCACCCGAGCGGTTCGTACCAGCGGCAGCTCGCGATTTCCGTGCGTGTAAATCCACTCATCATATAGGTGGGGACCTACGGGGATAGATCGGATGAGATATTCGCGAAATGCATACATATAATAATATATAATATATATATATACATATAATATACACACACACACACTTACGACTGTGTATATAATATATATACATATTATATATTATGTGTGTATATGCATGTGAATATAATATATTTGCATAGATAGTTAGGTATACACGAAAGACACGTGATTCGTTTTTTGTTTTGTGTTTTAGGTGAAAAATTAAAATATAAATCGCCACACGTATACACATTATATTAATATAATATATATATATATATATATATACATATATATATGTTGGACGTGCGCGACGTCGTTTCGTGTGCGGACGAATCGTTCGATGTGTTGTACGCGTTTCGCGAGGTGTCGTCGCCGCCGGCCGCGCATTTTCGCCAGCGATAAACACGATGATCGGGCGTGACGGCGCTCGTGAGTGCTGCAGTGGGCGATATTATTTCGGGCAAACCGCTAGTGGCCGCCAGACGTTTAGCGGCACGTAAACTTTGCTGATACGTCAATAATAATAATAATAATACAAATATTAATTATCCGTCCACGCGCACCTCAACACAGCTGCAATATGCCGGCGTACGTCGTTAAAATGTGAGTTTTCTTTCATTTTTCACTGTACTACGATATTATTATTTTAGTTTTAATTTGTATTCGTGTGACGTAATCGTGTCATGGTTGTCGCAGTGGCATCGCGAACCTGCAGGGTTGAGAACTTGGACAAGTTACAGTATATGTACATATTATATATATATATATATAGTGTAACTGGATACAAGTCACAAGTTACTCTAATTTTATTATTGTATATAGGTATCTAGTTACAAGTTATAAGTTACATACTTCATTCAGGCTAACTGATTATTCGAGTTAAATGTTATAAACGAATATGAAATGATCATATATTTTTCATACAATAAAACAGTCAGTCGATAAAATACAATTAAATATATAGAATATGTCACACCTCATTAGTCATATTATTCATTACCCATTACACAATCGTTATATAACTAAAAACAATTAGTAGGTATTTTATAAATATAAATATATAAACACTTTTATTGGTATCTAATACTTGTTTTAATAGTAAATACTAAAAATGTCAGTACATATATTATTTTAAAATAATTCATTTTTAGTAAAGAATTTAAAATAGGTACTTAAACTTGTAAAACATACCTATGTTATGAGTATTACTCAAATACATTCTCTAAAAAAAGACTATCGATGTTTATATATAATATACAATATACCTATTGTGTTTTATTTCATATTATGGAGGTTATAATACATTATTTATTAAAAATTTATATTTCAAAATAACTAAAAATGATAATATAAGACAATATTAATATTGTTTAAATGTAGGTAACTTAAATACTCAATATATTGACGTAACAATGAATAGGTACATGTAAGTATGTAACTGATTATACTGCCCGTCCTTGTTATCACCTTATCACTTATCGAATATATAGTAAAATCATAATTAGTTTTAATTTTTGGAGGGGTGGTGAATTGTTGAGCTTTTGTTTATATCAAATAATAACAATGATGTAAGTAACTTATTTCCAATTCACAGTTGTATTGTACGCAATTTCCCTACATAGACGTATTCACCATCGCGCCATTGCTCTTGAGGCACAATATTATTCTTATTGTAATAATATAATGTACGTATAGTACTATAGTCTATAGTCTGCAGTAAGATTAAGGTGTATATTTTTATTATTCACTTACGTATAGTATACGTCCTAAACGATGACCCCTCCCCTCCCAGGCAACTTAAGTGCTCAATAAACTATACTACATTTATTATCACGCCGTATGGTACTACCACGACAATATGAATTATGCGACGCTATCGTTCGATGCATATTATACTGATTTATAAGATGTTATCGCAATAATGGTCTGCTGCAATAACCTACTAGATTTTGGTTTCTGGACAAAAACACGAGCGATTCAACTTAAAGCATATAACACATTTTATTGCATAACTTGAGTTGGCGCGTGTGCGTGGAAAGTTGAACGGTCGAAAGTTGTGGTCTATATTTATACGCGGTTCGAGCTCTCCCGCGAGCGCGTCGAGTTCAACGACCGACTCGAGTGTGTGTGTGTGTGTGTGAGTGTGAGTGTGAGTGTGTTGGGTGCGCGGAGGCGCGTTAATTGGCAACCAGAGCGAGAGAGAGCGACTTGCAACGTCGTGTTTGCGAGGAACTGCAGTTCGTATATTATTTAATTTTGTATGTTTTTGTTTGGCGACGTATAAAAGAAAAAAATGTATGTTAAAAAAATAATTCGTTAATTAATAATTCGAGTATAACAGTGTTAAAATGTTTAACTAAAATAAATGTGTAGGTACCCATCTATTATGTTATTATTATTATGTACTCCGTCGGAGGAAAGTCGATGACGACAAACGTGAGGTGGGAAGACGAAACAAATAATAATAATAATAATAATATATAAATAACCGAACGTAAAAGAACCGGTTTAACTGGCCTTGGCCTTGTTTGGCGTCACGGCTTCTTTACTTTCTTATAAAAAAAAACAACAAAAAAAACCGCATGTATCGAATTTTGTTTGGTCGACGGAATAACATGAGCAATTATTATTTATATTACTCATTTTCGTCGTTGTTATGATACTGTATGTGATTTTTACATTACAACATTACCCGGTTGTAAATAGCCGTAAAATAAAAATGTTGAAATTTTACCCGGACTGATGACGATCGATAATAAAGACGATATGCCGCGATGATCTATAGCTCCGAAATCGGGAAAAATCGCGACGAAAAGCGGAGAAAATCAGTTATTCGTTTTGACGTTCTGGGTATACAAATAATAACCGAGGGCGGCGTTGCGGGGTCGTCCGGGGTCGTTGCCTCATTACTGACCTACATTCAGATGCCGAACGAGAGCAACGACCGCTCGGGCTGCGTTCGAGCTAGCGGTGGCGGATAGGTAGTCGACGGGTGCCCGACGACCGCACGTGTAAACTCAACGGCGACGACGGATCTTTTTGTTCGTCATCTTCTCGGGTTCGGCGTTCTTTCCCCTATAATATTATAATATATATTATACTCGAAACTCGTACCCTCTCGCTCCCCCTTATCTCGTTAACTTATTTTTTGTTCGTTCGGAGACCGCGGTATCATAATATTATTGTAGTCGTGACGCGTCACTGAACGAATTTCGCACATATTTTCGATAAGTTTTTCTTCCCCGTCTGTTATTATATTTATTAATATTATTTGTTGTTATTACGTTGGGCTGTTAACTCTCATCCGCGATCGTACCAGTGCAGGTATAGCTGCAGGTAAACACTATAAGTAAAAGGCTAAAAGCGATATTGTAAAAAATTTCACGTATGTAGGTATATTGGATTTTTTTCGACTGCAGCGATTGAAGGTTGAGGTCTTATCATCAAGTTCATAGGCCACTGTCTATATATATATACACATACACACATGCGCTCTCTCGCGCGCTTATAAATGTTTAAGTAAATGTTATTAAATACTATTTAGTATTTTCATTCGTTATCAAAAGTGTGCCGTTTTCAAGGAAACACATTCATTTTTGAAGTTTTAAATCAAATTTACGAAAAATATCTCTCATTCTCTCTTTCTATAACACAAGGTATTCAAAAATGTTGAAACCTATTGTATCTTGTATGCTGAATACATACCTAGTGTATCTGATCCAGACTTCTTTAAAAACTTGTATATAAAAGTGTCTTATTTTTGGTTAGGTTACCTTTTTACTGATTATTTACTTTATAGTTTTCACATCATGGTATTTAAATCTTATGTGTTTAAAATAAATAATTAAAGTTAATTATGAATTACCGCTCATTATCTTAGATCTGCTTATAAATATGATATTAGTTCTGTGTATAAAGTATACAATTATTGTATAACTTATAATTGATCATCTATTATGAATGTATGACCATGCATGCAGTATCAGATGCAGTTAAATAAACTATTAACATTTTGATTACGAATTAGTCCTGAAGATTACATTTGTCATAGTTAAAATTCTCAGTGACATTTCTTTACAGTGGTCATACACGTGCTCTTTACAGTGGTAGATATAGATATGTACATTAGTTCACGGTAAGAACTTAACAGCCAGAATTTCTGGCCCAGATATAAAGGTAACAATCATAAAATATATTATGTATAAATAATTAGAAACATTCTAACTATAGAAATAATATAACTGCCGTAGGTATATTATATTATTATATGTGACATTGTAAAATTAAAAAATTGTGTTCAGTTCTAACTTTATTCCTAATTTAGTTTAAAATACAAACAGGACTGATCCAGAAGTCAGATCAACGTTATAGTCGACTTTGTTTAGTGAGTGTAATTATTGGACTTATTTTTATTATTTTGTTTTTTACACAATAAACTATACCACATTCGAATTCCAAAAGCATGTATACTTTGCAAGTATTACTATGTTAGCCAAATATCACAAATATCAGCAACAGCTGCAGTGGCTGTTGTTGTCTGTACAACATTAAACTGATATTATATTTGTATTTTGCATACATTTGGTGCAGTTGACGATACAGTTTTCTTCGCTTTCACGGGGCGACGTCATCTGCGCAGCCGCAGTATAACGTAGTCTGAGTGCGTCTCAATAAGGGTTTCACTTTTTTTTTTTTTTAAGAGATCATTGCCCTCAATCGCCTCAAAAATTGATTTAGACCACGAAATAAAAAAATCGGAACTCATAGTTCATTCCTAAAATTAATGTTTCGGGGCGGCGGCGGTGGCGTGACCGTGGTAGCCCGCTTCGGCAGTCGTTCTGCGTTGCGCCAATTGACGACGACGGTCATTGAACAACAGTGGCGGCGCGAACTTTTTCGACAGTGAGGCAAGAATATGTTAGTTGCAGTACACAAGACCCACCTATTTAATTTGCGTATCATTTTGGTGTCATTTTGTGTCACTGACTACTGTACAATACACTTTTATGTACTGACTAGCCACTATAGGCACTTACAGACCCACCACCCCTTTTAGCTGTGAGACAATTGCCTCACAAAAACCCTCTCGCGCCGCCACTGTTGAACAATAACAATGTGGTCACTGCTATCTCGAATCACGTCATTCAAAGTATGATATACATATTATTATATATTATCATCGAGTGTACACCGCCGACACACCGTAATATGGCACATGAACCATAATAATATCATAAACTCGCGTATTACGTATACGCGGTTCGCGCAGTCATCCGGCCGACGACGAACCGGTATAATATACGTATATAATATTATATATATTTTTTATTATTGATGAATATTATTTATTTTATTAAATATTATGCGGTTATTATCTCGACGTAAGTTGTCATTATCTTTTTGGCGCCGTGGGAGGGGCGACCAGACGCCGTTTGTTGAAACGCGCAGTGTTAGGGGGCTCGATGATGGACCGGCGAGGGGGAGGGGGGTTATGCCCAATGCAACGTTCGCAACAACACTCGAGCGCAGGTCGACGGAGATAAGACTTTTCGAGAACTGCCATAATGCTGTCCGCGCGGCGCATACGTGTTCGCCTAGGAATATTATGTATTCGTAATAATATAAGCATATTATTATTATTATTATATTATTATATGTGTATGTATACTAATGCGGAGGCAAGAGTTGAAGAGTGCACTCCAATGTCAAGTCCAATTCGGCGTGACGACTGTACGGTGTTTTTTTTCTTTCGTTTCCTCGCGCGCGCGCTCTTATCTCGATCCAAACACGGTATCGGGTTATAGGTGAAATTCGTCTTTATTTCGACTGGGAATGTATCGACAACATAATATTGCGTGCGTGAGTGTGTTAATATTATACATTTCGATAAATCGATTTATCGTCGTTTAAATATGCACGACTTACCACTACATAATATAAAATGCACACCACCCATCATTTCATGGGTTAATAATAATTATTATAGTATAGTATGGTATTGATGGATTTCGTCGGGTGACGTAACGGACGGACAGCAATAGATATATGCTCGCTGCGGTGAGACTTTGTAGCCCGCACTCATCCTGCGAGCGGGTGAACTCCAGTTCCGGATTCCCACCCCCCCCCCACCCTTGGAACGAATACATAATTGTATCAAAATTATCGAAATCCAGCTACATATTATACATACAGAAACAAGAGCGCAAAAAAACAACGAACGAGAGCGGTTTCCTGGTTATAATTTCTCTGCTATCACCACCCCCACCCCCACCGCTTGATGCGCCGCAGTGGTGCGTGGTACACTCACGATTCGCGAAGTCAACTACGTTAACCGACGTGGGGTGAACGACCTTTATTCCTCGTAGAACTAACCGACAAAAGCGCGCGTATATATATATATATATATATGTAATATATCGTATAGGTATATATAATATATATATCAGTTATTATAGTCGTATATTATTATAATATAAAACAATATTATTAGGAGCTGGCGCGTATACGAGGGGAGGGGGGAGGCGGTTAGGGGTTCAACCCCCCTAAATTTAATAAATATGCTTTTTTGTTTTTTCAGTTATTTTATTTTTAGTAATTGTAGGTATTCATTGAAAGTTTTTTATAAGAAATAAATAATACTATAGAAATTGTACTAACTTCTTATCATACAGTTATAAAAGTGTACAACCCCCTCCCAAATATTATTTTGTGTACTCGCCTGATTAGGAGCGACCGATATACACGGTTACTCATGCTCTCGCGCTGTTGTATCGGAGAAATTATTATTATAACACGTGTAAACACGATATTATTATTATCGTTACATAGTACGATAACAATACATACGTATATAAACGAAGAAACGGTTTTTGTATTTTATTGTAATCGTTTTGCGATTTGTTGTACTGACGAACGAAACGTGGTTTATAGATGGAATAACAGTGATAATGTGCGAGCGAGGAGAGCGCGCGCGCGCGCGTCACCCATCGCAGGTATATTATAGACGACGATCGTCAGCGGCGGGAGGTTCATGACCTCATGCTCTTTACTGACGGCCACAGATGATGCAAAGGACGGCCAATGAACCCGTTCCGCCTTCTCGCTCGCTCCGCACCGTCGTTTCTCCGTCGGTCGCTCGGTCGCTCGCCCGTCTACCGCGCTCGGTCCCCGCGCGCATCACACGCGAATTAATAATTATACTATTCATATTAATATATAAATACGCGCGCGCTCGCGAATAACGATAAAAATAACGAAACTCGTCGATTGACGACGGCGGCGCTCACTATAAAATATGTACGCGATTGATCGGTCGTGAATACTCGCTCGCGTGACGGGCCCCGGTCCGCCGCGTGGTTTATTTTGATTTTTCGATTTTCCGAAAACGACGATATAACGGCCGATAACTTTCAAAAAGTGGCCGCCGCCGCCGCCGCCGCCGGTCGACGACGTCCGTTGACGCCGCCTTCGCGCTCGCACGGGATCCCTGCCGCGGCCGGCTGGCTCTCTTGCGTGTGCGTGCGTGCGTGCGTGCTATCAGAGTGACGCGCACCGGGGGACTCGTGCGTGCGTGCGTGCGAACGCTGCCAGCGGCTTGAGCGTTTTGCGCGCGCGCGCGCTCACTCCCGGTTCAACGAACTCTGTGCACAGGTCCAACGGTCACCCCCGCACACGCGGCCCACCACTTCCGCATCGACTTTATATTATTCACCAACACAACATCAGCCGCTGCCGCCGCCACAGCGGCAGCACTTCCCAAAACCATCGCGCGTATATGATGCGGTACCCCCGAGGAAAACCGCGTTTTTTCCCCATCGTTTTATTGTTATTTTCTTGTAATCTAATTTATTTAAGCACGATTCCGTCCTGCGAGATCGCCTCCGAGATACGCGAATCATACGTGCGGTGGTCCGTCGCATCCGAGAAGGCCGTGGAATACTTTCTGCTGCAGGAGGCGAAATAATTGGATGGAATTGGTTTTAAAAATGCTTACGACGAAACGATGCGATTAACGATATTGTTTTTGTATAACTTTAAGACAAAAATCGTTTTATAATAATTATTATACTTTTAGATTTAGTATTTTTTTAGCTTAAATTTTTTCGTTTATTCTTTGAAATAGGAAAAATGTCTATAGGAAATGTTGAAGAATCATTTCTGCAACCTCTTCGATGGTACTGCAGCAGCCCGACGTGTAATGACGATTTTTGATTCCATATATGTTACACAACATCGATAATCGATGAGATACTTTCTATAATATTAGAGTATCCGAGTATATTATATTATAATAATATGTAGTCTCGGTGAAAAACGTTGATTTCGGGATGATGGACCCGAATATTATATACATAGGTCCCTACACATCACGCTGAAAGGTCATCGTCGCCCTGCACACGGCTTATTATCGATATAAACACGGGCGCAGCAACCGTCTACGCGCGAATGGTATCCAAAGTTTATTGCCCCCCGGCCGGCGTCTCGTGTTCTAGGTGCATTATACATACTATTATTCTCGTTGTACACGATGACACTATACAGACATACAGACCAAAATCACGAGACTCTGGAACACGCCGCGATATTCCGCTGTACACGCTAGACGATATTATAAACGCACATTAATCGAATTAGAAAATATAATATATACCTATACCCACGACAAGAGATTTTTGTATTATATATATAATTCGGTTTGAAAGCGTATATATAGGTACATTTATGTGCTTACAGTGATGCGTGTAGTATGGTCGATGACTTATTATAAAGTTATGTATATATATACTATATAGTATAGGTATGCCCGGGGGCGTCATTTCAGTTTTTTTTCTGGGTGTGCCATTTTGAAATTTCACCAGGCCGTTTAAAAATAGAGCGGATCTACAAGGGGGGATTCCCTTATTTCAGCAGGCCAATTGAGAATATTTTAAATGTAAGGGGTGCCACCGCACACCCTAACCCCCCCCCCCCCCCAATGACGCCCCTCTGGGTATGCCTCCCACTCGTTTGTCATTGTCGATTATCGTGGTTTTATAATGAAGAAATTAAATCCTCGGTATATGATGGTACATATAGCTAGGTAGTGGTTTCACAAATAAATCAAGTCGTCATTGATGCTGCAGTTCCTTTTCGACGGTCTCGTATGTACAGCGAATCACCTATAATCGCCAAAACACAACATCCCATCAAAGATCAAAACGATATATACAATTCACCACGTGTCCACCTAAATATGTATACTTACCTTTTAATATATGTATATGGTTGCGCTTTGTTTGAAAACGTCAGATAACATTTTTAAGTGTTTCTATTATGGTTTTTATTTCGAGTCTTAAGCTTAGATTTAATATTATAATGTTAACATATTTTACACTGTTCTTTTTATTCCTAGAAACCAAACACAAATCAAGAAATTAATCATAAATTATAGTTATAACTATAATTTCGTACCTATATATACATCCTTTATTTATTCATGCACCGAATACGATGAATGACGGTTCATAATAATATATAAATATTACCGCCATATCGGTGACCCAGGTCCCAGAGTCAGGAGGGTGATGTTGCAGAGATTGGTGAATACTAATAATTAATACCTATTATAGTGATAGAGGAGGATAGGTACATGATGACGATGCGACCGCTCAAAACTCTGCTGACCTATATATTATAAAAATATAACTTTTGTTTTTAAATTAAATTTTCAATTGTATTTATTTAGTATCAATTGTGTAGGCAGTATAAATATATATATAGCTATCTACACGATTAATAAGGATGTATCCTAATTCCCGGTTAACACCACCAGGAAAATTTATTAATATTATTATACGCGATTGTTGCGGGTTTCTTGCATCGCCATTATATTGTGCAATAATCGAATAACCAAATTTTAATCAGTTTATCTAATAAAATAAAATTGTAGTTGCAGGTTTATATAATTACTAATTATACAGTACCTAGTTTATAAAAAAAACATAAAATACAAACTGTAAGAATGAGCTGGAGGAAAAAGTTGACTTTTAGTTGAGTGTTGAAAATTTGTGTAAAGATGAGCCCCTTTAATAGATTTGTAATGAAATATAATATGTTTTGTTAAATATTTTATTATATATATTGTGTAAATGTGTATGTATTTTTATTTAATATTTCGTATATGTACGTATATAGAGGAATAAACTTTTCTTAAATATTTTATTATTTGCTGTCGATTATTTTAATGTCGATTGTTCTTATGCCTATGAGTAAATCAAAGATGTAGCGATAATAACCGTATGTATTATATAATATGCCAAGTGTTGAAATGTTGTAAACTTATAAGCATATTCAAATTTAAATAAGTTTTTACTTAAATAAAAAATTGTTTTAGAATTAAACTCGACCCTAAAATTGTGTGCTGCTGCAGTATGACACTAATAGTACAGCATAGAATTTGATATCAACATTAAAAAAAAAAAAAATGTAATACTGTTAAACTGTAATTTCATTTAAGTTATCATATTAGAAACTTAAAGTTTAGACGATAAATAAAATTGATATAGGAGCGTAAGAACATTTTTCATATTATAACTTATAATAACTTATAATAAATGACTAATATATACTTGTATATTAAATCATAATAAATAATAATTTATTTAAAAAAAAATAAGTAAATAAGTTTATTTAGCAAAACAAGTAATTTTTTGAATGGAATATGATTTTTAATATTGCAAGTTTATTGACATTTTTACTTTTTGACGATGTTAGAGTAATTATTATTATTGATTCCAAGATGAGTGAAAAGGATAATATTATATTATTTTATAATGTATATAACTATTTGCTAATTTTAAATATTACAATTTTAAATCAAAAGCAGCATTTTAATTAATTTAAATTTGTTTATACAGTCGTTCCATTTTAGAACATTGAGCTGCAGAATCGTGTTTTAAATAAAATTATTTTCGATTACAATGTTGCTTTAAAATTTACAGTAATAACTAATAACACAACCGAGGTGAGCGAAGCGAGACGAGTGATGCCTAACAGCCAATTTTAATATCCTGTCCGCACCTACCTTTTTCATAGGTTATTTATAATTGATTGACGATTGTAAGGAAAACCTGCAAGTTAACACTAGGTATAGTTAACTCGCTTACAACATTTTATAATATGTCTGCGAAGGAAATTGGAATTTCACTCAGAAAAGAACACTGGAATTAAGTAGGCGTAGGTATTTACTGAAAAAAAAATATGAAAATATTTAACCGTTCACGTGAAAAATTCACATGTAATTCGAGTGTTTAATAATAATAACAACAAGTTCAATACACCTATTGTTATATAGGTATCAGCATATTATGATATGATTATATTATTTGTTTGCATATTTTACATTCGTATTATCTTAAATTTCAATAAGATGTCCTTCTTTAAAAGTTCACTCTTATTATTTAAAGTTCAACTAATAATTAAATCGTTATCGATTCCAGAGGTATTTCTCACTTTTTCATCACAATAAGTTGATAAACGTGTCATTGTGTGTGTGTGTGTTTAAAAAAAATATAATATCCTAACGATACAATTAAAAAATAAATGAAATGTGACGAATTTTATTACGACTCGTGTTGCATTATTAAATTTGTGAAATTCTTTTAGGTATATTCTGCGGATATTTTATGCACCTATGTTGTTAATTAGGTTAATATTATATGTATTATTAATTATAACATTCGAGTAAAATAATTAACTTAGTGTGTTGTGTAGATAATAGTAAGTACACCAGTTATTAATATTAATCATTTCGATTATAATAATTTATATTTTATATATGATACCTATAGTAAGTATACTATTTTAATTATCTAAAAATTTCAAAATATACTTATGATTTGACTTTTGGTATAACTTATTGTACTGTCGGCCGTACAAGTTTCCAGTCAGATTTGAACTCGGTCGTTCTGCTATGGTTATCATATTATTCCAAACAACAATTATTAGACTCTCAGCGTAATTTTACATCATGTTATAGGTACGCATCGATAATTCTAAATGAACTTTTGACAATATCACAAAGTCGACTATCTAAAATATTATTCCATTTATTTTGGAGGCGGATGAACGATTTTTCAACGATTCTCATCTGTTGGCAGTCGTTGACCGACAGAGCGCATTGAGCGTTATCAGGACGTTTTTGTTATTTTTTTTTAAACCATGATAGGTACATCGATGATATGGAATAATATTACATTGACGGGTTCGTCGTTCATCGATAATACTAATACATAAGTACCTACGACCCGTGTTTATGATTGTTCTTTAAAAAAAAAAATATAGAAACTCATACCTAATAAATTATCGTCGAAACGATGTCATCGACATTAATAAGAATAACATTTCGATTTATAAATCGTTTACGATAATATTGAAACGTTATTACGTTAATATTATGTGTTCGGTGTACAGAAGTAAATCTATCAGTATAGGCACCGGGCAGACAGACATTATAATATTAGTTAATAGTTTTATTATTCAGATAGGCTAACGATTACTTTTGTTTTCATTATTACATTACAGTCTGTCGTGTTTCAACAAATTAAGTGTTCATTAATCTTTTGCGCTGTACAAACACGACTGTAGCTATTTATATTATTGTTTCGCAATACTCGTGTGCTCAGTCATATTGTAGTGTTCTGTGACATTATTATGGCGGGAAAACAAGAATCTCACATCAATGTCAGTGTCTCTTTCACCGTGCGGTGAATAGCATTCGCCGATGGATAGACTCAGCGTGACCAATAGATGGCGCTTGGTGTTCTTTAAAAAAATTTGTAAACAAAATAAATAATACAAGTCATATTATATAAAACAGAAAATTGAAACCTTTGGTGCTAATGTTTTGAGAGAGGTGCTCCCACGAGGATTTTGAAATTGATGATGAAAATCGAAAATTTGTATTTTGTTTATAAATGGTTGCTATTGGTCACAATTATTAGTTATCAGTAACAGTTTTTCCTACGTACATTATAATATACGCAAAAAATTCTGGAAAAACCGAAAGTGCTATTTTTGATGAGATATATATGAATAATCTCTGTTTGTTTATAAGGTTGTCAATGGTTACATATATCTTATAACTATTATAATTAGTAGGAATATGGCATAATAAACATATTCTTACAAATAAATTTCTAAAAAAAACAAATCTTTGGCACAGCTGGCCACCATTGCGATGATGTGCCTTTATAATATTCTGATATCACTTACTTACTTTTTTCATCTTTGACTAGGGCAACGCCGGGTGGGACAGCTAGTAATATAACCGCTATTATATGGATATCGAAAAATATTATTAATTTTTTCTGAATCAGTGTTGATAAAAAAATAAAACAACAATATAGGTACACATATTCTTTTAAGTCACTGCAGTACGCGAGGTGTGAGGGATTTTGGGTTACAGCTCGTCCCTTCGTAATTTTGCAGGTCACAGCCTCACAGAGTTATTTTTTCGTCCGAGACCGGATTGAGCTCTTTTGACTTGCGCAGTCCTCGACGAAAATCTTACATCCGACGCAGAACTGTTTGTCATATATAATATTGTACGAATATGAGACTACAAAAATATGTCTTCGTGTACCTTTTCATTTTAGAATGTTATCTTCACCGCTGTGCGCGGACACGATGACACACAAGTCCAGTTCAGGACATTCAACAATGATTTGGTTAATGATTTGGATTTTATCAAGTGACCTAGCCCCGACAATAATATTGTTATTATTAATTATACAACGCGATTCATACGTCATAAAGTGTGATACTGTAAGCGGAATCAGATAACACACGTGCAGTGTGTTATAAAAAAAAAAAGTTAAAAGAGTATATTATTATTTTATAGAAAAATAACGCTCCGTCTACAAATCATAATATTATGCAGCCCGCGCGGTGGCTTTATTGTCGATGAATCGCTATCGTCGTCGTACAGTCGTTTGCCAAAAACGTTTTGCTCCTATATGCGAAACGGTATCTCTGAACAGTGTTATTTATGGTATATATCATATATATATATGCTGGCAGTGTCCAGGCGAACTACCGAGAAAATCTCGGTGGGCCGGTCGTGAGTGCGCTTGGTCGTCATTTTTTTATTTTTTATTTATAATATGTTTTAATGAAAAACAAGTAGGTACAACTAATAATACGTCATTAGAAGCGAATACAATATAACTGAATCGAATTATTAAATCGCACCAGCTGTTGTACAGTTGCAGTAATCGAACGTCGGGGGGATCCCAAAACTCGGATTCGTCCGCGCGGGGCTGTGCAGTGATTTGGTCCCCCCCCCCACCCATGCAAAGCTCTCGGTCAACACGGAATTCGGAATCCCTGGCCACGAGCGGCGGCGGCGGCGATGATGATAATATAATATTATTATTATTATTATTGTACTGTAGTCATACTATGTGTGGTGCGACGACGGCGGCGGCATATACACAGCACGTGCGAGCGAGACGGCGGCGCTGTCTGTCTATGTGTGTACGAGGATTTAAGGGTTACTGACCTACGACAACGGGTAAGCGCCGCGCCGTGACGTCACCGCCGGAACTTTACGTCCAACGATGGCGGCCCCGCGGGCTCCGTCCGGAAGAGCCGGTGGATTAATCAATAACGTCGCGCCACTAGTAGCTTTCGGGCGACGTACGACCAGTGGGGGGGGGGGGGGTGCGGGGGTGAGCCGCAAGAGCGTCGACCCCATCGGCATCAGTCGTGTAGTATTTATATAATATAGTATATTATATACAATAATATAATATAATATAATAATACGTCGCATGTTATATTGTAATAATATCGTGTGATGCCTTCGAGCTGAGAATATAGCGGCTTTACCTAGGTATACTGCTGCAGTTTATTAAACGCGTATTTAACAACAATTATCATTATATATTATCATTATCAGCGAAGGCAGACGCCCTGCTGCAGCAGATTTCGCGTATTTCGACGTCGGCCGCGGGGATCGCGTCGCGTACGATTTAAAAGCCATCTTTATATACCTATTATACGCTGCAGCAACCGCGGTATGCACACAAATATTATTAATATCGCGCTCAGATATAATATTTTAAAGTGACGTTTTAATATATTATTATGCAAACTGCAGTAGACGCGCGGCAGCTGCGCAGTATAATAATAATAACAATAATAATATTGCTTCCGTGAGAGATTTGGACGACGAGACGTGTGGATATAATAATATTATATAAAGGTTGGCGTATAGCGGCCATTTGCGGGGACGCCCGACGACGATCGCGTGCGTGTACCCGCGTTAAGTGGTCTTATATATATACCGTTTATAGAACGGGGATGGCCAACCCGCGGCCGCCTTGGAAACTTTTGCGGCCCTCGAGATTTATCAAACATTTACAAAAAAAAAAAAAATCATTTTTGTGCCAATAGAATATTCTGGAATGCCCGCTGCACAACGCGGAATCCGTATTATTATTAACAACGTGATCGTATAACAAAAGTAATAATTCTAATCTAATCTGAAAAACACATAATATATTATGTGTTTGTATTTGTTTTGTATTAATACTAACACAATTTTATATGTGGCCCGCTGGAATGTCACAGATTGTAAATTTTTTCTATTTTAATAGTAAAAAAAAAAAACACGTGGCCCGCAATGTATTTCCAAAGTGGCCCCCGAGATCCTAACCTTGGGTTGGCCATCCCTGATTTAGAAGATACTATTATAGGCGCCCGAGTCTGCAGCAGTTGTATACGACTGAACGACGGGTTGCAGGACAATAACGTTGAAAATAAGTGAGCATAATGTACCGAAATTTCGCATATATTTTTATATTTTCTAGTCATGTCGCTCGTGATGATGCAATAAATTATGGGGAAAAAATATAATATGACTGCGCGGTATGCGCATATATCGTTTGGGGCGCAGCAGAGCCGGCTCATGGTCAATATACCCATCACATCATCGCCCGTCGAAATATGTCCCTCGGTCCAATATATCAAATCATTGCGTCACCTATATTATATTATTTAAGAGTCGGCCGATTTTTTTCGAAAATTTTTACTATATACCTACATAAAACATAATATAGCCATCACGCGACTCGAGGATGAGTCGGTATGGATCTCATCACAGTTTGTATTGTTCCTTAAAAAAAACCTTTGGACATATATTTTCATAATAGTAAACGTTTTTTTGCAAATTAATTACGAAATTTTTTTTCTGTTTTCGCGATTGGTTACGTTTTGAATACCAATCGTGTTTCTTGAACACATTCATATATAATACATAATGTAACATAATATATAATAGCTGTACATACCGTTACGATCGTCATCATCGTATACACACGTTTTTTTCGAATACTTTTGGTGTAGCAAAAAACAACTGATAATAAACCGAAAGAAATTCAAAAAAAAAAAACATGTCATTGTGCGAGAAGATACATAATTAAGCGGCTCTGGTTCATGATAATTGTCTATTGTTGCATCTTGCAGCGCCCGAGAACATAATTATTATACGTCATAATATATAGTAAATAGATTAGATTATCGTCTATTTATTTTTTCAAGATCAAAGGAAAAGCATCATTATTATTTAGTTTTCTAAGAACTAAAACGGTAAGCTTAGTTATAAAACAACAATGAAACGAAAAATAAATTAAAGAAATCATCTTTGAAGCTATTATATAAAAACGATTATTACACATATTTCTTTGACATATTCGATCGCAGACTCTTCATTTTATTTTTAATCAACAACAAATATTTACATTTAATAAATTAAATTTTAGTGCATATTGCTTGATTCATCATATACGAATTTATCTATACTATATTAATTGTATGTCAACCAGACGACATTGCCTACTTCAAACTTACGAAGAAAATATATATTATTATATATTACTGTTTACTGTTTAAAATATTTCAGCCAAATATGTAACTATATACCAAATTACCAATTACCAAATAATATAACACAGTTCAGTATAGTATTAACTATAGAGGGATCCTTTATTCTCGCAGTGTTAAACTTATATATTAAAGTAGTTACCTTGGCAGTTTGGTTATGGGTATACAGGTATACAAGGATATATTTTTGAAATAATCGCGAGGGAGCGGGGGCGGACATTCGACTATAATAAAAACTAAATTAAAGCGTTGTGCAGCAATGATTAATGTGTACACCAACTCAAAGTTTAAATACTAGAACACGTGTTGTATTGTTACACAATGTAATATAATAATCGATCCAATGTTTGAATGTTTGATAACTCTAATTTATCATATTCATAAATAAAAAATAAAATAAAATTTTAAAAGTATTGTAAATGTTATTTCAGTAAATGATGTCGTTTATAATATGATATGGCTTAACTTTAAGAAACGTATGAATATAATTTAAACACAGCTGGCATAGATATAATATTATAATATATTAAATGTACATAATACAATATACCTTGATCTGCACATCGTATTATCATTGATTATAAACACTAATATTTATAATCAATGGTTTTATTTTAACTCCTGGTAAACGTATACTTACCTAAAATCATACAATATCTGTACACTTTACATAATAAAATACTTAGAAACTTTTTATAAATACATTCTAATACACTATAAATAGTACTATATATTACCTAATTATAACAATATTTGTTTTCTCTGATTTAATTAAATATTATAGGTATATTGGTGATTATATTGATTACGAATCTGTACCCCGGAGGTAAAGAACACCATGTCCTGCATTTTTGAAGAATTTTAGCTAGCTTCATGTCCTCTTGTTGTAAATTGTTCGGTCTATATAAAGGTATAGGACACTATAACACTAATTATAATATGACACGCATTTAAGAGGGACTTATAAATAATAATACTGCATTCGGTTTAATACATTAAAATATATATCTGAATATAAATGAAAATGCGCACCTATTAAAAATGTAAGCATTCATACTTAATATTTAAAATAATTTCCATTATTATTATTATTACTACTAACTTATAAGACTGATTAAAAATTTTTTGGTATTAAAATAAAAATGTCCACTAGCACACTAATCTCTAAATTTATATTTATTACAAATAATAAATATAATTAATTATATTTGTAATATTATTGAAGCTACTTTATCGTAGACTGACATTTATGAATCTATTATAGGTATAATATGACTGCACGTCTGCACACGATGGAAACAAATCATGGAAATATATATTATTGGAATAAATAATAATAAAAAAAAATAATAAATAAATATATATTTATGGAAATATTTATTAGTTTTATAAACTGAAGTTTCTAAGTATTTACTACTTACCTAATACAACCGATTATATTTAATATTTTTGGTCTATTATTTTCATTCAAAAGGCTTCAACATAAAACATTTCTACCGAACTTTTTTTTCGCTAACTCGCGAAACCCAATACTTACGAACTTATAATTACCAAACTATATTTCATCACTTGATATTACATTACACGATTCTTAATAATATTATACAAAGTATACCATAATATAATTTAGGTTGAATTTCTTAACAACCTCTGAACCTCATCGCGGATATATTTTACAATGTATCATATTTTATTAGCTATTCTATGTTAATACTCGCAATAGATCGTGAGTGCAAGATAAACATTTAACTGTTCAAACTTCTCTTTGACCGTATTTTTTATTGAGTTTCATTAGCTATACTCGAATGCTAATATTTTGAACATTTATTGACAATCAATTGGACTAATTGTTCATTTTTTATGACCATTAGAATCGTTTAAGAAATATTTCGACTATGTTAACGAATTAAGTATTAACGATGCACTAAACATTACCGCGCCGTTTTTGTGATTGAATAAAATATATCATGATGTAGCTATACTTATTTTCTTTTTAATTTTAACCAACTCGATTCGTTTAACTTATACTTTATAGTAATTATGATACTGCACCGCGTTTAATGTGCTTTTAAAAATTGCATAACTATTATTTTACAGTGTTTTATTTTATATAGACTATATTATAATATGTTTGTTAGGGCTTATACTATTTATGTTTCCGATAGGTTTTATTTCTAAAATTGCCAAGTCCGGTGTTTTAGGTTTGCGTAAATATAAACGGTCGACATTGTATTTAAGTATTATTTATTATTATCTAGTTCGGTTTAATGACTGCTCGTTTTCGAATAAAAATAACATCGCGACTGTACACGCAGTTATATATTATATTTTATAGTAAAGCACATTAGCGCATATTATAATATTATTTACACGCGTATAATATGTTTCACTCCAGTAAAGTAGGTTAAATATTAATCTACCGTACAGTGTTTTCGTCTAGTCGACGATTAGTTTAATTCTGTACTTATACTTATATCTAAATCGAGTGGTTAAACGGCGGTGGACGAGGAAGAAAAGTTGGCTGGTGCGTATAGCACGATACTGCAGTATGCGTAAGTTCTAATAATATATTACATATTTTACGAAAAATATAATAAAAATATCTAATATTGCGCACATCGCAGAATATTCTATGTAGTTTACGACGTCGCTGATGCTACGATACAGCTTTTGACGAATAATATTATAAAATGGGTGTATATGTATAATACTTTGTAGATAATAAAAGAAGTAAATATTATGTATTCGAAACGAGAAATAATAATATGCAATATTGGTATATCTTATTCAAATATTGCATATTATTTCTCAATTATTTGGATGCACTGAAAATAGACAAATAGAATAAGATCTTCTATCTATAATTACCGGTTATAGGTAAATACAGTTACTAAATATGATTGTCGTCTCGAGTGTTATTGAAAATCATAAAACTCAGACGAACGAGAACAATCGTCTTCAAATAATATTAAGTCGGATGGACTAAAAATGTATCTAAAGGTATCTATAATATGGTTAATATCTATCTATAAAGTCATAACAAAAATATTATGGACACGTGGGAAACAATAAATTGAAGGTCTCGTGACAAACGCATGTAGGGTTACACATTTACAATATATAATAATTTAAAAAACGTGAGCCTTTATAGATCGACTAAAATATGATGATCTATACCTATAGTGCATATTCATGTGCCTGACTTCGTACCTACCTGCTATCGTTTATGAAGTGTCGAATCAAACAATATTTTCACAAAGTTATCGGTTACCTTTCAATCATATTCTGCGGTATTTGCCGTACAAAAGTTCATAATATCATAATATTAAAATTACTACCTATTTATCCAAAATTGTTTGAAAAGTGAGAAAGTGACCGACGAGTATAATTTGTACATATTTTTATCTAAATTTCAAATTTTTCTCGTTTATTAAATTTTTTACCCGTGGCCAGGTACCCGTGACCCTAAATACGTCTTATGTATAGTATTATCGGCGCCTATAGCAGACGTTTCAAGTGCATTACTGCATTATTGTATATTATTTGAATGTATAGAATATTATATTACGTTATAAAGTATAACAAAAACGAAATGATGGGAAACATTGCTGCTGCCGCTGCTTGTGTGATATTACTTTACGATTTATCAAACCACTCACAACTTTGCGGTGTCGAGTACTCGCGGGTTTGTCTCGGTGTCTTATTAGTCTAATAAACGCGTAGTTATTATCGCACTTGTAGTGACGACTGAAATTCGAAATTTATATTAGATAAGGTACGACTTTGTATAGAAAAAAATAAGTAATAGGAAAGCAGTTATTTGTGGTCGCCGTGCTAAAGTCCCGCGGTTTCTAAATGTATTTTAATAAAAACGGAATAAGGTATATAATATATATAATGACAGTTCCATATGTTCCGTGTATGATTTACGTATAGGTACATTAACTATACGGACAATAAATAAATATTTTAATATCAACAATCGTAACTGGTAAATGCACACTGGTAAGTCGTAACTAACGCGGACACAACGGGGACAACTAGGTGTTCTAAACTTATGTTTGGAAACCTAAAACCGACTGCATGCACTCGGCGAGCATGCCAAGTCGCTAGTTTCCATGTGCATTAATAAATTATGTGTCTAAAATTAAAATATTTACAATCTATATAATGTATTATAACATACACGAGCTCTCTTATTTATTATTACCTATATTTACCTGTAATATCTTATAATACATATAAAACCGAAAATTGAAACCTTTGATGCTAATGTTCTCGGAAACTACTCGACCGATTGTCTTAATTTTTTTTTTTAATGAAAGATTATATCACGGAGAAGGTTCCTATCGCTGCAAAAAAAGTATATTCAAGTATAATTTAATGAGGTGCTCACACGAGGGTTTTGAAATTCATGTATTTGTATTTTGTTTATAAATGGTTGTTATTGGTTACAGTTATTAGTTATCACTTATCACTTATCAGTTACAGTAACAGTTTTTCCTACGTACATATTATACGCTGAAAATTCTGGAAAAACTGAAAGTGCTATTTTTGATGATATGTATATGAACAATCTCTGTTTATTTATAGGGTTGTCAATGGTTACATATCTTATAAAGTTATAACTATTATATAATTAGTAGGAATATGACATATGCATATTATCACAAATCTTTGGCACAGGCCACCATTGCGATGTTTTTCGTGTGCCTAATATTCTGATATCACTTACTTACTATTATTTCATCTTTGACTCGGGCAACGTCGGGTGGGACAGCTCGTATATATATATATATAGGTATACATATGGTTCTGGAAAAACTAATCTAAGCTGTCCGTCTATATATTATTATTGATTTTTTACATTAAATCGAATACATATTTTGTTTTTTGTACTTTTAATGTGGGTACTGCAGACTGCAGGGTACCCCATAGTGACATGTAATTTTCTATACCGTCACACGTTTAATTTAGTTTGAATTATTTAGAACCGTCTATTGAAATTATTCCGATAATATTTATAATACAATACTATTATTACATATAGGTACTTATACCGTTTTATTTGATTTGCTTTGCTTCCAAATGTATCCATACTATACCTACATATTATATTCCCATTTCCCATGTGTATGTGTATTTAAATAAACAACATTTGAAATCAGTGGTACAGTATGAATACAACTATAAGACAAGTATACTATAGACAACAGCTGATAGAACATTTTATATTGTATAGTTATTTTTTTAAAAATATCAACGAGTATGTAATATGAGTGCAACCATGGAAACGAAATTTGTAAATAGTGGATATAATGTATGTAGTACCTACTTGTAACTCTGAGTTGCGAATAAGATATTCAGAACACTCTATATATATTATATGCGAGTATATTAAACGGGTAAATGGTTGTTAAATTGTACAATATAATATGTACGCGGTAGTGTGTGTATATAGAACTAAAAACGGTACAGCTAATAATTTATTATTATTATACCTATTTTGTAATTTTATATATGGTCCAATAAAATTCGGTGTGTTTGAATCAATATTATTTAAACAGTAATTTAAATATAAAAACGTATATAGTTGATTAATAAAAAAAAAACATATAATATCAAATTCTGCAGGCCGGTATTTTATGACTATAATATATTAAATCGTACATAATTATAATATATAATAACGTAGGTATATATAAAAAGTAATGAATATTCTGGTCTTACACTGCCTTAAAATCTTAATAGAAATCATATCATAATATTATAGTATATTATAAATATAACTTTTAGTATTCATTTATATTTATGACCAGTATATATATAGGCAGTATGGCCTCTTAACTCTTTCTCAAACTCGAAATATTGTCCGTTAAGTCGAGCATTATAATATTATTATTGAATGTTCTATAAAAACCTGTTTTTGGCCGACACCGCCGCCGCCGCCGCCGCCGCCGCCGAGCGCGCCGTTGTAACGATTCCTGCACACGTCCGTTGACCCAAGTCCGGCCAAGTCAGAATAAGTATAGAACTTTGTCTTACACTTTGTTTTATACTCTCGCGTTACGTAACCGTTCCACCGAGACGGTAAATATATGTTACTCGGATTTTAAAAACCTATTTATATATTTACATATTATCGTGATGATGGTTTGATAAATTGTAAGTAGTAATCGTATATGTAGAGGGCCACGAAACTGTCTGAATTTACTTATTTACCGCTGTGTATTCTACGAAGAAACCTGAACGAGTTTTATCAATATTTGTCTCTCTTATCAGTTATCACTTCCTATACCCGTCGAAACTCGTCGCTCGTTTCTCGAGAACTACGAGCCTACTAAAAGGCTTGCCAAAGTAAGATTCAAATCAATCCACCTATAAAATAATATTATAATCTATAGGTATATATATATATATTAACATGAGTGATAACCGTATACGTTTTCCCGGACCATATTCTTAAAAGACCATTTCGCCGAAATAAAAATCTCGAATTAATTTTCGATTTACAATTATAAAATTAATTTGACGGGGTGATTGAGAGGTCGAAACCAACATGTCGTGAACCTAGAAGTGGAATCTATAGTAAATCACTGTAACCCATCTGCGTCACAAAGACTATGTAAAAACACTACCTCTCATTTATTATTTAACAAGTCCTGTCAATAACGCGGTTAGAAAATATTATATTGGTGTGTATATCGACGTAATATAGTATCCAATAGTCGACGGACCGTCATCTTATTATTATTGTCGGGTCTATAAGAGTTGTTATTATTGTTATTATTAAATTACGCAATATCAAAATTTACACCAAAGTTAAGACTTGTGTATCACATATCATATAAAGGTACTATCATACTCCATAATAATAAAATATCAACTTAGGTATTAACCTCAAAGTTGAACTTACCTATGCATGACTATACATCATCATTGAAAAACTCGAGAAAATGTTTAATAAATATAATTATTTCTATAATATGTACCTACAGTTATTTAGTATACTCTATATAATCTCTATATAACCTTTTTTATGTAAAAGTCATTCGAATAAGAATACATTGTATTTCGTGGTTGCTTTAATCTTTAATATACAAATTATTATTGCGATTTGTCGTAACATGGTCAGCTGTAAAACAATATGTATATGAGTAATACAATATTATACGATCCATCGATTAGAATATTATAATTTACTAGCAGCTAGCAGTTATATAATTCATTATTTCACATCGAATCACATCAATATTAAAGTATGCAATACTCGCACAAAAATATTCTATTAGGAATTATAAACGACGCACTGTAACGTATAATTTATGAGACTAAATATCACCCTCCAGCGCCTCGTACCGATGAATTAAAATCGAACAGATCAAATGTCGATAACGATTTTCATCGACATCACATTGCGAGCTGCAATATTTCTTTTTTCATTATTCTGAAAATAGACTTATAAGTTATAGGGATATATAATTCCTTCAACCCTCAATTACGACCACGATAGCAGTCGTATATCCTCGTAATTTTCTGGAGTGGAAATATACATCCGAAATCATCGCACGACCTCTTGTCGGTCGTTCGATATTATGCTATAGCTTGTTTATATACAATATATAATATATTTATAACAGTCCAAATTACTGTACAACATTGCAGACGTCACGTCTCTCTGAAGTACATATATATATATATATAATATACATAATAATTTATTAATATTATGTATGTATCGTACATAAAACTTTATATGTGCACACGGCGCGTATGTGCTGTGCGTGCGTGTATATTTATGTAGTATTTATTATTCGACGGTTCAACCACCTTTCGTTTCCGCTTTCACTTTTGCGCGCGTCCGTTTGGCGGTAGTGGTGGCGGAAGCGGAGGCGAACATTTAGACAACAGGGCGGCGGCGCGGCGGCGCTCTACGCCAGGTACGTGATATTTTAATGCGTATATAATATTATGTGAACGCATAAGTAAACTTACAGGCGGCGGCGGCGGCGGCGGCGGCCGTCGTCGTCATGGTTACGCGGCTGGATTCGAGCGACAGATTTGCGATAGGTCCGGGACCGACGACGACGACGACGACGACGACGACAACGTCGGCGGTGGAGGCGGTGGAGGCGGCGGAGGCGGCGGAGGTGGCGGCGTCGGTGGCTGCGCTATACAAGCCGACGAGCGGTTCGGACGGAGGGATGAAAAGCTCGCCGACGGGGGCGGTAGTGCGGGGGGTACGAGAGGCGCGGCGGCGGCGGTGGTTCAAGTGTGCGCGCAAAATCGAAGCTCCCCGAGCGTGAACTTCGACCCGACCGCCGCCGCCGTCTGCGAAGGGCGGTGGCCTCTGCGGTAGTGCGTCTGGCCGTGAAAGGGTTGTGCTCGGCGCGGGCCCGGGTTACTGAACTTGAAAATATAATACGTGTGCGTTACCGCCGTCATTACGGACGTTCGGTGCTATTATAATATATTAATATAATATATACAATAGAGCTTATTCGCGTCGCGTATATTCCGCAATACTACGATAAAATGCAGTCCGTGTCAGCGTGTACAGCTGCGATACTGCACGATAATATTATCATATTATCGCGTACGATATGAGCGCGATTTCCGTACACAATAAAAAATATAATATATCGTTTAGTCGCGGTGTGGTCCGCTGCGGTAGCATCGGCGACGGTTTAGTGCGACACGCGACATAATATATTATGTCTTATCGTATAAACTAGAAATATCGATACAATATTAGTATTGTTACAATTATTATTATCGCGATGACGATTTATGCTTCTCGTTCTTGTTCCGGTACCGCCGCCGGAAGAGTACCGGAATAGTTATTTTCGCCACCGCCGCAGTGCTTTTCTATATTATGTACGACAAATGCTGTTGTCGTCCGACACCGTCTGAACTTTGTTTTCGTCGTCGTCGTGTTCGTAGTTTCGATACTGCTGCAGGTACCGCGGTAAGTCTAAATTTGTCTAATTTGTATTATGTTAACCTTGGCGTGTTTACGTCCCTACAGATCTGGCCACTCCAACAACGATTTAAATTAGCTAAAACTATCTTTAATTTTTTATCTTATAAAATGCGTACAACAATCTGTTAAACAAAAATTGTCTTTAAATACCAATACATTAATATTTTATATTTCATAATATTTTAATACTTATTTAAATATGAGGTATAAAACGATTTTAACTTAACGTATTAATAAATGGAGTATAAAATAAATTGATAGATTTTTAAAATTAATATGATCAATATGCCAATATTATACGGTCGATGTATAATAAATTATAAAAAATGTTGTATACAGTAGGTGCGTTACTCTGGCACCACAACTTAAAATTTTTTTTTTGAAATTTGTTCTAGGGGTTAGTAACCAATTCGTAACCATTCGTAACCACAAATTTGGAATTCGTAACCTAAATCCATTACCGGAAAAACCGTTTTCAATAACCGGGTGCTGGTGTAACGTTACGCCAGCACCCGCATATTGAAATAATCTACTTAGAAATTTCAAATTTGTTCTAGGGGTTAGTAACCAATTCGCGTTACGCCAGCACCCGGTTATTGAAAACGGTTTTTCCGGTAATGGATTTAGGTTACGAATTCCAAATTTGTGGTTACGAATGGTTACGAATTGGTTACTAACCCCTAGAACAAAATTGAAATTTCTAAGTAGATTATTTCAAAATGCGGGTGCTGGCGTAACGTTACACCAGCACCCGGTTATGGAAAACGGTTTTTCCGGTAATGGATTTAGGTTACGAATTCCAAATTTGTGGTTACGAATGGTTACGAATTGGTTACTAACCCCTAGAACAAAATTGAAATTTCTAAGTAGATTATTTCAAAATGCGGGTGCTGGCGTAACGTTACACCAGCACCCGGTTATGGAAAACGGTTTTTCCGGTAATGGATTTAGGTTACGAATTCCAAATTTGTGGTTACGAATGGTTACGAATTGGTTACTAACCCCTAGAACAAATTTGAAATTTCTAAGTAGATTATTTCAATATGCGGGTGCTGGCGTAACGTTACACCAGCACCCGGTTATTGAAAACGGTTTTTCCGGTAATGGATTTAGGTTACGAATTCCAAATTTGTGGTTACGAATGGTTACGAATTGGTTACTAACCCCTAGAACAAATTTCAAAAAAAAAATTTTAAGTTGTGGTGCCAGGGTAACGCACCTGTATACAGTCACGCTGAGGTCAGATAGGCATCGTATAAAAGTATACAAAAGTATTATGACTTTCAGCAGTCATTATTGATTTGATATAAGGGAATTTAAAAAAAATCTCGATCACATAAATAGTTCTAGACCACATATTATTTCCTATGATGGTTATACTATAGTTTGAGAAACCTCCCTCAACACTCCATTTGTAAATCCTGCAGGATATGCCACAGTCCATAGATCTATAAACCGCGTCGTTATAAAGTCAACAGCCGAGTCTTCGGGAATATCCAAACGTTTTTAGTAGGTTTTTTATTCACCTTTTTACCGTTTTACACGCAGTCGTTCACATTTGTAAGTCGTAACTAAAGCGATCGGTATACAAGTACAAACGTACAATATATTGCGTTACGCGTGCGCTATATGAACATCGCGGGGGTCGGGTCAACATATTATCGCACCCCCACCCCCCACGCACGGAATCGACAAAGTCTGCAGTTTATCAATAATAATAATAATATGCACGTGTATGTCTATACCTCAGAGCTACCTATATATATATATATATACGTACACATAGCCGTTTTACGGTCGACCAATCGAAACCCCAGCCATTACCCCACTGTATAATATATAATATGTACGGACCGTGTTTGACGAATATAATATATATTCAATATCGTACGTACGTCTATACATGTGTGTTGTATAAACTTGTAACGGCGGAGTTAACCCCCTCCCCCCCCGCAAACTTTCCGACAGTGTATTGCCGCTCACACGCATGTGCAATATTGGCACGTGTGCTCGCGCGGTGACGAAGTCGATCGTCGTGATGGCCCGCGAGGACGTCGTGTGCGTCCAGAGTCGAATCATTATAATATTATTTAATTATTATTATGATACGATATTTTTGTAGGAATATATTGTAAATATAAAGGTACCTACATATTGCAGACCGCAGTCGCTGTTGTGTGCTGCACGTTTATTCACTTTATTTCCTATATAATATTATATATGTTCCTTTTGTCGAATATCATAAAGTCAGCTGCAGTAGATATGGACGTATCGACGTGTCGGATAGCATAGTAAGCTGTGGATTTCGAAATACTTGAACATACGAAACGCGTGTCGTCGGGCCTATATGAATTATAATTACCTGAATTTTTGAGCCATGTTTATACACACTAATTTTCTATGGTTTCTTACGGACCGTTTCCGGCACCACGCGTGTTCGAGTATTTTAATGGCGTGTGGATAGAGCAGTCCTGCACGCTCAAAATATGAACCACTGGTTATAAATGTATCTGTTCGTGGTGCGATTTGTAGGACATGATCTCCAATATTTAATTCGTGATGGTATAACAGTTATGATATAGTACAAATAATTTGTTGCGGTTCTGGGTATCTCGACGACTCGATCGCCTATAAATGTAGAGCGGTCAGTTTCCTCCGTCCGTTCAGTCACGGTTGTATAGGCGTGTATTATACATAGCAGGTTCGTTGTATTTATAATTTCTATTGTGATTATATAGTTTTGACTTGAAGTGTAAATCAGTTTATTCCAATTACAGGTACCTATATACATTGCTATGTATATGGACAGTAAGTCGTCGTATTGCTGTATAGGGAAATTTAATATAATTAATAGCATAATAAACAATATGCAATATAATTCAAGAGTCTGAATTCTGAAACCGCATATGACTTAGTCTTTAAGATAATAAATTACTAAATAGTAACTATATAGAAGGAGGCAATGCGCCCCCTCGTTAGAAGCGTGACTCCATCAACGTGTAAGCTGCAGTAAAGTATACATTAACATCAAGAATGTAATGAACATACAACTGTAAGACATGTTTATAAAAACCTTTGGGTCATTTAAACAATAGAACCCCAGGGAAATTAAAAATAAAAGATACCATTATTAAAGTCGTTGAATACCATTTAGTGATTTAACATCCGGATTCAGATATAAATCTATAGTAGCAGTAGGTTTGTTGATGTCCAATCTCATTACAGGAATGTTAGCTAAGATAAATACATTTTGGAAATTCAATCTTAACTTGAAAGGCGTTGATTGATATTTTGGTTATCGAGGACTAAGATAAATGATAAATAATAATTTTTTATGTGATGGAATTAATAGAGGTAACAAAGAATGATGCCTAGTAAAACATACCTATTTATGTATATTTTATACTTATAATTTATAATACTCATATATATACATATATTCATATGCCTCTATTATTTTTGTCTTTATTATTTATAATAAATGTTTTATAGGTACTGTAGTATGATAATACAACATATACCTATGTAAATATATTTTAAATAAATAATAATTTATACCTGATTTAGTTTATTATATATGTAATTGATTGATTTTTTAAAGTGAAATCATGTAAATCATAGACGTTTATTTTGTAATAATTAAAAATTTAGGATATCATTTTTTCCGTCTAGGCTATGTTAGTATAGGTAATAAATGAAGAATCTTATATCATTATACAAAATGTTTGTACATTACATTTCATCCTAAATTTTCTTATTAACAGTCATGTAGGCGATTACCTGTATGGTTGTATTGCTGTTTTATCAAGCAATGTCTATACATAATATATGATAATATACCAAACATATAGTTAAATCTGCTGGATACAAAAAAAAAGTTTAGTAGAAATTTAAAACAATAATAATATAATATTTCTCAGTAACCGCCGGTATACGAATTTAGGACGTACCTAAGTAAGAGTTAATTTTACTAACGAATTCACGAACACTCAACACTGTGCGTACAATATTATGATATTATTTTTTGATGAATTTTCAAGTGTCGCAGTAAGTCAGGTATAGGACGAGGTTCATAGCAGTAAGCAGATAAAACTGTGTCCGATTTAACACCTTGATTTGACCTTCTGACGGTGTATAGTTATCGGAGAATCACGGCGAAAAAAAACCATTTGGTACATACATTTTGTACCTATTTATAATATTAAACTCTTTCGTTACGAATAATTTTTGGATATCATGCATCGGTATTCCGCTTATTCGCTAAAATTTAATATTTATAGATTATATTTAATCCGACGGCTTGTAATTTTGTATACGTATACATTTATATAGTTAATATATGTGAAATAAAATATGTACGTGCTAATTACGAATGAAAATTATTATTATTGTATTTTAGTATACATTGCAGGTACACAATAGCTCACGGGCTCTCAAATATTTTCAATCAATCGATATAATAATATAGGTACCTATACCTAATCCGAGAAGAAACGAACAAATTTAATTATAATCTCCATAGATGCGTGTACTTTCTATATATTATTATTATGTATGTGCCTAATGTCTACCTATCTAATATGTTAGTCTATTATAATATTATATTCTAATATGTTAGCATCAGCTACCACCAATATGCGGTAGAACCGAGTATTCATTCCGAGTTACATCTGATGTCCAGTGAAACATAACTAAATATTACCTATTTAGTTATTGGACTTTGGTCGTTACTATAATTATTATTAGAGCTTACCTAACTTCAATTAATGTTTTCTATAATATATAGATGTAATATTATGACGGGCATGTAAAGTTTGGATTAGCTTCATATCATAATATATGTATACATTTCGTGTTTAAGCATTTTTTTTTTGAATAATATAATTATTACAATATTGTTATTATTTATTATTGCATAATAAAGTCATATTTTATTTTATCGTGTCTGTATGCCTGTAGACAATTTATTAACAGTCTTGCCATAATAAGTAAATAATATATCCGTAATTACTGGAGTTTCATTAGTATGTCAATTTAATCGTTCGTTATAATAATATAGTGATCGATCATTTCGTCGTTTGTTCGCTTTTATAATAACTCGTTGTTTTCAATATAGAATATATTTTCTTTCGTACAACTATGCGCAACGACTATATGTGGATCATACGATTTTTTAGTTTGTCATAAATGTTTTATAAACATTTCCATTGTACTGCAGTTTAATAATACATTTAATGTGTATATCAATCGTGCGTGTAATAAGTTTTAATAGTGTCAGCCATTAATTTACTTGACTCTGTCTATGTCGGAGTTCGAGATTCATTAAACATTTTGTTGTCGAGAACTGGTTTATGTTTTTTTAAATACATTTTTTTTTGCTTATTATAAATATATTTCACAATCCGTGAAATTAATTTTTACAATAAGCGAAAGTTATGTGGAGTGATTATGATGGCCACCACGAGGCTTGTGCGAAAATCCATCCACTGATAGAACTTCGTGACACGCGGATGTAATTATATTTTATTCATCCAGCAGGTTGCGGTACCGATTCTTAATATAGTTTTACATTACGGGATCGATTGATAATCGTTATGAAAAGGTCATATTATTTGGCATTTTTTTTCAAACCGAAATTAAAACTTCCGGTGAGCGGGTAGCCAGTATGGTCGATCGAAATTGATGAACCTATATACGTTTGTGTGTATACAACATAATATCTCAGACCTGTGTTACAAGCTCAACGCGTTAAGAAATTATTTGTAATACCTATATGCATATAGTGCTAATAATGGTTAAAGCCAAATATTATTAATGGTCGATAAATAAAAAAAAATCTATTATGTTTTAACATTTAAGTGCATTACTTTATAAACTGATTTTAAATTATATTTTATTAAAGTACCTATAAGTATTTGATATTTAACAGTTGTTTCTATAACGATTTTGAAAGTCGTGTTCATTCATAACTTGGGATTACTAGTGTTTTCATTAGCAATAAGTTATTTTTAGTGTTATATTTTTTACCAATAAAAATTATCTTTTGGTATTTCATCATTATCTTTATTAGATACTTATATGTTTGAAAAATGAAATGGCATTTTTATAATGACTTAAACGTTGTTAACATTAAACTAGAGTGTTGAATTTAAATCGTGTATAATACAATGATACAGTATACCTAGCCAGTTAGTAGCTTGTACTATAAAATTATTTATTTATTGTATTTTAAAGATTAGTTGTGACATAGTCAGTATAAATTATCTTACTAAATTTCTCATAAATTATAACATTTAATAGATTCAATTATTATGAATTATTATTGTTTATATGAATAAAGGTTATACATGTATTTACTATATATTAAAATATATGAAGTGGATAAGTAGTCCGATAAGATTTACATCATTTTTATTGTAAGTAGTTGAAATGTTTTTTATTTTTAACACTATTGATATTTTAACTAGCTAATTAATCGAACAGTTGCAATAGAAATCGGGCGAAATTGTTTAGTTTCTGCATTAGCCGATAGATAGTGCACTCGTGGTTTAAAATTTTAATTTTAATATACATTTTTATCTTCAGAAAGTACGTAATAATCGTTAGACAGAATTCAATTTTTAAAAAGCATACTTCTTTTTAATTTCATATAAGTTGTCAATAACATAACATTAATATTATGTATAGTTTATTATGCATAAATAATTTATAAACGTTATGTTATATAAATTAAATACCGCAGGTATTTAATAGTTTAATACTAAGTCAAGTCAAGTAGAGAAGTGCAGCTAATTTATCTTTCTCAACATTGCTGTAAATTATTATTAACTATTTTTTGATGTACAACAATTGGTAATTATTAGGTCTAACGTACAAATTGCAGTGTTCTATCAATTGAAACGTTCAAAACGTATGTACAATATAGGTTAAAATGTCTATACGCGCCTACTGCTTCGTACCAATCGAATTGAAAATCGAACGAAATACTATTCGGAATATAGTTGTCGCTCGTTATTATCATATTACATTCGACTCGTGTATCTTTTATTCTAATACGGTTGTAGGTGCAACAACAATAATGATATTATAAACGACGCCTATCGCTCGAATAATGCTCGTCGACGATTGCGCGCGGCCAAAATCACCGAAGGCATAATATGCATCCGACAATATATTATCTAAAAAATATATTAAATATACAATAAACGCTCGCGGTGCATCGCGGACGCGCGGGGCACACATTTACTGCAATTTTTTTGCACTGTAAAACCGCGCTTGTTGCGTAACACACGGTCGACTATAAGACGAGGGTTTCGACTACCTATTTCGGGTTTTCGACGGCGGCGAGTGCAGGCGAGAGAGGAGAGAGAGCGAGAGGGAAATTATTATACTATATATACGCTCGCGCATATTATAGGGATTAAACGGCCGCGCGGAGTCTCCGCTGCAAAAAGTGCGGTACGTTCATTATATATATATATATACACATATACACATATTATTATATATACGTATATAATCGCGAGCATATATATAACCATACAGTTGCGTAACCTCAGCAATCGCGTATAATGTGCACACACACGCGTAGTTTACTATTAGGTTTTTATCGTTCATTATTATCTCTCTCTCTCTCTCTCTCTGCGCGTATATACATATACTATAGCGACAGGTGATATTATTATGCGCGTACGTATAATATTATAGTTCGCGAGTGTGCGCGCGTGTGCGCGTCGCGGGAAGGGGCCCGAGCACGACCGAGAAAGTTGGCGAGTCCTTGACGCGGTCAATCCACTCGGATGGCGAATGTGGGTCACGCGCGGTTCCCCCGGCCTCCGCCCGCCCGCGGTTCGTCATTCGCCACCAATGCGCCGTGCATATACGCGCGAGGTCGTCAACGTCGACGACTCGCGGCGCGCGAGTGCGTGCGAGCGTACATATTACAATAATAATAATAATAATACTAATACACTGTATGGTGCGTACAAACGTTGCCAACAATGGCTGTATGTTCGGCGAGTACAAAGGTCTCCTCCGACGTGTGTATAGTATAGAGGTACGTACGTACATACAGCTGCATCATAGGTATCCGTCGTAGAGTTGGCTCACGGCTCTGTGGTGACCGGTGGAAAATGCCGTCGCGTTCGCCGTTGGGTGCGGTTTTCGTGCACCTATTATAGATAGTGACGACGACTGACGAGGATATAGAAATGTCAATCCGACGTTTCCGACCGCGCGAGAAAGACGATACTCGGCAGTCATAATAGAGTCTGTCAAAAAATGTCCAGGGATATCTGAAGAGTTTCTACTGTATAATACTCAATCGTGCACGAAATGACAAAATATTTAAGTGTACACATACAGTCGACTGTCGAAAATTCGAAGTTGACGGGACTGTCGAAAAACTTCGAATTACGACGAGAGTTCGAATTGTTGAGTAGTTCGAAATAACGATAGGGCAAAAAAAAATTCGAATTGCAGAGAGTTAAGAACAAAATGTTGTAATACTATAGTTATCGAAAATAATAAGCTAAATAGTAAATTTCTACACGATTGTATAGTAAATTATTAGGTAACAAAAAGATTATAAGAATACAGACAAAATACATTTGGTGAATATACTTCGAATTGCCGAGCGTTGAACGAATGATACTTCGAATTGTCACGTGTTAGTGGCCAGTTTTCCCAAAATGTAATTTCGAATTACCGAGTGTACCTACTTAAATGCATTGTTTTTGTTCGAATTACCGCGTGATTTTCAATAGGGACCGAGTATTTACTTCGAATTACCGAAGGTTTCGAATTATTGAACGTTTGAATTATCGAGAGACGAGAGTCGACTGTAGTAGGTAAATTAACGTTTAGGACCAGCATAAGTCGAAACGTGATCATTCTGCAAATCAACATAATGACTAAAACACTAAATCGCAGTGTGCACGACGTTATATACGCTTTAGAATTGTTTTTTAGCCAACTGTTATGTTCGCTATATTTTATTCCGGTCCAGTGCAGTCTTTCGGTCGGATGTTTAATAATTGCAGTTACTCGCGGGTACGCCTGCTTTGAAATAATTTCGGCAGAACAATGTGTTATTGTGGTTTCTGTAATTAAAATCAAAACTTTGGACTTTGTAATGCGCGGCGTTTTTGCAGCAGGATTGTTTTTAACGTTAAATAAAAACTCTAAAACATTTTTTTTTTCTTGTGTAAAACAGTTGCACGTGTATATTATACGATTTTATCTGTTATACGTAGGTATACACTGTACTTGTACCTACTAAAAATTATTTTATCAGTTAAATATGAAAGACTCCGCAGAGTCGAGTCGATTATCAATTGACCTTGTGAATGAAGTAGGACATAAGAAATAAACATGATTTTCTCGAGTCTCGGTCGTTACTTTGCTCTTTGCCATTAAAGAATTTCATTTGATCGAAATTTTTCCAAAATTCGCATAAAAAATGTCAAATATTCCAGGAAAACTTGGAAAGTATAACATTGACGTTTAATTGCATGCGCGTTTGCGGTTTGTTTTGTACAGCTTTCAAACAACGAAATGCGATAATAAGTAATAACGTAAATAATCGTGTTATTGTCGATAATATTCGACTGCAGAAAAATTAGAGAACTATTATTATGTGAAGAAAAAACATAGCGAAAAAAGAGAAAGCCTAGAATAATAATATGTAATATGACTGAGAGTGACGCTTTCCGTAAACGGCTGGTTTAATGCCACTGTCAACAAACCGGTTCGACGTTCGCTTTTGTTTGTCAAGGACATAAAACAATAAAGTTTGCTTAATATTATAATATATTTATAAATATGAGTGTGTGCGTGTGGGTGTTTTTATCGAAAAAGATATTTGTTTGCCAATTCAGAAATGTTATTGAATAATTTTGTAGGATTTTGGCAACAGTCGTTCAAATGTAATTTAATTTTTGAAAATTATATCCATTCTCAATATTATTATCATTCACGTTTATTTTTAAGTACCTAGTTTTTGGGTAAGTCTGTATTCTGTACAGAGCTATAATTATGGGCATATATAATAATAAAAGAAACATCTACTAAATATATAACTATAATTTATATGCATCAGCTGAGTATTTAGCATTTTAAACGTTTAAACATTTTTGATACAACATATTAAAACACTTCTAGGTACCTATACTTCTTGTTACTCCTGGATAGTATATTAATTCGCATCATGCATCTGAATTAAGAAAGAAAAAATGAAGTATTTAATGAAATTAATATGAAAAATAAGACATTCTTTGAGCGGTGTGCAGGTGGTAGGTAACTCGGTTGAATGCGTTGTCGTGTTCAATTTGAACAGCGTTAATATTATTATAAAAACGATTTAACCGTTACTTTTAGATACAGGCACTCTGGCACACGTATAATTTATTTTTGTCTAAGAAAACAATAAGGGTTTTGCAATTTTTGTCGTTTAAAGACCACAATATGTATTATAATTTATATTGTAATACAAATAATACAAAATATGTCACTTTTGGATCAAAACGTTGTTAAACGATATAGCTTTACTTATATAAATTATCAGTTCGGTCAAAAATCTAAAATTACGGTGGCATAAATAATTTTTACTAACGAATATAATATTCTTAAAATGTTCGAATGGTGAATAAACATGTTAGGTGTAAAAATAGAGTTGACACATTAACATAGTTAAAAGTGATTCCGTAACTCTGGATTTCGTTCTCTTAATAATAAGTTTATAAATGCACATTAAATAAGTGTAGGTATATAGGGAATATAAAACAAAAATTCAGATTTGTTTGTCTATTGAAACGAGTCGTCTGTAAAAAAATATAGTAGAACATTTTCGTGATAATTATATTATGACTATCTGCAACTAATTTCAAATGTCGATACCTCCAGTGTTTTACCAATCGATATCGACTGCTCCGTTATAGAAATACCCATGTATAGGTCGACGTTTATATGATTCTGATTTTAATACAAACTGTGAATGATCGATATTATTGTTTTTTAACCTAAAGGCCTATATGGTTTGTGACATTGCGACTTGTTCGAGTAATGATTTTTTTTCAAAATATTGAGTCATATCATAATAAAATACCATAGCCTATAAATTCTACTATACAATCTTGCCTCACTCAAAACGCCTAATATATTATAATATTTATACACTTGTTTAAACAACGGTACTATGTAAACATAATATTATCATATCGCAACTATATATAATCGATTTTTGTAAGGAGTTTCCTTAGTATATTGATCTCGAAAATGACTATAGAGCCTCGCGTATTATTTCTATAATATATTATTTGTTCTCGTCGCAGATGTGCATATTTTTATATTTTATATATATTTTTTTTATTTCGTACTGTAATACATACAATTAAAACTGGCTGCATGCAATATAATATAATATAATATAATATAATATACAGCGTACACACGGTACATATTATAGCCGTATAGGCGGGTCTCTTTAGGTCGCGGCGAGAGCGGTGACGGGTGCGGGGTGGGGGATTTCGGACGAGCGCGGTAATGCAAACTTCGGAATATAGAAAGTGAAATCTGCAGGTGTATCGGTTCGTCGACCTCAGCGCGCCGAGACCCCTGCCGACCGCGAACTCGTGCAAGAACTGTAATATATATATAATATCGCGCGTTACATAAAACTCGATTGTGTGAAATAATAAAAAGGAAGAACGCGTTGCGGGCTGCGTAAGAATGAGAAAAAAAAAAATATATGAAATAAATAAAAATTAACATCATCAAGGTTTTATGCGAGTGTACACGCATTATCGTATACCTACGCGTATGATATATTATTATTATTATATACCCGCAACGACTTACCGACTACTACTATATGCTAACAGCACTGGCGATTACATGAATAATAATGTCAATGCGAAATCGACAATCTGCAGGGCGATTCACCTCCGCTGCGGAGTCCGCAAATGTCTGCATTTTTTAACTGTCTTATACCCATACTTATATATATCATAATATTATTGACTTGATTATGTATATGGGGCTATAATATATCTGCAGTGTTCGAAATTACATTTAGTATTGCACTGTAGCCAAAACGCTTTGAACCTTCGTCCCTATATGTAGATACCAAACTACCAACTATAATGTATACCAACTGGCAACTACCAAGTCTAAAACTATCAATTATGTATCTACTATCTATACTAGGACCGTTTGGACGAATCGACCCAAAATTTGGCCCGTATGAGCAAAAAATGCACTTGGTTTGCCACACAAAAAAATAAAATAAAATAAACTAAAAATAATGTACGGTTAATTAAAAAATAAATATTAAAAATTGTGATAATTATGAAGGGTTATTTTAGAAAGGTGGATTATTTTGTCAATACGCACTTGTCGACTCGCTGCACTGCAGCATACCTTTTGTGCTAAGGCTAACTGTTTCGGGCACTTTTTATAGCATACAACGTATAGTACGCGCGCAACGACGATTCTTCTCAACCAAACATGCATGATGGAAATTAATTTTTTTTATATAAAAGTACTCGTTTTTCATAACAATCGCTGTAAATTAATAACGGCGGCTATTGTACATGTCTGTTCGCATACACCACGGCTCTTCACCATGCGTGCGTTTATAATGGATATCCATGAAAACTGCTGCAGTATACGGCATTCAAATTTTAATCTTTAGAAACAATATCATTTAATCGTGAATTCGTGGAGTTTCGCAATTTTCCTCGGGTGTATTACCGAATTTCAAGTGTTTGATTCTGGTATTCATTGCCGCAGCGCAGACCCTTTCATCAAAGAACCCCTCTTCGCGCGAACACCATGGGCGAGGATACAAAGGTCTCTTGTTCGCATCAAGGACGCACTCTTAACAGTCTGCAGGCTTTTAAATTTAAGCTCAACGCATACGTGTTTTGAGTATATATTATATATACATACATTTTTTTTATGGTTTCTCAGATTAGAGATGTAGATTTCAGACATTTTTAATTATTGCGAAGTTTATTATTATTTTTTTTTTTGAAAACCGTGACTAAAACAGGGGTAAGTAATTAAAATGGCGTATTATAATGATATTCTCTTTGTGTTTACGGATTTCAGCTACATATTACAAGGTACGCTTCGAATTTTCTGTACTTTACAGTTTGATTTGTGGTAGACGTTTTAAACAAACGAACAGTTTGATATATTTACAAATAGCATAACCGTTGGTATAAAAAGGAAACGTTATGTGAGCCGTGAATTTATTACTGCGTACCTACTACATAATAATATATAGTCAGTAATAAATAGTCTGCAGCGTACGCCGGAAAGGTAACCATAAATGTATAATTTTTCACCCTAGTCTACCTCACCTCCCTTTAGTTAATTAACGCAATATTACAATATTATTGACAAACGTTTGTTTACCACAATGTATAGGTATCCATATATATAGGTAAGAAGGTTGCGTAATTTTGTAATACGTATATTATACTCAGTGGTTGATTATTCGACAATAAACTGCATTATACTTACCTATAAGCCATGCGCTCGATCAACATCTATAAAGTTGCAGAAAAGGCGTAATTCACAGGATTTCAACGACGGCCATAGAGAACATAATCATAGTTTTCCGAAAACTCTGTCATTTTTAAGATGTCTTATTGCGTTGCTGCAAATACCTCACGAGATCGCCAATCGCGAGTTTATTACGCTTCTCTATCGCTATATACATATTATAATTGTCCGTGTCTCTCTATATCGGTTTTAAGTATTCCCCTATAAGGCCATTTATAGCCATTCATCCACTAAAGCCTGTTCAGGTCTATTATATCAACAGGACCCATTAAAATGATATCTGAGTGTAGCATGTAATTTAAACGCATACCGCGATCGATTTCCGTTCCAAGTGTCGCGTCGATCGGTTTTAATTTTAATTCACGCGCTCGCTACCCACGTGTGTGTAATATTGTCCTGTACCTATTCATATATATTGTTCGTTGTTCTAGCTATTGTATTTTTAGCTTGTATTTTAAGAATGTACGACATGAGATCTGTCGAGACTTATTCGTCTTGTGCGCACGTTTATAATAACACTCATAAAAGTGCATATTATATATATAGGTAGACTGGGCGTAAGAAATATGCATTTTAATAGAATAATATTATATCGTTCATAATATTATATTGCAAATGATAGTACACTATTAAAAATTCGCGGCCGCCGCCGTCGGGGAGTACAAAGACCCGTATACCTATATATACTATATTGCAGTATATAATATACATATATATATATAGCGTACAACACAATTTGTGTTACGTAAAAACAAAATGTGATTTAGTTATGTGGCGTGTGCATTTGCGAAACGACGTGTAAAACACAGCGCACTGTATATAATAGTCCGTTTGATAAGTGATGTAGAAACATAGTAATAATAATAATAATAAATATTATGCGCGGATGACTATTATTATTATTATTATTATTATTATTAATCAGCGTGCATATCATTACTGCACTGTTATATTATATTATACCTATATAATATCGTTATTATTATTATTATGTTGTGCGCGTTTTAAGCCCGAACGGTCTGACCGGTGTCAAGAGTTTGATGACCCGAATATATTATATAGTATATATAGGTATATAGGTACTCGCGCGTATTATCCTATACGGACGGCTGCAGCGATGGCGGCGGTGTACCGTGGTAGCAGTGGTCGTCATCGTCGCGGGTGAAAGCGGTGGGCTTGCACATTTCGCGCACATACATACATAATAATGCCAACGATATATTATACGCGATTACGCAATGTTGTTCTTTTTTCCCGTCTTTTTCTTTCTCTTCTTCTTCTCCTCCTCATCCGAGGTTTTCCGTCTCAGTCACTGTACATACATATCTGCGCAGACCGCTCTATTGCTCTACCTCTCTCTCTCTCTGTCAGCGTAAGACTGCGACGTCTCTCCTCGGCCGTTTCACGACGATTGCCGTTTTATATATTATAATTTACTTTTCGTTTCTTTTACAAAAATAAACGACGCCTCCGACAATACGCGTTTCGTTATAGAATCTGGCCGGCGGCGTGTCCGACCGAATGGCATAATATTGGCATCCCCGCCGCCGACAATTGTTTATAGGTTCGCTTGTCGCAGCCGCCGCCGCCGCCACTGTCGCGCTTCTCCACCGAGGCGGCCGGCCGAGCGTACGTTGACCCGAACTCGGGCCCGTTATAAACGCGCATTTTTACACAGTTTCCATTGTTCGTGCCAACGCCGCGTATTGCCCCGCTGACGACGGATCATCGCGTTGTGCGGGCGGGAGAAAGAGTTCGAGTGAGTGACCGAGACAGCACGAGGAGAGAGTGCATATACTGGGAGAGAGAAAGAGAGAGAGAGAGAGAGAGAGAGCCAGCTATATAATATAATATTGTGGGTGGTGGTGGCGCAGGTCATACGCCGCAGTCGATATAATATTAAATATTATGGTGTGTGTTTTTGCGATGTAAATTTATTCGCCATCGATGTGAATAGGTGTAACGATAAACAAAATTAGAATACAGGGTGTCTCCGTATACGTCTCGTCGTCTATGTGTTGGTCATCCTCGTTCATACCCCCGCTTTGGCTCCTGTACACGTAGGTGTGTTTGTATACCCTCCAATATATCTATACACCGCAGTGGCTTTCACTTGGGGAATCTCTAATGTACAGTAATGATCATATATTAAAAAATATTGATTAAAAAAAATATATATATATTGACGCCCTGTATATGTGAACCGTTTTCGCGTATAACTATATGGCGTGGTCTTTGTGATTACGTCATAACCGTTAAATTTTTTTAGAAAATCAGCGGTTATGTGTACGCGGTGGTCAGGTTATTGCCGGCGTTTATTAGACTTATTACACACTACCTATACCCTTAAAAGCACCTATCGTGATTAGATTTATTTGTTTTTGTTCTTATCTTTATGGTTTTTGTATTGATAGTCAAACACGAGTTTAATATTGTAGTTTATCATAATATCATGCAGTAAACGGCGTTTTCAAAACCAAACAGTGCGGATATCAAAGTGTCAAACATTAATCAACAAAAATGCTAACTTAAATATCTGTATACAACGATAGGTATCTGATGTAGTAAACGACGTTGTCGAGGATATTATTGTGCTTATCAAAATGAGAATTTTTCATGCGACTCGAGTCACGAGTAATGTGCTTTGGAATAAATCTAGCATAATTATTACATTCTGATACTTATAAATTAGTAATTACAAGTTTAATGCTGTGTTTGGCATTGGACACTGACACAGTAAAACGCACGAGAAGGACGCTTCCAATGAATTAAACGTGGAATTTATCGATGTAGAAAGGCGCTCCGTGTAGGCATTTATACTACACTGAAGTCTTTGTATGCGACAAATTTAAATGATTTTACCATAATACGAATAATCAATGCAAATATCAGTTATATTGTAATAACAAACAAACTATTTACCATAATACGAGTGTTAAAATCTTCAATCATTTTTAAATTTCCATGGCAATCAATGAAATTAGAATAGGCATACACGCATTTATCGACTAATATTAATTCTTGTTCTGTGAAAAACAAATTGTAATTATTACTTCTCAACGTCAATATTTGATAAATGTTTCTTTGTTATTTTATAACAGCAATGTTTAATGATTCAAACATTTCTTTAGTAATGTAAATAAATCAATCCATAAAAGTTTTGAGAAATGTATAATATTATAATATATTATAATAAATGCGCAGTTGCTTTAGTTAAAACTTATTGTTTAACTTTGTGACAAATATTTTTGAGTATGATGGTAATATGCAAAACAAAACGAATATATACCTCGGTACTATACATAATATCTGCGTCGTGAAAGAAAAAAAATAATATTATAAAATATGTATTAAGTACAAAATACGTTTATAATGACCGCTGGTTGAACTGCAGTTTTAAGTGGGCTATTCGTGGCTGGTCGCAGCACGTTTCCGTGATAGAAATGATAGAAATATTTAACAAAAAAAACTTAACCGAGAATAATATACACACGGATGAAAGTCCCATAAGGCCATACTATAGGGCCTTAAATCACAGCTTAACCTTACAGATTACACCTTCTCTGCTGCTATATAATACGGCAATAATAAGACTGCTTCTAACCTATATATACGCATGCAAAGTATGGGCTACTGCGTCCCGAACGAAAATTAAAAACTACAAACTATCCAAAATAAATTCCTGAAAATAGCATTAATAGCGCCCGTTTGAAATGAACAGGAGCCGTTTAAATTTTTTTTTAATATGATGGAGGATGAAAAAAAGGTATGTTTTTTAATACACTTTTTTTGTTTACAGACAATTTACGGATGTGACCATTCTAGATCTAAATTCTGGTGGCTTATATTTAGTCCCAGTCCGCCCCTAATGTTTGTCTTGTAATATTTCAAAAACATTAGGTTTGTTGACACTATAAATAAAACAGGATAATCGTAGCGATCTTGATTTATTTTTAATTTTATATTTACACATTATGTGGATTGTGCATTTGTGCACTTAAAATATGTTCAATCATATAGAAGTCGTTCTTCAGCCAATCGTATAGGTAGTAATATTTATATGAAAACCATGATGGCTAAACTGACAAACGATTGCATTTATATTTATTTGTAAAATTGTTCGTACTACGTAAAGTAAAAAAAAAAAAGAACAGATAAACTATTAACTAATATTATAATTATTGAAATAATTCCCCGGAGGCTGGAATATTGTGAATTTGAACAGCAGCAGAATACCTATTCTGTATTCATTATCAATATTATACTATTGTCTATAATTATACAGGGCTTGCATTTGAAAAAAAAATTGTATTTTACGTTATTTACAATCAAAACGTTATACAAATTTTGAGTTTATCGTTATTCAGAATTAAAACGTTATTCAACTTTTTCGTTTATCGTTATTCAGAATAACGTTATACAATTTTTGCGTTTATTGTTATTCAAAATTACAGTACAGTACAGTACAATATTATCAGAGTATCACTATTATTAGCTATTGGTAATGAAATAATTATATTAATACGCCTACTTATTACATTTTAAAATAATAACTAATGCGAGATCTCCCGAATAGCCCGGATACGGAATAAAATTAATTCTTGGATTTAATAAATAATTGAATACTATTGTTAAATAATTGGAAATTAGTTATTTTGTTTAATGGAATACAATATATACCGTTTTGCGTTATGTTTTTTTTTTTTTTTTTTATTAAGAATAAGGCTGCTTCGTTATGTTTTGTTTAATGATTTATCATATATTTTGTTAAACGTTACGTTTTGTTTTGTGTTATTTATTTATTTATGTTTATCGTTTTCCGTTATAATTACGTTTACAAATTGCAATCGTTTTTTGTCAAATATAACGTTATTATAACGTTTGCAAGCCCTGCAGTATAATAAGATCGTGGTTTAGAAAGATGTACGTATCAGGCATCAGCCGGTTATCGTGTACACATTCGCTTCTATACGCTGCACGTTTAGGATTTGCAGTCTGACACAATCGATCTTATTGTTTTTGATGTAGGAACTACGCAATAAGTAACGAGTAACGGGCGTGCATTAGGTGCAGTACGCAGCGGGGCCGGCGAGAGCTTTGGTGGGCCCCAGGGCTGATTATTTCCGGGCCCTTTCACTTATACATACTTATTTTGCTGAGATTTATAAAGCTGTATAGTACTATTATAATATGTTTACGCTTTAACTTGTAATTCTAAATTATATAATATATAAATATATAATTTGTATAAAAGTAATTTTTCTACTCAAAAAATTAGTAAAATTTGTCCTCCTCCTCCAAATGTCACCACTCTAGGCCCGGGTGTCCGGATGTCCAGGCCCCGGGGCTCTGACCCTTACTGTCCCACCCTCTCGCCAGCCCTGGTACGCAGTAGGTACCCACTACCCACTTTACACATAAACTATACTCGGTTCAGCGAGAGAACAAGCCGCGGACCGACGTAGGGGAACATGCTGCTGAACAGAGCATAATATACAAAGACGAGTTATTATAGTGCCTGCTCGTTGCGTATATTATACTCAGAGCGATGTAATATTGATAATTAATGTCAACACGATAATTCATATATACAATTCATCACACAAACATTTTGTCGTCGCGTACTTCATCATTATCCATATAAAAACAAAGTTAGTTTTCATAATCACTGCTAAGCCCGTTACAACGCCGTCGTCGGGAAAACGACGTGCCGTTATATAAATCGAAATCTGTTTGAACTGAACCATAATATAATGATGAAAAAATAAACGGCCACGGGATTTTATTACAATGTTTTACTATTACATGCGAAAAATGTCATTTTGTGATAATTGCTGGACCTGCTGAGTGCACCGCGGCGAGCGGCCATCACGACAACACAATAATAATTACGCCGGTTTATACGCAAACTGTGTGCGACTGTAAATACTAATGTATTCGCCATTATACATATTAATAAATAATATTAAACTTTACAAAATACGTATAGCCAGCACTAGCAAAAGTGGTTATACGCAGAGTACCTGTATTAATAATATATTATATTTTATACATCGTGATTTTTTTTAAGAATGCTTATAATTATTATGCATTTTTTTAAACTTTGAATTTTTAGTTACACTTAATGACCTAAATATATTTTCAAATAGATACATAGATTTGTAGGGGTTTTGAAGACTTTCCCGGTGTCAATACAATTGTCTTTTTTTTTCAAACGACTACTACCCAGGTACCATTTTTTTTTGTACACAAAAATTAATCAAATGATTTTTTTGAAAAATTGTTTGTACTTAAATTGACGTTGGAGCTAGTTTAGTTTCTGAGCTTTTCTATTACTTGTTATGTCCCAATTAAAATTAATAATCTGGATAATAGTCTATATTGTATAGTTGAATGTAAAATATTATAAAATGTATGATATAAGTACTTATAACGTATGTCTTACATTATATAAAATACATGATTTGAAAAAATTAACTTCACAAAATATAACTGATTTTTATCTATATTATGTAAAATCATTGTCCATGGGTATATACCACATTACCCATATATATATTAATTATTTATTATATAGTTATACCGTTATATACACTCAGATGTATTGTTCACAAAACATCAAATTTAATACCTTAAAAATAACTAGTTTGAGTTAAATTTAAAAAAACATGAACATTTTCAAAAAAGATGTATGCCAAAAAAAGTTTGTATCATTGTCTGCCAGACTAATTTGATCCCCTCGTTTTCTTCTCAATCTAATTATTAATTACGATATATATAATATGTTATTTACCTCAACTTAGATTGTATTACTTGTTGTTGGTTTACTCGGGCGTTTATTGTTTCTAAATAATATAAATAAATAAACAATAATAATATAACATCAGTACCTATACACGAAAAAAAATTGAAAATCGTTTAAAAAATAAATAATAAATTTAAGCATAAAAATTAGTATAGGTTAAAAAATCACTCTGTATTAAATATACAGCGTCTCTTCGATATGCGTATTGATTGCGAGAGGTGATATATATGCGGGTGTTTGCGTGTGTACACGCACGAGTATTCGCCCGAGTGGGTGACGAGGGGTTGGGCGAGGGTAGTATATGGGTGTACATAATGTATATATGTATAAACACGAGGAATATCGCTTCGTACACACTATCGTGTACGCGAATGACGTCAGGGGTGGTGGTTTTTGTTTTTGGGCTGCTGCCGCCCCCGCGGGAGGTCAACAAACCTCCCTCTCGCGTCACGTCTATATATACACGTCCCTTTGTATACATATACATGTAGGTATATAAATATATATACTGCTGTATACATGTACATTATATAATATACACGCACACACACACACACACACACACATCATGGACGTTATACACATAAATATAATAATAATATAATAATATATTATCCTATATACACACATCGGTATACCTATATACACGCGTTGCACGCGTATACCCCGTGGTCGCCGTGGCAACCGTTCCGTCGTCGGAGCCACCGACGCGGTTGGTCATGACCCAGTCGTGTGTTTTTCCACGACGTTTCGGTTATCGACCCCGATGGGACTCGCGGAAATACGTTTATTTTTTAATGAAAAATTGTATACCTACCTACCTAAATACACCGCGCGCACACTGCACACATTATTCAAATTATTATAAACGGGCGGCGGCGCCGGTGCGGTGTAGAGTTTTTCACACGGAAACTTTCATTCTTTTATAATATACAATATAAAATCATTATGTGATAATATATAAATATGTGATGCAAATTTTTTTTCACTTATGCATATCATATAGGTATTTATAATATATAAATACGTGCAGCAATATAATAATATGTAATATCCGGAGACTGGCTACGATGTTATTGTGCTATATAGGTCCTATATTATAGTTAAGAACTCAAATGAGGTACCTAGTACCTACTAGAACTTTGACCGTGCAATATCGTATTTATTTTTTCAATATCACTAATATTAATATAAAAACGTGATACAGAGTGATTCACCAAGCATGCTCGCCTCTATTTTTGTCTTTTAATAATACATCTATTCAAATTTTGGTTTTTGAAATTTTTAAACATACACAAAGACCATATATTTTGCAGATTTTTGAAATATTTTTAGGTATACTACTTAGAGAGTTCTGTAGCGATACAAATTTCTATTTTTTTCAAGTTAAAACCCCTTTTTTACTGTAAATATCTATAAGTGGAACATTTTTTTTTGAAAATCTTGATGTACCTAATTTAAATCCGAACGAGTAGTTTTTCAGTTACTAAAATGTTAATATACTAATATACTATGAAATGTGGATATAGCAGTCCTTAAAAATGGTTTTACAAAAATATAAAATAGATTTATTATCAGATCTAGTATTTATTATTTTTGAACCATTTGTATGAATTATAAATATTGATAGATTAATATCAATTACAAAAATGATCAATTCACCATTTGGTATGTTGGAGATGTTAGCCATCACTGTCCTATTTAATACGTCGGTTATGCAATAAAAATATTATATTAAGCCAATTGAATAAAGTGGATGATATAATGTTCTCATCATACGGCTAAAGTCTGAAAACGTACCTATATAGTGTTGAAGTGTTAAGTATAATATATAGATTAATAAATTATCGGCTAATCTCAATAATATTAGCCAATTTCCAGACATTATTCATTGCACATAACATAACATTATACAATATTATACAGAACTATAGTCCAATAATTGTGTTTATATGTGAATATATTATGATCAACGTCGTGTCAACTATATACTTGGAAATTATACCTACCCGCTCACAGTATATATATAATATTTACAGAGATTATAGTATACACTGCTAAATTATTATTATTATTATTTTTTATGTGTATTATATGTGAGGAAGCCGTAGAAAACGTTTCGTTAAAGACTGCTCGTGTTTTACTCATCTATATGTATACCTACAGGAGAATTACATTTTTTTTAAGCTACATTAGAGGTATATATACATATTTTGTATATTACTTTACACGCATGGCCTACGTGTATAATATTGATCGGAAATCGGACACTGCCGCACATCGTGACTTTATGTTTGGGGCGCGTCGTAACGGTTATGTAGTATAAATAATTTTCGAGAAAATTTCACGAAAATAATATACTACGTTCTTGTGGTGATTTTTTTTTGTTTTAAAACCATTAAAAAAAATTTATATTTACAAACTGTTTAATAATATTATGAAGTTCTTATAATATTACATTGCTTGGCAGCAGTGGCGTACTAACGGTGGGGGGATAAAACCCCCCCAAAATTAATGGATGATTGATTAAAATGTACGATATGTTTTGTTATGTCCATGTGTCATGTCATCAACCCCCCCCCCCCAAAGTTCAGGTCAAAGTACGCCACTGCTTGGCAGTATATTGTTTATCTGTATACCTAATAAGTATTATTTTGATATCATAAAAATTAAAATATTAGTATACCTATTATATTTATACAATATATATAATACTACCACAATTGACATTTTGAAACCTTTTTTGCGTAGGTTAATTTTAATAACAGCTAATATTGATTTTTTTACCGTATTCCTTTAATACAAAAATAAAAGTCTGAGAGTATTATAAATTATAATAGTGGCGCGCATATTATATTATAAATTAAAATAAATCTTTAGTAATTTATACACTACACACATGAGTAGGTTCATGACTGTAAACCATAATACCATAATATATCTGATAATATGATGTAATATTATAAGATATTATCTTTAAAAATGTTGTCGCCCCGGGGATATAACCGCCAATGTCGACTCGCCGTAAACATAAATTCGGCAAAGCAGTTTATTATACATTTATGCGTATACCTCACACACGTATTTATAGTGTCAGTGACTCCGAAGCCCGAACGCGATAGTCTTGAGTGGGGTAAATATTAAATAGTCGAGAAATTGTTTCCGTGCAGCAAGACCCCCATAAGTCTTTTTATAGTAAACGACTGCGTAATTGTATCGTTTTCCGTGCGTATAATATAAAATAGTGAAGGTTTTTTTATGACAGCAGATGGTTGCACCTAAAAATGGTCTTAACCCCAACGATTTAATAACTATATTCGGTGCCACCGGTACGCGCGTGGAAGTCGAGTCTGCAGTCAACATTAATGTCTTAATTAAGACCAGCGCAAAAGAACTATTATAGTAATATTATAACTAGGTTTCTATTGGAAATAGTTACATTTTGCAAATAATAATTATAGTGGATCGACGTTTGTTAAAAAAATTGATTTTGTATGCAATGCAAAGGTTAGATATTATTAAATTTCATTAAATATTTTTTATCATTTCAACATGAATATTGTACTTCGGCAACAATATACACTCGTTACACTATACACATTTTTTTTGGGGGGGGGGAGGGGGTGCTTTATTCCGTTAAATAAATAATAGTTATTATTTGTTTAATAATATCAAAACATTTATGCGATTTAAATTTTGTTTATAGTTTCATCATATTATAATATAATATTATTATATTTTGTTCGATAGTATGACGTTTACTGCGGACGAATAATAAAAATAAAAAAAATCATTTATCACAGTTTTTGAGAGATAGTGGGAGGGAAGAGCGAGAGTGAAAAATTCGAAAAAGATTTCGAACGAATTGCACAGTGCGCGCTCAGCACAACCGTTATGACGCTCGACGGTGTGTGTGTGTGTGTGTGTGTGTGTGTGTGTGTGTGTGTGTGTGTGTGTGTGTTTGTGTTTGTTGTGATTGTATTACCGTATACGTTTGTGTACCGCGTATAATATTATTATATATTTAATGGTCGTCGACGACAGTGAAAGGAAAGAAGGTTGTGGTCAGGAGTAATCGCGAGCTCGAAGGCTATCCAACCCGCTATTATAATAGTATAATAATAATAAGTGGTGCGCGGAGGGGGGGGGACAGCTTTGCTAAAAAAACTGGCACTACTTTCACCGTCGCCGCCGCCTGCCCCGCGCACCGGGTCACGACGATTGCATCGAGTCACGTCGGTATAACCGTTATGATGATGATGATGATGATGACGATGACGATGACGATGACGATGACGATGACGATGACGATGACGATGACGATGACGATGATGATGTTGTTGTGATATGCGGTGGTCGTACGAGTCGCGTACTCGGCGAGGAGCTGCTGCAGCGCGTGGCGATCGGGGCGCCGCCGGTTTGACGAAAAGCGCGAGACGGGGACGGAGGAGCTTCGTGGTTAACCGTCGCGTGCGCACAGCCCTGGAAAAATATAACCCTGCGAGCAGATAACTCTGAGAAAATGACGTAGGACGGTTGTGTAATTATGTATACTCGCGTATTATGCGGATATCGGTAACGATCCTGATTGGAATTTTCCTTTTGTTTTAAACAACCACCGAGAAGAATGACCTCCAACTTCCAAGTGAAATATTATACATTGTTTGGCAAGCGTTTGTGAATGCAATTCGCATGCGCCTGCAGAAAACGTTATTTTATTACTATATACTTGTATATTTATGTAGCTGTACAAATTCTGCGGTATGAATCTTGTTTTTCGAAAAAAACCATTACGATATAACAACAATAATATTATGCAACTATATACACATTACAGGTAATATATGATATTGTATGATGCGTATTATAAAATATAATAATTTGTCTTTCCGCAGTACAACACTATAATAATTATATTATACATTTTCACGGTTATGTATACAGCATACTATAATAGATGCGTGCAGATTAATGAACTCGGTATATAATCTAATATACTATAATGATTATTTTTATGATTCATCAGTCTATCCAAAACATATTAAACCGATATTTGTTACACGAATCACTGTGCAATAATTAAGCGAATTAGACGAGGATTAGCTAATATGTTTTTGGGTTTTTTAATATGACGCGATTGTGTTGTTTTCCATATTATTTTAGTACCCGTTTGAATTTCAAGGAATTCGTATTTTCCTCAGCTTAATTAAATAAATTATTTTTTGAATAAACCTACATACGTAATATTTTAAGGGACATCGTGTACATTTAATGTTAGGTACAATATGCGTGTATTATGTAGTTAATATTATAATGTTCACGTCAACAACACTGCAGCAGACTGAAGCCGCAAAGCAAACTATATAATATATAAAAGCCATCGCTGTTTAAAAAGCTATTTTTTTTAAAATTAAATTAATTTTTATGAAATTAATTATAATATATTTATTGCATATACTTTGGTTTCTAAAATATACACACATAAATCCTAAAGTGCCGATAATGATAATAATTATAACATAATAATAATGTGTTACATTTTATGGCGTAACGCCGGAATTCCGGCTTTGCGGGGCTGTTATAGTCGTTACAACTTATACAAAATACCGGTGGAGGTATATCTAACGCGTTGTCGATAATATCGTCGTAACACTCGCCACACACACACACACACACACACACACACCAATACACAAAATATATTATACACACTGTTGTATACTCGTATATACGAGATGCAGCGGAACAACACCGCTGAAAGCTACGCAACATAATAATAATAATAATAATATACACTCGACTGGTTTTGAGGGAAAATAAAAGTACGTTTTATTATTAGATAAAAAAATAATAATAATAATAACGCCTAACAGTACATTATAATACAGGTATACGAGGTATATTAGGTAGGTACCACATTATAGCGGTATACGGGGGGATAGTCGCGGTCGCGTTCGGTATACATCTCTGCGCGCGCGGGTTTACGCAACAGCGTTGGAGGTACCGGCGGCGGCGGCGGCGGCGACGGTGGAGTGCAGTTGGCAGTGCGCAGACCGGTTTCTATGGGCGGCGCGGAACCGTCGTCGCGGGAATTTAATTGGCGGTTTTCTTCTCGAGGCAGTCGTGGCGGCGGCGGCGGCGTTGCCGTTAACTGCGCGCGTCTGACTTGGCCGCCGCTTGATTTATGGCAGGTATAATATTATGCGCCACTCCGCGCGCGCGTACCTCTATAATAATAATATTAAATACATAATAATAACGCATATAACGGTACCGGCGCGCCGAGAAAGCGGTAATTCGGATCGAAGGGAAAGTGATGGTTGGAAAAAGTGAAAATTTTTTCGGGAATAGAAACGATCCGAACGGCGACGAGAGGGAAAACAAAACGCGTATACATTTACACGCACGCCCGCGCGTTTCCGTCGCCATAGAATATAATATTATAATATATATTAATATGTTAATTCCGATATGTGCGCGTAGGATCGCGCCGGGCAATAATTACAACATATTAATATTATTATTGTTATAAATTTATAATAGGACTATACAACCGCCGCGCAGACCACAATGTTTTTCAAAACGACCGTTTCGCTTTTATTTTTCCAAGAGGTAGTTCATCGTGATTATAAAATATAATATATTGTGACGATGACCGGTCCAAATTCGTATATATATTACCTACCTATACGTATATAATACCAGACTCCGGCCGCCTCCGCGAGTCGTACGAATAAATAATATAATATAATGATAATAATATATACCTAGGTAGGTTTACGTTCGCAAACATTCGCGGCCGATGACGAAAACCTTTCTCTCTCTCTGCGCAGTCTGTCTCTTCGACCATAATATTATTATCATATACGTGCGATATTCTAAATTATTATGTCTATATGACTATATACACACACCTACCCGTGATAATAGTTTTTCACGGCCAGATCCACACGCGTGACTCAAAGTATATTATGTGTTTACAATATTATTATTTACTGTTTTAGGATCGTGCCGATTTTTCCCTAAGCCATCCAGACAATACTTTAGAGATTTAACGTTTATTATTATTATTATAATATATAAAATGATGGCATAATTTATTATTACTAATTAGTAACACTAAACGTCGTCGGATCATAATTTATTACGAAAACGGGCGTTGCCCCAATACCTCTATATAGTCCCTGTAGGTATTATACTTACAATATATACGCAAAGTGCATACAACTGCGTCGTTACACAATATATAATAATAATAATATTAATATATAATCTGTTTATTTATATTATATAGAATAATAGCTGCTGCGTTATCTTAAATTAAAAAAAAAAATACTACCTATTAAACGTTTTTGAGTAATAATATAGTTGGGTATTATATCGCTTCCGAATAATATTCTTTTAACCGCATATAAGTATTTTATTTGATTTCAATATTTAAGTGCTATATTTTGCTTATACACTATAATTTATAAGATACGTATAATGTATGTATTATTGCTGCAGACGATTGTTCTGTTTTAGTTTTACCTGTTATTAGCCGAAGTTTTGAAGTCATTATAATTTATAACGATTACCATACAACTATTGACACACAGTCACACACACATAATTATAATATTATAGTTAAAATAAACCCGGGAACCCGGTTAAATAAACTTAATACATTTTTTTAAATTTAAAACCAAGCATAACATTTTTTATCGACCTTTATAGGAAAATAACTTAAAAAAGTAGAAACTTTCAAGTATCTATAATAAATATAATAAAATAACAACCAAAAATGGTTTTAAAATTATAATATCATGTATATAGAAATCCCAATATAAATATTTGTTGAAAATGTCAAGTATGTACGGTTATTTGTTTTTGAATTATGGCAAAAAACAAAATAGATTTTGTCAAAAATTGATATTGCGTTGATATTTTCGTTTCACCGTTTTTTATTTTTTTTTAAGTACGAGGAATTGTTTACTTTTGACTCCCAATGAACCAAACTAGATCAATATTAGTTACCTCCCGTAAGTTGCAGATCAAAGCATTTTTTCTACTGTAAAAAATAAAAAAAACATACACATATCATATTGTAGAACTAATATTATTATATTCATCGCTCGTCACTCTCTGCAGCACAATTTAAAAATAATATACCTATAAATTAAAGTATAATATATTTTTCCCCGTGTTTATCAAATCGTTTATTATAGTTATCGTTCAACTATAGTTTCGACTTTTGAGTTATTATTAGGTATATATATAGACATCTGCCGAATACGAACAAATCGGGTAGGTGGACTTTTATTTCGTGCAGTTTGGGGAGCTATATTATATCCGACGATAAAGAACCCTACGCGCAGCAGCGCCCTTGCCATTTGTGCACACAGGCGTGCATGTGTATTCTTTATAATGTACTATACCTATAATACAACCTACCATGTCTAGTGTAGATCCGAAACGGTTCAGCACGTTTTTGTATAAAATCTACACGTGTAACCATCATACACTAACTATATATAATAACTAGACCTCCTCATATATATATAAGTATTAGCGAGGGGGCTCGAAATCATTTCACGGTCGCAAAAACGCGCGGCGGGGGACTATATATACCCTCCCGCACGTAATATTATGTTCCACTGCGATTACTCATTACCGCGTATAACACGACTGATTAAGAAATAATATTTTATTTTCTATATATCGCGCGATCTCGTTATAATATTAGTGCTGCACAACTAAATTAATTACAATCGCGCGTAAAGGATTTGATGCAGAAAAAGTATAATATAATACGTCTGCGTCGTTATGATTATTATTTCAACTCGAGGGTGATTATAATGTGTTTCTTGCATATATATAGATATGTATATATACGAGTATATGCGCAGAGTGTTACTCTCTCCCAGTCTCAAGTCCTAATAAGTATAATATAATATGGTCGTGTGTTTATAATAAATATCAATATATATATATGTCAAAATATCGTACACGCTAACCTGCAGGCCAAGTCCCGTATATGCGTATATATATATATATATGCTTAATGCTGTATATAGGTGATATTATACTTACTACGGAGTATTATTTAAACGTGTTTAATATTTACCTCTCTGACTTTAAAATGTCATATGTCATTCATTGGTAAAATTTAAGGCAAGTTGTCGGGTTCCGAGATTATATTATAGTATATGCTTTGCATATTTCGATTAATATAATCGCGTGGGATGAATAACCTAACCGACAACGACACGACAAGGACTACATCCCACTATAGGTATACTGCAGGGCGACTCACCTAAATGCTCATCCCATTATTTCATATTTAATAATGAATTTATTTAAATTCTGATTTTCGGAATTTTTAAATATAAAAAGACTATTTTATCAAGTCCTTGAGATTTTTTGTGCTACTTAAGGAGTGTCCAGTGGAGGTACAACTTCTGTTTTTCAAATGAGAACCCCCATTTTCTACAGCAAATTATTTAGAGGGATAATTTTTCTGAAACTTTCAATGTATCAAAATCAAAGTTCGAACGAATAGTTTTTGAGTTATTTAACTTCATTTAATTCCATTTAACTGTATACTAGGTAAGGATAATAATTAAAGTTCCGTGATAATGAGTTTATATAAGATATAGAGACTATGGTGATTTGAACATTTTAGTAATTAATATAAATCTATCAATATTTATAATTTAAAAAAATAGTTTAAGTATAATTAATACCGAATCCGATGATATACATATATATTTTATATTTTTGTAAAACCATTTTTAAGGACTATTATCATTAGTATAAACGTTTAAATAACTGAAAAACTTCTCGTTAGAATTTTGAATTAAGTACCTATGTAAAAATATCAAAAAAAAATATCCATCACAGAATAATATTTACAGTTAAAAAGGTGGTTCTCGTTTGAAAAACAGAAATTTGTATCGCCACAGGACACTCCTTAAGTGTAGTACAAAAATATCTCAAGAACCTGGAAGTATGGTCTTTAAGAATATTTAAAAATTCCAAAAAAACAGAATTATTAAACGAAAAAACGGGGGTGAGCGTCCTCGGTGAAATACCCTGTTTATATTATACACGCAGAGGTGTAAATAAAGCTCGAGATAACGGAAACGTTTATTCTGGAAAACCCGAGGCAGGAGAGGAAGACTAAAATCGCATACCCCCCCCCCCCATACTATCACAATTTACACGAAGTGTGCAACTCAAAGGTCTGAAACATTAAAAATTTCGTAAATGACAAATTTGTCCGTATATACTCACTATAATGATTTATAATATTTTATATAAATATAATAATATGCACGTCAAGCGGACGGAAAACGGCACGTCGTAAAATCGAACCAAAATCTTCCAGAGTTCGTCGGCCGCCGGTGCCGCCGCCGCCGCCGCCGCCGCCGCCGCCGCCGCCGCCGTCGATTGTTCACGTTTTTTCGTGCGTAATGCGCATGTGTGTGTTGGCAGATTTTTTGCGCGTGCGCGTGCGTTCGCGTCGTGTATACCTAGGTATATAATATAATATTGTTGTTTAAAACGCGTTTTGGTTTGGGCGACTTTCACCGGCTTTTATGTATTCAATAAATTCACAGAGGTCACGGTTTCTCATTTCACCATTGTTCTTGCGCGATATTTTCGACTGCGCGCGGGACCGGGTTATTATATTATTATTATTATTATTATTCGGGAGGACAACGCGCGCCGCCGCCGCCGCATATACCTACCGCGGTACCGTACATTATATACCATATACATAAATAGATGCATTGAAGATATTAAATAGATTTGTACACATATATGTTTAATAATCTTTATAGCATGCGTGCACGGGGTTTTGTTCGAACCTACACGCCATTTGTTTTGTCTATTATTATTATTATTATTATTATGTTTTTTTTTCCCATTATTTTCGTTATAATATATTATAGTAAATAGCATATGATAATATTATGCACGCCAAGTGTAAAGGTACGCTCGTATTCTCAACGTGGTCTTCGCCGAAACCAAAACCGAATATTTACTGCACTCAGCGACGGGCGAATATAAAATAATAATTATATGATTATAATACCTATAATACCTGCGTGAAACCCGTTGAAATATTTATCGCATTATTATAGGTCGTCAAAAACAAACTACGGAACTTTTTTCTTTCTTAATTTTCGTCTCGCTGTTCATTATTGTATATTACTGTCGGTTATATTTTTAGATATTATTATTAAACACGAGTACATCACGGTGTTTTTTTTTCCCGTTGCTTTCACGCAATTAAAAATATAATTAATATAACGCCGCCTTCACATACACCTAATGTTTTATATTCATATATTATGTATATATTATAATACATGGATATTTGATTAAATTGGTCGCTTTTTATCTGCTGTTGGTATACTTTAACCTTCACCTAAAGTTGTGTGAAGCTATTTTTTTCAATACGCGTCTGTATAAGTATACCCACATATTGTGATCATACTGTAAGGAATGAATTTATACAATTTCATTATCAAACATTTTAGCAGGTCTTTTAACGAGTACGAAAATATAAACAACGATTGGCATTGATTTTATGAAAATAAATTTACTTTTTAACTCTATAAAAACGCGTGTTATAATTAATTATAGTCCGAAGAAGTCCGAGAGATATTTTATTTTATATTTAACATGAAAAAATGGACAATAAGACAAATCAAAATTCGCTAGAAGCACAATATTATTCAGCCCTTTTCTTTTTTCGTGTACTATACTTTCGTTTTAAAAGTTATTTAATATTGTTTATCTTTAATCAGCTGCAGAGAAGTGTAAACGTAGTAGCATTATATTTCGTTTAGCCAGACAAATGAATTTGAACAGATTCAGTAGAATATTGCTGATGCTTTTCAAAATAAAACACTCATACGATAATATACAAGATGATTTTTTAAGCATACTCACTCTGTTTTTATGCTTAAATTATTCATATATTCAAATTCTGTTTTTTGGATTTTTTAAATACACTCGAAGACCATATTTTTGAATTCTTTAGATTTTTTGTAACACTTAAAGATGATATACAGTCACAATACAAACTTCGATTTTTCAAAAAGGAACCTCCCCTTTCACTTTAAATTACTCAGCAAATATTTTTTTGTTGAGAATTTTGATGTATCCAAATTAAAATTTCAAACGAGTAATTTTTAAGCTATGTAACTTTATGTACTAAGGATAATATGTCTATGCGATAATGGGTCAAATCGAATGGCTTAGATGATTTAAAAATGTTAGTAATTATTTCTATTGATCTATCGATATAAATAATTTTTAAAAATGGTCCAAGTATATAATAAATACTTAATCTTATATTACTTGTAGTTTATATTTTTGGAAAACCATTTTTAACGATTATTAACCTTAGTGTAAACATTTTAATAACTCATAAACTATACTCATTGGAATTTTGATTTAAATACGTCAAAATTATCAAAAAAATCGACTGTCAAATAATTTGCAGTAAAAATGGGGATTCTTATTTGAAAAATAGAAGTCAGTATCACCACAATCCACCACAGGACACTGTTTAAGTATAGCACAACAAAATCGGGAATTAGAAAATATATGGTCTCTAGATTTACTAAACAGTTCTATAAATCAGAATTTGATTAAATGTACTATTATAAAAGAAAAAGTGGGAGCGAGCATGCTTAAAAAATCACCCTGTATATTTGGTATTACATTTTAATGTCGAAGTTTAATGTTGTTATGATTAACTGAGGAAACCGCATATACCTACCGATATTGTTCCTATACTATTAATTAATAAATTTACATATTATCTACGTAGTACTTATTTTATTTACTATAATTAAAACTACCCTGATGATGGTATAGCCGCATAGGAACACGCTAAACTGAAATACGGTATTACGCAATAACTAATAAGTACACATTAACTAGTTTAATTTCCATAATTATTGTGTTCATTGATACCTAAACCACGTGGTGCGTTCATACATAATTTATAATATAACTAAAATAATTAAGACAATAATTTGATTATATCAGACTAAAACATTGCTATATTCTGAATATTATACAAGTTGTACTGTGAAATATTTAAGAAAAAATGAAGTCTTTTTTACTTTTTATCCAACAATAACCTAATAAAATAAAGTAAATTATATAATATTATAATAAAAAATTCAAATCTGAGCTCAAAGCTCATTGTAATAACTAATAACCTAACCTACCTTCGATATGCGCACTAATGACAATTATTTTAACAAGACAACTACATAATAAATTGACAACTATAAAATAATTATTATGTTTATAAATAATATAAATAATTTCCACGATGCTCGATTATGCTTTGAAATCGCCTGAATGATGTAAACTAAATTACATTTTTTAGAAAGTATTCTTAGTTGATCAACAATAATAAGTGTATTATTGTACCGCTAAGCTTATTTTATTACTTCCACTTGTTGTAACGGTGCCTAGTATTTTCTATTAATTTATGTCTTAATGATAACAAGACAATATTAATTCACATCTAGTACCTATAATAATGAAAGTGTACTTTGTAATTTGTATAAACTAAAGAATAATACATCAAAAACATAAAATATTTATGTTAATAGAATAGTATAGGTACTAAGCACCATTCTTATAACCATATGAATGAATAATATTTTACTATTATATAATTATCATCTCCTATAGTTAAATATTATCGTCTTTCTTTCGTTACCTATAAGTTTTTTTTTTAAATTAAATTAAAATTTATTATTTATTTTCTCTAGTTAGTGACTGTAATTTATAATATTATATATTATTAAAAAAAAATGAATTTACATAAATGTAGACATGTAATGAATTTGTGTATTAGAACAATTAATAATGAATCATTAACCATCACATATTCATTTGAAGAGCATTTAACTTTACCGGTAATGTAAATAATCTGGTTTTATGGAGGTATTAATAAAACTACAATTCATTTCATAAAAATAGTAAATACTATTATAGTATTATGCAATTTAAATAATAATTAATAAACATTTGTCAGCTATTATGAATAATAAGGAAGACCTGCCAGATTACCCTATGAAAATAATAATATTGTTAAACACAGACGAATGACGATAAATAGATAAATCGATATGGCGATATTTATGTCTATATTCTAAAAATGAAGTTCACAGCTTCTCACACTAACTTTAATGGTATATAAAGGGGTACATTGTACATATTATATTCATATTCGTATTCAATGAACCTTAATTTATTATACAACACACAAATTGTGTATTAATAATAAATTAAACCATTAGCTTAAGATAATGAATTGACTTGTTTCATTGGAGTTTCATTAATGATTAATTTTAGAAGTTTAGAACTTATTATATAGTTCTTCTTGATGCTATTTTCGGTATCTACACGCGGTAAATGTGAAAGTTTATGATTATTTTTGGCTCGAACCCCGTCAATTTCGAATTTATATTGACATTTCTCTTACCTGCAGAAACACTTAAAAAAAATGTATATTATGGAATAATTGTATCGGGTTAAATTTTTGCTCACGCCGCGCCGCCGTCGAGTCCCGGAACGAATAGTTATTGATGCGTTTTGCCTGTAAGGTGACGGAACAAAGACGGTTGTTCGATTTCGTCGTTAATATTGTCCGTCTATCGATATGAGTATACAATTCTTGTAAATTTTTCAAAAACACTGTCATTCATTGTCACGTTTTAATTTCGTTTGTGTAAATATTTTGTAATTATTTTGTCTCCGGTTCAAGATCATCGTGAAATGCGTGTATTTAGTCTTTATTTGACTTTCTATAATATAGTTCGATTACTTGCAGGTCGAGTCGTGTCGAGTGGCTTGTAAATATATAGTTTTAAATAGTTGATCGCAATGATCACTGTAATCGGCCAGAACGACTCACTCTATTATATTGACGAGTCGTCGTACGAACACGATCGAAACGCGATTATCGAATCGCGTCCGCTGCAGCTATTGTCGACTCAAAAATAAGATAAACAGGGATCTGTGTATGCATGTAGTGCGATCAGAGGCTCGTGTACATATAATATGGTTGTGGGTGGTGAACACATCCAGAGTCGGTCACGACGACGAGACGATAACACGATGTACATATAATATAATACAACGCGGAAGTGCAATATAGGTGGCCATTTATACTGTATGGATTTATATATATTTAATATTATATTCTCGTGAGTTTACCGGGGCGGGGTGGGGATGAACCGTTGTGTGTTGTACTCCGCGCGAGTGAGAGTATTAACGAATAACAATAATAATAATAATAATAATATATTATATACCATCGCTGGGTGACTGACACGACGACTACACACACACACACACACACGCACACACGCACACACGCACACTTTTATGTGTGTATGCTATACTAATAAGATCCCTCCCCCCTCCCCCTCGGCGACGGAGACCGTCACAATACAACAATATGGTGGTACGGCGGCGATAACGAAAGGAGAAAGGATCCATGCTCTCCGCGGTGGACCATGCCCGGGCCCGGGAGAAAGTGTTTGCCGGTCGGACGGTTCGGAAATGCGTTCCTCGGCGTCCCAAAGCGTATAGTACAGCGGGTACACACGCCGCGCGCGTACCGACCACTCGAACGCATTTCGTTCGATTTTTTAACGACGACAACTATAAAGAATAACCTAACGAACAATAACGATCATATATTAATATATTATAATACTTTCGTCGTCGTCGTCGTCGTCGCCGTCGCGGTCGTCGTACTTGGAAGTTTTGCGCTTATATACGTATACGTTTTATGTGCGACGGAGATCGCGAACCGTCCGTCGTCGGTGTAATTGTATAAATTTATAACATCGACTATACGTTTCTTACGGTTTTCTTACGGTTTCATGCGGCTTTCGAGGACGATTTTCCCGATCGATTGTCAGACACCAAATGGATTCCTTGTCACTAAGGTACGTGTGTTTGTGTGCGTATATTCTGTAAAATATGTAATGTATTTTATTACGAATATTGTTGATGTCTTAGTCCACCACATGGTATAAGTGATAACAGGCGCCTTGAACTTGACCTCGTAGGAGACACTTATTTCTACCACAATAACGCTCAAACTTCTTGACGCTTCTCCTCAAACTTTGTCACCACATATATTTACCTGCGCGTATACATCCCATTATACATAGGTACGTCGCATAATATGTAAAGAGAAGTCCGGAGACGCTCCTCACTCTACACACGCACTGCCGCTGTTCGGCTGTTGTTGTTTTCCCTCAGTATACTTTAATATCTCACGCTCTGGTATAGAATAAATTGTGTATAATGTGTAATATGTATATAATTAGTGCCACGCATATAGTGCATAATACTATAATATACATTATAGTAAAGTCATGCAGGGCCGTCGAGACAAATAATATAACCACTCTGGGCTCCCCCCCCCCCATATACTCATAAATCATAACATTTAGTTTACCTACGACCCTTTACATATAATATACGCTAGCTAACCCAGCTACGACAGTATACCATCAGGGAATAACTTTTGGAAATCACGATCAGCTGGTTTGCTATATATACTTTCTATATTAACCGTACACAGTTTTTACATTCATTTGTAGTTGTATAGCGAATTGTTATCGTTATATACCGTGATATAATGTATACATATATATATATATATATATATTGTATATGGTATCCCGGATAATTTCGCTAAACGATGTGCTGCCGGGGTCATTGTATTATGGATTCAGCGCGATGCAAATCGTCATAGATATATATATATATGTGTATATATATGTATGTATACCTATATAATAATGTTATTATATACATAGTCAATGAGTACGGTTTGTGACTCTTCAGTTTTCGCACAGACATCGTCATGACACTAAAATATCATAGAGATCCGAAGGTCGGTGACCGACATTTTTCTCGCTCATCATCATCTATAAGTCTCTCCTCTGGTTCCCGCAGTACAATAATATAACAAACGATCGTTTTTCTAAACATGGGTCGTATACTGCTATTATATATTGTACGTAAATAGAAATTGCGCACTGCATACAAGTCCGTGGCATTGGAGATATTTTCGAACTCGGCGATATTAGATTTTACTATTTTACTATTTTTATCAATTCATTGACTTTAATATTAAAGCCGGGAACATTAAAGCGACATATTATTATATATTATATTCGGCTTCGTGCCTTCACGATTCAAAACTGTAAGTGCGTATCGCCGTTACTATAATAATTAAGACAAGAATTATTGCAGTGTACATCACTCGTTTCCAACTACCGTCCCGGAGACTCAATAGGAATCGTTATTATTAATCGTGATTATAAATTATTAAAATACAACGCATCTCGTGACGTATATTAGTGACCAGTTGGGTCGGGTTTTTCGTATCAGGATATGGGTTGGGCTAGGCTTAAAAATATAGGCACACGCAGAGCTCCTCTAGTGTGCATGCCAATAGTAATGATTATCTCTGAATATGATAATAATTTGTTGAGATTAAAACGAGTACAGAGTTTATTATAGAAAAATTAGCAATACCATTAAACTACCGATACCTATATGTATCAACTAAATAACATACGCCGATTTCGTGATAATATATAATTCGTTTTCATCAATCGCATCCGAAATCCTATTCAAATCTTTTGCGCAGAGAGAACTTTCACGACGTTTATAATATTATAAAACATTGTACCTATATATATGTACGTCTATATATATATATATAGCGTCGTCGTGTATAGCGTGTTCAAAACGACCACCGACACCCCCTGCTCCCCTCCACATCTATCGTCTGTTATAGCACGCTGCGCGTGGTTATCGACTGATAATATTATTTAGAAACCGAATTGTCGTACCCAATGAATTAGAACTGTTACCAAACGAATGACCTCCTTCGGAATACCACCGACGCCTCGGGTAAGGTCAATCGTAGTTGCATTTCCTCATTGCGGTGCATCATAACTACTACTATATTATTACTGTATAATAGAGCGGTCGGCCGAAATATATGGTGTGCATAATATAGTTACTTTAATAATTGTAGGTATACATATTATATATTATGTTATATAGTAAATATCGTTTATATATTACACTATAGACGATTTCCCACGCGTCTACATCGAGATTTATAATTACCATCACTATATCGTGCGTATTACACATTTATACATTATTATATTTTTTGTTTAATAATTCAATAATTTGCAAATAAAGTTTATTCGTGGTTCATAAGTCATAACTATACCACATTATAACTATCCGATATTAAAGTGTGAAACTCCGAGTATATACTTATTATAATACACTGTCGCAGGCTCTTTATACGACATTTCATAACTATTAACAATACCATATTAAGTCCCTATGCCGTAGACTATATTATGTCAACGAATCAATTCATGTAAAAACAATTGTTATTTAGTACCGTTTGGTAAAATTTCCAAGCAAACAACATAATATTATACTATACTCGAGTTGGAACCTATTTTTTTTTATGAACGCCAAAAGATTTTATTTTGCATTCGACGTGTGTATCGCAATAGAGATTGTCGAGTAAGGTGTAACCTTGACGTTCTTCGGCACGCAATATTGTTTTCTTCCAAAAAAAAAAATAAAATAAATATTACAGCAAGCTGTCTCTAATATCATTATCAACAAAATAAGTGGAAAAATATCGAACCTTTATAAGTTATAAAGATAATAGAAATTGTTCATCTCGAGCCAAACATATATAAACCGGTTCGAACATTATATATTATATATATTGTATTTATTCAATTATATTTGAGGGGGAGAATCCGCTCTCTTTATTGTATAACACATTAGCACACTCACTTTGCAAGCTAAAAGCTGTGTGTCTCGTTGAATTTATCGCACAAACTACGGTTTGTTAAAATTTCAATAAGACTTTTCTCTATTATATAATTTCTTTTTTTCAATTTTTTTTTTTTTGTAACCATCTACGCAGACTTTACATTCGAGTCACGATGGTTAGAGTATTGGTTTGACGACACGAGACTCTTTACATATATTTGTTCTACCCACTCAAAAACCCGGTGATTAATTATAAAATAATTTGTTATTAATATACCTTTCGAGTTGTTATTGAATCGTACATAATATAATTAGTAGTCATCATAGACTAATTATGTCGTTTTATATATTTTCATATAGTTATTTCAGCGGAAGCAATAATGATTTCTGCAGCCTGATTTTTTTCTCGTTAGATTACTATCTAATGTTTGTATACACGACATAACGGTTTTCGATTGTGTTTCTCGTGCACATTGTGTCCGTCATCATAAACCTATTACACACAGATTTTTTCCAAATTTCTCAGAATGTTTGGCTGTAACCGAGTTCAACGATCGCTACATTGCCACAACCTGCATAATCAAAACGCCTTCCTTAACATTAACGTAGATGGACTGGCTCAATGCCGCTTGGTTTGTCACTTTCACTTTTGCGCGCAGGCCTTGGGCTATAACCAGTGTAGCCTGGTGTTAGCTAACTAAAAGCATAGTTCATAATATATAATGATTACACTCTGAGAACCGCGATTTGGTTCGAGAATCAGATTGTTTGAATAGAATATTTGCATAAATAAAATGTTTATAAGTAGGTAATATATATAATTATTATGTGTAATGTTATAATTTATGTTATTATTATTTTTGTTTTTTTGTAAAATAACGGCTCGGAGAACCAAAGATATTATCAAATGAGCTAAAAGGCTTTTACGGTTGTGTTTTAGAATTTGGACGGAAAAAAAGATTTTGAAAAAGCTGTGTTAAATGTAATACGAAGACCCGGGAAGATTACGATAAAATGACACAGACGTTGGACAAAACAAGTATACCTTCATTTTTCAGTGAACTAAGATATAATATCTGTTCTTTTCAGGTTCATATATGTTATGTACTCATGTATACCTAAGTATGTGTTAATATGTAAGACTTAATCTCATATATATATATATATATATATAATTAAACGCGTCTTATTGCACAGTCGACGGTCTGTGATACTATATAGCGAATGTCTATATATAGGTACTATATATATTATGTATAGTGTATGTGAAAAATGCTATCTACTGCTCGTATATTGGTATTTTTTACTGAATTTTTGCATAGAACGGAGGCGGAGGATCTTTTGCGATATAGTGTCCGACAAAAGTTATCGAATTAACGACAACACGACGTGACCGTATTTAAAAAAAATACTCCGTCGAGGTTTTTGACCCCCTACGACCTTCTGCGAGTGTCCACCTTCGTGCAACTAGTCCAGGGACACCTGGTATAACGAATTATTGAAATATTAGATAAAAATATCTCCGCAGTGCAATTATTGTACCTACCTACGCCGATCTGCCTAAATATTTACACCGCTGGAATATTGTTGTTTCTCGAAAGCGCCTTGCAGTTTATATTATATATTTGCAGATTAGTAATAGGTATACGACATTGTGTTTGATTGTCTATTAAAAAACTTGTAAAACATATACTTACTTCAAACTATAGGGCCGACGTGTGACACATGTGCACATATAATTTTATTTGTTGTTAAAAGTGGTTTTTTGATTTTCCTAACCGAAATCGCCATCACCGACAATAACTACACACATCATATTATTATTATTATGATAAAATGTAATAACAATCAATAATAATAATTATCGTCGTCCTCGTCGTACAGTACAGTACGTACAGCTGCAGCAATAGTGCAGTATAACATTATTATCGAATATCGATCGATCGATACACATGATATTATATTTTATTGCAACGACGATACAAGTGCACGACCATAGTGCACATCGCGTCGGTATTTGGTGGTGGGGGGGAGGGGGAGGAGACGAGTAAGTGAGGTGTATACAATACAACAAAGTGCGTAAAGTTCATTGTATTCGAACGGAGCTATAATAATAATAATAATATGTCGTTTGTATTTGATGTGCAAGCGTGATAGGACGCTCGCGACTAAACCCACTATAATATATTATATATATATATATAATACGATTATAACCTTGGCCCGGTTGTTACGAGTCGACGATTGGAAGCGTCGTCGTCGTCGTCGTCTTACTATATTATATTCAGTGCTCCGCGATGTCGTAATCGAACTTTAGAACAGTAGGCGCACGATAATAACGTAGGCATAATAATAATATGTATAAATTATTATAACATATATACATACCGCAACGATAATAATATAATATAACAACAATAATAATTAAAACAATGCCACTCCGTTCCGTCCGTATTATCGCGGACTCGTTTTGCCCGTTTATATAGGTAGGTACATATCTGCAGTCGTGTACAATAATAATAATAATTATTAAAATATTCGTGTAACGATGTGTATCTAAGGTACTCGATAATATTATATAGTTATTGTCAGTACGGATTTTTCGTTTTTTCCCCTATCTGCGTGATTATAATATATAGTAATAAATTCGACTCGCACGAGTGCGCCAATCGCGCACGCACAGCTGCTATATTATAATATAACGTTCGCGCGGCTCGGCGTTATAACTTTTTGACTTTTACGCGCGAACTGCAGCAGGTAACTGTAATATTTATTGAAAAAATTTTCTCGTGCACTTTTGTCTTTGTTGTTCTGGCCGCCCACAATGCTAAAAACACATATATAAAACAATACGATATTATAATATATAATATATACCTACATACATTATCGGTCTCGTGCGGTTTCGGCGCATCGTGCCCGCCGCTGCAGCGTCGGGAATGACTCGCGAGATAGGATGGGTGTGGACGAATATTGCAGCAGTTATTACTATCGATTTTTTCATTTTCATTTTTCGTTTTCATTTTTTTTTTCATTTGCTTTTCTCGTCGCCGAGAAGGATGTTGTGTTGACGTCACAACCTCTAAACCTGCTGCAGTGGGTAAAACGCGTGTGCCTATATTATATTATACCGGCTGGCTATATACCTACAGTGCAGCAGCAGCAGCTCGATCGGCGCTGGAATTAATTATTGGGCCGGTATGGTTCAAGGCAGATTGAAGCTTCAAGGACCTATTTATTGTGACAACCAGCTATATAGCGGAGCTATTGTTCGATTTTTTTACATTTATTTTTTTTTTTATTTCATTTACAACGTGCATGCCAAATAAACAAAACGTACAATACTCGTATAATGCAGTGATGTTTTTGTAGGTAACGGTTTTTAGCGAACATTAGTACATTGTGTATGTATAGGTGTACAAGCGCGTCCTATAAGCATAATATTATATGTTTTGGATTACGTTTAAATACCTATATAATATATTATTATAGGTACCTTCTCTCTCCGCGAAATATCACTGATAAGAAATTTAAATAGAAACTTTATTAGTCGAGACCTACATGATTCCTTATCGATAATTATTATTCGCGTGATCTAATTTTATTTATATTAATACAAACTTTTTTTTAAACAATTTTAATATTATAATCATCGTCTTTAATCCTATAACATTATATTGACTGTACATTAAAATATAGTATGTTGGTACGAGTTGTAGGTATCAAGTATAAAACACTTAATCACTTTATACAGTTGTTTATATTCTTATTTATAACGATAAGTACTAATTTGGCTTGTTAAAATAATCAGTTTCGATTAAATTTGAATTCATACATTTATAAATGGTAATAAATCATCATAATAATCGTAAAATATGTTTATCACTTCGAACTTATAATTTGTATAAGTCTGTAGCTCAATATTTTGTTTAAAATAGGTACTTACAATCGTTTTCAATAAAATATATTACGATTTATTTATCACGAAAATTTTACATTTGAAAATATTAAAAGTAATCACTAGTTTTATTCAAAAGACGAATGTTTTGTATGTTTGAAATTATTCAATTATCATATGAGTTATCAGCTGTTACTAATTAGTAATTACTTTATGTTTGGATTAAATCATAATATATTCTCTTCGAAACAACACTCGACAATATATTCTCTATGAATTATTAATATTTATTACATTATGTTCTAATTTAATATAATATTATAAACTATTATACTATATTTATTAGGAAATAATAAACTTAAAACTATAATATATCATAATCATATTAGGTATATTCACTACACATGCTACAGGTAAATTTATAAGAATTAGTAAGGTTTTTAATTTTTTTATTATTCTCTTAAATATGTTATGTATTACTATAGTGTAAAACCAGTTTAAATATAAATGTTTTTAAATATTTCTTCATACTCATTGTACATTTTTAATTCAATAATTAATATTAAACTATTGGATTAAGTAATTTTTGTAAATTAAAAGCCGTATAAACTATAAATCATGACGAATTGTATACCTTGCCTTATTATAAAGTATATGTTATTTTATATTAAGCAACAATAACATATAGTAGGTAATATTGAAAGTTTCAAATGTGAACACAAGTGCGCACAAAACTTTTATTTCTAAATAAGATATAATATATTCTAGTTTTAAAATAAATCATAAAACATATAATAAAACCATAAACATGTATTTGTTTTGTAGCAAATTTGTTAAAACATAATGTTTTAATACGAAAAATAAAAAAATAGAATGTTGTTTGTGAAAAAATTGATACATTTAATTAAATTATATTTCGGGTTAAGAACAATTAAATATTGTCAAAACTTTTAATTCAAAATCAAAGTTTAAGCAAACAAGTGCCGTTAGTTTTTTTTTTTTATAGAAACCATTTATATATTCTAAATTTATGTACTAATGTTAAATATACAAAGTGTCAATGTTATTGTCGTTAGCAGTCTCGAAACGTATATAATAATAATTACTATATAAAACATACCTCTACACGATGAGTGTGTAGTATGAGTATAAATGTATAATATATTATGATGACGTCGTCGCTCGTCGTTTTTTACATGTGAACGAAATATACTTTCAACCGTCTCGTAAAACAACAGAAATGTATAATTTTTTTTTTCTTATCTCATCGGACGGGGTTATTATACTCACTTAATAGATATTTTTACACGATTATTACTACGTGTATAATATATACCTATGGGTTATAGGTTATTTTTATACACTCGATGTACGCAAAAAATGATAAAATATGCTTTTTAAGGAAAATGTCAGCGAATTTCTTCGAGAAATTAAATACCTACGTACATAATAATAATAATAATAATATACAGTTTATACTATACCTATATACATAATATTATAATCGCAACATCGAATTTTTATGATAAAAATCCTCTATACATAATTATTATAATATAAATAATATAATAATAATAATAACGACGATGATGATAATAAATATTAATATGTTCGCGTACAATATATATACATTATTATATGTACAATAAATAATGGGAATCTTTCACAAGTACAAATCGTTTGGAAGATGACGGCCAAACTAATTATGGCCATTGATTATTACATTACTAAATGGTTCTGAATGGAAGTGGGGACGAAAATATCTCATGAAACGACCTTTGCACCAGCCGAGATCTCGGTCGCCGGGTCGTTGGCCGGCCGACAACGGGTGCGAGGTTTTTGCCGCCCGTTTTGCCTTGAACTCGTTTCCAATGATATAGGCAGCCGGTTATTCTATTTTATTTTCCTCTTATCTCTCTCAAACCGGACTAAAACGTTGAAACGTAACGCGAAGAACGTTGCTTAACAACATAATAACACATTTAAATTGTTTATCTTATATTATTATAAATTATTATAGAGGTGCCGAAAAAAATAATGTAACAATATTCTATATTATGTATAGAGCCTTCTGCGATCGCCGGAACAACACGCTTAACGTTAACCCGTCCGGGCGCCGTCCACAATATTCCGGAATAGAATATTCGTATTCCGTTTTACATAATAGTGTTATAATAGTAATACACATAATTAATATGTGACACGTATTTACCGTAACCTAGGTATATAGGCTGGTATTGAGCCGGTATATCGTATAGGTGCATGACGACTGCGGCGGCGGCGGTGTATATTATAATATACGATTACGTATGGGATATTCGCCGTGCCAAAAGTATAAAACGGTTTATAATAATAATAATAATAATATAATACCTATATATATATTGCACGGGTAATTATTATGCTACGTGTGCGAATTTCAACGACGCTAAGCTCGGGTCATCTTTAGTGACAACAATGATACGATGACGATTCAATGATTATTTTTTTGTTAAACATACATTTAACAATCGAAATCAAGTATTGTTGATGTTCTACAAATGTGTCAGAAAAGCGGTTGAAAAAAAACTGTTTTTTTTTCGTTATTCCGTTTTAGTATAGACCTTGATGGCTGCAACAATATTGTTGATTTTCCAATCGATCGGCGGCGGCGGCGTGATTGTCAAACGTTTGCAAACGATAACCGCCATGACTCGAATTCGACGTGTACCTATATAAACAGTTGTTTTTTTTTTCAAAACCGTCTTGTTAATATATGACAGATATAGCTGGATATAGATGATTAAGCCGGATGCCGGAATTGCATATCCGGGCCGCCGCGGTACACACTACACAGTCATCGGAAACATATACCTATATTATTATGTACCATATATATATATTATATGAACCTATGTGTGTGTATCGCATCACGAGTGTAATAGGAGCTGTATATTATATTATTATGTCAATTATTGTTGTAGGGGAATAATATTATATTATAATATATATTATTATATTGTGTTAAAACCGCGGCGAATGTATGTCACGCGCAGTTGTTGGCCGAAAAAAGTCCCATGTCTGACGTCGAGCACTGCACAGTAGAATTATCTTCCAAGAACCGTTCTATTTTCGTACTCGATCGGCTCTTGGCTTGTGTCGCATTTTTACATTTGATACCACCTCTGACATTACTTGTAATAGGCACGGAATAAAATAATAATAATAATATCTGTAACTATATTCGTGGACGTGAACTTGATTGGCGTAGAGAGAGAGAGAGAGATAGAGAGAGAATTATAAACAAACGCCGAACGAATAAACGAAACAAAAAAAAAACCATTCGATTCGAGTTGCGAAAGAGCGACAAATATTACCGTCTTGTTTTATAGTTAGTTACCAACCGACCGAACAATTATAATATTGGACTACCTATACCTATGTCACAATATTATTATTCTTTTTTTTAAATTTTAGTATCATTTCTAGTGTGATATCAATGATACTATTTTAATATACATATATTAAAGTATAATACGACGGCAGTCGTGGTGGTCAAATGATTTCGTCTTGGTTGGGTGGGGGGAGGCTGATCTTCTTGTACCTTAAACATTATTTAATAAATTTAAAAAATATATAATAATATAAAGCTAATAATACAATATTGAAAATAAAGGCTATGGGCGGAGGGGTATACCCCCCCCCCCCACCGTTCCGACCAACACCGTACTGCATCAGCGATCGTCTCTGTATAGAGATACCGATTTGAGAACTCAAACTACCTATATTATATATAGGATGATTATATTAATTTGAGTATTTACTATTTATACTAAACCACTCTGTAGTTATCAGTATTATTATAATAATATGTACATTAGGCGAACAACTATAATGAGGATAATTATATAGGGATTGTTAAATTTCGTATATCTTTATATATATATATATATATTATAATATTATTATCGTATCAATAGCTTATTTCTAAATAATTGAAAGAAGCGTATACAAATATAATATAATACCTCGGCAAATCGTTAACATTGGGCCTCCCCCCACACCTTTAAGATTTTGATCCCAGTTGCATATCTACACACACACTCACACACACATAATATACTCTAGCTGGTACTATAAAGCTATATGTAAACATATTATATTTAGGTAGGTTCACTACGCCAGACGCGAGTAATACGGTTCGGTATAAGGCACTGTAAATATAATATATATTTATTCGACTAAGACGATGATGGCTATAATAATAATTATAATAATAATCGCGTACACGGACGAATCCGGGATTCGAAATGACGTCATGTGTGTTATAGATAATATATAACGTTTGAAAAACAAATTCGACCTACATTATCATCATCATTACAATATGTTATATCGGTTATTGTGTTTGGCGCGTCGCGGCTAATGATCCGACAACGCGGAGCTTGTACATAACAATAATACAACGATGACACGGTTATAATATTATTTAGGTATAGGTAAGCGACGCGATTTCGTCGATTATCGCGCAGCAGCAGCAGCAGCAGCAGCAGCGGTGGCGGTGGACGGCGTGTGGCGTGTTATGTGTGCGTAGTAGTCATATCGTTATCGTTTTTCCTTCTGGTGCGCAGCCGACGGCGTTTCCCCGAGACGAGGGAAACGCAAACGACGAACGCGCCCCGCGACGACAACTCTCGAGTCGGCAGCCGGCTTATAATCTATATAATTTGCGATAATATACGCCGCGTGTGCCTCTAACTGCAGTATACGGTAAAGGACGTAATTCGATAGAAGGACGTTCGGACAAAACAAAACCTCCAAGTCTCGACACGGTCCGGCGCGCAAAGAATGCCTGGAAAATATAAAACCACGTCGGCTGTGTCGTGGCTGCTACAATCGTTGTTAAGATCGCTATATAATATATATACACGGCTAATATAGGTACGATCGTATGTTTTTTTAAAGCCCTTTCCTTTTTTCGCGTCGCGGCTGTCACGAAAAGAAATTTCCGAACGCCGCAACTACTACAATACAGAAATATTATTCTGCAGCCAAAACTAACAGCCCCATTGTTGTGCGCGTCAACGCACCGCGTTCATATTTATATACGCACACACGCACATATATATATATATATATATATATATAGAAACGTAGGTGTCTGTGTATATATATATAGTGCCTACGGACAAAAGCCGACATATCTATCGCGCGCGTGGTTCAAACGTATAATATTTTTCCGTTTTATTCTCGCCGCGGCAGTCCACGTATAGAACATAATATATGTTGGCATATGTCAAATGGCATATTATTATATAGCAGCTAGCAACGGTTATCTATTATTATAGTGAAACGCGTACATCTCGGATTTTGCATATCATATATTTATTTATATTCACTTAACAGGCCCAAAATTGAATTTAATAATATGCATATGACTCTCTTTTTTTTGTGTGTGTGTGTGTGTGTTTAAGTACAAATTATAATATATTTTGGACATGATCAATGCGTGTTTTTTATTGTTCCTAATAATTATTTTATCGAGACTTTTTGGGATCGATTTATATTCGTATACAGCATAATATTGTATAAATAATATATATATATATATATATGATTCTATGATATCGTTACGTCGACGGTGAATATTATATATATTATATGTTATTCCTATAAATGGGTTAGGTTCTTACACAGCTACACGTATACCCGTGAAAGATGTAACCTGCGACGAGTGAGATGAGTGTTATATAAACAAAAAAAAAAAAAACCGAACGAAATTCGCTCGGTCTGGCAATCCGGTTTGGTAAAAGACAACAATAATAATAATAATAGCAGCAGCCCATCTGTTCCTCCTCTGCAGTAAAATATCATCGTTACGCAAAGAAACGAAAAACCGAAAAGATAAAAACACGACAGCCGAAAATCGTCCGCACGATTATTTTACCATCATCATCATATTATTTATCGTTGTGAGTCATAATATTATATTATATATGTGCAATCGAAGAAATGTTTCGGTAATCGTAAATATAATATTGAATAGTAACAAGTTTAATAACGATAATATGATTTGACCATCGCGCTCGTGCGAGAGAAATGAAATAAAGTATCGTCATTTCGTAGTCGTCGTCGTCGTCGTCGGGAGAAGTGCACGAGAGCAGTGGCGCGCGTATATACAATGGAAATCGAAATGAAAACTCGCGAGCTCTCCGGGAAACGCGCTTCGGGCCGTTTAAAAAATATCGCTAATTCCCTTACCCACTGCGATTTGGGGTGACTTTGGGACGCAGACGACCGACACCGCGGTGTCCGGGTGTGCGCGTGCGCCCCCGCGTTTGTGCACACTTTCGCGCCGTCGACGCCGCTCGCACAGGGGAGGGAAATCGCGAGTACGCGCGCGCGCTCGCGGGGGATGATGATGTTTGTTGTCCTGCTGCTGCAGGGGGGGGTGGTGAAGACGAGGTGGAAAGGCGAATAGGTGAGTAATATATACGACATCGCAGCAGTGCGTGTGTTTTGACGATGTTTAAATATACGGCGGCGGCGGCGATGTCGGTAGCGTTGCCGCCGCCGCCGAACGGGTGGGCGAACTCGCACGGCGCTGACCTACTTACCGCGGCGCAGGTTACCGACCTCTTCCCTCTTCGTTTATACACCGGCAGCGGAGGCCCCACTTATAACCTTCACGCGATACACAAACAAGCGCTCACAACACACGCACACACACACACGCTCTCAGACCGTCGTCGTTCGCGCCGGCAGTGGCCTCATCTACCATTGGCGGCCAAAAGTCCCACCAGAAAAAAAAACAAAAAAACACCGTTCGTTTTGCATTAAACAGATAGAGATTGCACAAGCCTCCGCCGCCGCCTCCGCGTGTGTACACCGCATAGGTATATACATAATAATATTATTTCTATTTCGTCTTTCTCGCTTTTCTCCGCCGCCGCCGCCGCCGCCGCCGCGATCATTCCCGAACCGATCGTCATCGATTGTACGCGCGCCGGTCCCGCCGCTATCGTCGCAAGTCGTAGCCGCCGCCGCCGGGCCGTAACGCGAAAACCCTAAAAAAAATTTGAGCGAAAAAATTTCCCTCGACCCCCGTATACGTTTCGCTCCGACATTTGTGAAATTTTTTTCGAAAACATTTTTTTTAAAAATTTTTTCAAACCGTTACCGGCGTCGAACGGTCGCCGCGGCTGGGCGTTACCCCGCGCCGTGTTCGCGGTCGCTGGGAGATAGATGCCGCGTGACGCGGGTGTTGTGCGCTACGGGGCGTGCTCGTGCTGCGTGTGGCTCGTGTGCGACAAAAGATTGAAGAGAAAGTGACAGTATTCGCTCGATGACCGAACGCGCCGCACGGTGTCGGTTGTACATAACATTCAACACACATTATTATATATTATTATAAACGCGATAGATAGCTGCAGATTTTCTCCCGTGTACGACGCCGCCGCACTCTCGTCGACGAGATATTATTATTATTATGATTGAATTTTTTTTTACTTTCGACGCGACCACTGCAACAGCGTATACCATAATATTCCGTATAATATAATATGATTATTGTCATGTGCTGTGGGGCAGAATTTTTTACACCGCGTCGCGTCACGTTTTAAATGATCGCACGCGCACTGCCACATATCGACGAATAATATATTTTAAATTAACCGAGGTAATTGTCTGCCGTTTATTATGACGTTTATATAATATGTACTGTATATATATATCACACAATACAATGGGTATATTTTGTTACAGTTTTTTTTTTTTTAATTTTTTTTCATTATATGTTTTCGCGTGTTTGTGTGGACAAAAATGCATCGTCGTGTAGTTCGCAAAAATATTATGTCCAACACGATAAATTATTATTATATATTTACCTACAGCAAATTAACCGTTTTGACTTCGCCAAAATTTTAATCGCAACGATGTATTATTTGTTGAACAGGAATTATGACCCTAACAAGTACCCCGTGTGACCTGAGTACCATGAGTCTGTTTCAAGACCTGAAACTGAAGAGGCGCAAAATAGATTCAAGGTGCAGCAGTGACGGTAAGATTTTACGGATATCTATAATAATAATATTGTATAATTATGTACCTCTAACCATTATATTTGACTCTATTTTTTTTTTGGTCAACCAATTTTTCTATTTTTTAATTTGGTAATTTTTTGAATAAGTATATTATAAGGGTTGTTTTGTAATTTGTTTAAACTAAAAAAACTAGCTATTTTATTTATGCAAAAAAATTGTACAAATCAGATGTAATTGATCTTTGTTTTGATTTGGTTCATTCGTGATAACTGCAGATAATAGATAACTATAGCCTTATATTTTACATTAATTTCCTGCAAAAAAAAATTCTGCACAATACTTAAACCAATTAAACTAATAGTGGACATATAACTAATACTTTGACTGAACTTAGGAATACAACTAGTATAATAATTACTTATTAAATGGTAAAAATATAAATATATATTTTATTAAATTGCTTAGTTTATATCATATTATTTCTAAAAACATTTGGTATCAGGTACTATTTATTGAAAAAAAAGATTTTTATTATTTTATATTTGCATAAAACCCTTATTAAAAATTGTGTAATATTTCCTTACGCCCCCATCCCTTAGACATAAATTGTTAGTAGTACATCATACTTAAACATTTTAACTACTCATTTTCGTTGTCTTATTGAAATACTTCCTTTAACTTTAAGTCATAATTGAAGTGGTTAACTAGCCTATTTATTGGTTTTCATATGGTAACAAAAATTATATCTAATGTTTTTTCAGCTGATTTTTGTATTCACTCTATTAATAGTATAATTTGTTTAGTGAAAACTTTTGTAAATCCTCTACTCTACGTTTTTCCTTGTCCATTTTAAATCATACAAACAACTTAAATAAAGTATAATAAGCAACTTTATTAGTTTATGGATAAAATAATAATATAAAACATGAACCTAACTATAATTGTTGTTATAATTACTCATAAAACTATTTCGTGTAGTATAATATATTAATTAACAATCAAACAATTGGTTTATACGGACATTTAAATTATACATAAATACATAATATACATACACAAGTATACGTATTTAGAAGCGACATTTTTAATAAAATCATAACTGTTGAATATACTTAATATTTACCGCGTTGTATCCTGTCTATGTACCGTATATATTATAATATTTATGTGTACACGACTACAGCGTCACAGCGAGTACCTCCATATACCCACTATAGTTTTGGTATTCCTTCAAACCGTAACGATGACACGACGTCTTTACAATATTATTATGTTATACTTATTAATCGAAGTTGACCCCTAGCTGCAATAACCGTATATACGTAGGAACGAAATTCTACTTAACCCAGTGACCGAAACAAATCCAGAGACGACATTTTTGTTGTTTTGACACAGAACCCGTCCGTATGTGTTATTATATAATATATACGGCGATTCTTTACGAGTCATCGTATCTATACGCACCACATATTATTATATTTTATCATCGGGGAAGAAAAACTCGTGTGTATTCCAGTAAATGGTAGCCGCGTAATAGCGCGCATATTAGACTATATAAACTATACAACAATGCACGGCAATAAATACGTCCAAACCTTTCCAGAATGTCGGACACCGTCCGGTTTTCATTGTGCCTAAGGTCATGGGAACCCATCTTCAATACGCGCGCGACCCCTAATCGCGGGTCTGTCACGGTGGTTTTTTGTGCACCACGCGGGGTTTTCGCCCACCACGTGGCCGCACACCGGTGTATACGACTCATGGGAACTGACCTGACCCAATTCCGTATAATGTCGTTTTTATTTTTTTTCATATATATAAATATCAGTATATATTATTGTATATTATATTATGTCGGTTCCTCCGCGAGACTTTTCCCCCGAGAATCAGACGACCTAAATATATATTGCGTCGTATATAATTGACCGCGATGACAATAATAATAACAATATTATAATATAAAGGTACACGCCTATTTCCAAAACCGAAACCAAATGTTTTCGATTTTTTTTTCTGACGATTTCACACTCGTTGGTCACTCATACCGTCCTGTCATCCTCGTGACTCGAGCGCGCGCGTATAGAGGACAACATACTTATATTATAATTTACAATCAATGATTATACTTACCTATATATATATATATAATATATACTAGCGCGTTTAAAAATCGCATCATTCAGTGGTTCGCATACGCATTACTATGTTATTATTGTTATACTATATTGTAATCCGCTTCGTATATACGGCCCCCTGAGTGCGCGTGACCTAATAAGGAATAGTCGAAACGACTTTGTTTATCTTATCTGTCCCGAACTGCACTAGTGCACCTCTATATACACCTAAACATTTCTTTTGTGGGCCTGTAACACGTGCCAAACAATACGGACATAACGATATCGCGGTATAACGCTCCGGTATATATACACCGAGCGTGAAAATAAACCTTTTGAAAATATAGGTATACTTCTCCTCGCGACTCATAATATTTATTATTCTACAAGATTTTTAAAAACTGTTGTTTGTATTTATATGTTCATGACAGGCGAGAGCATAGCGGACACTAGTACTTCATCACCAGACGTCGCTGGCCCGGCGTCCCCATCCAGCCGAATGGACAGATCGGTACCGTCGCCCGGACTCATCATATCGATGGACAGGTACGATTTGCGATGAAATGCCGGGGAGGGTAGATCGAGGAACCGATCATTGGACAGATCGTAATTTACGAGAGATTATGCAACAAACATCGCGTTTTTAAACAAAATCACGCGACTGCGACTATACAGCGATGGGCTCTCGTCTAAATCCTATGTTTTTATTACTATATAATAACACTAATTATACGGTTGCAAAATCTCTCTGTTTATACGCGATGTTTGTAAGAGTATATATTCATGACCGGGGACGATGTCTTAAGTAGCATAATATGCGACGCAAATACGCAATAATAGTAGACGAACATAATATTAATATTAAGTGGATTCGATTCTGACCGTTTTTAAGGGGTTTAATATAGGCAATTCTCAAAGTGTTTGCTGCGTGTGATTGTGTGTGTCAAGTGAACGCTAATTTTATTGTTTACGACTGTACTATAAAAGAGATAGCGGAGCGCTCCTGCACACACGCGTCACGCACATTTCACTAATCTGTAATCGTCGACTAATATAATATAATATGTTTTACTATGTAAAAAGCATGACGTACTTTTTGTCCATATTTTCTGTACCGACGGCGACGCATATTCGGTTCAATTTCGAAAACATATTTAAAATTGTTAAGCAGTTTATTTGAGGTGATGGATCACCAAACTTTTTTTTTGACTTATTCGAACAAATTTAATTATTTTTTTTTAAATTTTGTATATGATTGCTGTTTAGTATTCTTTAATTTTTAAATTAAATTTAAGTGTAATATAAGGTTTGACATGTTGTTAAGTGGTAGCGGTAGCAGTTTGGTTGACATGTTTACGTTAATCACGTATTGTTTTAATTTTTCTGTTTGGCAATCAATATGCGTACAATCATGATTAACGCGCGTTTAACACCCGTCCGATAATAGGTTCGATGTCCAAATACAACCCCGTAATTACGGGAAGGGGTAAATCTCCAACTCATTATTTGCCTTTAAATTGTGCTCTATATGCCATCAACCCTTAACGGTTTAATAAAAACACCCCTTGGTCTTGGTTCAATATTATTTGTGATGGACTTGATAATAACAATTTATAGAAACAGTTGTTTTGATTCGTCTTGCGTATGTGTGTACCTATATAGAATGGCGTCGTCTCCGGAATGCGGCAGCATGATCACGGACAGCGGGCAAGACCCGAATGACGTGGGAGAAGGCGTCAAGGTCAAAGAGGAGATGCTAGACGATCCGCAACCGAGAGATGCGATCGGAACGGCATACGAAAACGGGACGGTGGCCGATAACAAGACGGGACCGCCGTCGCCTCCGCCATCACCTTCGGCGGTGGTCACAGCGGCGTTGGCGGCGGCGGCGGCGACGGCAGCATCGCAACAGGAGCAGCAGCAGCAAAGGCGCGAGTCGGTGGTGATGTCGAGCCCGCTGAGTTGCGTCGTCAAGTCACCGTCCACCCCGCCGCCACCGTCGTCGGCGTCGTCGCCGTCGCCGTCGCTGTCGCCACAATTGACTTGGACGACGGCGAACGCTCAAACGAATCCACCGCCGCTGCGGTGCTACACGCCCTCGTCCGCCGCCAACTCCATGTCGGTGACGCAGCAGTACCAACAGCGCCGGCAGTCCGTCGTCACCTCCGTGTCATCGGCGTTTTGGAACGCGGGCACGCAGACGTTGCCCGCGGCCACTGCGCCCGGCAACGCCACCGTGGCCACCGCCGCCGCGGCGTCCGTGCTGTCCGTGTGTCGCATCAACGGAGTCCGGCCCGAGCTCATCGGTGGCGCGGGATTCGCGACCACCACTGCGGCCGCCACCTGCAACAGTGAAATGAAACCGCCTGCCGCCATACCCCCGAGGACCACCCGGTCTGCACCCACCGTCATAATGGGCGAAGCGGGTAAGTCGTTAAAATCCATATTATCGTATTATTAACGTATATAGATCACCTAAATAATGATTTGGAGGAATAGACGATTTTTTGGGCACCAAAAGTCCAATTGATCAATCTCACACTCCCGATAACAGCAGTGTTTTAATTCGACGATTATAATTGCGTTTCGCAGGTGGAGTGCGGACGATGATCTGGTCCAGTCCACCCTGCGCCGTGGAACAGTCTACGTCACCCGCCAGCTCCGGCTGCGGTTCCGTACCGTCGACGGTCAGCACGCCGTACTGGTCGTCCGCGGCCACGTGGTCGTCCAACACGTCGTCCGCGTCGTCCCCGTCCCCGTCGCCCGCGGCGGTCAGCGAAGAGTCAGCCGCCCATCTGCTGCTGAACCTCGGCGTGGCCGCCGGCCACGACGTGGCGTCCGTCATCAGCCACATGCCCGGTCTCAGGCCCATTGGCGGCCAGATGCAGCAGACATCGGTGGCCGGTAATGGAAGTGGTGGCGGTGGAGGCGGCGGTGGCAACGTCACCGGCGGTGGACAGCAGAGCTTTCACGTGCCGCTCAACATGGAACGGCTGTGGGCCGGCGATCTGTCCCAACTCCCGGTGGCCGCCACGCATCAGATGCACGCGCTCAACCTGACGGCCAACACGGGACCCGGATGGCCGATGGCCGGTTCCAACGGCGACAGCAAGTCTGCGCCTGTCAGCGCATACCACCAGATGGAGGAGGCCGACGAACAGGAACAACCCATGGTGTGCATGATCTGTGACGATCGAGCCACGGGTCTCCATTACGGCATCATCACTTGCGAAGGGTACGTTTAATTATAGCCCTTAACATTGACGCAACAGTTATTTTTTTTTCTCCGGTCGGTCAGCGTGTAATATTATATACGGTGATCTATATTCGATTGACATTTGCGAAATTCGAGGTAAAATACTGTGTGGGTTCGAAGTGACAAAAATAGTTTGTTGATTATAGTTTTCGCGTGGGACCAGTTTTATATTATAATAACTTATAAGGGTTAGTCGAAATGAGAGCAACTGAGACGGTAATAATATATTATATATACGCCTCGACGCTATTATTCGGTTAATACAAAAATAATCTTAATTAGGTATCTGCAGTGGAGATTTGTAATATCAAAAAAAAATAAATATTTAAGACGTTAAAAGTATAAAGGGTCTAGGTAGATACATTTGAGCAGTAGTCTTTCATTCCGCGTCTCCTCATTTTCAATGACGTCTCGTCCCTTATGTCAATATACGTATAGTGTCTTATATACGTTTTTATCATATTATGACGATATTAATTTCTGAGATTTTTAAGTGCAAATTGTGTAGCTCCGAAATTGGGTTAAAACGCGTATTTTTTCTGGCCCGCGGGAAAAACACACGGCATAGCGGAATGCCGCAAATCTATCCACGGTGCGGTGTATATACATATTATTATACATATACGTACGTTGTATCGTCGCCGCCGCCGTAACTGTACAACTCTTAACGGTACGCGCCTCGTATCCCTCAAGGACGACGACTTTTTTTTTACTACAAGGTTATATAGTATAATATAATAATGGCGCACGTTTCCATTCATCCGACACAGGAGTCGTTAACACTAACATAAAAAAAAAAAACCACAACATTTATCGTATTTATTATTTTTTCCGTCCGACAAATGTTTGACGTTTTTCTCCTCATTTCCAAACAGATGCAAGGGGTTCTTCAAACGTACCGTCCAAAACCGGAGGATATACACGTGTATAGCTGAAGGCACTTGTGAAATAACAAAAGCTCAAAGGAACAGGTGTCAATACTGCCGGTTTAAGAAGTGCATCGGTCAAGGAATGGTGTTGCAGGGTAAGCGAATTGTGTCGAGAGAACCGTTTAACTTTATATACTCGTAAAAGAATAAGATGTTATCATAGGCAATGATGACGTATAAAATAATACAATAAAAATATTTTATTTTGTCGTTTTTCTGTTTCTATAGCCGTCCGAGAAGATAGAATGCCCGGTGGACGAAATTCTGGAGCCGTATACAACTTGTACAAGGTATGTAATAAACACACTGTTTTATACATTCATTTTTGTTGTTATTGTAAAATGAAGATTCAAAAAATTTAGCATAATACTATCGTTTATATATACTTGGAATACACATTTACTAAACAACGCGCTTTTTAGGTAAAGTATAAGAAGAAGAGGCCCCCTAAGAACGGACAAGTCAAAATGCAGGAGAAGTCCGTCACATGCACCACGGCCAGTACCATGACCACGATTAAAACGGAAAACCAGGATAACAATTCCTCGTCCATCTCGACTCTGGTCAACGGCACCATATTAAAGACTGCACTGACGAACCCCAGCGAGGTAAAAAAAGATACATATTTTAAATAATAATAACACGTTACGCCTGCAAAGTGTCTAATATTATTGTGTGTGTTTGTTTAATAATAATAATAATAATAATAATAATATTTATGTGTATCGTCATTGTGCTCCACAGGTCGTTTATCTCAGACAACGACTAGACAACGCTGTGAGTTCGTCGAGGGACCGTACGTTTTCGATCGAAGCTACGGTGAACATGATCAAGAACCTGGTGGACTGCGACGAGTTCCAAGACATCGCCACTCTGCGGGTAAATACACGATTATATTATACTGAAATGTTGTCGAGGAAAGCAAAACTGACGGTAGATAGATAGGTCGTTTTAACATTAAGTTTCAAAACGGTTACGTAAATAATAATATGTCATACATTAATTTGAAACAATTTCGATTTTAAATATGAAATCAATATATAATCATAATAAATTCTTCAAGTCTTGCATAATTTTCTTTTGAATTGTGTTTAGGTAATATTTAATTATTATACTATTCGTTTGGATAATTTACTGGTTCACACCATAAAACGAAAAAAATATGTATATACAACTGAAAACGTTAACGGTTAATATTCATGTGTTCAACTGTTTACCTACTGTGCATATATTATACTATATTACAGTGTATATACACATCAAAGACCATCGAACCGGTCTCTCTAATAATATTACTTATTAGTAAATTATATATTATTGTCATATTTTATTGTGCGATGTATGTTATAATAATATGTTTTGGTGTGTATCGTTTAAATAGAACATGGAAGACTTGCTCGAACACAATTCCGATCTGTCAGCTAAACTGATGCAGATCGGCGACTCGATCGTGTACAAACTGGTGCAGTGGACCAAGCGTCTTCCCTTTTACCTCGAACTGCCAGTCGAAGTGAGTCCAGTTAACTGCCTCAAACTGTCGTGTAAAAATAATGTTGGCCAAAACGACACTATAATAAATTTGATGATTAAAGTTTATATGGATTACATCTGTATACTTAGAAATATATACATTTCGATAGATATATACTTTCATTAAAATATAGTTCAATGCATACAGATGATTATGATTGTCAATTTACTGAATATAACATAAACATTTATTTTAAATACAATTTCAACCAAACAAAATATATCATAACAATGATGATTGCGTTTTTAATTACGGAACATATGATTAATTTCCTTACCTATCTAATTTTTTCCTAGTCACTTCGTATTTATTTCAACAACATATTATATACTGTTATATTCAATAAATATAATTTATTTATCAAAATGCATTCATTTTAAATATTAAATGTAATTTTAATAAACTTTAATCATAGCTACGAAATAATACATACTACGAATTATTCTATATTATACGGTATATTTTACAGTCAATAGGTGTTCAATTCCGAAGTATTATTCTAGAATCTAGAAACATGTGTTTTTGCCCAAAGTAAAAACACATGTGTTGCACATTTAGTTTTGAAGTTTTGTACTTTTAACTTGCATTATATTCTATCGACAATATAGTTATGTTATAAGAAATGTCTAGATATTTTATTGGTAACATAATACATTGTTTAATTGAAATTTGATTTTAAAACATAAGTCTTATCGTTATAGGTATTGCTATATTAATTATTATCATTAATATAATTTACTGATTGAGGATATTGATCATTAATTTATAATTGTTAGTGTCATAACTTTAAAAGATAGTAAATATTTGTTACCCGACGTACTCGAATAGAGTGA